>CM070659.1:29547949-30147949 GCA_036346575.1 Dendrocalamus sinicus
CATTGTGCAGATAATGTAAGAGAGTTATGGCAGCATGCATAACAATAGTGCCCGCTGGGCTACTAGAACTGGTATGTAGATAAAATTATCCTTATTATACCAAATGCGTGCAAGCATCCAAACTACCTAAAATTTGTGCAGGGAAACATAGATATGAGGATGGCATATAGGCATATAGCCCTACATTGAAAATAGTAAGCTCTGGGAATCAGTGGACGTGATATAGCAAATAGAAAGCTATAAGAACTATTTCTTATTGTTGTATGTCTTGATATCTTAAAATTATGGATAATCTGAAGTCCAATGTTTTTGCACATTTTCTCTAATAAACTTGCTTGCGTTGGATTTAAACAGAGTTGGAACAGACACTTTGCACTAGTCACTAGATATTATCCCATGTTTTTTGAAGTAAAAATGGCACAAGCCCCAGGTCCATTACATCGCTAAGAAGTAGTCCCATGTTTATTCTTTATTGCTTTAATATTTAATGGCAAGGAACAAAAGAAAGCAAAATAGCATACTACAGAAAGAATCAGAATAGCATACATTTTCGCACCTTTAGCAGCAAGTTTGCTTTGTGCAGCTGATACACGTAGCTTCCCACTTCCTGCCTGTCCGAGCATGCCATAACCTTCCCCCAAGCCATCACCTGATGACAGCAAGATGTGATTATGTCAAAAAGTTTACTGATTTGAGTGATTTCCATCTTAAGGCATGGTGAAACTAAATACAAAATGTTATTCAAACCGCCATGTCAATACTAACCGACCTAATGAGCTCACCTCTGGTACCCCAAACTGCATTCGGTTTGCAAGCTTCATAATAACACAAAATTAAGCATGAGATTGCTTGGTATCTATTTTCCACAAAACAGAAAGTTGAGAACAGCTTACATTTCTTTTAAAAACAAAGTATTTTAACACAAAATTAAGCATGAGATTGCTTGGTATCTATTTTCCGCAAAACAGAAAGTTGGGAACAGCTTACCTTTCTTTCATTTTTCGAAGCCGACGACCCCCTCTCTTCGTTTTAGGCTCAAGAGTCCAGAACAGGAAGTGGTTTTGGAAGCTTTGCAGGAGGCGGTTCTTGCCACTTCTCAATATTCTTACGAATTTCCCTAACACGTTCCAAACAGTTTTTCCAGTTGTATCACCATTCACCTCTAATTGAATAAATCCTTGCTGCTAGAGTTGACTTTGCAGCTATAAGTTTGCAAGCACGTGTCCTCAAAGCTGGAGGGATGCTCTGAAATACATCAGTTTGTTCAAGATAGCCAACATGAAACTGAGATGCAGCAATAGAAAATCTAGCAAGATTTTTCTTCTTTGCTCCAAGTAACAGAACATTGCAAGCAGGCATTTTTGCAAGCGCTCCCAAACCACCAGCACTTCCCATCAGTTTTGAGGCAACAGCACTGCCAACAATGGCAGAAAGGTTTTGGTGCAATGTAACCCATTCTGCTCTCTACAAAATCAAGTACGTTTCTTCTTTGCAGCAACAAGAGTAAGGGCTCTGTCACGTGCTTTAGTGGTTTTTACCAAATTCTCCTCAGAAAGAGGCTTCCCACTAGTGGTTGATGCTGTCACTGAGACAACCATTATAATTGCAGAAGGTAAAAGCCCTTCCAGATCTACAAGTGTTAAATCCATCTCATTTCCAATCTTCTTAACAACATGTGCATAACTGATTGGATGCTGAACAAGGGATTCCAGTTCACGAAACTTCAGCTTATACTTGTCACGTATGAAAGTATGGCTTATAATGATCTCATTCTCAATATCTACTGATAAAGCATTGCAATCGACAATAAGCTGGTACTCTGGATCCTCCTCCAGGATGGACCCTTGAATGGAGAAGTCTGCGCCTTTCTGAAGTTCATCTTCAACTTTCTGCAAACAAACAAATCATCTTCAACTTTCTGCAAACAAACAAATCATCTTCAACTTTCTGCAAACAAACAAATGGAACTGTCTATTGTCATGCATGGGGCGAGTGGAAAATTTTTGTGTCCTAAAATACAAATGAACAGAGTTGTCATACAAATTTAATAGGAACATATTTTTGGCACAAACCATTGTAACAATGAGTATAATGAAATATCTTTGTTTGTACCCTTTAAACACTCATTAATGTTTATAATTGCACAACGTTGTATAATTGTCCATGTTTCCTCTAACCACATGATGGGTGGGTTCTTTTAGGCTATGACTTATGGTTTATAGCTATGGTTTTTGAATTCTATCCTGATCGTAAAAGGCAGTACACAGAGAGAAATACTCGCATGCGATTTTGGCCAGTATAGTTGAACTCGGTATAATTTGTACTACAATTTTCTTATAGACTCTGCTTTAAAAAACACACCGTTTAACAGCGAGTTACTGTAGAAGCCTAAGCCTAAGCCTAAGCTTAAGCAGTTTCGAACGCACCTGATGACTGTTTTCCTTTTTCTAGATAACAAAGGTCAGGCTACATATGCAAGAAGAAAAACTATCTTAAAGAAAGTGCGGATTTAAGAGTTAGATCACGTACTTGCATTATGTCAGTGTAATGCTGTGTCTTCTGCAGCTTTGAAACATTATCAAGATCATCATAATTAAGAGACTGAAGGTCAGGCATATCATCATCACCATCCTATTCCATACCCACTGCCTCGGCAATGTCTTCTTCCTGAAATTTTAACAATAGATTAGCAATTTCTCAAGAAATACATCCTCATAAAATCTGGTTACACGGCAGAAATAGAAATAAACTCACAGGATAGGCTTCATTGTCTGACAGTTCATCAAGATCGGCTAAGAAAGAATCAGCAAGGCTTGCCTGTGAAGTGGCACCATTTAGAAAAACGAGACACGTGACTGACCACAGAAGAAAAGAAATTGCAAATTTAAAATTGAATACTAATTTTGCACAAGCTACTTAATAGGGGTTGAAATGAACTCACCATGATCTTGGCCCAAGTCTTTCCAGCAGAAGCAAGAGCTCCGAAGTTAGACCTAGTAAGAGAAGTTATTGAAGAGAATAATGAGATGATCAGCTCAGTTACACCAAATATGTATTAGCCAGATAGGCACTGCGAAAAACTATAGACGTACTGAGTGATGTTGCTATTAAAATATCATCGTAGAACGAACATGGATCATTCCAACGATTAGTACAAATGAAATCTTGTTAGAAATTTCTAATATACAACATGGTCGTCCAAACTGTTGCCATGTTTTTGTTTCGGTGAAATATATAATTAATTAATTGAACCCTTTGCCATGGTTTACTTGATTTAGTTTGCATTGCCGTAGCACAAAAATTCGCCCTTACTTCAGCAACCCTAAAACTGCATACAGCCAGGGGCGGACATAACGTGGGGCATGGAAAATAAACGGCTATTAGTAGTAATCCACCACGCAGCAAACAAATCCGCAACAATCTGGATGAACTGGAGTACCCATCCCAGATAGAAATATTTTGATTAGATTGTTCGCAGCAAAGAAAATACGAGAACAAATCACTTAGAACAATCCAAGCAAGCTAGCCTAGGGCTTCCTTACCAACAAAAGCTGGGATCAGTCCCAAGTCCGGATGACGATGACGACAGTCCAGTAGAGGGGAGAAGAGGACGATGACGACGACGACGACTATGAGAGAAGAATTCCTTCCAGGTGGCATGCTTCGGTGGAAGGAGGCCTAGAGGCGTGCTCCGCGGAGAGGCGTCGACTGGTGGCTCGCCGCACCGCCGCAGCCGCCGCCGGCGCGAGTGGAAGAGGAGAGGACTTTATGTGATACCTCAGCCCGGCCCAATAGGGACCAGAAGCCTTGCACGTTCATGGGCCGTGGACCTCTTCATGGGCCTACATAGGTTGGGCCGAACTGGGCTCGCATCAAAACGTGCTAGAAAATGGGCGGTCGACCTCTGCATGGGCCTACATAGGTTGGGCCGAAATGGGCTCGCGTCTAAACGTGCTAAAATAGAATGGCTTCGGTTGGGTGTTGCTGCCACTTGCTCACCGACCACCGCCGCCGCCTCGCCCTCCGGGCGCCGCCGCGGCCACACCTACCCGTCAGCCGTCACCCCCCCTCCTCTGTCGCATTTCTCCGTCTCCTCCGCCCCTCCGTCCCCGGCTCCCCGGCTGAGATCGCAGCGGTGACGCGACGACGAGAGGAGCGTTTGCGGTGGCCCGACTCCGCCGCGGCGCCGGCGTCAGGATCCTGCCTAATCTTCTCGCGCAGGTGTATTTCCCTGGGTTAGAGGAAAATTTCCATCTTTCGTTTGATATGCGGCACAGCAGTAGATGTGGTTCTCTTAGCGCTTGGATGGATCCATGTAGAAGAAAATTGCTAGAACATCGGAACAAGAAAGGGGGTAGAGTGGAATGGACAGTATGATGTCGATTAGTTTCCTGGAATCTTGTTAATATGAGTGGGATCACAGTGCTAAAGGTAGGTTGTTCTTCTGCTGGAGAGTAAATGCCTTGCTACATTCTCAAGAAATGTTATGTTCATAAGACCTCGTTGTTGTTTTCATACGAAAACACATTTGAGCATGTGAGTGATACCATATTCTTGGCGCAGTGGAAAAAATCGCGGTTCCTAAGGCCTTACACAGTGCAACGAGAAGCTCACTTGGTTCCTATTGGCAAGAGTTGTGCGTTGGAGCAAAATTGGCAACTTGGTTAATGTCTTTGCTGTTGTCGTAAATTCTTCCACAGTAAGCCGAGACCACAACTGAAACAATTCTATTCTAGGGTTTTATCGATTGGGTTCTAACTCTTTCTCCTAATTTCTTAACTCTTCTAGGTAATGGCAACTAATGAATCCCTAGATGAGGTGCAAGAAGAAAATGCAGGCCTACAGACAGTGGTTGACGAGGATGATTTTGTCACTGAGGAGTTTGGAAGTGATTCTGATGACCAAGCCACAGAAAAAGACATGGAAATCATGGAGCCGAAGAAGGGAATGATATTTGGTAGTGAGAATGATGCTGTTGTGTTCTATAAGAGATACGCTCGGAAGAAGGGATTTGCTATAACAAGGAGAAGCTCCAGAACTGCAGATGAAAAGTTGCGATACTTCACCCTCGCTTGTAGCAGACAAGGCAAGGCTCAATACTCCTCAAAAAATTCATGGAAGCCTCATCCCTCCATGAGAATGCAATGCCCAGCTAACATAAATTTGGCTCTTTATGGTGCTGACAACAAGTTCCGCTTATCTTCAGTTACACTTGAGCACAATCACGATCTAAGTCCAGGTGAAACAACTCATACTAGGGTTCTTATATGTAACAAGAAACCTGACCTGTCCGCTAAAAGAAGACGAGTGTCAAATGGTGGAGCAGAAAATCGTGCGAATAAGAAGTCCAATTCTCCTCGCGTGCAAGCTGGAGGCTATGAAAATCACCAAGTTGGTCAAAAGGAGCGCACAGACAACTTGCAAGAGGAAAGAAGGCTGAAACTTGGCGCCGGAGATGCACATGCACTTTATCATTACTTCTTCCGAATGCAGTCCAAGAATCCTAATTTTTTCTATGTCATGGACTTCGATGAGGACTCCCGGCTGAGAAATGTTTTCTGGGCAGATGCAAGAAGTAGGGCTGCATATGAATATTTTTCAGATGTCATGACATTTGACAGTACATACCTAACAAACAGGTACGGCATACCTTTTACTTCATTCGTTGGTGTAAATCATCATGGGGAATCGATTCTGTTGGGATGCGGACTACTGTCAGATCAGAGCACAGAGACTTTTGTATGGTTGTTCAAATCCTGGTTAGTTTGTATGTCAAACAAACCACCAAAAGCTGTAATTACTGATCAGTGTAAAGCAATCCAGGATGCTGCTGAGGAGGTTTTTCCTCAAACTTCTCATCGATGGTGTTTATGGCATATCATGAAGAAGATTCCTGAAAAGCTCAGTGGATACTCAGGGTTTGAAAATATTAAAATAAATTTGTCAAATGTGGTGTATGATTCATTGACACAAAATGATTTTGAAAAAGATTGGATAGAGATAATCGGCAAGTTTGGCATTCAAGACAGCGAATGGCTTAATGGGTTATACTGTAATAGGCAAAAATGGGTGCCGGTTTATGTGAAAGATACATTTTGGGCCGGTATGTCTTGCACACAGAAGAGTGAAAGTGACAATGCTTTCTTTCATGGATATGTCAATTCTTGCACAACACTGAACCAGTTTCTGGAGCAATATGGTAATGCACTAAGAGACATGGTTGAGAAGGAAAATAATGCTGATTGTAAATCTTTCCAAGAGGTGGTACCATGCATCACTCATTATGATATTGAAAAGCAGTTCCAGACAACGTATACAAATGAAAAGTTTGCAGAATTTCAGGAGCAGCTAAAAGGTAAAATCTACTGTTATCCAACTATTCTGAAACAGGAAGGTTCGATTCATATATTCAAGGTCCTGCAAGATGTTAAAATCAGGGAGCAACAGGTTAGCTTGGACTTCACTGTTTGGTTTAATGGAGATGGATATGATGTGAAATGCATATGCCGTCATTTTGAATCTCAGGGAATCTTGTGTAGCCACATCATTTCTGTACTTGCTCTAATGAAGATCAAAGAAGTTCCCTCCAAATATGTATTGCAGCGGTGGAGAAAGGATTTGGAGCGGAGACACAGTTCTATTACATGTTTCTACGATGATATGGTCAATTCACCAGTTGCACAGCGTTTTGACTTGTTATGCAAATCCTTCTATGAAGTGGCGGAGAAGGCGGCAGCATCAGATGAATTGTACGACTTGGTGATGGATTGCCTTCGAAGATTAAAAGTAAAGGTCGATGCACAGCGTGATATGCATGAAATTCAGAATTCTAATCCTTTAGATAATCAAGACAAGGAGATGTGACGATGAAGCTCCTTTCTCCTGACATGAACAGCTGACATTTTTCTGTAGTTCCCATGTTAGATATCTTTCTTCTAGCTGAAACATTACAAGTAGTAATGAACTACTGACCGCAAATCTTGAAGTCCCATGATTGATAGTGTAATTGGTTGGGTGGGGTTAAGTGTTGTGTGGGGTTGGGTTTGGCTTGGGTTTTTGCTTCTTTTGCGCGTCTATCAGGGATTGAGTTGGGTTTCAGCTATCTCATTTGCGGGCTTCTTGGGGCCATGTGTGTGGACTCTTCCATCTATCATCTATGTCTAACTCTTTTTACAATTGTATAATAAAACTAAAGGGTTAGGATTTATTTATATACTCCACTTTTCAGGTGTTAGAAATACATCGTGACACTTCTGAACCATGTCACCAACCATAATCAAACTGGTCAGTTTTATAGGCCTAAAATATATTAGTCTCTATCACATATGTGTAAGTCATACGTCATAATCAGATTGTTACAAGATCAATTCTAATCTAATCATATGGATCAAGAGCTTGCAGAGGTGATTGTGCAAAACAAATCCAGCTAGTCCGCCCTGTGATGTACTAGGGTTAAACATATGCGTCATATTAAATTCTAATAGGCTTGATCTCAATAAACATGTCTACTATATTTCAGTACATTCGTCCTCAACATCTTGAGTATTAGTTCCTCGAGTTAAATTACATATTAAATTATTGCATATCACTTGAATCAATAATATGAATAATTTCACATTAAGTTTAAATAGATAATAACCATAATAAATATTAAAAGTCACCTAATAATCTTAACAATGTTGATAAATCTCTTTGAAAAAGTTATCACGATAAGCCGTTTTGCAAAGACGTTAAAAAGCAGTTTTGATTGTTAGGAATGTCTATACAACATTCGACTATTTTTTAGAACAAAATCAGTCAGATTGATCTGGAGCGTTAGATGGAGATCCAATGGATGCACCCATACAAGCCCTCCTCCAAAAAAATGATACCCCCTCCAAAAAATGATCTGGGACGTTGGATCTTCATCTAACGGCTCAAAATATGACTAATTTTGTTTTTAAAAATAGTTGAATGTTGTATAGACACTCCCTTGTTGTTTATCCAAAGAAATATAGAGAAGGAACGAAACCAAACAGTAAAAAAACCTAGATAGATATATAGCAGAGCGGCGACGAAGCGGCAGAGGGGTCGAGAGGGCTTGCAGACATCGCGATCCGAGGTGGCCCAATGGCGCGGCGGGGAGCCTTATCCCATGGCATCTCCCCTCATCCAAACTCGATCCACACGGCCTCCGCACACCTCGAGTGGTCTCCTACCAACTTCCCTCTTCCCTAGCTGGCTAGCTATCTCATCACAAGCTTAGCTTACGCACTCGCACGTAGCAGCAGCAGCGAGCTAGTACGTACCGCAGAGCTAGCTAGCTGCCAATGGCGTCCACCTCCTGCTTCCTCCACCAGTCCACCGCCCGCCTCGCCGCCTCGCCGCGCCTCGCGCCTGCCGCCGCCCGCACCCAGCTCCTCTGCCGGGCGCAGAAGCAGGACGCCGAGGCCGCCGACGCCGCGGTCACCCGGCGCGCCACGCTCACCCTCCTGGCCGGCGCCGCCGCCGCCGCCGGTGTCAAGGTCTCCCCCGCCGCCGCCGCCTACGGAGAAGCAGGTAACCAGCAACGAGCTAGCCTTCACTGAACGAGTGAACGCCCGTCCATGCATGCGATCGAGATCAAGAGCAGAGAGCTGTAAATTAAGAAGAATGGATCACTGTATTGATGGATGGACTGATTGATTTGCAGCGAACGTGTTCGGGAAGGCCAAGACGAACACGGACTTCATCGCGTACAACGGCGAGGGGTTCAACCTGCTGATCCCGTCCAAGTGGAACCCCAGCAAGGAGCGCGAGTTCCCCGGCCAGGTGCTCCGCTACGAGGACAACTTCGACTCCAACAGCAACGTCTCCGTCATGATCACCCCCACCACCAAGAAGACCATCACCGAGTACGGCTCGCCCGAGGAGTTCCTCTCACAGGTACATCCACCATATACATATACAAACTACCACCCGCTACTAACACAACCAATCTACGTCGTCTTCAAGATTCGTGCAATTTAGTTTTCAGGAGAGCGTATACTTAGTTAATTAAGCTTGTGACTGGAGGGAGTAAGTAACTGGAACTAATTCATCCATTGTGCAATGCTTCAGGTGGACTACTTGCTTGGCAAGCAGGCCTATGGCGGCAAGACAGACTCCGAGGTACATACATACACATGCTAGGCATGTACGTTTGCAATCGGATTTAATTTGCAACAGTTTGTAATTAAGACTTGATGGTTTGATGGGTCGTGTATATGTATAGGGTGGGTTCGAGTCCGACGCGGTGGCGACGGCGAACGTCCTGGAGAGCTCGGCGCCGGTGGTCGGCGGGAAGCAGTACTACAGCGTAACGGTGCTGACGAGGACGGCGGACGGCGACGAGGGCGGGAAGCACCAGCTGATCATCGCGAGCGTGGCGGACGGCAAGCTCTACATCTGCAAGGCGCAGGCCGGCGACAAGAGGTGGTTCAAGGGCGCCAGGAAGTTCGTCGAGAGCACGGCCAGCTCCTTCAGCGTCGCATGAGCTGCTGACGTCGATCGATCGGTCGATGAATCGAAATGCTCAGGGACGCACCGTGCACGTAGAGAGGTCATGCATGTGTGTTCTTTAATTGTACATGACAACAAACTAAGGAGATCGATCGAGGTCCATTTCCCTGCAAGGATCAATTTCTGTGATCCATGTTTAAGAAATCTTAGTAATAATGTTCCATTTTTGTATCTTCATATCCTTGCTTGAAGGTGCTTTAATCTAGTGTCTATAAAAATTAGTACATTTTTACATCACTTAAAAAATAACAAAAATACAAGTAGCATCGTCTACAAGCCGATCAAATGATTACTCTTTTTACTGCTAGACTCGTCCCACTCCCACTAGCTATAAGCTCCCCTCACTCCCCACCCAAACCTTAGGGCCTGTTTGGCAGGGCTCTAGAGCTAGATTTTCAGCTCTGCTCTACAGCTCCACAGCTCTACAACTCTATCTGTAGAGCCACTCTGCCTGTATGGGTGTTTGGCTAGCAAGGTGGCTCTAGATCCTGGAAGGAGGCTAGTATGGGTGAATTGACGTTGGTACCCATGTCAGGATGGATGTTTGATTGTTATGCTATTTTTTCTTTGTCCTGTACATGTTGAATAAGAAGAGCTATATTCTGTTTTTTTCTTTTAGTGTTGTACACGTTGAATGAGAACAGATAGTGGCCAAGTTACTTTCCTTCATACATTTCCCAAGGAAAGGCAAGATAATAAGGTTCAAATTTAAATTGTTTATGGTTGTAAAAATAGTCAATACATCATATTCCACCGTTACTCCCAAGCTAGAGCAATAGCAACTTGTTTATAATTGCAAAATAGTCAATACATCATATCCCAACATTACTCCCAAGCTAGAGCAATAGCGGTGGCCATCTCATCACGGAATGTATCCATAGACAATACACTTGATTGTGCAGTCGATCCATCAGAAGCAACCTGTGAGACTCACGGTTTAGAATCCTATAGTCTAGTGCTGTTGTCTCATACGGTTAGAGCTAAGAAAAACATGCTATCATGCCTATGGAAGTATAGCAAGAGCATAAAGTAAACAAAGCTAAAATTTTCCAGACAATGATATGGTATATACAATTGGAGAAAGCAACTATAAACAAAGGACAATGATACAAACAAAGAACCAGTACGAACACTTACATTCCTCATTTTCTTCCACCATTCAGCATCCATATTTATGGTACCCTTTTGATAGTCCCAACCCTTGCCTGTCTGCCTTGCCAGCAACTTGTTCCATATCTTATATTTATCTCTCAACTTATCCCACTTGTTTTTAATTTGACCTCTTTTTAACTCAACGCCAGTCAACTCTTTGAACTTCTTCTAAACTTCAGCATAGCCCACACTATTCATGTGGGTGTTAGGCCGATTTCCTTTGTTCGCTTGCTCAGCGAACAACTCACAAATAATCCTTAGATTCTCATCAAGCTTCCAATCAATTGAGTTCTAACACAGGCATGACAGGAAATAATTTAATTATTGCACATACATATGAAAGATTGCATAACAAGAAACTATGGAACTTCTTGTGTCCATTCATGTGCTCATTTCAGGTTTTCTTTACATTCATGTGCTCATTTCAGGTTTTCTTGTGTCCATTCAGATTGCATAATAAGAAACATCAGGCATGACAGGAAACAATTTGATTGGCTTTACACTGCTGCTACTGCTTCTCATTGTCGGCAACAAGATTATAACCAACATGGCATATACTCACGCGATTGCTATTCTGCAAATCTTCTTTAGCATACAAGATGCTATGAACTGGAACTATTCTACAACAAGATGCTATGAACTGGAACAAGATTGAGAAACCATCTTCTTTAGCATACAACTGGAACTATTCTGCAAATTGCTATGAACTTCAACCGAGGTGAATCACTAACCACTGCCACTAGATGAACCACTAACCACTGCCGAGGTGAATCATCAGATCCAAAAGTAAATTACTAAAAACACCAAATTACTACGGTTCTAATTCAAATGTCAGGCGTGGATCTGAGATTCTCACCATGAACTGAAGGCAAATACACAAGCTACAGGCGTGGATCTGAAATCTCACCTCCCCCGGTGGCATGGTCGATCTAAGCGGTGGCGCGGTCTCGGCTAGCGCGCGCCTCCTCGCCCCGGCGTCTCGCTCTCTGCGGCCACGGCGTCGGCTCCTCGACAAGGATGAGCGGCGACGCGTTTACGAGAGAGCAAGAGGAACGGAGGAGGAGGGCGACGAGAGAAGATGGGAACGGAGGCTGCGCGGCTGGGGTATACCCGGTGGCAGTCGGTGTAATTACCTTGTGCGGCAAGGGTACTTCAGATTCTAAGCCACAACTCTACGTGGGGAGCTGCGTTTTCTTGGCTCTACACATTTGCACTGAGGACGGGACCGATCCAAGGATCTGCAGCTCTATACAAGGTTTAGAGCTGCCCTGTTTGGTAGGGCTCTACCCAGCTCTACTGTAGATCCTAGCTCTAGAGCCCTGCCAAACAGGCCCATAGTCACGGTCTCTCCACCTCGGCCACCGCAACTACTCCCATGTGTCGCTACCCTCGTTTCCTCGTTGTCAAGACCTCCCAGGCCTGTCATTACCACCCTAATCCACCTCTAGCTCGCCGCTTCCTGCCACCGCCGACTCATTGCCTCTGATACTCATAGCCTCCCACGTTTATAAGAGTTTTTGGCACTTTTAGCATATTTTAGCCTCGTATTTACAAGAATAGTTATAGTCATGTGACAAATGTAAAAATAACATTTTTATCACACGGTGACCGGACGACAACCCTGGGAAGGCGACACGTGCCTAGGCCACATGACCACCGTGCAGCCTTCCCCTTTGCCGTCCAACCACCTAACCGCAGCTAATTAAGCCACATAATTAGCCAGCTTAATTAGCTATCTCAATTACTTATTTATGTGTACTGCTTTTTTTTAAATATAGCAAATGAATCCAAAAAATTACGAAATTTTATATGCAGCCTCCCGACATAAAGTACTTGATTGTATAATTGTTTCATAATTTTATCCACTCCGAATGTTTCTAAAAAATTCATACAATTATGTTGTTTGTAGGAATTGTCACATGTAGCAAACGATCTCTAAAAATTACGAAATTTTATGTGCGGCCTCTCACCCTTCAGACCAGCGTCAACAAAGTCGGCGATAGAACGTGGGGAGGTTCACGCACACTCTGTCCCCATCCTTCGGACTAGCGTCGACGAAGTCAATAGTTAGGGCGTCAAGAGGTTCGCGCACGCTCTGTCCCAATCCATCTGACTAGCATCAACAAATTTGATAGTTCGGACACAAAGAGGTTCATGCGTGTTCCGTCCCTACCCTTCGGACTAGTGTCGATGAAGTCAGCAGTAAGGACGCAGAGAGGTTTGCACACGCTCTCTCTTGCCCCTCTCTTGTTTATATGCCATGCCCTGTTTGTACTTTGTAGGCTTGGCACGGAGCCTAGAGGCCCCGCACTCTATTTACACTTCATAGAGTTGGCCAAGATGCACAACGGTCCCGGACACAATTTACACTCTATAGAGCCGACATGGAGCCTAGTGGCTTCGTGCTCTATTCATACTCCATAGAGTTGTCACGGGGCCCTAGGGCGCCGTGCTCTTTTTATACTCTGTAAAGTTGGTGCAGAGCCTAGGGGCTCTGCTTTATTTATACTCTGTAGAGATGGTCAAGACGCACGAGGGCCTGGCTCTAATTTATACTCCACATAGTTGGCACAGGGCCCAGTGGCTCTGTGCTCTATTTAAACTCCGTAGAGTGGCCTGGGACGCGCAAGGTCCTAACGCATTATACTCCGCAGAGTTGGCACGGAGCCTAGTGGCTCTGAACTCTATTTATACTCCGTAGAGTTAGCGTGGAACACATCGAACCCGTGCTCTATTTATACTCCATAGAGTTAGCGCGAAGCCCGTCGACCTCGTGCTCTATTTATACTCCATAGAGTGGCTCGGGACGCACAAGGGTCGCGACACTTTATACTCCACAGAGTTGGCTCAGGGCCCAGGGGCTTCACACTCTTTTTATACTCTGTACAGTTGGCACGGAGCCTAGGGGCTCCGCTTTATTTATACTTCATAAAGTTGGCTGGGACGCATGAGGTCCCAACTCTAATTTATACTTATAGAGTTAGTGCGAGGGCTTAGGGGCTCCGTGCTGTATTTATACTCCGTAGAGTGGCCCAGGACATGCAAGGGTCCCAGCACTTTATACTCTGTAGAGTTGGCATGGGGCCCAGGGGCTCTGTGTTGTATTTATACTCTGTAGAGTGGCCCGGGATGTGCAAGGATCCCAGCACTTTATACTCCACAGAGTTGGCGTGGGGCCTAGGGGCTCCGTGCTCTATTTATACTCCGTAGAGTGTGGTTTGGGACGTGCAAGGGTCTCAGCGCTTTATACTCTGCAGAGTTGGCGCAAGGCCCAGGGGCTTCGTGCTCTATTCGTAAGTAGGGTGTACTCAGCGTATGTGGGTTGAAAAGATGCTTTATTGCACCCTATTTGCACGGGTATGCTTTTTACAATTCATGCACATGTGGGGCATACAGGGCCACCCCTCTGGCAACAATTATACGTAGTAATGATGAAGACGATCATTGTTCCAATTGTGCTTGTGGTCAACTCCATCAAGGGTTGATAGGTGGTACAAGCCTACCCTAAACGAGGTTGTGATTATGTAGGGTTCCTCCCACTTGGACTCTAGCTTGCCCACCGTGGCGATGTGGAGCGATTTCTTGAGGACAAGGTCTCCCACTGTCAGGTTCTGTGATTTGACTTTCTTGTTATAGGAGGTTGTTGTCATGCGAAGGTATTTCACAATGTTGAGCATCGCTTGCATCTGATCTCTATCGATGAGGTCGAGCGAGACGTTGTATTCACCCAGTACTAGGGAGGCTACCACTCGGTGGGATTGTACCTTGAGCTCCTCAGGCGTCATGGCCTCATCTCCGAAAAGCAGTTTGAAGGGAGTGAAGCCTGTCAGGTGGGGTCATGGTGCGAATGGACCAGAGGACCTTCGGTGATTCCTCCAGCCACTTCCCCTTGGGGAGGCCGACCAACCACTTCTTGATGCCCTCGGAGATTATGCCATTTGCATGTTCGATGGCGCCATTGTACTGCGGGTGCTCTATGGAGGCATAGCACATCTTGATGCCATGCAATCATAGAATTCTTCAATGCCTATGTATCAAAATATAGACCATTGTCTATCGTGATCTCCCTAGGAACGCCGAAGTGGCATATGATGTTTTACCACAGAAACTTTTGTGCCACCACCAGGTGATTTTGGCAAGGGGTATAGCCTCGACCCACTTGGAGAAGTAGTTATGGATGACGATGATGAACTGACGATCCCTAGGGCATGGGGTAATGGGCCAATACTGGTTGGATTGGCTGGAGGGGCATGGGAGAACCTCCCCATCTATTGGCATTCCTAGCATTGTTAGACTAGTTCTTTTGTGTCTGACGCTACCGTCGGCCAATGGAAACCTTGATGAAAGGCCTTTTCGACAAGGGCCCTTGGGGCTAAGTGAGAGCCACATAGGCCTCTATATATCTTTGTGAGGAGTTCCTGGCCCTCCTGGCACAGAGGTAGGGGAGGAGCAACGCAAAGACACCATGTTTGTGCAATACGCCCTCTACCAGCTCAAAGGCCCTCACTCGGTGCATCATCCTCTGCATTTCACGTGGGTCATCTAGCTTGTCCTTGGAGGAAGGCGATGATGGGCTATCTCCATTCGTCCTCCTACCCAATGTGCAACACATAGGAGGTTTGTGGCTGCTCGTGCGACACATAATGTTGCCCCCAATCCAAGCTAGCTAGGTCTTAGCAGTGACATCTGATTGGCCAGAGAGGAGCTTTGTGGAGACACCCAAGTCCTGGGCAGGGCCGTTCATCATCTTCGCATTGGAGATGGCAGTGGTGGCCACCCATCCTGCTCATCAGCGACCTCGAACAGTCCATGGTAAAGGCGCTCCATATCGGACTCCTACTTAGCGAGTTGTGGTGTAGCTCGATGACCGTCTCACAGGCTGCATCTAGATCTCACTTTTTGGTAACTACCTGCCCTCCTTCATAGACCTCTTGTTCTCCATCAGGATGGCGTTCTGCATAGAGGATGGCTTAGCATGGCAAGGAGACTCTACAAGGAGGAAAGGTAAGGGTCAGGAGCTCATGAGGTCGCACTCCACAGAAGTGAATGCCTATCTCTTGGTCAGTGGGTCATCCTCGAGGGCCGAGTCGAGGTTACCAGGCACCACATGCGTGATGGTCTCACTCAAGAACTCGGCCATCAAACTCGGCAAGGCAAAGTCCTTGGTGGTGACGCATCCTCATACCATCAGAGGGGTGCCTGAGATCCCACCTCGGGGTGTGCCCGCACGTGGTGTGGATGTAGGGATCATGCACTCAAGACCAGGTCCTAGGTCTATCTCGTCCACGGGGACCTCCACGGTGGCGGTCGAAGTTGCACCTGCCACGGTCCTTACTGTGCATGCCAAGGCGGTGCACACCATGTTGGCCTCCACAACCTTGACACCAACATCTGGACTCTCCTGTGAGGATGAGTTGACTACCAGCGCCTCGGCAGAACAAATGCTTGAGGAATGCTAGTGGGCACAGATTGCACCATCGTCCCTTCAGTGCCTCCCCTGAAGAAGTCCTCTAGGCTGAGAATTGAGGAGATGCCTGAGGGAACCTCATGGGGGGAGGTCGGTCGCGAGGCCCTTCCCCTTACTAGGGCGACGAGAGGTGCCCACCATACCAAAAGGCCGTGTTGTGGTTACAGACCAAACAGAGAGAGAGATGGTAGTGGAGAGGTGGGAGTGTTCTGACTCACCCTCCCCCTCATCCTGATATATATATTCATATGGGGTATACTTTTACAATTATGCCCTTGCATCCGTACATCCCCTTTAGGGGCATTTGAGTCATTACACATGTTACTCTGGTTCTTATAACCTCCTAACAGGCCTGCTGGGCTTAGGTGGGGGCCACCCCTACAACAGGAGCCTCTCATGGTGAAGGGCTTCACAAGGTCGAAGCCATGTCGCCGAGTCCTTTGGCCCCCTCCGTCCCCTGCGGCCTGTGAATTTCTCCAAACTTGCGGTTGGGGAGCCCGAGGTGTGGGATGGAAGGTGATATCGAAGTGCTGCGGAGCTGGCGCTTTATCGGAAGCAGATGCGCGCGCGCTCCATCCCCTACCCTTCGAACGGGTGGCAGCGGTGGCTGGCGCCTGGTCGAAGTAGACGCGCGCGCGCTCCGTCCCCTACCCTTGAGCGGGTGGCGCGGGCCGCGCCTAAGTCGAAGTCGAGGCGCGCTGTTCGTCCCTACCCTTCGACCGGTGGCGGCGGGTGGCGCCTGGTCGGCGAGACGCGCGCGCTTCATCCCCTACCCTTTGAGCGGGTGGCGGAGGTGGGCGCCTAAGTCGGTCGGCGCGCGTGCTCCGTCCCTACCCTTCGAGCGGGTGGCGCGAGGTCGGCGCCTGGTCGGCAGACGCGCGCGCTCCGTCTCCTACCCTTCGAGCGGGTGGCGCGAGGTGGCGCCTAAGTCGGTCGAGGCGCGCGTGCTCGTCCCCTACCCTTCGAGCAGTGGCGGCGGCCGGCGCCTGGTCGGCGAGGCGCGCGCTCCGTCCCCTACCCTTCGAACGGTGGCACCGGAGGCTGGCGCCTAAGTCGAAGTCGAGCGCGCGCTCCGTCCCCTACCCTTGAGCGGGTGGCGCGAGGTGGCGCCTGGTCGGTCGAGGCGCGCGCCCGTCCCCTACCGCCGAATGGGTGGCGCGAGGTCGGCGCCTGGTCGGCAGACGCGCGCGCCGTCCCCTACCCTTTGAGCGGGTGGCGGCGAGGCCGGCGCTGGTCGGCGAAGACGCGTGTGCGCTCGCCCTCGTGCCAAGACCGGAGCTTGGCGCCGATATTGCTGCGCTTTGAAGCTGTTGTGACCTTGCGATGCGTAGTGCGCTTTTAATGGCGGTGGAATCACGCCGACGCCGGCTCGGCAGAGGTCGGTGTCGCATCGTGTTGTCTGCCATCCTGTAGGTGGGACACGCGGCGACTCGCGACTGGTGCGTCGTGGGACGTGAGCGGTTGCGTGACCGCGGCCGTTCGCCTCTTCCCCAGGGAAGTTGGGACGCGTGTTGAGGGCGTGGAGGCGTTGTGCGCTATTTGGTCACCTACCGGGCACGACCCTCTAAGCCCCGGCGGTTCTTCTTTCCAAATCGTGGGCAGCCGAATCGCTGCAAGTTTAATCTGTCTGCGCTTAAGCCACACGAGAAGCGAGCGGCCTTTATAAGGTGCCAGTGTTGAGGTGGAGGGACCCTTTCTTGTTTTTTGATCTGCCGCTTTGCTTCCGCCCGTGCTTGTTGTAACGCCAGCTGCTCCTTTCCTTGCTTCTTCCTCCCTGATCGCGAAGAGCGATGGCTAGCCATGACGACGCCTCCCACCATCCCCGCAGCGGTTCCTTGCCTAGCCAGGGCGAGGTGTCCCATCCTTCCGGGGAGTAGTGCTGGCGCCGCGGGGAGGCTCGCGCGCCAACAAGTGGTGGGACGCCATGGAGCACTCGGGGGGTTGCTGTTCCCGTGTGCTGGGTAGGAGCCGCGTGACCGAAGGGACGCTGCAGCGACTCGTGCAGGAGAGGAAGATCGAGGATCACGATGGGGCTCGCCTACCCCGTCGGGGCGAGGCGGGCCAAGCCACGGGCAATGGAGGCGATTGTTTTGTCGCGTTCTTCGACGCCGCCTTCAATGCCCTCCACGTTGTTCGTGGGCGAAGTCTGCGGGCCTACAAGTTGGAGCTAGCCCAACCGACGCCCCACGCAATACTCCGCTGGCTGTCTTCACGTGGGCGTGCGGACGAAGAGGCGGCGTCCCAGCCACGAGCCTATTCGCCACATCGCACGCACGCACGCCGCCGACCCGCAAAAGTTGAAGGGCGGTGTCCAACCGGCGGTGTGGACTTCGTCTTTGGGCGTCGTGCGCGACGTTGTTCCCAGCGTCGGCCTCGCCGGGGCAATGGGAGTCCGGCTGGACCCGGCAGTGGTTCTACTACACCGTGACCGACAAGAGCGGAATGCAATGCCGAGGTGGGCCGATCGCGTTTAACAGTACGCTGAGTCTGAAGGCGGAGGTTGACGACACGCAAAAGCTATAGAGTCTTGTCGGCATTTCCCGTCGAATGAGCCTGCGCGACCTAGCCGAGGAGTTCACAATGTATGGGGTGGCGCCACTCTCCTCCCGGGGAAGTATGTTGGACAGGACAGCCCCCGTGAGGACGGGTTCAGCCCGTCCATATCTCGCCTGCTTCGGCCTTCCGCTCCTTGTAAGTCGCCCAGCGCGTTTTATGTGCGTCATTGTATCTGTTTGGTCTCCGCCTGACTGACGTGATCTTTTGCGCAGTGGCTCGGCTAGAAGACGCGGAGCGCGCGGTTGCGGCGCTCACGGCTCACGCTGCGAGAACACCAAGCTCGCGAGGCCACAGTCAAGGCGGCTAAGCAAGGGCGGGTAAACCGCACGTGCGAGGCTCTGGGCATTACTGTGCCCGAGCGAGTGGTGCCGGGGGAGCTTCCCGCCGGTACTCCGGGCGCTCAGGACGGTGATAGCCCTGCAGGGGTGCTATCTTCGCGACGCCGGGCCCGCTCCCCGGCTGCCGTATGCGACCCAGCAGGCCACTCGGCGGCTAGCATAGCTGAGACGGGGCGTGCGACCGGCGGTGGGCCCGACCACGCTGCTTCGGAGGGGCGCGTCGTCTTGAACCCCCCGGCACCATCCGCCAACGCCAACGAACCCGTGCTCACGGGCGCCGCTGAGCCGGAACTCGCCAACCCGGTGGGGGGGCCGTTCCCGGCGAGAAAACCACGGTTGAAGGTGTGGTATTAACCGCAGCAACCGGCGAAGGCGCGCCCCCTATGAGAACCGCAGCTGGTGTTGCCGCGGAAGAACCGCTTGTGCCGCCGCAGGCGAAACGCCCTCGGACTCAGTCCCCGCCGCCAGCGAGGGGTCGATACGACGTTGCAGGGCCTTGTCGCGGGATTACGGCGTCTGGCGCGGCCGAAAGGACCTCCTCGCCGACCACCGAGGCGCCCGCATCCCACTTGGCAGCCGAACCGGCACCACTTCCTACCGCGGCGAGAGGCGTAGGAGGTAGGCGTGAGTCCCTTTCTTCACATGACTTCGCGAGACTCTCTCCGATCTGCTCGCTCATTCTGTCAACATCAGGTGAGACGAAGTCTCCCGGACGTGGCGAAGGATCGAGCAACGGAGGTATGCACGAAGTCCAAAACCTTGTGCAGGATGCCCCACAGGTGTCCGTTGCTGTTGACGTGGCCGAGGCCCCGGCAAATCCTGGCGCGCTGGGGCCGGGGCTCGCTCGCTCGGACTTCCTCCCACGCCTGGAGATACTTCGCGTCCTCACCGCAGCCGTAGAGCGCGCCGACAACGGCCTTGACCGAGAGGCGTTGTCGTCATGCGAGGGGGAACTCCTAGCGCTCGCGCTGCAGGCCTCCGAGATGAGGGTAAATATGTGTGCTTCAGTTTCTAGGGTACTGCTGGGCGCCTGTTGACTTGTTGTTTTTGCCAGACGCTTGCCCTCAGCCGGTCCTTTGACGAGGCCCGTGTTCGGGAGCAGAGGGCTCTGGAAGCCAGCCTTCATGAAGCAAACAATGCTCTCGCAGCGAAGGATGAAGAGCTTCGCGCGCTGGAGGGCGCCATGGCGGCCGCGCAACTCGAGGCCACGGAAGCCAAGTGCGCCGCGGCTGAGGAGCGCACCGCCTTCCTGCGGCAAATCGCCGTCCTAGAAGGGGAGAAAGCCCAGCTGGCGGAGTCTGCTGCAGGGAATAGTCGCGCCTTGAAATTGCGTCCACGTCGGCGTGGCGGGCCATGGAGTCTCTGAACCAGGCCCTCCGAGATCTGTGCGTCAAAGTGCCGGACACCATGCACGGGCCGGAGGACCTGTCGGAGACGCTCGGGTTGATCGAGGAGGGGGCAGGCGTTGCTCTTTGTGGCGCCAGAATCTTTGGCGAGCACTGCGGCTATCTTGGCGCGTGCTTCGCCCTCGCCATGCTTCACACTCGTGGGTGTAGACATACCCATGAGCTGGAGAATCCTCAACTGGACCTTCTCGGCCGACCAGAGGTTATGTCGGACGCCATTCGCTCCATCGGGCCTAGCCTGCAGAACTTCCATCAACGGATCTGGGGCTGCTTCGGGGAAGATGCAGCGAGGGTCGCCGTGCAGCAGACGCTGCATGGGGAGGGGGACCTCCTCCGCTGGCTCGAAGGAGTCCTCCAACACCACGATGACGACGGCACGGGTTCATCCGCCCCGCGCCAAGACTAAGCGGTTGGCCGGGTAGGACGGGGGGATGATGTACTGGTTCTCATGTTTGTAATCATGTAACCCCCTTGCTTTTGCAATGAAACCAAGTATCACTTTATTCTTGGTGTTACCTGCCGCCGAGCGCGAGGGGAAGACCTCCGCCTTTTATTGCGAGCGAGGGCGTCCCCCCGCTGCGCCTTATTTAGAGTCCGTAGACTGGCGCGTGCAGAGGCGACCCTCGACGCTACGACTTCCTTTATAGTCCGGAGACTCGCGCGTGCGGAGGCGGACCTCGACGCTACGTCTTATTTAGAGTCCGTGGACTGGCGCGTGTGGAGGCGAACCTCGATGCTACGACTTCCTTTATAGTCCGGAGACTCGCGCGTGCGGAGGTGGGCCTCGACGCTACGTCTTATTTAGAGTCCGTGGACTGGCGCGTGCGGAGGTGAACCTCGACGCTACGACTTCCTTTATAGTCCGGAGACTCGCGCGTGCGGAGGCGGACCTCGACGCTACGTCTTATTTAGAGTCCGTGGACTGGCGCGTGCGGAGGCGAACCTCGACGCTACGACTTCATTTAGAGTCCGATCGCGCGCGCGAGGGCGCCCCCGTTGCGTCTTATTTAGAGTTCAGATCGGCGCGTGCGAGGCGAACCTCGGCGCTTCGACTTCCTTTATAGTTCGGAGACTTCGCGCGTGCGTGGCGGACCTCGGCGCTTCGTCTTATTTAGAGTCCGTGGGTCGGCGCGTGCGAGGCGAACCTCGGCGCTTCGACTTCCTTTATAGTCGAGAGACTCGCGCGTGCGAGGCGGACCTCGGCGCTACGTCTTATTTAGAGTCCGTGGATCGGCGCGTCGCGAGGCGAACCTCGGCGCTTCGACTTCCTTTATAGTCCGGAGACTCGCGCGTGCGAGGCGGACCTCGGCGCCACGCCTTATTTAGAGTCCGTGGACTGGCGCGTGCGGAGGCGAACCTCGACGCTACGACTTCCTTTATAGTCCGGAGACTCGCGCGTGCGGAGGCGGACCTCGACGCTACGTCTTATTTAGAGTCCGTGGACTATGTTCTACGCAGCGCGGACAGACAATGCTCTGGGAACAGCAATCTTTATTGAACTCCCGTTTGCTCGGGCGAGCATTGTATAACAAGGGGCTGGCGGCTCTACGCCTGTCGTCCTGCTTCTAAGCGTAGTATCGCCGCAACCTGTCCGCATTCCATGTGTGTCGGAGGGCTTGTCCTTCGAGCGTGGCGAGGCGATACGCCCCCTTCGGCAATGCTTCCATCACGATGTACGGGCCTTCCCACTTGGACTCCAGCTTGTCAACGGTCTCCGCCTGGAGCGCCACTCTGAGAACGAGATCCCCAAGCTTGAATCCCCGCGGACATATAGAGCGGTCCCGAGTACGCACTGTCTGCCACGCATACTTCTTGACATGGTGGGTGCATCGCGTAGTCGTCGAGGAGGTCCAGGACACACGTCGCTCCTCTTGTGTGCTTGGGCGAGGATCCTCCGCGAGCGACCTTGATTTCCTCGGCGTTCTGCCGTTGCGAAAAGGAGCTTGAACGGCGTGAATCCCGTTGGACGCGTTACCGTTGTGGGAAGCGACCAAAGAACGCTGTGAAGCTCGCTTGGCCACTTGCCTTTCGGCAACCCGACCAGGCGCTTTTTAATGGCCACGGAGATGGCGCCATTTGCCCGTTCGACCGCCCCGTTGGATTGGGGATGCCCTACTGAGGCGAATCGAAGGGTGATGCCCATGCTGTCACAATATTCTTTGAAGAGGGTGGCGTTGAACTGCAAGCCGTTGTCAGCCGTGAGCTCCCGGGGCACGCTGAAGCGACATATGATGTTTTGCGAGGAAGCGCCAGATGGCGCAGAGGTTACTTTAGCTGCGGCGCTTCCGCCATCCGAGAAATACTCAGCGCAACTACCACGAACCGCGGGTCCCACGGAGCTCGGGCAAGTAGTCCCACTATGTCGATGCCCAGCGTGCGCGGGCCACACCGAGGAATGGGGTTGAGGCTCGTCGGGGCTCGCGGATGATGCGCGCCATCCATCGGCACCCTTGGCACCGACGGACGAGGTCTGGCGTCGGTGATGGCGATTGGCGATGAAAGCCTTGCACGAACGCCTTGCCGACTAATGACCTCGGTGCGGTGGGATCCGCGCGCGCGCATGGATCTTCGCAGGAGCGCTTTCCCCTCGAGAGGCGCGCAGAGCGGGCACAAACCCCTCTCTTATAGAGTATCCTTCAACACTGAAGGATCTTGCGCGGTCTTTGCAAACGCCAAGGCTTCGGCGGGGTTCTCCGGCTTCAGCGATGCCTCGCAAGAAATTGAAGATGGGCTCGCCGATCCACCGGCGGCCGATGTGGTGGACAAGTGCCGCGTCGGTTGTCTGCGCGATGGCGCTGCAATAATATTTTGTAAAACGCCCCATCCGGCGATTCTTGGTAGCCGCCTTAGCGAGGCGTCGGCTGCTCGTTCTCCGCGAGGATGGCCTTGACGGTGGCGCCCAAAAGTGCCTTTCCTCGCTCTCACGCCGCGAGTACTTGGCCAACTCGGGGTCCTTGGCTTGATATGACTTGTCCACATGACCGATCACCAAGCGCGGTCGGTGCGGACTAGCACCGTCTCGCGCCGGCGCTTGAGCCGTCGGGCCAAAGAGCAGCGCCTCATACTCCGCCGTGTTGTTGGTAGCGGGAAGGCAAGGCGCGCGAGTATAGCAAACGCTCGCCGGGCGTGGCGATCACCGCACCTACGCCGCGCGCGCGACGCCGTAAGCTCCATCAATGGTGGCGTCGAGACGGGGTCATCGTGCGTCACCGGCGGGTTGGTGGCGGGGTCCATTCGACGAGAAAATCCGCAAGGACTTGGGATTTGATTGCCGTTCGTGAAGCATATGTCAAGGAGAAGGGAGTGAGCTTAGCAGCCCATTTGCCGATGCGCCCTGTGGACTCCTTGTTATGTAACATCTCTGCCAGGGGGAATGCGGAAGGCACTGTGATCGGGTGGGCCAGAAAATAATGCCGAAGTTTCCTGGAGGCCATGACCAGCGCGTAGGCGAGCTTCTCCAGCTCCGTGTATCTTGTCTTGGCGCCTTGGAGGGCTTCCGAGACAAAGTATACGGGCTGCTGCATGGCGCCTTCCTCTAAGACGAGGACGGCGCTGACCGCGGTAGCTAACGCGCCGATAGAGCAGAGGAGGAGCCTCAGTGCTTTGGGGCGACAGTGGGAGGCTTGCGTGTGCTCCTTGAGCTCGTTGAAGGCCTTCGCGCAATCGCCGTCCCAACGAAATCCCTCGCACCGCGAGTGTCTTGAAGAATGGCGGCCCCGCCCGCGCCGGATAGGAAGCGGCTTAGTGTTTGCCATGCGGCCGCCACCTCTGGACTTCCCTCGTCGTCTTGGGCGCTCCATACCCGAGATGGCGTCTACTTTGTCGGGTTCGCTGGATGCCCCGTCCGGACACGAGAAACCTAGGAGTTTGCCCGCCGCACTCGAAGACACATTTGTCGGGGTTGAGCTTGAAGCCCGCCTTCCGAGGTTGTCGAAGGTCTCCTGGAGATCCCGGCCATGCAGGGCAAGCTGCCGTGTTTGACCACCACGTCATCGGCGTAAGCTTCGACGTTCCTCCCGAGCCGGCGGGGCAATAGCGATGAGGCGGGTAAAGGTGACGCCTGCGTTCTTCAAGCCAAAGGGCATTCTGACAAAGCAGAACGTCCCAAGTGGTGTGATGAAACTGGTCTTCTCCTCGCCGTCTTCGGCCATGTATACCTGGTGGTAGCGGAATAGGCGTCCAGAAACTCATTAGTTCGCACCAGGTGGCATCAACCACCGATCGATGCGCGGCAAGGGTAATTGTCCTTTGGGCACGCCTTGTTGAGTGCCGTGAAGTCGATGCACATCGCCAGAGCCGTTGGCCTTTTGACTAATACTGGGTTAGCGAGCCACTCGGATGGTGGACCTCGCGGATGACCCCGCGCAAGAAGCTTTGCCACTGTTTTGGTCGCCGTTGCGATCCATCGACATACGCCGAAGCCTTTGCTTGACCGGCTTGGCGTCGGGCGAACCGCCAAGCGATGCTCGATTCGCTCGGTCGCGCCTTGATGTCCTCGGGGACCATGCGAAAATGTCAACGTTGTTCGGAGCACTCGGGCGGATCCGTTCGACCCGGGAGCCCTCGCCGATGGATACAAGCGCCTCTCGCTGGGTGGCACCTTCTTGACTCGCCCTCGGGCGAGGCTTGGGCGTCCATCCGGGGGCGGAGGGCCCATCGCCGAGCGTGTCGGAGAGGGCATGCACCGGGCGATGCGGAACTCGGCTGCCGACCTCAGCACGTCTGGCCAGGTCCTGATCGCCGAGGACGGTGATAACACCCTCCGGGCCCGGGAGCTTCATACACAAAAACGCGTAGTGTGGGATCGCCTCGAAGGAGTTGATGGCGGGTCGCCCCAGTATGGCGTTGTAGGGATGTGGGATATCCACGACGTCGAAGATGACATGCTCAGTCCGGATGTTACCCTTGTTGCCCTCCTGACGGAAAGTGACCGGAAGGGACACATGCCCCAAGGCCTGCAGCGGATGACCTCCGAAGCCTTGAAGTGGAGCTCCTGGCTGCTCTAGCCGGCTCATACGGTCGAGGGCCTCTGCGAACAAGATATTCGCGGAGCTTCCCCCGTCAACAAGCACGCGCCCGACGTCACAGCGTGCTATGTGGGCCTGGATGACTAGAGGGTCTTGGTGAGGGTACTCCACACCCCTGGCGTCGTTCAAGTCGAAGGTGATGTTGCAGGGCGGCATCCACGATTGCGGCTGCTCCCCGGGGGCCCTTGAGGAGGAACCTCCGATGATGACGCTGACGGTGCGATGCTGCGCGCCCTCCGCTGCGGTGGCTCGCAGGGGGCTACCCCTTGGGTGCCCCGCGTGGGCTCCGGCGAGGGGCCGAGGAGGCAGAGCCCGAGGCCCGGCCGTCACCCTCCGCAGCTCCATAACTGCGGTGCATGCCCTTGTGTAATGATCACCGTAGCCGTGTACCTCGCACCACTTGGCATAATGTAGGAGCTCTTGTTCTGCGTGGGGTTGGCTGCCGCAACCAAGTCCGTCTTCCGATCCCCGGTCTCCCCTCCATGAGGCGGGGTCGAGTGCTTGGCGGGCGCTCTCGGTGTCGAGGGCATGATGGGCCGCCTGTGACCTGCGCTGGTGGCGTCGAGGTTTATGCCTGCTCCTTGAAGAGCCTTCCTGCACCCCGGTATCGCTGCCTCGGGGAGGGCCTCCTTGGGGTTCTCGGCTGCGGCCCTGCTTCGAGGAGTGACCACCCGCCCCCACCTCGCGCGGGGGGCGCTCCTTATGGGCGAGGTCGAGGGCGGTAATGTTGTGTCTTCGCGCATCCTCCTCCGCCCGCGCATACTCGTCCATTTTGTCGAAGAGCTTTGCCACCGTCTTGATTGACTTTCGCGCATTGTACTCGGCCATCGGGCCCGGACGAAGGCCCTGTATGGCTGCATTAACGACGGTGGTTTCATTAACGTCTTTCACTTGGCATCGAATCTTGGCGAAGCGCTCGAAGTAGTCCCGGAGCTTCTCCGAGGGTTTTTGCTTCACAGCGAAGAGTTGGTCCGCGTCGACTTGCTCGGCATGGCTTCCTTGGAAGTTGTTGTGAAGGCGGTTGCGGAGCTGCTCCCACGCGTAGATGGAGCCCGGCTCTATGGTAAAGAACCAAGAGAGCGCCACTCCTTGCAGCGAGGGGAGTCCTTCGCCGTGGTGTCGTCTCCGCCCGCGGCCTCGATCACGGTTTCGTACACGCGCACGAACTCGTGGGGGTCCGTGTCGCCTTTGTACGGGTCGATGACGCTAGGAAACTTGAAGTCTTCGGGCCATGCCGCATGTTGCAGCCCCGCCGAAAGCGGGGACTCCGGATCTACGTGTCGCAGCGGCACGCGGCTAGACGTGGGGGCTTCGCGGCTGTCCGCCCTCTCCGGCGTGGACTCGGGCGCGATTACTGGCACGGCCTGCTGGCTCCGAGCCTCTTGCATGTCTCGGGCGGCTCGCGAAGGTCCCCTAGTTCCCGCCGAGCGCGTTGAGGGCTGCTAGTAGGCGCTTTCCACCGCCGGTCTTTGTCGAGTCGTTGCGGTGCGCGACGGGTTGATGTCGTTAGCGGCGGCGGGCGGGCGATCGTTGTAGTGCCAGCGACGGGGTTGGATGGCGTTGTAGCGGCGCCGGCGGGGTCGGTCGTTGTAGTGCCAGCGTCGACGCCCGCGACTGCTACGCTTGCGCCGCCGCCAGCTCCTTCGACGGCCGATGCCGAAGCCCTGGTATTCACGCGCCGCTCCGACCCAGCCGTCTTCCTCCCCTTCGCCGCCGCTGATGAAGCTTTTTTCGGTGCCATCCTTCTTCTTCGGTCTTCAGGCTTGTCCTTGTCCTCCCCACGGACGGCGCCAACTGTTGTGGTTACAGACCAAACAGAGAGAGATGGTAGTGGAGAGGTGGGAGTGTTCTGACTCACCCTCCCCCTCATCCTGATATATATATTCATATGGGGTATACTTTTACAATTATGCCCTTGCATCCGTACATCCCCTTTAGGGGCATTTGAGTCATACACATGTTACTCTAGTTCTTATAACCTCCTAACAGGCCTGCTGGGCTTAGGTGGGGGCCACCCCTACAACAGGCCCTATGCAAGGCGAGCCGTGTGGGCTACCAAGCTCTCCCAACTCGGGTGACGGGGATGAGTCCTTCAAGACCTCATGAGAATGCTTCTCCCCCACCTGGACCCATCAACCTCATTGAAGGGCAGGCGAGTGGGCACATGTGGTTGCGGTGATCTCTCATGATCAATTCCTCCACCGTACCATGCTTGGCCCTCGTCTTGCGCTTTAGTAGGACCACCACCACCATCTCCGTCCGCAGAAGTGTCAAGCATGCAAGCACAAGAAAGGGTCAAAGGAAGGCCGAGGATCAAGCAAATATGGTAGTGAAAGGGTCGTAAGAACTAACACTGGGACTTGGTGAAGCCCCGAAAGGTGCGGATGCCCTGCAATGTGTTGCCCTCCGCGAAAGACAAGTTCTAGCCTTGACAGAGGGGAGCAAATCTCAACATGTAATACTCCTCGACAAGATCGCGCAAGTTGAACTTCGTAGCAAGTTCCTATAGTAGGTGTCAGTGAGCTTTGTCTTTTGAGACCAGGGAGGGCAAGAAGTGTAGTGAGATATCCACTAATGGCTTCTTCCCTGTGCTGACGAGGCCAGACCCCTTAGCAGAGTAGTAGAACCATATGTCCCTCTATGATTCCCACTTGGCCTTGTGTACCTTAGCAGGGAATTCAAATTTCTGGCGACTGCCGTAGAGCTAAAAGGCTATCACCCCATACAAGGAGCATACATTGTGATAAGCGTACACCACAAGGTGCAAAGCATAGTAGAGGAAGCAAAAGAGCTCACCTGAAGGGAGCTTCACCCCTAGGCTCCACATCGCCCACTTGTACACCAAGAGGTAGATGAAGGAGCCCAGGTTGAGGTAGGAGACCTCGAGGTCGAAGGTATTGAGCATGTCCTTGAGCAGCCCAATCGGTGGAATGTGGAGACCAGCTTCAAATTAGGCGGTGAAGACGATGAGCATCCCCAGCTCTGGATTGGGGTGGTCCTCATTAGCCCTAATACAGAAGGAAGAGGTCCTTGGAGGGGGTCCAACCATGGAAGGAGGGGCCCCCAAAGGGGCTCTGGACGCAGAAGTCGGAGGCCCCTGGAGGGGGTTTGGGTGACCAAGGAAGGAGCCCCGACGTCAGCCCGAGGTCAAGGCAAGGACAATCCGAGCCGGATTAGGGGCCGTCTAGAAGTAGTGTCGAATGGGAGAACTGAGGAAGTGAGGAGAGGAAATGAAGTGGATGGGAGTGGGGGAGGGGAAGGAGGTATTTATAGGAGGAGGGCGGTCCATAGGGGACCGGGTCTGCTCAACGCCCCTAGAGGGTTTCAGTCCACGGTGAACCAAGGCTACCCCCCCTAGTGAGGAAGTTTGGACTATGGTACACCAAGTCCACCTCACCCCCTTCAAAAAGGTTTTGACAGTGCGAGGGCACCTCCTTGTACTACGTGTAATCCCTGAACCCAGGGTGTTCCTAGCCAAGTCCGGAGTTTGCGTGATCTATCGCCCAGAGTTCACTCCTAGACTAAGGTACCATAACTTTCCATGGCTTTCTCACAGGTGGTTAGGAGTCGTTGTCCCAAGGCCACACGTCAACCCCTTTTTCCAGTCGGTGCGCCAGCCTAGGCGCACGGTCGATGACCACCTAGATCGGCGAGGGACTACTATTGAGGAAAGGTCTTCGCGCCAGCTCAGGCCCATGCCCACTTTGGCGTGATGGCACATATCGGGGAATCTACTCCTGGCGAAGTCCGCAATCTGACCCCGGTGAAGTCTGGAGCCAACTATGGAGGGGATCTGGAGCCAACCTCGGACAAGGTCTGGGGCTAGCTACGAACTAACCCTCAGATTCTCTCAGACATGGTAGGACCCATGTGGTGCAAAGGACGAAGATACCCTTAAGAGTAAATTAGGCCTTGGGGGGCAAACTTGTAACTCCACTTGCCTCTCCCTCCCACTATATAAATAGGACCACTTGTAAGTACGAAAGGGAAGGCTATTTGTAACCCTATTTACTCATATTGAATACACTTGGGGTGTGTTTGGTTGTCTGAATCTCCTTCGTCTTGGTTGGGTGGATCCGTATAATCTGAGAAAGAGCCTGTTTGGTTGCCTGTATGAGTGGATACAGGCTGTATGAGCAGATACAAAAATACGCCCTCATCCTGGATGGGTGGATACGCTCAAAATGAGCTTCACTGGCCATCCTGAATGGGTGCATGCAGTGTATCTTATGCGGTCCCACGTGTCAGCCTCTCAGGTTTGGTAGACTGCATCCGCTCATACAGGCAACCAAACAACATCTCAGTTTTTTTGCATCCGCTCATACAACCTCACCAAACATCTTCTTTTTCTGAAATACGATTCCACTCAGTCTGCATCCACTCAGTCAGGATATACGATACAACCTCCATCCACGAACCAAACACACCCTTGGTCATTCGTGTGTGCTTCTTGTTTAGTCACTCTACGTCCTCGGTAGTTTTTGAATCCGACCAGGGGTGCTTAAAAATTTACTGTTCGATTTCGTATCGACGATACAGGGTCACATGCCCAAATCTCGTATCGGTTGGGCTGAAAAATAGTGGCTTATGGATGCAATTGCACTGTAGCTGACTAAAATTGTACTGTAGCTGAAGGTGTCTTATTTGGAGTAATTAAATTTAAAAAAATAAAAAATAAAAAAATATGTTAGCTCATCACGGACAATGCAAACGAATATGGGAAAAAAGAACCGGCAAAAAAACTCAAAAAAACCCAAAAGTTCAAAAAAAAAGATGAAATTTATTAATATTGAAAAATAAGTCAGAGGTCAGAAGTTTAAGCTGAAATGAGCGGGACTATATCTGTGATCTGTCGTCCGTTGATATAGCCCTCCGGACATCAGAAAGCACAGAGGTTTCCCTCCTCAATCTCCTTGTTTTGAAACGAAAAAGGAAACAAAGCCTTACTTATTCAGTAAACGAATAAATCAAGAAAAGAAAAAACCGCCGTTCATCAGTAACCATGGTTGCTGCTTTCCAAGACCTGACGACATCTGTGGTGGACTGTGTCAGAAAGCACAGATGATTTCCGCCTCATACGTTGCATTGGCATTCAAGATGCTGAGGAGCGCCAGTAGCGCGCGTGCAACGTTTTGAGGACTTAGGGTTACGGTGCTCTTCCTTTTTCCACAAACGCCGCCGTCAGGCCGGCGACGTGGGGTCGTGGGTAAGACAGCGGATGCCCACGACTAACATGGCAACACATGCAAAAAAAAAAAGTTGGAGGGAAATTGCTTGGTAATGGGTAGAGACGATGATTCAGTACGGGTTGAGTATATTGTCGTTGTTTCTCTGTTCTCGTATGCGTACTCTTTTTTTTGCTACAACTTATTGTTTTTTTTTATAGTTTTTGAATTCTAATTATTAGAGAGTACAGAGAGAGATAATCACGTGCGATTATATCTGGTATAATTGAAGCTGTTACAGTGTCTACTACAATCGACTAGTAGAACTCATCTTGAAAAAACAATTTGTGTAAGAGTTAGCTAATGTATCATACACTATAAACTAAAAGTCAAAAAGAACATGCCTCCGTATCAATACTTCAGCTCCTCACCCAACTTGTTGCCAGAGATTGGCAGCCTTATGGGCATCACTAAAGCATTGAATTGTGAGGTGGATTCTTTTTCACTGTACTTTTGGCTTTAACTTTCATTGTTATAGTAATTAGATTTTAAACGGCATGTTTTTTTAAGACGGGATCTATATGTAGATTATAGTATATACTGTACCGAGTTCAGCTGTACCGGTTAAAATTACATATAACTTTTTTTCTTTTTTTTTTGTATTATTTCTCGCGAACAACCAAAATTCAAAAATCAAAAGTCAAAAGCTTAGTCACAATCAAAAAAACCCACGACGTCCATCGAGCAATGGAATTGTCAAATTGAGGCGTGTTCCTCAATCCCCATTGGAACAAGTCCAGACCACGGAAATAGACAACCGCCGTTATATATATTGCTCGATCAGTTTTGCTCCTCAGCCTCCTCTAACGTCGATTCATTTCTTTCCGCAGAGATCTTCGTCAACATGCCCTCGAGGTCATTCCCACTGTCACCGCTTCATTTTGAAGAAGCGTTGAACAGCTTCAATGATTTCGACAAATTTGCGTCGAACAGCTTCGATGATTTCGGCAAATTTGCGTCGATTGGCCTCGGTGAGCGACTACGATCTTAGTTAATTTCCAAATTTTTTTCATCAAGGTGAGATACCATTTCTTGCATCGTTCTACTCACACGTACGTAGTCCGGTGATTGATGCAGCTATTTCGATATTGAGCACCGGAGCAACGGTTTTTATGGTCTACCTCGTCTACAGATGCATCAGGGAGACCGGGCTCCCCTCCATCAACATCAGAACGAGCACCAACGGCGCAGCGACCACGGCGGAGTTGACGCCGCTGTTGCCGGACTCCCGGATACAGAACACCACCATCGAGAAATTCCTCGACGAGATCGCAGGCGAGAAGCCCATCCGGTTCGCCTCGCAGCAGCTCGCGGGCTACACGCATAACCACTCGGCCAAGCTCGGAGCCGGAGGCTTCGGCGCCGTCTACAAGGGCATGCTCCCCAACGGCCTCAACGTCGCCGTCAAGGTGCTCCACGGGCACCTGGAGAACAAGGAGCAGTTCATGGCGGAGGTGGGCACCCTCTGGAGAACCAACCACATCAACCTCATCAGGTTGTTTGGCTTCTGCTTCGAGGCCAACATGCGCGCGCTGGTATACGAGTTCATGGAAAAGAGCTCGCTGGACAAGTACCTTTTCAACCGGAGGCACGCCGTTGGTTTACCGGCGCTGCGTGCCATCGCCGTCGGCGTCGCGAGAGGTTTGCGGTACCTCCACGAGGAGTGCCAGAAGAAGATCATCCACTACGACATCAAGGCCGGCAACGTTCTCCTCGACGATAATCTGACCCCGAAAATCAGTGACTTCGGGATCGCGCAGCTACTCAGCCGGGCGGACGCGCACGCCTCCGTGCACGAGCTGCGTGTGCGTGGCACCTGCGGGTACATGGCGCCGGAGGTGGGGACGCAGGCGACGGTCACCGAGAAGTGCGACGTTTACAGCTTCGGCATGCTTCTGTTTGAGATCGCAGGGCGAAGGAAGAACACGGACAACGACGCGGCAGATGACGAGAAGTGGCTACCCTTGCTGCTGTGGACGAAATATGAGGGCGGCGACCTGACGGACTTCCTGAGGGATTGCCATAATCTGGTTGCAGCAGACGAGGAGCAGGGCAAGGAGACGGTGGAGAGGATGTGTGAGGTGGCGTTCTTGTGCGTGCAGGAGCAGCCGGAGGCGAGGCCGACGATGAGCGCGGTGGTGAGGATGCTGGAAGGGGAGGAGGATATTCCTTCTCTGTCGGAGAACCCCTTCCAATATATGTATGGATCTCCGACGGATGTGCATCGGTGGACAAGCGAAGAGGGGGAGGAGTCAGCAGCAGCAGGGGTGGAGCCAGAAATTTTCCCCTGATGAACCCTAAATTCAAAATCCTCTCTACATCGCATGATAGAATATTTTGTAGCAATAAGGGTGGTTTACCAAGAGTGTCATCATATGGTTAGCCCAAACATAGACATACAGTACTAGAGTGTTAGCAGATAGATCGTATCTGTGTAAAGATAGGAGCTGTATCTGGTTTGCTACCAATCTGTTGTACATGCGTGTACCCTGTAGTCCATATGAGAACAGGGACATTGTCTGTTGTTATATATACTAGTAGTGTGCCCGTGCTAACGCTCAGGGAAAAAAATCTCGGATTGAAAATTTTTTCGCCAGGCAGCGAAGCAGATGAAAGAGACGAAATTTCGGGATTTCGTCCAAAATTTCGGACGAAATTTTCAAATAATATTTGAATTTTGATGAATTTTAAGCAAATTTCGGATGAAATTGGACAAATAACTGGAGAGATTCTCGTGGCCACTCGCCTGCACGAACACAGCCGACCGACAAACAGCGCCTTGTCGCCGCCCAGGCTGCTCGCCTCGACTGTGCGGTGCTCTGGGTCCCATCAATTCAAATGGCAACGAAAAACTTGAACGAACACCGTTTCTTTCGCTGGGCAACGAAACCAACGAAAAAAGCGAAATTTCGGCGAAATTTCACCGAAATTGTTAACCCTGCTAACGCTACGGTAAAATATAAAACAAGATAAAATTTGTAAAAAATAAAACGAACAACCAGATTCATTAAGATTCACGTCTCATATATTGTATAACGAAATATTTTTGTCACATAATGAATGTCGCATAAATACGTGACCGGTCGGAACCACCCAACACGCAATGCTCAAAAGCCTACGACCGATTCCCAGGTCTTGCGACTGCTTCGCGAGACCATACAACCGGTTAACAGAAGTTACGACCGTTTATCGCGATTTATTCGACCACTGCACCGCCGATCGGGCTTGAAAACAAGTGCTCGACCATTTTGGCGTGGTCGGAATGCTCTCGACTCTGCTTGGTCATAGTCGTAACGGTAGAAGGTTTGAGCAGCGTAGTCGGAGCATCTACAACCACGCCAGTGCGATTCGGAACCAGCCGGGCTGTTTACGACCACGTTGTGGAGTATCGGAGCCGCCAAGTCGTTTACGACCACGTTGTATGTCATCGGTCGGTCACCGAAGTTCATACGACGGCTTTGACCGTGGTCGGAAGTTAGCAGTACTCCATACAACCACTTTGCCAGCAACCGGAACCAGTAAAACCTTTTCTTACTTCTCTTGGCCGTGGTCGTAGTCTAAAAAAAGTCGTAAGTCGAAGCCACGACCACTGCGGTCGGAAGTCGGCGTTGTGGTTTACGACCACGTTGTGGAGTCGGCGCCTTACGACCACGTTGTCGAGAGCTGAAGGGATTAGAAGTTGGCGCTGTGGTTTACGACCACGTTGGGTAGTCGACGGCTTACGACCACGTGCGCGCGAGTAGTCGGCGGTCGATAGTCGGCGCTCTGGCTTACGACCACGTTAAGAAGTCAGTAGCTTACGACCACGTTGTAGCGAGAAGCAGTCGGAAGCCAAGGCTTCGACCGCGTGGTCGGTCGGCGAACCGACTTCAACCACGTGGGTTGTCGGCAGTCTTCGACCACGTTGTGAGGTGGTTGAACGTGGTCAGATCGCTCGGGCTCGGTCAGTTGTGGTCGTAACGAGTCAGAGCTCGGTCGGTTGTGGTCGTAGCTCTTCAGGAGCGACTGGATGTGGTCAGTTGAGGTTGAACGCGGTCGGACAAGCCCCGGACGTGGTCGTTTGCGGTTGTATGCGGTTGGAAGTGCTCGAGTAGCGGTCGGATGCGGTTGTAACGTGGTGAGACGTGGTCGGAAGTCCTACGACCACGGCAAAATCCCAGCAGGCGGGATCGAGAGGCGCCTGCGACCACGACAGAGGAACAGTGATTTTACGACCACGTCGTAAAATTACTAACGCGGTCGAAAGGCGATCGATTGCGGCAAAATCGATTGATCGTGAGGTCAGGAAGCAATACGACCAGATTGGTGAGAAGTCGAAGGTGATCTGCAGCGTGCGACCAAAGCGGCGAAGTTGAGCGTGGTCGTTAGGAGACTACGACCACGCCGTAAGGGGGTGAGCGTGGTCGGCGGTCGGAGAGTGCCACCACGTTGTGCCGGATGAACGTGGTCATAAGGCGCTACGACCACGTTGGGAATGGTCGATGAGGCTTCACCACGAGGCGGCGGTCGCGAAGGGTTACAACCACTTGTAAACGATATGGCGTGGTCGAAAAGTGCTTCGGCCGTGGCATAAGTGGGCGGTGGCGTTTATGAGTGGTTGTAAGGGTTACGACCACGCTGTAAGAGAGTGAGTGTGGTCGATAGACTTTACGTGTGGTCGTGGGGAGCTTCGACCACAAGGAATGAACTCGATCGCGCAACGGACCACATGGTCGTAAATGGCACGAGCGATCGTAAAGGGTTACGGCGATCGTAAATGGGACAGAGTGGTCGTAGATGGTTCTAGGTGGTCGTAAATGCTTTTGGCGGTCGTAGCGATTACGAGTACAGCCAAGTACTCGCAGACGTAGTCGTGAGGTTTACGACCATGTTGTGAGTGGCGAATGTGGTCGAAAGATGCTACGACCACGTTGTGAGGTCGGTGGGGCCGACCACAGTATAAGTGGTCGGAGGGTGTTTCTGAGTGGTCGGTGGGGGTCACGACCACATTGTGAGCGGTCGTAAACTGCTACAGTAAGTTTATGACCACGTTGAAAAACGATCGGAAAAGCGATTGAGGCGGTCGGAACTGGTCGTAAGCTCTCGGAACCGGTCGTAATCAATCCTTACTGGTCGTAAACTACACTAACCGGTCGTAAGAGGGTCCTAGGAGGTCGTAAGACTTTCCACATCGCTTACCTTTGATTTGTTTCCAAAAAATGCTGATTTGTTAACCTATGATTTGGCCAAGATGTTTTCCACTAAATATTTCTAATTCATAAATTTCCCTATATTACTAACATGCAGAACAAATCTTAAGCCTTGAGTTCAAAATCTAAGGAAAATAAATAAGATGCACAACAAATTTGAGAACCATACATGTTTAGATAATAAAGCAAATCCATTGCACAACTCATTACCTGCAGATGAACCACGCAAGACTGTACTGCAACAAAAGCCTGCTTGAAGATCTCAAATGGAAAAGCCTTGGTAGGTATGTCAAAAGGGTATTGCTGCATAAAAGTATACATGAGAATAAATAATAGTTAATGCAACAGCCTCCGATGGAAAGAAATTTTGGAAGATCAAGAAATGACCTGAAACAATGAACCTGCCATGAACCACAATGTGTCAAGCTCGTTATACTCTCTCCTTATTCCCTCATGAAAACAACCAATATGTAATTAGTAATATGTGTTTATCAAGAGCGCTAGCTGAACCAATTAGTAATATTACCAAGAGGGACATGCTAAGGGTTGATTATAAGTCCATTTCCATTATGTGGAGCAGGGGTAGGCTTGAATCTCTCAACTGAAGCTCCTGTTTGTACTGCACATCCACTCACGGCATAAAAACTAAATCACACACAACAATATGTAATTGCTTGCAGTTACAAAATAGATAACAGATAACAGACTTTCAAAGGATCCATTGGCAGTACACACGTGAACAGGGAATTACTGTCAATGATATTCACGTTATAAATCATTGTATACATTTTCAGAGATTCAGAGTGCGCGATGCACTCTTATCAGGGATAAACTCAACATATGAATCCCCAATGGTGTCAAAAGCCAAAGAAACTTCTGGATTTAGTTTCAATAACAAGATTCCTGATTCATGGAGGAAGGGTCCTATTATCATTCAGAAAACAGCGGTACTTGAGTGGTTCTCATTTTAGTTGTATTTCACGGACCACAATACCTCACTACTCAAAAGAGAGGACTATAGCAAACTTTTAAACATCACTGAGTGTTGAGATGGGCCATATTGGCACAAATGTCAATTACAGGAAACAACTACAGGAACTTATAAGATGGACATATGAGACCTTAAGCTCAGCTAAGACCTCACGGGCAGTCTTCCCAGACGCACATATCATGAACACAAACCCAAACTTGTCCCTGTATTTGGCATTCCACCCAACCAACTCCTACAGCAGGTGAAGAAACAAAATTGAGTCCACAAATCAGATCACAAACTTGTCTACCTTTGAAGACCTTCCTCAATCCCTATTGGGTTAACAGCTTTATAAAATGCATCCCAAGTGCACCACCCAAACCAGTCCAGGTTTGCAGGGATCTAACATTTGTGATGAATTTAAACAAGACTTGTGAAAAATAAAATAAACGAAAGCTATCCAAGATTGACAATCTTAATCTAATCAGCTGATAGAAGTATAAATGAACCTGCTTATCTGTACCTGATCGATTCCTTCATGAGCTTGAAAGGGTTGTCCCCTGAGTTGATGAAAACCGCATCAACTGCTTCCATCGTCTGCACCTCAGGATCACCTACCAAACAGTCCACCATTTTACTCTTTTAGAGACACAAACCAAAATTCCAAGCTTTGCACATTTTGATTTGAGTACCTCATAATCCAGTAAGCCAAAATGAAGCTTACCGCTCTCAAAGCAGAATTGAGGCTCGTTCTCGGGGCTCCCTTGGAGGCTGGCCCGGAAGGCCCCGTCCAGAACCGGCAGCATCAGCGCGTACACCGCGTCCGCCGCCGCTGCACCCGCTGCCTTCCTCGTCTCCAAAAGCAGCATCTGCGTCTCCACCGGCACGCCCGCCGCGTCCGCGCCCGTCGTAGGGATCATCCACCAGATCTTGAACCTGAACAGCGACAGCCACCTCCACCGGGTTCATCAGCTTCTCTGGGTTCCCCATCGCCGCCGCGAGCTCGCTAGGGTTCGGTCCGATCTGAGAACCGGCTAGGGTTTCGAGAGATTGGGAGGCACAGGGGGGCACAGGGGAGAAGAGATTGAGCGGGGGCACAGGGGAGTCAAGGTGGGCGTCACCTTTGGATCGTTGGATATGAGTGGGTAAGGAGAGAGAAAGGTGGGAATTGATCCTTGATCGTTGATTTCACTGGTTGGTTTTCCTGGGGACACGAATTGGTGTGGATGCAGGAAAACTCATGACTGCTGGGGGCACAATTTGGGGTGGTCGTAGGAAAGAACTGAACTGGTGGATTTTAGGGGTAGAGATGAAAGTCTTGGCTGTGTATGTTTATTTGCGCAAGTCCAACACCAAAACCAATCCTCTCTCTTGTTTTCCTGCAGAGAGTTCCATCTGCTTGTATCTGAAACGATTCCAACTCCAATCGGTATGGCTTAAGTTGGACTCAAATTCTACTTGTAGGCACATCATTTTACAAGATTGTATTGGAGACCGAAAAAAAAAATTTAACAAAATTCCTGAAAATTTTCTAGTTTGTGAACATGCCACTTAAGCCCCTATGTGTGTTTGGTCTGCCCAAACCTAACATTCGTGGTGTTGTTCGCCGCGGCACTCTTCCGCGCGTCAAGACGCGCCGAGGGGTGCGTCGACGGTGTGGCCAGGTCGACGCAGCACTACGTGGTGGCAGCTTGCCGGCTTCACACGCAACTACTCGTCCCGGCTCGGCGCCGGTGGGTTCAGGACGGTGTAGCGCGCTCCCCAACGGCCTCGCCGTGGTGGTCAAGGTTCTCCACGGCGGCCGCGACCGGATGTCCGAGGAGCAGTTCATGGCGGAGGTGGCCACCATCGGGCGGACCCACAACATCAACCTCGTCAGGCTCTTCAGCTTCTGCTTCGACGCCGCCGTGCACACGCTGGTGTACGAGTACATGGACATCGGCCCGCTCGACGCCTACCTCTTCGACTGCGGCCGAGCCGACGTGAGCATCGCCATGGTGGCCGCGATCGGCGCCGGTGTCGCGAGGGGGCTAAGGTACCTCCAGAGGAGTGCGAGCAGAAGACCGTGCACTACGACATCAAGCCCGGCAACGTGCTCCTCGACGGCTTTGGGCTCGCGCGGCTGGCGACGTACTTCTTAGATTGTGCCATCTAGCACTAGCATCAATCTTAAGACAATCCTAAATAACATCTTCTTGGATTGTGCCACATAGATGATAGAACTAGCATCAATCTTAGGATTGTCTCAAGAGTGACGCTAGCTAGTGTCTAAAGATTGGTGCTAGTGCTACGTGGTATAATTCAAAAAGAGATCTCAGGTGCTAGATTTTTAACCCTGCCTCGTAGAATTTTCTTCCCATGCGCGCAGATCGGGCTCAAGGCTTGAATCTAAGCTAGGGTTAGCCAAAGGGCGCCCTATATAAAGCCAACGCGAGAGCTCGCGTGGACCCGTATCTGAGTCTCTCTTCTCCAGCCGCCCACTCCACCGCCGAAGGGAGTGTTAAAGTATGTGTTAACGCTGTGATTGTCAAAGGTTAGAGATAGAATAGTTTGTTAAATATAGAATCAGTTGTAACTAAAGATAGAATCTAATCTCTCCTTGCTAATCACGGCATGATCTTTTGTAATCCAATCTAGCGATTTGTCCAGCTATAAATATACTCATGCGGCCTCGAGAGAGGTTAAACGCTTCTGCCACAAATCGTTTCCCCTGATGAACCCTAAATTCAAAATCCTCTCTACATCGCATGATAGAATATTTTGTAGCAATAAGGGTGGGGTGGTGCACCAAGCCTTTGAAATACACAATATAGGAACCGGGTCATCCACTACCGGAAAGCTGCTATATGCCGAGTGTCTGGAGTTTTGCCGAGTGCAATCTATCGGGCACTCGGTAAACAACCACTTTGCCGAGTGCCTCCACGGGAACACTCGGCGAAAATAAAACACTCGGCAAACAATCTCTTTGCCGAGTGCTGCAAATTAGACACTCGGCAAAAGAAGCTCTTTGCCGAGTGCTGCCAAGAAAACACTCGGCACCAACCACCGTCCGTTAGAGGTCAGCCGCCGCCGTTAGAACTTACCATGTGAGTTTGCCTTCTCTACCTTGAGCTCTTTACTTACCATGTTTATTGCTTTCGCTTGTGCTTTACATGCAATCTCTTCTCCTTTGTGCAGAATCAATCGGCGGCTTCGAATGATGTGCCTCATGACCCACCACATCAGTCGGGGGTGGCCAGCTTGGTGAATGACACTTGTGGTTGTGATGCTTATTGTGAATGGTACTTGGAGATACTTGGATTTGCATTTGTGGTTCACTTGTGGTTGCACTTGGATTACTTGGATTATATGTGATATATTGTGGTTGCACTTGGTTCACTTGGTGAATGGTTGTGAATGGCACTTGTGGTGATTACTTGTGGACTATATGTGATATATTGTTGATATATTTGTGATATATTGTGACTTGTTTGAGTGGGGTGCAATAAACAATTAAAATAGGCAGCTTTTGGTCACTTTGCCGTGTGTTACACTCGGCAAAGGGAGGCTTTGCCGAGTGTCATGGTAAAAACACTCAGGAAAGTAACATTTCTGTGCATTCTGGGACCATACTTTGCCGAGTGTTTTGGCTTTGCCGAGTGTCATGGTAATGACACTCGGTAAACTCTTAGTCTTTGCCGAGTGTCTTTATCATGACACTCGGCAAAGCTTAAAATTTTGCCGAGTGTCATTACCATGACACTCGGCAAACTGGAAGGATTTGCCGAGTGCCATTCCGTCCTGGCACTCGGCAAAAGACGCCGTCACCGTGTTCTCACCGTCCACTGACCTTTTTTTACCGAGGGTCGTTTCGGCACTCGGCAAAGCCTTTGCCGAGTGCTCGATGAAAAGCTCTCGGCAAAGAGCTCTTTGCCGTCAGAAACTTTGCCGTGTGAGCTATGCCATGGGTGGCACTCGGCAAAGCCTTTGCCGAGTGTTTCTCGTGCTTTGCCGAGTGCCACCGGCACTAGGCAAAGCTGCTGAGCCCGGTAGTGATCATATGGTTGGCCCAAACATAGACATAAAATACTAGAGTGCTAGCACATAGATAGAAGGTTTGAGTATATTTAGATCGTATCTGTGTAAAGATAGGAGCTGTGTCTGTTAGATATTGGATCTGGTTTGCTACCAATCTGTTGTACATGCGTGTACCCTGTAGTCCATATGAAAACAGGGACATTATCTGTTGTTATATATATGAAAGTCTTGGCTGTGTATGTTTATTTGCGCAAGTCCAACAGCAAAACGAATCTTCTCTCTTGTTTTCCTGCAGAGTGTTCCATCTGCTTGTATCTGAAACGATTCCAACTCCAATCGGTATTGCTTAATAAGTCAGTGACGAAGCTAGGAATAAAATTGAGGGTGGGCTGAACTATTTATAGGTCTAAACTAAGTTAACACAAAATTAGTTTTTTACTCTTATAAAATTTCAAATTCATATCGAAATTATAAATTGGATAGAGACAAATAATGAAAAATAGAGAAAATAGAAAGTATGTACCTCGATAATAGAAAGTGCCATGAGTGCAGAGTAGCGATAAGTCACCTATATATAAAACATATCAAAATTAGTGATATAATACAAAATTCTGAATGACAATGAAAATTTAGATCATATGAAACATACCAGAATTAAGTTAATTTGAATCACGAGACAACTGAAACAAAAGGCGGCATCTTTTCCCACACTCTATCTAATGTTCTTATCATTTTCACCGTGGGGGGGTCGGCGGCGGCGGTGCCTTCGAGGCATGTGCAGGACCACATCATTGTGGAGCGGCGGCAAAGGGAGAAGATCAACCAGAGGTTCATCGAGCTCTCCACCATCATCCCCGGACTCAAGAAGATTTATATGTATTTCATTTTCTTTCTTCTTTTTTCTTTGATTGATTAGCTCTTCTTTAATTTTATGATTTTCACTACTCCTCTTCTTTAATTTTATGATTTACATATATTATTTCACTTTCTTTCTTTCTTTGATTGATTGATTAGCTCTTCTTTAAATTTATGATTTTCACTTCTCCTCCTCCTCCTCATCATCGTCTTCTTTAATTTGATGCCTGTCGTTAACCTTTCTATCAAGGAGAGCAAGTTTCTCTTTAGATTTGTTAATCTCTTTCTTTCTCTCTATATTTTTACTATGTATAAAGTTGCCACCGGGGGAGATGAGGCTGAAGCCTCACTAAGCTCTCCCGGTGGCAATGCCCCTGGCTTAAGTTGGACTCAAATTCTACTTGTAGGCACATCATTTTACAAGATTGTATTGGAGACCCATGGGCTCATCTAGGGAATTTTTTTTTACAAAATTACTGAAAATTTTCTAGTTTGTGAACATGCCACTTAAGCCCCTACGTGTGTTTGGTCTGCCCAAGCCTAACATTCGTGGTGTTGTTCGCCGTGGCGCTCTTCCGCGTCATGACGCGCGCGCAGGGGTGCGTCAACGGCGTGGCGGTCGACGCAAAGACTACGTGGTGGCAGCTCGCGGCTTCACGCGCAACTACTCGTCCCCGCTCGGCGCCGGTTTCGAGACGGTGTACAAGTGCGCTCCCCAACGGCCTCGCCGTGGTGGTCAAGGTGCTCGGAGGTCCGAGGAGCGATTCATGGCGAGGTGGCCACCATCGGGCGGACCCACAACATCAACCTCATCGGGCTCTTGACTTACGCCGCCGCGCGCGTGCACGCTGCTAGGAAATAAACAAATGTAATCTTGAGCGCATTTTGAATTTCTAGGTCCGGATGAAGTCTGCGATTAGTCCGGATGATCGGTGTTACAGCCGGTCTAACCGGTTGTTGTAGGCGGTCGACGGTGTTTGTAGGTCGATCCGGCGGATTATGCAGCCGGTCGACACGGTTGATAACTCGGTCGACTAGCTTGTGTAGTCCGGCCGGACGGGTGTCTTAGAAGTAGTCTAGAGTCAGCCGTTTGTTTGTTGGTTTGTCGGTTAAGTAGTTTGCTTGATGCCCGGATCGTGGGATGGCATGGTCAATACGGGATTCGTATTATTGGGTTGATCGTTTTATGCATGTAACCAACTTCTGTTGAAACCTAATAAAAGGGTGTGAAAGAGTCACTGAAAGATGCAGAATTTCCGCATTTGAAAAACCGTCTCGCAAGTTCTCTCTCGCCATCGTGCATTATCGTATTTTCTTCAATTAATCGCTCCTCGTCGAAAATCTGCGAGCGCAGTTCGAGAGAGAGAGAGCAGAGTGATTTGAATGCAAATCACAGGCGAAATTCTAACAATTGGTATCAGAGCTTGTCTTTGATCCTACCATCATGTCAACCACGTCTGGGCACTATACAGTGCCTAGAAGACGATACAACTCAGGTGGTATTGGCGACAACTCGGGCGACGACGGAGCTCTGCTGCCAGTAACATCTTCACAGGTGCCAAGGGAGTCAGGGGTGTCACTCAGATACGCGATGCTGACGCGAACCAACTACGTTGATTGGGCATTGTTGATGAGGGTTAATCTGCAAGCCCAAGGAGTCTGGGGTGCTATTGGGCCCGAAGGTGGTGATTTCAAGGAAGATCGCATGGCGCTTGCGGCAATTCTCCAAGCTGTGCCGAAGGAGATGCTGAGATCCCTTGCGACAAAGGACTCCATGAAGGCGGCCTGGGAGGTAGTCAAGACGATGCGGGTCGGTGTGACTTGAGTACGTGAGGCAAGGCAGCAAGCTCTGCGTCATGAATTCGAGACCATCCGGTTCAAGGATGGTGAGTCTGTTGAAGAGTTCAGAATGCGCATCACCGGACATGTCAACGATATTCGTGACATGGGCGGCGTGATAGAAGATGAACAAGTGATAAAGAAATTGCTTCAAGTGGTACCCTCCAAGTATCGGCAAGTGGCGATTGCAATTGAGCAATTGCTTGATTTGAAGACGATGCCGATGGATGAACTCGTCGGGTGCCTATCGTCTGTGGACGATCAGTTCAGGTGACCAAGGAAGGGGGTATTTATAGAAGGAGGGCGGTCCGTAGGGGACCGGATCCGCTCAACGCCCCCGGAGGGTTTCAGTCCACGGTGGACCAATGCTACCCCCTCCCGCCCTCCCCGTAAGGAAGTTCGAACTATGGTACACCAAGTCCACCCTATTCCCCCTCCAAAAAGGTTTTGATAGTGCGAGGGCACCTCCATGTACTATGTGCAATCCCTGAACCTAGGGTGTTCCAAGCCAAGTCCGGAGTCCACGTGATCTATCACTTGGATTTCACTCCAAGACTAAGGTACCATAACATTCCATTGCTTTTTCACAGGTGATTAGGATTCATTATCGCAAGGCCACACGTCGACCCCTTTTTCCAGTCGGTGTGGCGGCCTAGGCGGACAGTCGATGACCACCTGGATCGGCGAGGGAGTACTATTGAGGGAAGGTCTCCGCGCCAGCTCAGGCCCATGCCCACTTTTGCATGATGGCACGTATCGGGGAATCTACCCCTGGCGAAGTCCGCGATCTGACCTTGGCGAAGTGTGGAGCCAACCATGGAGGGGATCTGGAGCCAACCTCGAACGAGGTCCGAGGCCAGCTGCGGATTGACCCTCGGATTCTCTCGAACATGGTAGGACCCGTGTGGTGCAAAGGACGAAGATACCCTTAAGAGTAAGGTAGGACTTAGGAGCAAACTTGTGACTTCACTTGCCTCTCCCACCCACTATATAAAGAGGACTTCTTGTAAGTACAAAAGGGAAGGCCATTTGTAACACTAGGCACTCATATTGAATACACTTGGTCATTCGTGTGTGCTTCTCGTTGAGTCCCTCCACATCCTCAGTAGTTTTTGAATCCGACCATGGGTGCTTAAAAATTTACTGTCCGATCTCGTATCGACTACACAGGATCACATGCCCAGATAACGACATCAAAGTGTGAGGTCCTTATCATCATGCATAACACATCATCCACTAGTCTAGAGCTAGAACACCTAGGCTTAAGGGATTAGGGTGACTTACGATCGCCGATGAACGCCATGAGCGAAGACCTGTGCCTGCATGATGCAGGCGTGAGGCGGTGGTCGGTGAAGACTGGGGTGTCGCCGGCGCGGTGCAGAGGGTCGACGCCTTCTAGGTCCTGCAGCAGCGGCACCGGCCTTCCCGTTGCTAGCAGCGCTTAGGAGATCGGGTACTTAGGGTTTTGTTCGGGGCTTTGGTTCTCACGGGAACGAACGTCAGGCATGAGAAGCCGGTGCCCCAACCTTATATATGGCGCTGTTGCAACGGGGGACCGTAACCAAAACGGTTAGCTCCCCCGATCAGGGCGCGTAGACGTGGGTGTCACCCCACGTCTCCCTCTTCTGGCCGTTTGGCCTAGATCAATATCCAACATTCTCCCCATTGATCGCAAGGCTAAACAGCATAAGCCCTTTCTCAATAAAAGTTCACACCAAAGTAATGCTTCACAACAGTCAATTAAGTACCGCTGGACATCAGTACTTATAGTGCTCCCTTCTATATCGATCGGATAATATAATACTTCATGGGAGTTGGTTACTTTATATGGTCCTCTTATTCCAGGATCACAGGCTCTCCAATAAACCCATGCCGGCAACATGATCATGAAAAATATTGGGTGGTAAGCCTTTTGTGAGTGGATCCGCGAGCATAAATTTAGTTCCAATATGCTCAACCTTAATTGTTTGATCCTGGACTCTATCTTTCACAACATGATACTTTATGTCAATGTGCTTGGCAGCTGCACTTGACTTGTTGTTACTCGAATAGAAAACTGCGGGTTGATTGTCGCAGTACAAAATGAGTGGTCTAGAAATGTTGTCTACCACTCTTAATCCCGGGATAAAGTTCTTAAGCCATACAGACCTGCCGGTAGCCTCATAACATGCCACAAATTCAGCCTGCATTGTCGGCGATGCGATAAGTGTTTGCTTTACACTTTTCCATGAAATTGCTGCTCTGCGAGGTGAAAATATAACTGATGTGGACTTCTTAGTGTCTTTACACCCCGCAAAATTAGCATCAGAATAACCGACAACCTCAAGGTTATCGCATTTTCTATATGTGAGCATGTGACCTTTAGTGCCTTGCATATAGTGCAGGACTTTCTTAACGGCTTTCCAGTGGTCCGGTCTGGATTTGGTGATATCGCCAAGCATCCGGTAACAAAAGCTAAATCGATGCGCGTACATACTTGAGCATACATAATACTTCCGATAGCGAGCGTAAGGTATAGCCTTCATCCGATCGATTCATAGTCATTCTTTGGGCATTGAAATTTCCCAAACTTATCGCCCTTAACAATAGGAGCGGCGGCGAGCATTTATGCATATTGTATCTCTTTAGTACTCTGTCAATGTATGCCTTTTGTGATAAACCTAATGTTCCTTTGGACCTATCTCGGTGAATTTCAATACCAAGAACATAAGATGCTTCACCGAGATCCTTCATGTCAAAGTTGGACGAGAGAAATCTTTTAGTTTCCATGACATGTCCACACTTCTTGGCCAATAATATATCGTCCACATAAAGAATTAAGAAGGTGTAATTACTCCCCCTGAACTTAACATATGTACAATTATCAACATCATTCTCCTTAAATCCAAATTTCCTTATGACTTCATCAAACTTAAGGTACCATTGCCTAGAAGCTTGCTTCAAGCCATATATTGATTTCCTTAGCTTGCATCCCAAATGTTCCTCGCCTTCCACAACAAAACCTTCCGGTTGTATCATGTAAACGTCCTCATACAAGTCTCCATTCAGGAATGCAGTCTTAACGTCCATTTGGTGCAACTCTAAATCAAAATGTGCTGTGAGCACCATTATGATTCTAAATGAATCTTTGGTTGAGACAGGCGAAAAGGTTTCATTATAGTCAATGCCTTCTCTCTGTGTAAACCCTTTCGCTACAAGTCTCGCCTTAAACCTTTCGACATTCCCTTTGGAGTTACGTTTTGTTTTGTAGACCCATTTGCAACCTACTGTTTTGGCTCCATTAGGAATTTCCACTAAGTTCCATACATCATTATCGCCCATAGACTTAATTTCATCTTTCATGGCATCTAGCCACTTGGATGAATCCTTACTCTTCATAGCTTCCTTATAAGAGCTAGGATCATCCACCTTCCCAAGATCATCCTCATTCAAGTAAACCTCATAATCACTTGGGATAGCAGATCTCCTCACTCGTTCTGATCTCCTGACAGGTTCATTAGCAGGCTCATTAGGCTGTTCATTAATTGTCACAGAGGGCTATGAAGGCTCATCATTAGGTGCCGCACTTGTACTTTCAGAGCCCTCAACAGGAGGAGTAGCCACAGAATTAACTGGAGACGCAACAGGAGTTGCAACTACAGGATCAACTGTGGGCACAGGAAAATCAGTCTGTCGGATTAGCGGTGAAGCAACATAAATCCGCTTCTCCTTAAGATCAATTTTCCTAGGCTCGAAGTCCCCACTGATGCCATCATTTTCCAAGAACACAACGTGCCTTGTCTCTACAAATTTTGTGGTATGATCTGGACTATAGAATCGATACCCTTTAGACCTATCAGGGTAGCCAATAAAATGGCAACTCACAGTCTTAGGATCTAATTTCCCAATTTGTGGGTTAAATACTTTAACTTCAGCTGCACAACCCCACACATGGAGGTAGTTCAAACTTGGTTTTCTCCCAGTCCATAATTCATAAGGTATTTTAGGCACTGATTTACTGGGAACCCGATTGAGTATGTGTGCAACGGTCTTTAATGCTTCCATCCATAACTTTACAGGCAAAGTGGAGTAGCTCAACATACTTCGAACTATGTCCATAAGTGTGCGGTTTCTTCTTTCCGCTACTCCATTTTGCTGGGGATCACCAGGCATTGAGTCCTGGGCGACTATACCATTTTCTTGTAGGAACCTAGCAAAAGGACCAGGAATCTGCCCATAAGTTGCGTGTCGCCCATAATACTCTCCGCCACGATCCGAGCGCACTACTTTAATCTTTAGATTGTGCTGATTTTCAACTTCAGCCTTAAATATCTTAAATTTATCAAGTGCTTCCGATCTCTCTTTAATAGGATAGATATAGCCATAACGTGAGTAATCATCAGTGAACGTAATAAAAGAATCATAACCATCAACTGATGTCACAGGGAAAGGACCACATATGTCAGTATGAATTAGTTCTAAAATCCCTGTGCTTCGAGTAGCACCTTTCTTTATTTGCTTTACATACTTGCCTTTGATACAATCAAGGCAATGATCATCCAAATCATTAAAATCTAAAGGGTGAAGAATTTCATCTTTAATGAGACGTTCAATTCTCCCCCTCGAAATGTGGCCCAAATGACAGTGCCACAATTTCGACGAAATCTCATCAATTCGCTTGCGCTTTTTATTCACATCACATACATTCATGGATATAGGAGAATCTTGCAGGGATAACATATAAAGCTTGTCGTGTCGGATGGCATGACCAACATTATCATTATTAAAATAAATCAAACACATTCCGTGTCCAAAATTACAAGAATATCCATCATTATCTAATAATGAAATGGAAATTAAGTTTCTTCTCATCGAGGGAACATAAAGAATATCATTAAGTTTCATTACAAAACCATTATTCAAAACTAAAGAAACCGATCCAATAGCTTGAATTTCGGCTTCCATCCCATTAGCCACTCTTAGGCTTCTTTCCCCTCTGAGACTTCTCAACGTATGGAATCCCTGCAAGGAATTCGTAACATGCACAGTGGCACCAGAATCAATCCACCAAGAATTTATGGGAAAATCAGCATAAAATGCTTCATCAACAAAAGTAATTTCATAAGTACCTTTCTTGGCGAGCCATTTCAGCCATCCAGGACAATCATCTTTGAAGTGGTCCATCGACTGACAAAAATAGCATTCATCACTTTTCTTCTGTCCATTTGAGCTCCCAGGACCTGAAGCGTTTTTAGGCGCCTTAAGGTGCTGTGGATGCTGTGGCTTCTGATAAGGGGAGTAGGCTTGCTCCTTCTTTCCCTTTCCTTTATAGCCACCTCTATTTCTAGAGGGACCAGCTTTATTTGAGGAGCCGACTTGATTCACAAAATCAGTAGCCCCCTCAGCTTTGAGCCTCTCTTCCTCCTGAGAAACATTAGCGATCAACTCGCTCATGGTCCACTTGTCCTTAATGGTGTTATAGTTCACCTTGAAAGCTTTAAATTGCTTAGGAAGAGACATCATAATGTAATGGACAACGAAACCATCAGAAATTGCCATGTCCATTGTCTTAAATCTGGCAGCAATATTGATTATGATCATAATGTGCTCACGGACATTTCCAGTACCATTGTACTTAGTGTTCATGAGCCTGTGCATCAGTGTGGTAGCATAAACTTTAGAGGACCCCTTAAAGTGATCCTCGATGGAGGACAAATAGTCCTTTACCCTTTCCTTTTCAGGGATTACTCCCCTTATGGCTTCACTGATGGAGTTCTTCATTACAGCAAGTGAAACACGGTTAGACCGCTCCCACTTCTCAGCATTAGTTTTGTACTCCTTCATTTTGTCATCAAAATTGTCCTCCCTTTCCTTAGGAGCGACAGGCTCATCGAATCTGAACGCATAGTCCAGATCCAAGAGCTGGAAAGTCGTCATAAGCGTAAACTTCCATTTCTGGAAGTTACTACCATTAAGTGGCTCAATTGCATTAACTTGAGCGGAAACTGAAGCAGCTGAAAAATTTGAAAATTACATTAGGAAAGCGCATAATTAATTTTCATGAAAGTTAATCTTACGTTGGTATGATTAACAACATGCTCATAAGAATTTTTCGCATCACCGTTGGGCAGAAGCGAAAAATTTAACATAATTTATGTCATGCAATTACAATTAACGTTGGTCAAAGAGTAACAGCATGGCAAAATTAAACATAATAAAATAAACATAATTGATGACATGCAATTACAATTAACGTTGGTCCAAAAGTAATAGCATGTCAAAATTAAACATAACCCTCTAATTGAATTTCTCGTTGGTTCCATTCGATTAGGGGCAGAACATCACGCAGCGGAAAAAGGGCATAATATTTTTCAGCAGCTTAGCAACATTATCCAGTAATAATTTCATGAGAGAGATCAAACAATCATTAATTAAACATTAGGTATATCATAAATACATGAAATATACACTGAAAATAAAAACATTAAGACATTATGCGCTGCTGGGCCGAAACAAATTCATAAGTAGGCCAATAGAAAAGGGAAATAACAAAAATAGCCCAACAGTCTAAAATTCGGCCTCAAAAATTCATGCGCTCACGGCCCAAAAGAAAATCCCGCAGGCGCTTGCGGGGGCCCAGAAGACGCGCGCGGCCCAGCAGCACTTCGGCCCATCATACCCCCCGCCCGATCTCGGCCGCCCTTCAGGATCGGATGGCTCGGAGGGATTTCCGCCTGGACAAAAATCGCCGGCCCACTGGCTCCCCCGAAAACCCTAAATCATTGCGCCTCCTCCCCTCCGGGAAAAAGGGCGGCGCACACTGGGGGGCGATGCGGCGGCGGATCACGCGCGCGCGAGAGAGGCTATCTTGGCGGCGCTGGCGGAGCAAGGCGCGCGCTCGCACGGAGGGGCGCACGCGCGCTGGCGGCCGAGGCAGCCCGAGCGGAGCGCGGCGCGCCAAGAGCAGCGGCGCGCGGCGGCGGCGACGCGCGCCGGGAGCAGCGCGATCCCGACGGCTGGAGATAGCGACGCGGCGGCGCGCCGCGCCGAAGCGGTGGCGGCGGCTCCGCACGGAGTGCCGGCAGCGAGAGGCGGCGGCCCGAGGCCGGCCGGATCTAAAAGCGTAAGTACCCCGCCGCCGCCTGATAATTTTTTTTGATTCGCTTTGCCGCCGACTTGATTTGGGGAAAAGTTTCTTAGGGTTCATCATGATTCGGGGTTTCTTGGGTTCGGAATTTCTTCAGATTTTTTGGGGAAAAGCATTAGGGTTCGCCTACGATCTTCGATTCCCCTCCTTCTAACATTCTACCCGAGCCCAAGAATGAGATTAGCCTTAAGCGAAAAATCCTAATCCGAGCACTAGGGTTCTAGGAAGACTAGCATTGGCTCTGATACCAAATGTGAGGTCCTTATCATCATGCATAACACATCATCCACTAGTCTAGAGCTAGAACACCTAGGCTTAAGGGATTAGGGTGACTTACGGTCGCCGATGAATGCCATGAGCGAAGACCCGTGCCTGCGTGATGCAGGCGTGAGGCGGTGGTCGGTGAAGACTGGGGTGTCGCCGGCGCGGTGCAGAGGGTCGACACCTTCTAGGTCCTGCGGCAGCGGCACCGGCCTTCCCGTTGCTAGCAGCGCTTAGGAGATCGGGTACTTAGGGTTTTGTTCGGGGCTTTGGTTCTCACGGGAACGAATGTCAGGCGTAAGAAGCCGGTGCCCCAACCTTATATATGGCGCTGTTGCAACGGGGGACCGTAACCAAAATGGTTAGCTCCCCCGATCAGGGCGCGTAGACGTGGGTGTCACCCCACGTCTCCCTCTTCTGGCCGTTTGGCCTAGATCAATATCCAACACAAAGGACAGTAGAAAATGATATGCTCTGGGATCTGTCGTTCGTTGATATAGCCCCCCGTACATCAGAAAGCACAGAGGTTTCCTCCTCAATCTCCTTGTATTGAAAAGAAAAGGAAACAAAGCCTTACTTATTCAGTAAACGAATAAATTAAGAAAAGAAAATTCATCAATAACCATGGTTGCTGCTTCAAGACTTGCCGACATCTGCGATGGACTGTCTCAGAAAGCACAGAAGATTTCGGCCTCAATACTTTTCTGGCTTTCTTGTCTCTTAAGTATACGGAACGGTTGCCTCGCCATTCAAGTTGCTGACAAGCGCCACCTGCACGTGCAACGTTTTGACGACTTACGGTGCTCTTCCCTCTCCCACGAACGCCGTCCCACGAGTAATATGGCAAAAAAAGTTCGAGGGAAATTGCATGGAAATGGGTAGCGACGATGATTCAGTACAGGTTGAATATATAGTCGTTGTTTTCCTATTCTCCGGATGCGTTTTTTTTTGTTTTTCTACGGCTTATAATATTTGATTTATGACTTTTGAATTCTGATTATTCATACGCGAGAGAGTATAAAGAGAGATAATCACATGTGATTTTATCTGATATAACTAAAGTTGTTACAATATCTACTATAATCGACTAGTAGGTCTTATCTTGAAAAGATATTTTGTTTGAAAGATAGCTACTATATCATATACTATAAATCAAAAGTCAAAAACTAAAAAAAAACATCCATATCAATACTTCAGCTCCTCACCCAACTTGTTGCCAGAGATTGGCAGACTTATGGGCATCACCAAAGCATTGAATTGTGGGGTTGGTTCTTTTTCATTTTAGATTGGCTTTAATTTCTATTGCTATAGTAACTAGGTTTTAAATGGTATATTTTTTAAGACAGGAACTACAAGTAAATTTTAGTATACACTATATCGAGTTTAGCTGTATTAGCTAAAATCACATATAACTTTTTTTATATTATCTCTTACAAATAACCAAAATTCAAAAATCATAAATCAAAAGCTAAGTTACAACAAAAAAAACCCACGACGTCCATCGAGCAATGGAATTGACAAATTGAGGCGTGTTCCTCAGTCCCCATTGGAACAAGTCCAGACCACGGAAATACACAACCGCCGTTATATATATTGCTCGATCAGTTTTGCTCCTCGGCCTCCTCTTAACCTCGATACATTTCTTTCCGCAGAGATCTTCGTCAACATGCCCTCCAATGATTTCCAAATTATCGTCGGTGAGCGACTACGATCTTAGTTAATTTCCTTTTTTTTTCATCAAGGTGAGATACCATTTCTTGCATCGTTCTACTCACACGTACGTAATCCGGTGATTGATGCAGTTATTTCGATACTGGCCATCGGAGCATTCATTTTTAAGATCTACCTCATCTACAGATGCCTCAGGGGGTCCAGGCTCCCCTCCATCAACATCAAAACGAGCACCAACAGCGCAGCGTCCACGGCGGAGTTGACGCCGCTGTGGCCGGACACCCGGATACAGAACACCACCATCGAGAAATTCCTCGACGAGATCGCAGGCGAGAAGCCCATCCGGTTCGCCTCGCAGCAGCTCGCGGGCTACACGCATAATCACTCGGCCAAGCTCGGAGCCGGAAGCTCCGGCGCCGTCTACAAGGGCATGCTTCCCAACGGCCTCAACGTCGCCGTCAAGGTGCTCCACGGACACCTGGCGAACAAGACCACGAAGGAGCAGTTCATGGCGGAGGTGGGCACCCTCGGGAGAAGCAACCACATCAACCTCATCAAGTTGTTTGGCTTCTGCTTCGACGCCAACATGCGCGCGCTGGTGTACGAGTTCATGCAAAAGGGCTCGCTGGACAAGTACCTTTTCAACCGGAGGCACGCCGTTGGTTTACTGACGCTGCGTGACATCGCCGTCGGCGTCGCGAGAGGTTTGCGGTACCTCCACGAGGAGTGCCAGAAGAAGATCATCCACTACGACATCAAGGCCTGCAACGTTCTCCTCGACGATAATCTGACCCGGAAAATCACTGACTTCGGGATCGCGCAGCTACTTAGCCGGGCGGACGCGCACGCCTCCGTGCACTGGCAGCGTGGCACCCCCGGGTACATGGCGCCGGAGGTGTGCACGCAGGCGACGGTCACCGAGAAGTGCGACGTTTACAGCTTCGGCATGCTTCTGTTCGAGATCGCATGGTGTAGGAAGAACATGGACAACGACGCGCCAGATGACGAGAAGTGGCTACCCTTGCTGCTGTGGACGAAATATGAGAGCGGCGACCTGATGGACCTCGTGAGGAATCGCCATAATCTGGTTGCAGCAGACGAGGAGCAGGGCAAGGAGACGGTGGAGAGGATGTGTAAGGTGGCGTTCTTGTGCGTGCAGGAGCAGCCGGAGGCGAGGCCGACGATGAGCGCGGTGGTAAGGATGCTGGAAGGGAAGGAGGATATTCCTTCTCTGTCTGAGAACCCCTTCCAATACATGTATGGATCACCCGCGGATCTATATCGGTGGACAACCGAAGAGAGGGAGCCAGAAATTTTCCCCTGATGAACCCTAAATTCAAAATCCTCACTACATCGCATGATAGAAACTTTTGTAGCAATAAGGGTGGGGTGGTGCACCAAGCCTTTGAATACACAATATAGGAACCGGATCATCACATGGATGGCCCAAACATAGACATAAAATACTAGTGTGTTAGCAGATAGATAGAAGTATATTTAGATCGTATCTGTGTAAATATAGCTGTATCTGTTAGATATTGGAGCTGGTTTGCTACCAATCTGTTGTACATGCGTGTACCCTGTAGTCCATATGAAAACAGGGACATTGTCTGTTGTTATATATATGAAAGTCTTGGCTGCGTATGTTTATTTGCGCAAGTCCAACACCAAAACCAATCTTCTCTTGTTTTCTCACAGAGAGTTCCATCTGCTTGTATCTGAAACGATTCCAACTCCAATCGGTATGGCTTAAGTTGGACTCAAATTATACTTGTAGGCACATCATTTTACAAGATTGTATTGGAGACCGGGAAAAAAATTTAACAAAATTCCTGAAAATTTTCTAGTTTGTGAACATGCCACTTAAGCCCCTACGTGTGCTTGGTCTGCCCAAGCCTAACATTCGTGGTGTTGTTCGCCGCGGCACTCTTCTGCGCGTACAGACGCGCCGAGGGGTGCGTCGACGGTGTGGCCGGGTCGACGCAGCACTACGTGGTGGCAGCTCGCCGGCTTCATGCGCAACTACTCGTCCCGGCTCGGCGCCGGCGGGTTCGGGACGGTGTACAAGGGCGTGCTCCCCAACGGCCTCGCCGTGGTGGTCAAGGTGCTCCGGATGTCCGAGGAGCAGTTCATGGCGGAGGTGGCCACCATCGGGCAGACCCACAACATCATCCTCATCAGGCTCTTCGGCTTCTGCTTCGACGCTGCCGTGCACGCTGTTAGGAAATAAACAAATGTAATCTTGAGCGCATTTTGAATTTCTAGGTCCGGATGAAGTCATGCAGTTAGTCCGGACTGACCAGGTGTTGTAGGCCGGTCTAACCGGTTGTTGTAGGCCGGTCTGACTGGTGTTTGTAGGCCGGTCTAGCCGGTTTATGCATGCCGGTTTGATCTGGTTGAGAACTCCGGTCTGACTGGCTTGTGTAGTCCGGTCTGACCGGGTGTCTTAGAAGTAGTCTAGAGTCAGCCGTTTGTTTGCTGGTTTGTTGGTTAAGTAGTTTGCTTGATGCCCGGATCGTGGGATGGCACAGTCAATACGAGATTCGTATTATTCGGTTGATCGTTTTATGCATGTAACCAACTTCCGTTGAAACCTAATAAAAGGGTGTGAAAGAGTCACTGAAAGATGCAGAATTTTCGCATCTGAAAAACTGTCTTGCAAGTTCTCTCTCAGTTTACTGTCTATTGTCATATTTTCTTCAGTTAACTGTTCACTGTTCAGAAAACTGCTGAGCGCAGGTTCAGAGAGAGAGCGGAGTGATTTGAATGCAAATCACAGGAGAAATTATGACAATTGGTATCAGAGCTTGTCGTTGATCCTACCATCATGTCAACCACGTCTGGGCGCTATACACCGTCTGGAAGACGATACAACTCAGGTGGTATTGGCGACAACTCGGGCGACGACGGAGCTCTGCTGCCGGTAACATCTTCATAGGTGCCAAGGTAGTCAGGTGTGTCACTCAGATACCCAATGCCGGCAACGTTGATTGGGCGTTGTTGATGAGGGTTAATCTGCAAGCCCAAGGAGTCTGGGGTGCGATTGATCCCGGAGGTGGTGATTTCAAGGAAGATCGCATGGCGCTTGCGGCAATTCTCCAAGCTGTGCCGAAGGAGATGCTGAGATCCCTTGCGACAAAGGACTCCGCAAAGGCGGCCTGGGAGGTAGTCAAGACAATGCGGATCGGTGTGACCCGAGTACGTGAGGCAAGGCAGCAAGCTCTGCGTCATGAATTCGAGACCATCCAGTTCAAGGATGGTGAGTCTGTTGAAGAGTTCAGAATGCGCATCACCGGACTTGTCAACGATATTCGTGACATGGGCGGCGTGATAGAAGATGAACAAGTGATCAAGAAATTGCTTCAAGTGGTACCCTCCATGTATCGGCAAGTGGCGATTGCAATTGAGCAATTTCTTGATTTGAAGACGATGCCGATGGATGAACTCGTCGGGCGCCTGTCGTCTGTGGACGATCGGTTCGGGTGACCAAGGAAGGAGCCTCAACGTCAGCCCGAGGTCAAGGCGAGGATAGTCCGAGCCAAATCGAGGGCCTTCCAGAAGTAGTGTCAGATGGGAGAACTAAGGAAGTGAGGAGAGGAAATGGAGTGGATGGGAGTGGGGGAGGGGAAGGGGGTATTTATAGAAGGAGGGCGGTCCATAGGGGACCAAATCCGCTCAACGCCCCCGGAGGGTTTCAGTCCACGGTGGACCAAGGCTACCCCCTCCCGCCCTCCCCGTGAGGAAGCTCGAACTATGGTACACCAAGTCCACCTCATTCCCCCTCCAAAAAGGTTTTGACAGTGCGAGGGCACCTCCTTGTACTACGTGCAATCCCTGAACCTAGGGTGTTCCAAGCCAAGTCCGAAGTCCACGTGATCTATCCCTCGGAGTTCACTCCAAGACTAAGGTACCATAACATTCCATTGCTTTTTCACAGGTGATCAGGATTCATTGTCCCAAGGCCACACGTCGACCCCTTTTTCCAATCGGTGTGTCGGCCTAGGCGGACGGTCGATGACCACCTGGATCAGCGAGGGACTACTATTGAGGGAAGGTCTCCGCGCCAGCTCAGGCCCATGCCCACTTTGGCGTGATGGCACATATCGGGGAATCTACCCGTGGCGAAGTCCACGATCTGACCCTGGTGAAGTCTGGAGCCAACTATGGAGGGGATCTGGAGCCAACCTCGAACGAGGTCCGAGGTCAGCTGCGAATTGACCCTCGGATTCTCTCGGACATGGTAGGACCTGTATGGTGCAAAGGACGAAGATACCCTTAAAAGTAAGGTAGGCCTTAGGGGAGAAAATTGATATTATGCCACTCCTTTGGAGTGGCTTCGATAAAATGCTATTCTCTAGATGGCAATTGTTAAAATGTCATCCAATACATGATTAACTCTATGATTTGCCATTTTTGGAGGTTTTAGCTATTTCTTTTTCATTTTTTTTCTCCTAAAATTGCATAGCAAATGTCCATTATACCCTCCCCTCCTTCCAGGCACGAGTAGACGAGGGCTTCCACCGTTCGATTCATCTAGTGAACTGCACAAGTGCCTTCATGAGTAATATGATGTTTATGTATGGTCTACATATTCTTGCTTGATAGTTGACCATGAGCACACAAACAGAATGTGCGAATGTATGGATGTACAACTTGTTTTGTTGCCTTGTGCATGTACACCTTATAAGATATAAGCTGCTGTTCTTTATGTATAAAACACGTCTTTGGTAATATTACATTATTCCTTTCAGGTTAGCGGCACTACAGAGAGGCCAAGACTCAGCATTTTCCGCTCAAACAAGCATTTATATGCTCAAGTGATTGATGATACAAAGTCATGCACTCTAGTTTCGGCTTCCACAATGCACAAATCTCTTTCAAAGACTTTGAATACTCGGCTGGGCCAACAATTGTAAGTTGGGCGCGGCGCCGGCATATGAATCTGGTTTGCTACCAATCTGTTGTACATGCGTGTACCCTGTAGTCCATATGAAAACAGGGACATTGTCTGTTGTTATATATATGAAAGTCTTGGTTGTGTATGTTTATTTGCGCAAGTCCAACACCAAAACCAATCTTCTCTCTTGTTTTCCTGCAGAGAGTTCCATCTGCTTGTATTTGAAACGATTCCAACTCCAATCGGTATGGCTTAAGTTGGACTCAAATTTTACTTGTAGGCTCATCATTTTACAAGATTGTATTGGAGACCCTTGGGCTCATCTAGGGAATTTTTTTTTTACAAAATTCCTGAAAATTTTCTAGTTTGTCAACATTCGTGGTGTTGTTCGCCGCGGCACTCTTCCGCGCGTACAGACGCGCAGAGGGGTGCGTCGACAGCGTGGCCGGGCCGACGCAGCACTACGTGGTGGCAGCTCGCCGGCTTCACGCGCAACTACTCGTCCCGGCTCGGCGCCGGCGGGTTCGGGACGGTGTACAAGGGCGCGCTCCCCAACGGCCTCGCCGTGGTGGTCAAGGTGCTCCACGGCGGCCGCGACCGGAGGTCTGAGGAGCAGTTCATGGCGGAGGTGGCCACCATCGGGCGGACCCACAACATCAACCTCGTCAGGCTCTTCGGCTTCTGCTTCGACGCCGCCGTGCACGCGCTGGTGTACGAGTACATGGACAACGGCGACGTTATGTTTCTGTGCTCTGATTGGTATAGCTATAACTGCAGTGTACGTGCAAAACCCTAGCTTGAGGGTATATATAGGAAGACTTATTACAGACGGTTCTAGTTGAGAACTGCCTGTGATAATTCTCAGATTATCACAGACGATTTTTAATAAAAACTGTCTGTGTATTCCAGTATTACAGACAGTTCATCGGTAAGAACCGTCTGTAATACTCGTTTTTTCTGACACCAACAACATAGACGGTCTCCAAATTAAAATCGTCTGTGAGAGTAAACGTCACAGACGGTTTTGTCAAACCGTCTGTGATTTGGCGTCTACTAATAGTATTTCTGTTGTAGTGTGATTCTTTCTTTCTAAAAAACGTTGAGCGACACTCGTGCCAGGCACTTACATGTACTGACGATATATGTCAGAAATCAAAATTCCATATGCTGATCCCTATAGTTTCGTTGGAATATACACATGTGAGAACTTGATTTTAGGCACTTCATGAACGATGGGAAATGACGCTAGGAATGCTGAACTTATCGAAGCACTTGTAAGTCATGAACTAGAGAAAAGCTAGCTCGATCCCCACTCAACAAAGATTAGCCAGCCTATCCATTGATTGTTAACCTCTGAGAAGCTTGATTGAAGCCTGGTGACGTCTATATAGAGCCATACCTGCAAAACAAATTAAACACGTACTTCATGCATGTGTGATAGATGTGTGCAAATTGTAAACTGACAACAAAAGACAATGAAAAGGAGTCTTTCTCGAAGAGTTGAATATGCCTTAATTTCTGAAGCTGCACTTGCTACAAGCTCCTCCTTTTCCCTGGTGTATCTCTCTATCACAGCCTTCATGCTGAAACGGAATATATCATCACTATATTGAATATTCCTTAAGTAACTGCAGCTTGCCTCAGTATTGTATCCAGACAAAAATTAATGCATAAACTTGATTCTTCCATTTATAAGAAAATCTTAACTGAAATTTCAGCAGATTTCTCAAGCAAATAAGGACCTGAATGTTGATCTACACCATTTCATTAATAACCATAAGTGCTTTAAGATACGTGCACTTTTTTCTATGGAGTATAGAAGCATATAGTAAATCTCAACTCGGCAATTCCCATTAGGGAGTGCATCATATATACCATGTATTTTAGGTTGGAATTCAAGAATTACAAATACAAGATCAGGAAAAATAGGAACTGATTGTCATGCGCAATCGAGTCCTTAGGAATTCTCGAAGCTGGTATTGTTCAATTGAGATGTCTGAATACTTCACAAGAGAAAAGGTACAAGAATTTGGAGCGAGGAATATACTGTTGAGGAACCGACGCTGGAGACCAGTCCGAGCGATTCCTCTGCTTAGAACAAGAACGAATCAATCACAGAATCACAGAATAATAGATTGAATACAGAGAGGTAGAGAGAACTCCTGGTCTTTCTTTATTGCTTTAGATTGCATCGGGTGTACATAATGAGGGGGGTATGGCTCTCTATTTATAGTCCACGGTGGGGGTGCCCAATTAGATCAGGACTCTTGGATAGAGTCCTGGTTTCCTAACACTCCCTTGGGCACTCACCCAACATGCTCATGCCTCGTTAAAACTCCATAAAAACCAGTGGGAAAAATTTGGAGAAAGAGTACATGATACATGTGATGTTGCGATGCACGAATTGCCTCATTAAAAACCTTGGTCGAGAAACTTCATGGAAAACTCGTCAAGGAAAAAGAGTACAATTCACCCAAATTCATTTGGTCTCTGAGGACTTTATTTTGGGTACTTAATCTTCATGATCAAGATTTATTAGCGGGCTTGTGAGAATTCTCCCCTGAATTCTGCACTTCTCTAAGTCTCATCATTCCAATTCCACGCACGCACCTTTCAAAGCTAGATGCGGGAGTGACTTAGTGAATAAATCTGCGAGATTTTCACATGACTTAGTATGCGATGCTTTAATCTCGTCCATCGTTTGCAATTCATGTGCATAGAAGAACTTGGGGTTGATATGCTTTGTGAGATGACTCTTCACATAGCCCGTTTGCACTTGTGCAACGCAGCGGCATTATCTTCATAGATAATTGTGGGGTTTGCACAATGTTCATCCCACATGACTCGCTGGATGTGGTGAACCATTCGGCGGAGCCAAGCGCACTCTCGTGCGGCTTCATCTGATGCTATAATTTCGAGTGGTTCGTCGAAGTAGCTACCGTGCTTTGCTTAGACGATTTCCATGAAATTGCAGTTCCACCACACGTAAATACATAGCCTGTTTGTGACTTAGCGGTATGCGGTCCGACAGATACCCAAAGATCTGCATAGCCAATCAAGTTCAGATCTTGATTCTTTCAGAAACAATCCAAGGTCCTTGCTACCTTGGAGATATCGGAAAATGTCCTTTATGCCCCGCCAATGCCTTTTGGTGGGCTCAGACCGCACCTTGCTAAGAGGTTCACGGCAAATGCAATGTCCGGTCTAGTGCAGTTTGCTAAATACATGAGTGCTCCCACTTTGCACTCAAGTATGGGAATTCTGGTCCCAGGACTTCCTCCCCTCTTCCCTTGGTCGGAAAGGATCTTTTTCTTCTGTAAAGACCTCACCGATCATCGGTACTTTCGAGGAAATGCCTTCTCAAAGCCAAACCTTTCGAGCACCTTCAGGTGTAGGTCGACCGATGTACCAAGACTCCTTCAGGACATGCTCAAGCTGCAAGCCTAAGCAAAACTTGGTCTTGCCCAAATCTTTCATTTCAAATTCGACTCCAAGTAGGAGCTTGCTTCTTTTATGTCTTGGTGTCCCGATGATATTCAGATCATCTACATACACGAGATTATACGAATCCATTCAGGATCGCCGTATAAATACACAAGGACAGTCTTCATTGTTCGTGTAGCCTTTCTTGCAGAGAAAGTCGCTCAGCGATTATACCACATTCTTCCAGATTGTTTCATCCATACAGTGACTTTCTCGAGTTTCACATGCATGATTTCTATTTGCTCTGTCTTGGTTGGAGAGGAATTCCTTGAGGACTTTCATGTAAATTTCCGAATCCAAGTTACCAGTAAAGGTATGCAATCACAACATCCATCAATTTCATTTCCAAATTCAAGTTCACCGCCATTGAGATCAAGTATCTAAAGGTAATTCCACTCATGACTGGGAGTAGGTTTCTTCATAATCAACTCCGGGACGTTGAGTGAAACCTTGGGCTACCAACCTTGCTTTGTATCTCACTACTTCATTTCTTTCATTTCTCTTTGAACAAATACCCACTTTTGCCCAACGGGTGTATGTGGGGAGGTGTGCGACATACGAGCCCAAACACCTCTCTTTTGTTCAGAGATAGCAATTCGCTTGCTATTGCCTTCTTCCAATCTTCCCAATCTGATCTTTTCTTACATTCAATGAGCGATGCAGCTCGGGATCAAGATCGATGATGGTGGCAATTTTCTTTGCGAAGTAGATATCGATATTAGCCGTTGTCCTATTCAGGACTCTCCTGTGCACATAATTTATAGCTATTTCTTCATGAGTTGCTTCTTCGGAGCTTCACCTTGCACATCGCTTCTTTCAATTACGGTGGCAAGTCCTTTAGTTTTCGGCTCCGATGTGTGCGCACACATCCATGCCGATGGGGATATTCAGATCCGGTATGCCCTTTCGGAAGGTGTCATACTTGTGCCAGTCTCAACTGGCTCCTCTTCTCATTCGGGGGGACTTCAATGATCGGCTGTGATAAATCCCTTTTATCCTTTTTCACGGCGTCCCGGTTACTTTGGACTCGAGGAACCGGAGTTCTCGTCCTTTTATTCGAGGCCTCGGGCGGGATTAGGGATACCTTCAATTTTCTTTGGTATTTCAACCCTCTCCGGTGCATTGCGTGCAGGCACATGCGACTTAATCACGCTCTTCAAATCACTAAAGTGATCGGGCGGTTGATTTGCTAATGTTTGCAAGTCGATGATCTTCGGACCTCTTTTTCAGTTTCACTAGTGCGCGGGTCATGTGCATGAATTCCGTGGCTTCCACGTAATTTCCGACATTTTTCATCAACGGTTGATTTCCTCCCCTAATGACGGAAATTATCTTCATCAAAAATGCAATCAGCGGCGGGCAGATGCAAATCTCCGGACATGGGTTCCAAATACGATTATGGATGCGTCTCATAACCAACGTATATCCCGGTCTTGGAGTGGGCCCATTGCGATTCATGCGGAGGTGGTATCGGTACATAAACCTTACATCCAAACCTCCTAAGATGGGAAACTTTCGGTGGTGACCCTTGCGCTAGTTGCATAGGTGAATGGGTGTTGTAGGCGAAGGTCTAAGGTTGATGAGATTCATTGCATGAAGAACTGCGTGTCCCCAACATGTAGCCGGCAAATTACTTTTATGCAAGAGGGTCGGGCAATAAATTTAATTCTTTTAATTAAAGCCTCGCCAATCCATTCAGGTATGGACATGCGGTACAAGAATGCTCAACTGCAATTCCCATCGCCATGCAATAATCATCAAATGCCTTTGAAGTAAATTCTCCGGCGTTGTCCATTCGAATGGACTTGATATGATGATCTGGAAACACATTTCTGATGCGAATGATCTGCGAGATCAATTTTGCAAATGCGTGGTTTCTTGTGGACAACAAACCCACATATGACCACTTCGAAGAAGCGTCAATGAGCACCATGAAATACTTAAACGGCCCTGAGACGGGCTGAATGGGACCGCAAATGTCTCCCTGGATGCGTTCCAGGAATGCAGGGACTTCATCCTTCACTTTCAGAGTGGAGGGTCTAGTAATTAGTTTCCCGGTGGCACATGCAGGGCACACGAAATCTTCATGATTCGGGAAATTCTTCACATTAATATTATGCCCATGCGAGTTATTTATTATGTTTCTCATCATCCTAAGACTTGGGTGGCCTAATCATCATGCCGAGAGAGAAGAGTTCAGAGCTTCTAAACACCGCTTTAGCGATTATGCAGCTGCAGCGCTTTAATTGTGGTATAATATAGCCTGTTTGAAGTGAAGGAAGTTTTCTAATATTCTTTTGCCATTCTCTTCGCGCTTTGTGATGAGCGGTATTCCTTACCGTACTCTTCGTCGATCTCAACGTGGAAACCATTGGCGCGAATATCCTTAAAACTTAGGAGAGTTCTAGTCGATTCTGGGTACAATAAGGCTTCTTCAATGACCAAAGTTGTGCCCATGGGAAGTATAATTGTGGCTCTTCCGGAACCGATTATACATGCATCGCTTCCGGCGATTGTCGTAAGGCTGCCAGTGCTCTTACGGATCGACTGGAAATACTTAGTCTCTCTTAAGATGGTATTCGTTGTGCCACTGTCGGCAAGGCATACTTCCTCCATAGGGCGCCACACGTGTTCTAATATAACGTATTTAATTAACATGTATTAGAAGGCATTCAACACATAAATAAAATACGCTAATACCAGAACAGAACATGCCATCATAAAATGAATAAGTGAATGCTTTATTCCAAAATCATCCAACCATTACGAGAAAGCAAAATCCTAAAGCACCAACCATGCAAGTTCTAAACTTGTCCATTTAACACGAAAATAAATGACATTTAACGTCTCATGCATTCTGTGCATCAGACGGAATCAACTAGAAAATCATCGACTTCTTCGGCTATTTTCTCAGCAGTGACATTCTCTTCAAGAGAGATCATGGCTGTGGCTGCCTCTAAGTCGTAAGGGTGTCTTTGTCGGGATGGATTCAACCTCCATCATCTCCGCACTGCTCAGCCGCCCCCCTCAACGGCTGCAAAGTGGGCTTCAGGTTGCCCTTTGCCATTCTTCTTCTGAGTTTGGTGGGCATCAATGACATGTTGCGGTGCTTTGCATATCCGCGACCAATGTCCCCACTTGCCACATTTGTAACAACCCTGGTTCTGCTGGCCATAGGTCTTGTCACTCTTTTTAGCCTTTTTGTCGTTTGGAGCATCTGACTTGCCTTTCTGGGCAACAATCTTACCCTTCTTCCCCCTTTTCTTCATTAAGGGCTTTCGCACCTTGAGGCTGCTAGCGTTGGCTTCATGGCCAGCGGAGCTTCCTTGTGGCTGCGAGACGTAATTCTTGCGGAGAAGTTCGTCCTGAGCCTCGGCTACCTGCATCATATCGATCAATTCGGCATACTCCTTGTAGCCGTTTTGACGATAGTTGCGCAACCCGTCTGACAAAGACCGGTGGAAAGTGGGCGGGTCTTCTCGATCTTCCGGTCCTCTGTGATCTCCTTGCCACGAGTTTAAGGTTTGTACAAATCTGTGCAAGGCGGTGTACTCCCGACCGCTTTAAAGTCGGCAAACCTCGATCGATCCACTCGCTCGCTTGAGGAAGAATGGTGTACTTGAGCCTCTCAAACCGCTTCTTGAGTGCGGTCCAGAGTGCTAGCGCATTTCTCTCTGCCATATACTCATTCTTGAGAGTCGAGCAGAGATGATGCCTGAGAAAATGAAGTGCCTGATCATTCTCCTCAGGTGTGGGTCTAGCGTCTTTCTGTCCGCTTATCCCAATAGCTACGCCGAGCTTCCGCCCCAAGCACAATCTCGACATCGGATGCCCATGTCAGATAGTTTCGGCCATGCTGGGCCAGCTCCTCGAACTCCCGGTTCGAAATTCCAGTCATCTACATGTGTATGAACGAAATAAAATAAGTTTACTGCAGGTAAACATGCATGGAAAATTTACTACAGGTAAATAAAGTGGTACAATAGATTCCCATAATGTTTCATAATTTTCAGTGCATTTTCTATAATTTTACTGCTAATTTCAGTGATTAAAAGCAATTTTCAGTAATTACAATTAACCAAAACAGTAAATAAATACAGAAAATACAAAGAATAATAATGGCATAAATAAATAAGCTTCAAATGCTAAAATTGATGCAAAATTCGGATTCCCGAGGCCCTTTTTATGCTAGAATATGAAATTTCAGCAAATTCTGCAATTTCGGGGTTTTACGCAAAATTTCAGTTCGAGAGAAAATTTTGCGCAATTTTCTGATTTACAGAGGGTTTTCTGAAAATTCTGGACCCGCTCGTAAATTTGAGGGCTTATTCGCAATTTTCGAATTACGAGGCCTTCCTGCAAAAATTCGGGACTTAAATTAAATGATTAAGGGCCAATCGGTAATATTCAGGACTTGGGTCCTTTTTGTAAAATCCGCGCCCCATCGACCAGCCTCTTTTTTTTTTTCACCGCCCTCCCCGGCCCAATTCTTCTCGGCCCATGTGGCCTTGCCCCCATCCGATCGGGCGGATCCGCCCGCTCCCACTGGCCTCATATGGCCCATGGCCAAGCGTGAAAGAGGAAGGGGTAGGGTTTACCTACCCGCTCACACCTAGCGGCGGCGGCGCGAGGGCTGGAGCGGACAGCAGCGCGCGCGTCGCGCGCGCCGGCGGCGGCGCACCGGCGGCGGGAGGAATCCGGCGGCGCGCGCGGTTCATTCGGATGGAGCGGCCGAGCGGGCGAGGGTGGTGCCGCGCGTGGCGGCGGGACCGGCGCGGCTGCGGGGCAGCGCCGGCCGGCGGTGCGGCGGCGAGGAAGCCGGCGGCGGGGCGGGCGCCATGCGGGCGGCGGCGAGGCCGAGGACCGGCGGCGGGCCGCGCGCCATGCGGGCGGCGGCGAGGCCGAGGACGGCGGCGGGCGCGCGCGCCATGCGGGGCGGCGGCGAGACCGGGCGCCATACGGGCGCGCGCCATGGCTCGGCGGCGCCGGCGGTAGGAGTCAGCGACCGGCGGCGGGAGGCGGCTCGCGCGCGGCGGCGCGCGCGGGAAGCCGAGATGACGGCGGGCCGACGCGCATGCAGCGCGGCGGGAAGCCGAGGTTACGCGGGCCGGCGCGCATGCGGCGGCGGCGGTTGGAGCCAGCGGCGGCGCTTGTCGGGCGCGAGCCGACGACGGCGGTGGCGCAGCGTGTGCGAGCGCGTCTTGCAGGAGACCCGGCGGCAGGCCGGCGACCGGCGGCAGGCGGCTTCAGGCCGGCGCCAATCCCCTTTGTCCCCTCCTCTCCTTTTTTTCATGCAGATGTGAAACTTTAACAGAGAGATGCAAATTTCCTTTCCACTTTCATGCAATGATATTGATGATGCCGTGCAGAGAAAAGGAAGATAAAATTTTCCAATCTGCAATGCTGAGCAGAAAAAATGAAATCATTGCATATATTTCTTGTGCTTGTGATCATGCGGGATCAAACAACACTATGCAAAAATTTCTAATCTATGATGCAATCAACATCTACCCCGTTTTCGCAATCTACCGATCGACATTGTGCCGGCGATTTCAGATCTGCTCGCGGTAGATTTAGGGCGGATTTGCATCGTTCTACGGCGCAATCAACATCTACCCCGTTTCACAATCTACCGATCGGCATTGTGCCGGCGACTTCAAGTCTGCTCGCGGTAGATTAGGGCGGATTTGCATCGTTCTACGGCGCAATCAACATCTACCCGCTTCACAATCTACCGATCGGCATTGTGCGGCGACTTCAAGTCTGCCGCGGTAGATTAGGCGGATTTGCACCGTAGAATTTCAATCTAGAACGCGAAAAGAAAATACGATTCAAAAGCGATCTAGAAAATCAATCGTGCTTCGATGATTACCTCGTTCACCGAGCGAAGTCGTCCGATAACGTGTTGAGGAACCGACGCCGAGACCATCCGGCGATTCCTCGCTTAGAACAAGAACGAATCAATCACGTAATCACGAATAATAGATTGAATACGAGAGGTAGAGAGAACTCCTGGTCTTTCTTTATTGCTTTAGATTGCATCGGGTGTACATAATGAGGGGGGTATGGCTCTCTATTTATAGTCCACGGTGGGGGTGCCCAATTAGATCAGGACTCTTGGATAGAGTCCTGGTTTCCTAACATATACAAAGGAAATTTCCACGAGGTTAGGCGTCCTCGTCCAATTTCAACGGATTAGTTTATTCCAACGGAATTTCAAACACCCCCTTAGATATTCCATACTATTGAGTTTTACGCATCAGCTAGTCTACTCAAAAGATTAAGTCGTTGAGAAAATACGATCAATACACTTGTAGTTCAACATTCTACTCACATCTAGGCTCCTCCAGCCTAAGATATGGAGTCAAAGTGGGATTCGATTATTTTTGTCTTAAATTAGAATTGCAATACCTACTCAAGTCTCAAACTCAAAACCTTTGGCTTTAGGGTGGGCAATATATTCGTACTACAACATATACTTCGTCAAAAGAAGGCTAAATATAGTCATAGGTCCTAAGTAGACGAGGGAGAAGGATGACTGTAATCTAACCATCAACGACCGTGTATTATTTCCCTACGAAAGAATTCATACATTAGCCAAAAGGACGAGAAATGGCATCTGATTCATCTGATTAAGTTATGTTATTTCATCTGATTTACTCTGTTAATTAAGTACATCATGCAATCTCAACGATTAGTTCCATTCCGTGAGACCAAAAGTTTATTGTCGCGTCCATTTCAACAAGAAAGATGCTACCTTTTGCCCTTTGGTGTGCATTCGCAACTGCGGCCAATAATACTAGTGTGCACCTTGTTATGAATAGCGCATGTATTCATATGAGGCCAATGGGCCGGTATATATACACAAAGTACAGGTGGTAAATATACAAAGAACTCCTCATAACAATGGGGAATAACAAACTATACATATCTCTAACACCCCCCCCTCAAACTCATGGTGGATCAACAACACTGAGTTTGGAGAGGTAGAAGCTATGCTGTGCTCGAGTCTGGGCCTTCGTGAAGAAATCCGCTATCTGAAGCTCAAAGGCACATATCAAGAGTAATCATCGATCATGCACACAAGACCTCATGAAAGAAGCATCAACACCAATATGCTTGGTGAGCTCATGCTTCACAGATCACGAGCAATACCGATAGCACTGTCTTCGTCGACAAGAGAGGGTCGGTGTAGTGACGAAACACCAAAATCCTCAAGTAACCACCGTAGCCAAGTAATCTCTGCATCAAGAGAGCCATAGCTCGCAACTCGGCCTCTGACTCGAACGGGACACTGCGATCTGCTTTCTTCGCCTTCCGGCAATAAGAGAACCACCAAGAAAAACACATTAAGCGAGAGATAGACCGCGATCGGAAAAATCGCTGCCCAAGTAGCATCCGAATAGGCTCAAGTCAGAAAGAGCTGGAACGTGGAAAGAAGAGACGGCGAGAGATAGTCCCGCGAAGGTATCGCAAAACTCGAAGAAGGTGGCTGTAGTGGACCTGAGTGGGAGCGGAAACAAACTGACTTAGAATATGAACTGGATAAGTGATATCCGGACGAGTAACAGCAAGGTAGACAAGACTCCCAACAAGATGATGATAGCGAGTCGGATCAGAAAGAGGCTCGCCATCAGAGAGTCGGAGGTGAACATTGAGCTCCATGGGAGTCTCAACAATCTGTTGATCGCTGAGAGAGCGCGATCAAGAAGATCCTGAATATATTTCGCTTGGGACATAAAGAAACCATCCGGAGTGGAAGTAACCTCAATCCCAAGGAAGTAACAAAGAGGACCAAGATCCGACATAAGGAATCGCCACTAAGACGAGCCTTGACAAAGGCAATGTACTCGAGAATCATCTCCGTAATGATCATATCATCAACATACAGAGAAGAAGAGTCCGACCACGAGACGAAGTGTGGACAAAGAGCGCAGGATCATGATCACTAGCTGAAAAGCCAGCAGCAGTGACCACAGAGGAGAAGCGCCAAACCAAGCACGAGGGCTTGCTTAAGGCCATAGAGAGAGCGGCGGCGGCGGCGCACCATGCCCTCGAGAACAGAATACCTGTGGCGGATGCATGTAGACCTCCTCACGCAACTCGCCATTAAGAAAGGCATTCTTGACATCAAGTCGAGATGACCGGTGGCGAGCAGGCGCCACCGAAAGAAGAGTGCGAATAGTGGTCATGTGAGCCACAGGAGCAAAAGTCTCGTCAGAGTCAACACCATGCTCCCGCTGAAACCACGAGCAACAAGACGCGCCTTATAGCGCCAAGAGAGCCATCGAGCGAGTCTTAATCTTATAAACCCACTTACAAGTGATGGGATGAGAATGAGATGGACAAGGAACAAGATCCCAAGTACCAAGACGCTCAAGGGCAGCAATCTCCTCGCCATGGCAAGCTGCCACTCGGGGTGAGTAACAAAGATCCCTAGGAGACAGGCTCACGAGTAGTCTGCGCCAAGAAAGGCAAAACGGGCAGGAGGCCGAATCAATCAAGATCGCGGAGCGTAGCGAGGAGAAGATGGCCCATCGGGGAAGATGGAGCATCGAAGAAGAGGGAACATCGAAGAAGATGGCTCACCGGAAGATCCTCAATACGAGGTCGACGAGTGTAGAAGATAAGAGGAGGAGGTATCAGAGTAGGAGGAGCCTGGGAGTCGAGGAGACGACACAGCGGCGACACAACGCGGAGAGGCCACAGGAGGAATATGTGGAGACTCGGTGGGACAGTGGGCGAGGCAAAACAGATATAGGTGTATCTGGAAAGGTCAAGAAAGACAGACTCCACAGAGGAAGCCAAGGAGAGACAGACGTGGGTAGAATGAACGAGACTCGTCGAAAGTCACATCCCGAGAAACCCGCATCCGACGACCAACAGATCCCAACACCGATAGCCCTTGTGCTCGGATCAGATCCTAGAAAGACACACTCAACAGATCGAGCGGTCGGTTTGGTGCGTTCGAGGCGAGGAGAACGTAGCAAACGCAGCCAAACAGATGAAGGGTAGAGTAGTCGAAGAAGACCACAGAGATGCTCAACAGGATCGCACTCAAGAGCGTAAGAGGGTCGGATGTTGACGAGATAGGTGGCGAGGGAAACACCTCGGCCCGTAGTGAGGTGGAATAGAGGCGCGATCATCGAGCACGAGCTGTCTCAAGGAGGTGACGATGCTTGCGCCACGACACCATTCTCGAGCATGAGCACCGTGACAAGAGAATCGAGCAAGAGTGCCCTTTCCAGCAAGGAAGCTGCAGTAACGAGAGAGGTACTCGCCACAGAATCAAGACGAAAGACACGAATAGGAGTGGAGAATCGTGTGTGAATCATAGTGGCAAATTGTTTATAGATAGACAATACCTCACTACGAGAAGACATGAAATATATCCAAGTGTGGCGAGAGAAATCATCTATAAATATGATATAATATCGATGACCCCCTTTCGAAACGAAGGGAGCCGGACCCCAAACATCTGAATGAACAAGATCAAAAGGGCGCTGAGACACAGACTCACTATGAGGATAAGGAAGCTGAATCTGTTTACCTAACTTACAGCCCTGACAATCTAAAGACACGTCTCCTGAGACAGGCCCCAGAAGACCACGACGAATTAAGGATGACAGACGAGATCCACACAGATGACCAAGACGGTGATGCCACTGCTGGAAAGAGCCGGTAGACGAAGTGGCAGAAGCGGAGTAACTGGCGGCGACGGTGGCAGCGGAAGGAAGGTGAAGCCAGTCAAGCTCCCAGAGACGCTGTGAGTCACGGCGTCGAGGGCCAGAACCAACCAGAGCTCCCGTGTGGCGGTTCTGAACACAACAAGAGTCAGAGTCGAGAATGACCCGATAACCAAGGTCAGTAATCTGCCCAGCAGAAAGAAGCTGCATGGTAAGGCGAGGAACATGAGCAACAGAGGAAACATGAAAAGATGAGTTGCTAAGAGTTCCTCGACCAGAGACAGAAAGAGATGTACCATTAGCAGTAAGAACACTGACAGGAGAATCAAGAGGTGTAATAGAAGATAGAGTGGAAGGATCAGGAGTCATGTGAAATGATGCTCCAGAATCAAGAATCCACGGGGAGGTACCGGACTGTGTAGTGGGTGGTTTCTCGGTGCAAGAGTCGTGAGCGTAACTGCGAGAACTCGCCAAGGGAGAACCTGGCGACAAGCGGCGCGCCGGTCGGCTATCTCCTGCTCGGTGAGAGAAACTGCTGAAGGAGTCGATGCAGACGTCGTCGTAGAAGCACCAGTGCTAGTAGAAGAACGGCGTGCAAGATGCCGCTTCTTCTTATAGCACTGGGACTCAATGTTGCCGACCTTGTCGCAGTAGGAACAGTGAGGACGGCCACCACCACCTGTGGTAGCCGCTGGAGGAGGCAGTGTAGCAGGCGGACGAGCGGCGAGCACAGAGGGGAGTGGCATCAGACCAGCACCACTCAGACGATCAAAGATCACCGGGCAGCGAGGGTGGGAAACGGTGCCCATTGGTAGGCGGCGCTGGACGGCGCGGCGACCAAGGCAACGAGGTCTAACAGGCGGCGCTGGATGGCGCGGCGGTTAGAACGACGTTTTTTTTTGTCGGTTTACAACCGACCGAGACGACCCTCCCGACCGAGCCCAACCCTAGAACAGGCGGAGCGGAGACGCCCGCGCGGCGGCGCAAGGCGCGGCGGCGCGGAGGCGGCGGCAGCGCCCGAACCGGCGGGCGGAGCAGGGCGGCGGAAGCGGAGTCGGCGACGGTGGCGGCGCGGTGAAGACGACGACGAGGCGGCGGAGGCCCGCCTCGCGATGGCGGTGGCGACCTCGCGATCGGCGACCGGGAGGCGAGGCGAGGCCGCGCCGAGGACGAGACGCGAACCGCGCCGCGGCGAGAGATGAGATCGTGGCAATGCGGCGGCGGGTTTTTTGTTTTGCTTTTGCTTTTTTCGTCAAACGAACCGGTGACCGACCGAACGCCTACAAAACCGACCGAGGCAGCCGGATCCAGCCTCGGCCGGGGGCGAAACGACGGCCGGCGGGGATGGAACGGCGACCGACGGCGGCGGCTCCTGCGGCGACCTCGGGCAGAGGAGGCGGAGCGGTGGCCTCGGGCGTGGAGAGCGGCCGACGGCGGCGACTCCGGCAGCGGCCTTCCTCGAGCGGCGCGCGACCGAGCGCGGCTACCTCGGGTAGGAGCGAGGATGACGGCGGCGCCGGTAGGAGCGAGGAGGCCGGCGGATGACGGCGCGGCCGGAAGGGAGCGGAGGAGGCCGGAGGATCCGACGGCCGGTGGGAGCAGAGGAGGCGGCGGGAGGCCGAGCGGGACGGCAGCGACGCAGGCGGTGAGGCCGGGCGCGATGGCGCCGAGGCAACCCCGGCGCGCGGCGGTCCAAGTCGGGAGTCGGTGGGCCGACGGAGTCGGCGGAGCCGACGGCGGCGGGCGGACGGCAGCGGCGACGGGGAAGTCACGCGGGAGTCGGCGACGGCGGCGGAGCCGGCGACGGCACACGGAACCCTAGGTAAGCCAAAACCCTAGATTTGGCTCTGATACCATGTTATGAATAGCGCATGTATTCATATGAGGCCAATGGGCCGGTATATATACACAAAGTACATGTGGTAAATATACAAAGAACCCCTCATAACAATGGGGAATAACAAACTATACATATCTCTAACACACCTAACCTCGTACTCAAATCTTGTTCCCTTCCTTTTCTTTCTCTTTTTCCTCCCACCTTTGATCTTTTAAGGCGCACATGTATTTCGAGATTCGATCAGTATAATTTTTAACTGACAAATAATCCAACACCAACAACACAGACGGTCTCTAAATTAAAACCACCTGTGATAGTGTACGTCACAGACGGTTTTGTCAAACCGTCTGTGATTTGACGTCTACTAATAGTATTTCTGTAGTAGTGTCTGGCTCTAGTTGGCGTAAGCATTTTTGGGCACTACGTATAATGCAGGTCAGTACAGAGCCCATCACAGACACAAAAATGATCCCAAACAAAACTCCAACCAATACCTGATCAGACTCTTCATATGGTTGGGTCCGACCAGATTTAAATCACAAGATATAACAAGTTGGTTCATTCGAAACTTCATTTTGTTCTGAAATTTCTACAACGTTCAACTAACGGGTACAAGACCAATCAATTTCAAACTTTTATCTTAACTCTCCCTATTTCAATGTACTCCTAGCCTCGATGAAGTCGGAAAAGGAGCTTGGCGCTGCCACTCGCCCAACAGCATATATCCCCTCACACATGGTCGGATAAACGATGCCAAAGGACAGCAGAAAATGACATGCTCAGGGATCTGTCGTCCGTTGATATAGCCATCCGTACATCGGAAAGCACAGAGGCTTCCCTCCTCAATCTCCTTGTTTTGAAACGAAAAGGAAACAAAGCCTTACTTATTCAAGTAAAAGAATAAATCAAGAAAAGAAAAACCGCAGTTCATCAATAACAACCATGGTGGACTGTGAGAGAGCACAGAACATTTCGGCCTCAGTACTTTTCTGGCTTTCTTGTCTCTTAGTATACGGACGGTTGCCCTGCCATTCTAGTTGCTGTCTTGCTGTCTCCCACGAACCTGCCACGAGTAATATGGCAACACTAGCAATTAAAAAAAGTTCAAGGGAAATTGCATGGTAATGGGTAGCGAAGATGATTCAGTACAGGTTGACTATATAAGTCGTTGTTTCCTTATTCTTCGGATGTGATATTTTTTGTCATAGTCATGTGTGATTTTAATTAGTATAGTTAAAGTTAGTATAGTATCTACTATAATTAACTTAGTAGATTATGTTTTAAATACATTCTATTTAAAATATAGTTGCTATATCATTAAAAAAACTAAAAAGAGGCCTCCGTGTCAGTACTTCAGCTCCTCACCCAACTTGTCGCGAGAGATTGGCAGTCTTATGGGCATCATGAAAGCATCAAATTGAGGCGTGTTCCTAAATCCCCAATGGAACAAATCCAGACCACGGAAATTGTGTTGCCGTGTAGTAGATTGTGTTCGGATCATCCCGGCGTGCGCCTAAAATCCACCTCATCAGCAACAGCCGAGAGCGGCAAAAAAAAAGAGAGAAGACAAGACACAAAGATTATTGCTTTGTGCAGGAAAGAAAGACACAAAGATTATTGCTTTGTGCAGGAAAGAAAGGAGAGAAGACGAGACCATTGAAGTAAAAAGTGCTTCACGTGACTGTGTCAGAAAGCACAGAAGATTTCGGCCTCAATACTTTTCTTGCTTTCTTGTCTCTTAAGTACTAGCCACATAGGCGTGGCGCAACGTCACGCCAGCCACCGTGTGGGCCGAAGTAAAAGAGGAAAAAATTCGCAGAAAAAAGAAAGCGAAGGGGTTTTTCGTAAAAAATCGTGGGCATTTTCGCAATAAAAGGAGAGCAGAGGGGTTTTTTCGTAAAAAATCGAGGGCCTTTTCGGAAGAAGTAAGGGCCTGTTCGTAATTACGGAAAACCTCGGGTCGCTACCCAGCAAAAAAATATGCAGGGGCTTATTCAAAAAAATGTAGGGACCATTTTGCGATAACGGAGGACCTTTACGTAATTTTCGAAAAACTGAGGGAAAGTGCCTCGGCCGGCCGTACGCGAATTTCCTCCGACACGCGCCGGCCGGCCGAGCGTTGGGGGCGACGTGGATAGCGCGGGCGGCCGGGAATCCTTCCGCTAATGTTTAGGTTATGATACGGAACGGTTGCCTCGCCATTCAAGTTGCTGACAAGCGCCACCTGCGCGTGCAACGTTTTGACGACTTACGGTGCTCTTCCCTCTCCCACGAATGCCGTCCGACGAGTAATATGGCAACACTTGCAAAAAAAAGTTCGAGGGACATTGCATGGAAATGGGTAGCGACGATGATTCAGTACAGGTTGAATATATTGTCGTTGTTTTCCTATTCTCCGGATGCGTTTTTTTTTGTTTTTCTACTGTTTATAATTTTTAATTTATGACTATTAAATTCTGGTTATTCATACACGAGAGAGTATGGAGAGAGATAATCATGTGCGATTGTATCTGATATAACTAAAGTTGTTATAGTGTCTACTATAATCGACTAGTACATCCTATCTTGAAAAGACATTTTGTTTAAAAGATAGCTATTGTATCATATACTATAAATCAAAAGCCAGAAACTAATAAAAGGGCTCCATATCAATACTTCAGCTCCTCACCCAACTTGTTGCCAGAGATTGGCAGACGTGGTGATCATTTGGGCTTTTTTGGGTGGCTTATGGCTGAAAAGCACTGTAGTTGGCTGAAAAAACACTGTAGCTGACAGAGCCTTATTTAACATAATTAAATTTAAAAAATTAAAAAATATAAAAATTATGTTAGCCCATTACGTATAATACAAACAAATACGGGAAAAAAAAGAACCGGCAAAAAGCTCAACAAAAAGCCAAAAGTTCAGAAAGATGAAATTTATGAATAGTGAAAAATAAGTCGGAAGCTAAAAGCTGAAGCCAAAACGATCACAGCCTTATGGGCATCATCAAAGCATTGAATTGTGGGGTGGGTTCTTTTTCACTTTAGATTGGCTTTAACTTCTATTGCTATAGTAACTAGTTTTTAAATGTTATGTTTTTTAAGACAGAATCTACAGGTAGATTCTAGTATACACTATACCGAGTTTAGTTGTACCAACTAAAATCACATATAACTTTTTTTTGTATTGTCTCTTACAAATAAGCAAAATTCAAAAATCATAAATCAAAAGCTAAGTCACAACAAAAAAAAAACCCACGACGTCCATCGAGCAAAATTGACAAATTGAGGCGTGTTCCTTAATCCCCATTGGAACAAGTCCAGACCACGGAAATACACAACCGCCGTTATATATATTGCTCGATCAGTTTTGCTCCTCGGCCTCCTCTAACCTCGATTCATTTCTTTCCGCAGAGATCTTCGTCAACATGTCCTCCGAATCCAATGCAGTCTGTGAGCGACTACGATCTTAGTTAATTTCCAATTTTTTTTTCATCAAGATGAGATACCATTTCTTGCATCGTTCTACTCACACGTACGTAATCCGGTTATTGATGCAGTTATTTCGATATTGAGCATCGGAGCAACGGTTTTTATGTTCTACCTCATCTACAAATGCCTCAGGCGCCCCTCCATCAACATCAACACGAGCACCAACGTTAACGGCGCAGCGTCCACGGCGGCGTTGACGCCGCTGTGGCCGGACACCCGGATACAGAACACCACCATCGAGAAATTCCTCGACGAGATCGCAGGCGAGAAGCCCATCCGGTTCGCCTCGCAGCAGCTCGCGGGCTACACGCATAACCACTCGGCCAAGCTCGGAGCCGGAGGCTTCGGCGCCGTCTACAAGGGCATGCTTCCAAATGGCCTCAACGTCGCCGTCAAGGTGCTCCACGGACACCTGGAGAACAAGATCACGAAGGAGCAGTTCATGGCGGAGGTGGGCACCCTCGGGAGAAGCAACCACATCAACCTCATCAAGTTGTTTGGCTTCTGCTTCGACGCCAACATGCGCGCGCTGGTGTACGAGTTCATGGAAAAGGGCTCGCTGGACAAGTACCTTTTCAACCGGAGTCACGCCGTTGGTTTACCGGCGCTGCGTGCCATCGCCATCGGCGTCGCGAGAGGTTTGCGGTACCTCCACGAGGAGTGCCAGAAAAAGATCATCCACTACGACATCAAGGCCTGCAACGTTCTCCTCGACGATAATCTGACCCCGAAAATCACTGACTTCGGGATCGCGCAGCTACTTAGCCGGGCGGACGCGCACGCCTCCGTGCACGGGCTGCGTGGCTCCTGCGGGTACATGGCGCCGGAGGTGGGGACGCAGGCGACGGTCACCGAGAAGTGCGACGTTTACAGCTTCGGCATGCTTCTGTTTGAGATCGCAGGGCGTAGGAAGAACATGGACAACGACGCGCCAGATGACGAGAAGTGGCTACCCTTGCTGCTGTGGACGAAATATCAGAGCGGCGACCTGATGGACCTCGTGAGGAATTGCCATAATCTGGTTGCAGCAGACGAGGAGCAGGGCAAGGAGACGGTGGAGAGGATGTGTGGGGTGGCGTTCTTGTGCGTGCAGGGGCAGCCAGATGCGAGGCCGACGATGAGCGCGGTGGTGAGGATGCTGGAAGGGGAGGAGGATATTCCTTCTCTGTCGGAGAACCCCTTCCAATATATGTATGGATCTCCGACGGGTGCACATCGGTGGACAACCGAAGAGGGGTAGGAGTCAGCAGCAGCAGGGGTGGAGGCAGAAATTTTCCCCTGATGAACCCTAAATTCAAAATCCTCTCTACATCGCATGATAGAATATTTTGTAGCAATAAGGGTGGGTGCTGCACCAAGCCTTTGAATACACAATATAGGAACCGGGTCATCATATGGTTGGCCCAAACATAGACATGAAATAATAGAGTGTTAGCACATAGATAGAAGGTTTGAGTATATTTATATCGTATCTGTGTAATGATAGGAGCTGTATCTGTTAGAGATTGGATCTGGTTTGCTACCAATCTGTTGTACATGTGTGTACCCTGTAGTCCATATGAAAACAGGGACATTGTCTGTTGTTATATATATGAAAGTCTTGGCTGTGTATGTTTATTTGCGCAAGTCCAACACCAAAACCAATCTTCTCTCTTGTTTTTTCACATAGAGAGTTCCATCAGCTTGTATCTGAAACGATTCCAACTCCAATCGGTATGGCTTAAGTTGGACTCAAATTCTACTTGTAGGCACATCATTTTACAAGATTGTATTGGAGACCCTTGGGCTCATCTGGGGAATTTTTGTTTACAAAATTCCTGAAAATTTTCTAGTTTGTGAACATGCCACTTAAGCCCCTACGTGTGTTTGGTCTGCCCAAGCCTAACATTCGTGGTGTTGTTCGCCGTGGCGCTCTTCCGCGCGTACAGACGCGCCGAGGGGTGCGTCGACGGCGTGGCCGGGTCGACGCAGCACTACGTGCTGGCAGCTCGCCGGCTTCACGCGCAACTACTCGTCCCGGCTCGGCGCCGGCGCGCTCCCCAACGGCCTCGCCTGAGAGAATTAGCCCAAGATCAAACACTAGAACACGAGGATTTTTGTCAGGCGACGAAACGCCCCGGCGACGCAACGCCAAATTTTTCTATTTTTTCACCTCTTGCCGAAACACACAGCTTTACAAGCCTTTTATTGCACTCGACGCGCGCAACTAACATGCAGCCATATCTCCTAAACTCACGCACACCAACTAACCTGCATGCATCTACCAACCGATCGCATGCAATTAACCAAGAGATAACTCACGCACACCAACTAACCTGCATGCATCTACCAACCGATCGCATGCAATTAACCAAGAGATAAACGCACGTCACACACGCGCACACACGCAGCGTGGTTTATTCCAACAATCACCCCTAAACCACGACACACCCCATGCGCCCGACCTACATGAGTGCTAGCTCGCTCGCGCCTTCGCGGCGCGCTTTCTCCTTCCTCGCTCACGGCAATCCCTAGCGAGGTGGCCACGTGCGCCACGCTTGTAGCATCTTCCTCGCTCGCACGCGCGAACGCCTACTTGCACCGAGCTCATGCCGCCGCGCGCTGCCGCCGCCGTCGCCACTCCGCCACCGCTCTTGCACGCCGCTGTTCTTGACGGTCCATACGCGCTCGCGCCTCCCGTTGTTCTCGACGCCGGCGTGCCTCCCATCGCTCCTCGGTGAGCAAGAATCGTCCGACGCCGTCCGCAATCGCCTCGCACCGCACCGATCTTCAAAGAACTCGAGTCGTCCAACCAGCTCTTGAGCGACATCGTATTCAAGTCCATGAGCATCTCGATGGACACGGCGACTTGATTGTACTCGCGGCACCACGCGGCGCAGCTTCTGACGACGCGCACCTCCTCGATGTTCTCCCCACTCGCGCGGCTCCGCAACGAGGAGCCGAGACGCATGGCGAATCGTCGATGGACTCACCAACGTTGAATGCCACATTCTCGAATTGCTTGAGGAGCTTGCGCGTTCGCCTCCTGCACGCGCTTGTCGCCCATCCGCATCATCTTCACACCGCCCATGCCTCCTTGGCGCTTTTCTTCACCGCGAGACCCGAGCGCATCTCCGTCGGCACCGCGCGCAGATGGCGCCAACGCCACCGATCCTCGCGACGCCGACGCCGCCGTCTCCACGGCACGCCGAGCCCGAGCGCCCAAGTTCACCCGCATCACCAACGCCCACTCGTGGTAATTTGCCCGCCAACACCGAACTCCACCGACCACTGACTCCTTGATGACACGCCCACCGTGACTCACGCCGTGTGCTTTGCTACCGCCGGACTTCGGTCGCCGACGCCTTCGAGACGATGGCGGCGTCGCCGCCACCGCCATCGCTTTGTCGCCGAACTTCACCGCTCGATACCAAATGAGAGAATTAGCCCAAGATCAAACACTAGAACACGAGGATTTTTGTCGCGACGAACGCCCCGCGACGCAACGCCAAATTTTTCTATTTTTCACCTCTTGCCAAACACACAGCTTTACAAGCCTTTTATTGCACTGACCGACGCGCGCAACTAACATGCAGCCATATCTCCTAAACTCACGCACACCAACTAACCTGCATGCATCTACCAACTGACTGCATGCAATTAACTAAGAGATAACTCACGCACAGCAACTAACCTGCATGCATCTACCAACTGACTGCATGCAATTAACCAACGCGCACACGCAGGCGTGGTTTATGGATACCAAATGTGAGATCTGGACCAGGCCGCATACCTAGGTCCAGCCGGGTTTTTACTCCCGGGCCACAGGTCCACATGGGCGGAACACAACTAAGCCCACGGAGCAACGGAGCAACAACCTTATAAGTGGTACTGGGCTTTCTCCCCCCAAAAGACTAGTCCAATGGGTGGAGGTTCCCCTACACTTATAAGTTGTGCTTTCTCCTCTTCCACAACCAATGTGGGATTATTCCCAACATCGCCGTGGTGGTCAAGGTGCTCCACGGCGGCCGCGACCGGAGGTCCGAGGAGCAGTTCATGGCGGAGGTGGCCACCATCGGGCGGACCCACAACATCAACCTCGTCAGGCTCTTCGGCTTCTGCTTCGAGAAGTGCTAGTGCTACGTGGTATAATTCAAAGAGAGATCTCAAGTGCTAGATTTTTTAGCCCTGCCTCGTAGAATTTTCTTTCCACGCGCGCAGATCGGGCTCAAGACTTGAATCCAAGCTAGGGTTAGCCAAAGGGCGCCCTACATAAAGCCAACGCGAGAGCTCGCGTGGACCCGTATGCCGGAGAGCGAGCTCGGCCGCCGCGATGAGGGCCAAGGTGAGTGACCTCTCCTGAATCGCGTAGAGGTGCCCATGTTAAATTGTGGCATTCTGTCTTGTGGTTTGTTTGCGTCCTCGGTGATGAACAAACAGAGATGACGAGTCCGATCTGATCCATTCCATTGCAAATATGGGGACAATCTGTGAGATCTGGACCTGGCCGCATACATAGGTCCAGCCGGGTTTTTACTCCCGGGCCACAGGTCCACATGGGCGGACAACCAAGCCCACGGAGCAACGGAGCAACAACCTTATAAGTGGTACTGGGCCTTCTCCCCAAAGACTAGTCCAATGGGTGGGGCTCCCCACACTTATAAGTTGTGCTTTCTCCTCTTCCACAACCAATGTGGGATTATTCCCAACAATCTCCCCTCACACATTGGTTGGACACATCTACAACCATGAGGTCCAAGGAGGTGTTAGGCACCTAGGCTCGATACAAATGTGAGATCTGGACCGCCGCATACCTAGGTCAGTAGGGTTTTACTCCCAGGCCACAGGTCACATGGGCGGAACACAACCAAGCCCACGAAGCAGCGGAGCAACAACCTTATAAGTGGTATGGGCCTTCTCCCTAAAAGACTAGTCCAATGGGTGGGGCTCCCGACACTTATAAGTTGTGCTTTCTCCTCTTCCACAACCAATGTGGGATTATTCCCAACAATCTCCCCCCATTGTTGGGAATAATCCCACATTGGTTGTGGAAGAGGAGAAAGCACAACTTATAAGTGTGGGGAGCCCCACCGTTGGACTAGTCTTTGGGGGAGAAGGCCCAGCACTCACTTATAAGGTTGTTGCCCGCTGTTCGTGGGCTTGGCTGTGTTCCGCCCATGTGGACTGTGGCCCGGAGTAAAACCCTACTGACCTAGGTATGCGCAGTCCAGATCTCACATTTGCATCGTGAGCCTAGATGCCTAACACCTCCTTGACCTCATGGTTGTAGATGTGTCCAACCAATGTGTGAGGGGAGATTGTTGGGAATAATCCCACATTGGTTGTGGAAGAGGAGAAAGTACAACTTATAAGTGTGGGGAGCCCCACCCATTGGACTAGTCTTTGGGCGGAGAAGGCCCAGCACCACTTATAAGGTTGTTGCCCGCTGTTCGTGGGCTTGGTTGTTTTCCGCCCATGTGGACTCGTGGCCCGGAGTAAAACCCTACTGACCTAGGTATGCGCCAGTCCAGATCTCACATTTGGTATCGAGCCTAGGTGCCTAACACCTCCTTGGACCTCATGGTTGTAGATGTGTCCAACCAATGTGTGAGGGGGAGATTGTTGGGAATAATCCCACATTGGTTGTGGAAGAGGAGAAAGCACAACTTATAAGTGTGGGGGAGCCCCCACCCATTGGACTAGTCTTTTGGGGGGAGAAGGCCCAGTACCACTTATAAGGTTGTTGCTCCGTTGCTCCTTGGGCTTGGTTGTGTTCCGCCCATGTGGACCTGTGGCCCGGGAGTAAAAACCCGGCTGGACCTAGGTATGCGGCCAGGTCCAGATCTCACACAATCGAGGAATTTGTCTTTGAGAACTATCTGTCATCTTATTGTAGCGTAGTTTTCTTCTTCTTTTTTTTTAAAAAAATCTTATTGTAGTGTAGTTTTCTATTTAGTGTTGTTTGCACGCTTTGCTTTGTTGTTGTTTGGTTGGCGTTGTGAGGAAAGAAACCGATTCTGTCTGCCGTGTTCTGTTCAATTTTAGTTTAAGGAAATGTATCTTCAATCTATGTACTCCGATTCTGGTTGTGGATGTGTAATGAAGACTGATGTTTCCATTACCTCTCAAGTCAACAATACCATCTGAACTCTACGTGATGCATTTGGTGTTGTCTCTTTATCTTGGATCTCACATCTAGCCTGCATCATTGCATGTGTAGTTTAGTCTGGTGGATGTGGATGTCTGTAGAATGATGATATATCTCGGTACAAGTTTCATTCAGACAAGGAATGAATGATACAGGTTTTGTGATGGTATCTTGGAACAGCTGAAGTTGTTACAATATCTACTATAATTAACTAGTAGATCCTATATTGAAAAGATATTTTATTTAAAAGCTAACTACTCTACATACATCCTAAACCAAAAGCTATAAAGAAGATGCCTCCATATTAATACTTCAGCTCCTCACCTAACTTGTTGCTAGAGATTGGCAGTTTTATGGGCATCACCAAAGCATTGAATTGTGAGGTGGGTTCTTTTTCACATTAGTTTTGACTTTAACTTTTATTGTTACTAGTTATGTACCCGTGCGTTGCAACAGAACTCATTGAATGTATAGAGAATCGTGCTATAAAAGAAAGTTGCTCATCGGTTGAAAAGTGAAAAATGATGAGAAGTTAAGAGCAAGTACAATAGTATAGCCAACTAGTGGCTATAACACTTGTCCATTTCATCTATAGCCTTCAAAAAAATAGTTCATACAATAAGATAACTATTACAATAACTATTTGGCCCCACGTGTAAGAGAGTGAAATGCATATTTTTACGTGCTATAGCTAGCTGTAATTTAGTAGTCAGCTTCCTTCTCTCTCTTCCTTTCTCTCTCTGCCACGTAAGATTTGATTGATATTATATTTGCTATAGCCTGCTGACTAAGCCTTATTGTAGCTGCTCTAAGGAAATGTATCTTCAATCTATGTACTCCGATTCTGGTTGTGGATGTGTAATGAAGACTGATGTTTCCATTACCTCTCAAGTCAACAATACCATCTGAACTCTACGTGATGCATTTGGTGTTGTCTCTTTATCCTGCATCTCACATCTAGCCTGCATCATTGCATGTGTAGTTTAGTCTGGTGGATGTGGATGTCTGTAGAATGATGATATATCTTGGTACAAGTTTCATTCAGACAAGGAATGAATGATGCAGGTTTTGTGATGGTATCTTGTCACAGCTGAAGTTGTTACAATATCTACTATAATTAACTAGTAGATTCTATATTGAAAAGACATTTTATTTAAAAGCTAACTACTCTACATACATTCTAAACCAAAAGCTATAAAGAAGATGCCTCCATATTAATACTTCAGCTCCTCACCTAACTTGTTGCTAGAGATTGGCAGTTTTATGGGCATCACCAAAGCATTGAATTGTGAGGTGGGTTCTTTTTCACATTAGTTTTGACTTTAACTTTTATTGTTACTAGTTACGTACCCGTGCGTTGCAACAGAACTCATTGAATGTATAGAGAATCGTGCTATAAAAGAAAGTTGCTCATCGGTTGAAAAGTGGAGAATGGTGAGAAGTTAAGGAAATGTATCTTCAATCTATGTACTCCGATTCTGGTTGTGGATGTGTAATGAAGACTGATGTTTCCATTACCTCTCAAGTCAACAATACCATCTGAACTCTACGTGATGCATTTGGTGTTGTCTCTTTATCCTGGATCTCACATCTAGCCTGCATCATTGCATGTGTAGTTTAGTCTGGTGGATGTGGATGTCTGTAGAATGATGATATATCTTCGTACAACTTTCATTCAGACAAGGAATGAATGATACAGGTTTTGTGATGGTATCTTGGCACAAGTGCCCTTGAGAGAAGGAATGAATGATAGTATGATGCTGGATGAGTGGATCGGATTTTTGGAGCTGGATGCAGTTAGCAAAGCAACCTGGCTCGCCTACGTAACTAGCTAGCCATTTTTTTGGTCAGATTTTCCAATTTTCTACTGTCCGTTTCGCAATGCTATTACGAAACCGATTGATGGAACATGAGTTTGTTCCGGTGCATGATCCCATTCACTTACTGCTAACGGCGAAGCTCGAGGCTGTAGCATCCTGAAATTCCTAATTAATGTAAAAATAAAGGTAACATAAAAACTTTTGCATGTATTTGTTTTCCCTTGATTTTTATTGGAGTTTCTTTGAAAAAAATTTGATTTTTGGAAATCAAAAGTGCATAAAATATAAATCAAATCAAATCCGAATCAAATAAGCATACTTAAACTCAGCAAGGAAAATCTTCTCAGATTTTTTTCTAGAAAAATTAAGGGAAATAAAACTCTGAAAATCTACCTAATCATCCAGATCATTCGAAAAGATTTTCCCCAAATCTTTCGAGTGCATCTGGCAAGTGACTAAAATGCCCGAACGTCAGCTCACCTTACCTCTTTCTCCCTCTCCCTACCATGTGGGGGGCGAGCACAGAGACCTTCTTCCACCTCATGCCCACATGAGCACAAGCCACTGTTTTGATGCCATGCTCATCGTTTTGCATGCCACGCCCATTGTTTCTCCTCTCTACTGACAGCCCCTGCCCTGTGCTCCCGTCTCGTCATGTCCCCCACCTGCACCACACTGAAGTGGCTCAGCCCCACACCTCCCCTTTTGCTCTATGCTAACTAAAGACTACAAGATCTTACGACCACACACACACAACTCCTTCTACGACAACACAGTCTTACGACCACTCGAAAGCTCTGACTGTTACAGATGAGTACTGAACATAGCTCCTAAACACTTTGCATGTCGAATGCATGCCCAAACAATCCCGTCAGGACATCTCTCTTCACTCGCTGACGCAACGAGCCCACTAGCAGCAATCATCTTCCACCTTACGTGCATGCGCCAGCTCCATCGTAGTCGTGGCCCGAGCTGCCCTCAATTTTAGATGATAAGCCCACAGTTCTCCATCTATGCTACCTACTCCTGCTTAACACATCACTTCGACGCGACAGGTCTCTTTCCTGTTGTCGTCGACTTCACATCGCACTCCACGACGAGAGCCCGAGACCGTGCCTATAAAACCCCTCCGACAGTACCATTTTTTCCCTCAGCTTGCCCCCTTGGTCTTTTGTTCACATTCCTTAAGCATTCCGCTCTCTGGAACGTTGAGAAACTGAAGTCGTATGTGACTCCGGCGAGCACGCCATCATGCTGTAGCATCTCCGGTGAGCTTCTCTCCTTGACCCCACCTCAATACAGCTTACCTATCCTTTGAGCACCCTACTCAATTGTTTGACCTTTCATCCAGAGGATCACTCGAGCCAGACTTTCGTCTTCATCTCCGACCAAACGTCGTTGTAAGACTTTCTCTCTCTAATGAGCCATACCTCTATTCCTATCACCCATACTTTCACATGCATGCATGCAAGCTCATGCGCACCTCTTATTGTAGCTTCACTGCTACCAGATAAATTGCTGTCACCGCGGACCCCTTCACCACTGATGAGGTCTCCAACGCTAGCTCCATCTGCTTCTCCTCGTGAACCATCTTCCTCTCATGAACCATCATCATCTTCGGTGAGCTCCACCTCCCTTGTAGAGTACGTAAGTTAAAAAGAAATAATCGTAGTCAAAAAGAGGACTATTGTGATCAAAGTCGACAGGAGAACTAAAGTGACCATCGTCGAAAAGAAGACTAGAGTAATCAAGAAGAGAACTAAAGTAGTCAAACTCGTAAAAGGAACCTTGGTAGTCAAACGCGGGAATAAAATAGTAGCAGTCGAAGCCAAAATCTGGTAGCGTAGTCGAGATCTTTGACTGCTCGTGTAGTCGAGATCCTCGACCACCTGCGTAGTCGAGATCTCCGACCGCTCGTGTAGTCGAGATCCTCGACCACCTGTGTAGTCAAGATATCCTACCGCTTGTGTAGTCGAAACCTCCGACTGCAGTAGTCGTAATCTTCAACCTCTGGCCATAGTTGTAGCCTCGGTTACTAACGATAGTCGATAGTTAATAGTCGAAGGCCCTAGTCGATAGTCGTAAGCTATGGTCGATAGTCATAAGCTATGATTGATAGTCAAAGGCCATGGTCACTACTCGTAAGCCATGGTCGACAATTGTTGGCCGTGGTCGATAGTCATTGGATAGTCATTGGCCATGGTTAATAGTCATTACGTGGTCGATAGTCGAAGGCCAAGGACGCTAGTCGTAAGTCATGATCGGTGATCGTAAGTTATAGAACCCAGTTGTAGTCGTAATTTACAGTACCCGGTCACAGTAGTAAGTTACAATATCTGGTCGGTAGTTGAAAATCTACAGAACCTGGTTGATAGTCGATAGTCGTAAGTCATAGTACCTGCTCAACGCTCGGAAAACCTTCGTGGTCTAAGATCGGTAGCTCTGACTCTATGTGATCAGTATGACCAAAGTTGCAGTAGGACAAAGACCTTTGTAGTCGAAATGTCATGGTCAGTGGGATGGTACCGAAGTGTCTAGCATTTGCAGTCGTAAGTAGCTCTGTACTCACCGAGAAGGAATTACTCAAACAAGCTAAAACTCAAACGCTTATAACTTTTTGCATATGAACTCCAAATTTAGCGATCTTTGTTTCTAAATTTTTATAAAACAAAAACATTTGAGTCTTGTCTCTTTTTATTTGGCTCTTATTTGTTTTTATCTGGATTTATTTACTAGTTAGACGACTCAACGCCTAACGACGCCGAGAATGTATTCAAAATATTCTCTGAGCAACAAGAACAAGGCAAGCACCCCTTTGACCATTTTCACTACAACAAACCCCTTAATCCATGATGGAAAAATTCTGTCACAGATCACCGAAAAACCGTCATAAAGCAGTGTTTGTGATGGTTTCAGATTTCATCATGGATTGAGCGTCACAGATTAACCTACGTGACTTTTGTTGGAAAACCATCACAAATTAACGCAATCCGTGACGGTTCTAGACCATCATAGAATAGCCCGAGGCCCAGTTAGCCCAACCCATGCCCAATGCCTGTGACAGAAAATAAACGTCATGGATGAATTGCCACATCATCATAGATGCTTACGTGGATGCTTGCATGGATGATGACGTGGATGCTTTCATCACCATCCCAGCCCATTTATTAACAGGCCAAAATCAAAGGTGGGCCAGTTTTCAGCCCATTTTTCAGCCCAATTTCAGCCATTTTTCAACCCATTGTCAGCCCATTTGCTTGCATCACCATCACCAATTTTTAGCGTATTTTTCAGCCCATTATTACAGCACATACAGCAAACAGATACAACTCATATACACAGCCCATTTTCACACATACAGCATACTACAGCCCATTTTCACACATACAACATACTACAGCCCATTTTCACACATAATAACTCATGCTTTTATCCAACAGCACATCAAATAAAAAATCTCATGTTTCCATCCAACATCAGATCACATAAGTTTTCATCCAACATCAGATCACATAAGTTTTCATCCAACATCAGTTGACATACAAAGTTTCATGAAGCATCACATCAAACTTGCAATCCACCATGGCACATAAGCCAACAACAAAATAGAGATTCCAAAATGCATGCAATGCAAAGAAAAAATGCATGAAATTGCAGTAGCAAAAGATATCATACCACCATGTATAGCTTAACTTGGTCGAACTTGACTTAGCACAAGATCAAGTTTTGCTTCCATATCAGATTGATTCTTCTTCATCTCCTCTTGGTCCCTGATCCTTGCCTGCTCAGATTCTTGCACTTTCTTTGACAAATCAGCCACTTGTACACGAAGCTCAAGATTTGCCCTCTTCTCTCTTCGATTCGGCCTCAGTGTTCCGCTCACTAGATCTAGGTCGTGCATTCTGGATCCCCACATTCTGCAAGAACTGATTCTTCTTGGTGTTCTCAGCAAGCACATCACATACAACCTAAGTCGCAGACTTGGGTTCTTCACCTTCTGTTGGTGTAGACAGCTTGTTTTCCATTTGAGTCTAGGAAGCAAGTAGCAAACATGGTTGATGATAATGAGAGACAATTAAAAATAAGCATTACAAAGAGCAAAGTTTGAAAGCTGTCTTACAATAGCCTCCTGTACAGCAGGGGTGTAGCCTTTATTTTTCTTGCTGCAGTGGCACTCCTTGAACAAATCAAATGCATCAGGTTCTTGATCATTGTACTTGTCTCCCTGAAAACAACATTTATATGCAGTAAGAAATTGACATTATTTGAAGGAACACCATGGGCCTGCTAAGCTATGCTTGCTGCAGCGATGAGCGCAACGATGAGTCAGATGTGTGTCAGCATCATGCACACCTGCAGCTACTATTCATCTAAAAGGAAATAAGTAGCAGCAGCTCACATGATATATTTGTGCAGCAAATATTGATTTACAATACTCTGTGCATATATGATCTCACTACACCAGTATCATGCATTTTTTGAACAGCACTCCAGACTATATCTATTAAGTGCACAACAGATTTCAAACAGTTTTCTTTTATGCAGCAATAATTTCTAGTCCACAACACTTGATAGCTGCAAAAATTTGAAGAAAGACCATGTACACTAACACATATTTGGCATTTATATTTGTGCAGCAAGAACTAATGTAGTAATGTTGTACATAATTTCTGGTCCACAACAATCAAATTTTGCTAGTTTTACTGATTAGAAAGCCTGTTGGTATGAACCTGAGAGCTAATTTGATTGCTTATGGTGCATCTTCTTATGTGCAGCCTGGTATAATGAGATCAGTTTGGTCAAATTTACATTTTCCTTTACTATGAAGCAATGCATACACAAATAGACCTTGACAGCATGAACCATGTAGGCACAAAAAGAAGAAAAGAAGCATTATTATGTTATCATGTTCACTGAAAATGTTGAGCTGATGTAAGAGCTATAGAAGACGGCATAAACATTATGAAAGTAGAAGCATCACTTGCTAACACATGATGGTCCAGCATGACAGAATATAGGTGTAAGAACTATAGAAGATCACAGGCTAACAAATGAACTACACATGGACATGGCTCACTTACCAAATTTTCAACATGAACCATGTAGGCACGGAGCCGCTTGTTTGATGGTACTTAACATTGCCTCGGTTGTCTTTGTTCTTTTGACATGTCTCCTACATCAAAGACAAAATACATGTAAGGCAGGTGACAGATTAGCATGTACAGGGCAACAATTTGGTTTTCAGGAAGATACATACCATCTTTTTGGGACTCTTCCATGATTCCACAAGCTGAATCCACTGTTCATTAGTCATGCATTTGACAGGAGAAGTTTTTGTAACCAAATGTAGTGGAAAAGGATCAAAATATTCTTGCTTCAGCTTGTATCTTTGTTGGCAAACTGCAGACTTCATCATCTCAAGACAAGCCTTTTTGATTGTCTCGTCATCTGTGTCGATGTGAAACTTTGACTAATTGAATGGAAGAACATGTATAAAAAAGAATACCAGTTCAGTAATGTTTGGCATAAAACAGTTTACAAACAATGGTTCTTATGTGGGAAGGACTGGAGAATGTACTTACACTAAGTTTTCCCATGAACAGAGTAATCAACGCAGGTTGGTTCTTGTATTCCTTCCAGTGCACGAGTATAGGCACATGGTTCCTGACTATAATGTTGCATTCAGTTGCAAACTTTGCAGCAACAAGAGGAACCACTGGCCTTATATTCCCTTCAGTTATGACAACTTGCAGCTTGCCACGTCGAGCTCGGTTCAACCTTTTGAGACCATGTCCCATATTAACTCCCCGGTCCCTTGGTCTCATATTAACTCCCTGGTCCCTTCTCTCCTCTCCCCTGGTTGTAAATGTACATTGAAATTGTTAGTGAGGTGAAGCAAACATTGATCCAAGCTGATCATTCAATCAAAGCTATGCAGACAAACCAGTTGCATTTAATATCCAAACCAGTGAGGCAATATGCAATATGGAAAATAGATGAACAAACTATCACCTTCGTTGGTCATCTGGTTATGGCCACCACGATGGGTAATGCCATCAGCTACGTTAGCCACAAGGGTGTTGTCATCATGCTGGGCAAAGCCATCTAAAAAAGGCAGCCAGTAAGAATGCATTCATCATACAAACAGAACTAATAGAATGACAGTAAGAAAGCATCACCTCCATTGTACATATGGTTGTGCTGATCAGACCGGGGAATGGCATCAACGCCAGTGGTCATGTGAGTGTTGCTATCAAGCACGGCAAGGCTATCACCTAAAAAATGGCAGTAAGTAAGGGTGCATTCATCATGTAATCAAAGGTAATAGAATGACAGAAAGAGATGTGGTAATAGAACTGGCCTTCAACAGCAGCCAGTGTGTGGTCAAAGTTGCCAACAAGTTCTCTGGCTTGGCTCACATTAGGATGCGCTGGAGGTGGCACACGGATGTCACTTGGTGTCAAACTTGCATCTGGCTGGGCAATGCTATTCTTTGACCTTGTAACTCTAGGAGGTGGTTGCTCTGCAAAAACTCTCTTGCGAGGCTGAAATTTGACTCCACCAGGATGCATGCTTGAAGTTTGTTTGTTAGTTTTCTTCCAAGTCTTCTCCTTAGTGCCCTGCTAGAAATGGAAGCATGGATTAGTCAACAGAGCATGCAGAGAATTATATTGCATTAGGAAGGAAACAACAAGTTAAGCAATGACAGGATGGAGGAATTAGCACCTTAGCATTGTCATCATCAATCAAGTCTCCTTCACCGGTATGATCCTGTGAAGGATCGTATTCAGATCCAGAGTCTTCACTATTTCTATGATTTGGCTGGTTCTTGTCAGGATGAATGGCAGCTTTGTTTGCATACACTGGGTTGTAAGGAAGCAGCCCAAGTTCCTTCACCTTTTTGCATCGTTGCTCATGCATTGTTTGAGGCGCGACATTTCATACGGATGCATTGGCGGTTCTAAGATAGAGAGAAAACATGATCAACAAATTAGTACTTCTGTAACAGTATATAGGTTTGTGATCTATCAGCAAGGTTTGATGTAACAGTACTTTGTTGTGGAACAACGAAATCATAGAACCAAAATCACACTCATTTTGATGCCTTGAAAATACTGTAACAGTATACCACGAACAGAAATCATCAGGCTAACAGTAGACCTAGTAATGTGCACCTAGAGATTACATTACTAATGGAAAACAAGCTGTTATGCTGTCTACATATTTGTTCAATTACTAATGAATAAAGGAGTAATGTGCACCTAGCTGTAATGTTTTCAATTACAGTATACTGCCACAGTTTGCTTTATTCATTCAAATCCTAGAACTATACCTGGTATCTGACGTCCTTGTGCTTTCTTCGATCCACCCTTCGTCGCCATCAGTACAAGTTCGTGGAGGAAGCGACGGTGGTGGCGGCGGAGGGGTTCTTGAAGCGGCGACGGGTGTGGTGGTGTAGTGGTCCTTCAGCAGCAACGGTGATGGCAGCAGAGGTGTTCTTGAAGCGGCGATGGGTGTGGTCGTCGAAGGGTCCTTACAGCAGCGGAGAGCACCTTCAATTCAAGCCGCCGTTGAGCAGTGTGCGGAGTCGGCGAGTCTCAGTCGCGGAGGGCAGGGACAGAGCGGAGATTAGGAGCACCTGCGGTGAGAGACAGGTGGTGGCCGTCAGCGCCGGCGGTGAGAACCTAGGCGGGCGACGGCCCTTGCGGCGGGAGCCCGCCCTGGCGCCAGTAGAAGGAAAAGCACTGGCGGCAGCTCTGGCGGCGCTTGATGTGGCACGCGGCCGATGTGGTCGACGCGTGGAGGCGGAAGGGTGGGTGGCGGCGGCTGAGTTGGGAATTGGGGATTTAGGTTTGGTGCCTTCAGATATGTGGTGTGGAAGATGGAAGTGCGGTACAACAAATACCAAGCTACCCCTGATATGTTAGCTGATGGAAGTGTAGCTATATGTTAATTTTGTGTACACCTATGGATAGTAGAGTCAATTCGATCTGGGAAACATTTTGCCTGGCGCCAGTAGAAGGAAAAGCCGCGCGCCTGATGAAAAATGAAAACAGTGGCCGCGCGTTCGTGCGGGCTTTTTGTTTAACGTTGTCTATCTACATTTGGAACCTTCTAGATACAAATATAATATAAAAGAAGACTATATTTGAGATTTGCTACTATGTAAGGTTGTAAATAATGAAACTGGTGCCAACAATTTCGAAATGGTGCTAATAGCTAGTAAATAATACAAAACGGTGGTAGATACAAACTCTTCTTCCTTTCAGCCTCTCTTAAGCCTTGTAGTAAATAACTAAAGTCCTTTAATTAATTTATTATAGGTGGAACTTCTAACAATCTTTCTTAGAGATTTGGTTCAGTCCATACGGAGGTGCTGGAGGTGCTAACACCTCCACCACATCTGGCCATTCAATTGGTAGGGGCAGAATTGTATTTTTAGTTTTCCATGTTTAACTGAACAGTCGTCCTCCGAATGAGCTGAAAATTTCACGTTAGACTCCCATCTATACTGTTGACGTGCCATTAAAATTTGCCGCCAAAGTTCATTTCGTACTGCACATGAAAAATCGTAGAAGGTAGTACGTACACCGTTTGGTTGTATCAACCTATACAAGCGAGTTGTCGTTCTTCGAATGAGCTGAAAATTTCACGTTAGACTCCCATCTGTACCGTTGACGTGCCATTAGAATTCGCCGCCAAAGTTCATTTCGTACTGCACATGAAAAATCGTAGAAGGCAGTACGTACACCGTTTGGTTGTATCAACCTATACAAGCGGGCTGTCGTTCTCCGAATGAGCTGAAAATTTCACGTTAGACTCCCATCTGTACCATCGATGTGCCATTAGAATTCACCACCAAAGTTCATTTCGATCGCACATGAAAAATCGTAGAAGGCGATGCATACCGCTTGGTTGTATCAACCTATACAAGCGAGCTGTCGTTCTCCGAATGAGCTGAAAATTTCACGTTAGACTCCCATCTGTACCACTGATGTGCCATTAGAATTCACCACCAAAGTTCATTTCGTACTGCACATGAAAAATCGTAGAAGGCAAGATGCATACACCGCTTGGTTGTATCAACCTATACAAGCGGTATCGTTGTCCGAATGAGCTGAAAATTTCACGTTAGACTCCCATATGTACCGTTGACGTGTCATTAGAATTCGCCGCAAAAGTTCATTTCGTACTGCACATGAAAAATCGTAGAAGGCAGTACGTACACCGTTTGGTTGTATCAACCTATACAAGCGAGCTGTTGTTCTCCGAATGAGCTGAAAATTTCACGTTAGACTTCCATATGTACCGTTGATGTGCCATTAGAATTCGCCGCCAAAATTCATTTTATACTGCACATGAGAAATCGTAGAAGGCAGTACGTACACCGTTTGGTTGTATCAACCTATACAAGCGAGCAATCGTTCTCCGAATGAGTTCAAAATTTCACGCTGGACTCCCACCTGCACCGCTGACACGCCATTACAATTCGCCGTCATAGTTCATTCTGTACTGCGCATGAGAACAACTAATCCTACAACTAAATGGAATCATGAACGTAACAAATTGACCGATATAGGTATTATTTCCCTCATTATCACCTACTGAAGGGCTCCTACATAAGAGAACCATAAAATTTTATTGTATTAGCAGATCTCTCATGGAGTTTTAAGTTTTTATTCAAAATTAACAATTCAATCCCTTACAACAGAATATTAAAGCACAATATTACAAGAGAACAGTTATTCATCATCACTGTCGACCTCAATTGTGACACCTCCTTCTTCTTCTTCACTGTAGTACTCCAGAAGTGTGTCATCTTCTTCATCTTCATCATCAATGTCATGCGCTTCCTTGTTAGATTCCATCTCCAGTTTCATCAATCAGTGATGCATCATGCAAATTATTTTTAATATAGACATGAAAACAAAGAGTAATCAATGCCTAGTTTCTAGGAAACAAAGTTAACTGGCTGCAATCTTGAGACAGCACCAGTCCTTTCCTCTCAAATTCAACAATAATTCAACATTTCATCTAAAGATGCAATCTTGAGACATCACCAGTCTACACTGCCCTTTTCTCTCAAATTCAACAACAATTCAACATTTCATCTAAAGTAAGTCTCAACCCGTCAACCGAGTCTGTTATTCACCAAAGACTACATCAGTCGATTCAGTCATCATTCATCAACATTCAACATTTCAACATTTCAATAATTCAACTCAACAATCAACATCATGCTAGTACTCACTGGCCGACAGCCGACTGGGCAACTGGCGGAGGCGCGGTCGCGCGGAGCGGAGGGCCGACCGACTGGAGCGGCGGAGCGGAGAGCCCGGAGGTGATGACGCGGTGTCGCGGTCGGGCCCGCCGTCGAGGTGCTCGCGGAGCGAGGGCGGATGGCCGATCTGAGATCCGCACTGGCGGTGTCGCGGACGGCCGACGGCGACCTCGCCGTCGCGCACCCGCGGAGCGAGAGCGGAGCAGAGTGCCGGAGCGGAGCGGCGGAGCGGACTGGAGGGGCGGAGCGCATGAGCGGAGCAGCGGAGCGAAGATCCGGAGCGCCGGAGCGAGCGAGCAGCGGGCCAGAGGCGCGGTCGGCGCCGAGTCGCCGATTAGAGTTTAGGCTTCTCACTTCTGCGTCGCCGCGTCGGGTCGGCAGGAAATGGGGGACGGGGTCCGAGGGTCGGGGCGTCGGGGGAAATGGGGGCTGGGGGAGCAAGCCACAGGCGCGCACGCGGACACACGCAAATGGGCTGGGCTTCCCTCGGACACGCGCACGCGGAGTCGCGGATGCCTCGCAGGCTGCAGCGCATTCGCGGTCAGGCCGGGCGGGAGACTGAGATTATGACCTGAAATAGTTAAACTGACCCAGTTATATATATACATATGTAATATATCCCATATATACTAGATGTTTTGTCAAAAATTTTGGGTGTTCAAAATATTTTTTATTTTTCCCTCCGTGCCATATACATGCAACAAAGAAACAAAAATATTTAGTTTTTAATCCTATCACAAATGAAAGAGTAGCTAAGTGGTAAGGCACGTTCAGTTCTTTTATGGACTCTTGAGTTCGATTCCTCTTTGCATCACATGTTTTTTAATTTTTCCCTCCACAGCAAATACATGATAGCGGGCCTAGTGTTTTGGGCTCAGGACTTTGACGAATTTAAATTCCTACTAGATTGTGATGGTCTATGATAAAACGTCACGAGTTTGTGGGCTGGGTATCCACCAGTGCAGATCTATGATGAAAAATAGATGATCGTCACAGATGGTGCACTGTTAGTGATGGTTTCTAAATACGTCATGGAGAATCCGTCATGGATTAAAAGGTTTTTTGTAGTGTTTTGATCCCAGTATTTCAATTATTGTATATTTTTGCAAAATCTACTATGCATGCATGTATGTTCTATTAAATTGCTATATTGTGGGTAATGATAGTTAAGACCACTCGTATGCATTGAACGTCCTTGAAAACTTGATACCCTCACTGTTGTAACCTCTAGGATATGGTTTAGACAATGTATACTGTCAATTAGGAATACTACATCAATATATGGTCTAGATGCTTAGACATGCACTAGTTTATGCTAAGTTTGAATTTCGAGCAAAATCTTCACATGTGAATGATGGTTTCAAAAATGTTGGACTAGAAGGGGAAACACTATTATTTTGGTATCAAATAAAATAAAAAAAACCTAGTGCTATAGGGCGAGCCATATGATAATCTATCAAATGTGAGAGGGAATCTCGCATGTATATAGAGGGAGATTCTCGCCTAGGTCAATTAAGGACCGAACGTTATTGCTGCACATCTAAGTCACATCGTACGACCACAAGTGTTATGGGCTCTGGCATTTAGCTAATTAAGTTGTCTAGGTCTAGTCTTACATTGTGGTAGGCACAGAAGTAGTAAAGGCACTCCGGTTAGGTTTGCTTGTAGGGGCCCTGACACCAAGGTGCTCGGGTCAAAGCTTTAAAGCAACGATGATGCCCACTTAGGAGGCGAACCTAAGTGAGGGTTTTTGCTTAGGGGATTTACCTAAGGAAGATTCGAATGCTTTCTTAGGGGTATACTTAAGAGAGGTTCGATGTTCATTCGGGCTGGTGCAAGGTTAGGACTAGATGACCTAAAGGTCATAAGATAATCAACTTTTGTCACACGCCAAAGGAAGCGTGAAGTTGCCGACAGTAGAAATTGATTATCTCGTATGGGTAAACCTGTACAACCTCTAAAGAGTGTTAAAAAAACTATTTAAATAGTCGTGCTCGCAGTCATGAGCAAGCTTGGATATAGCTACAAAGGGTATAGTATTTCACTTTTCAAAACTATTTCACTGAACATGTGGGATGGCATGTACCCAACCGTGTGTCATGTCCAAGGTTGGGAATGATGCGAATGTTCACAGCCGAGGAGGCTGCAAATGGTTTTGATCTACTGTTATGGAATTTATGCTAATGTTATTTCATTACATGTCAAATGGCCTTTACAACTTCGCTTGCAAATTATTACTTAATGTTATTGCCAAATGAAACCTGCCTCATGCTGAAAATAACTTAGTGTAGAGCCTCATCCATTGACAACCTTGCATATATGTAAAATTTTGCGATACACTACAAGTCTTACTGAGTACGCAATGTACTCAACTTTGCTTAAATTATTGTTGATCAGAGAATGAAGATCTTTTGCCCGACAATGCATATTTCGCCCTGGCACCGGGGAATTCGACGAGGGATCCTTCTAGGGTTTGACTCCAATCGGTTGCCTACGGGTTATAATGACACATCACTGGATACTTTTGTTTATTAGGCTTCCGCTGTTTTTGTTCAAAACTCTATTTGTCTTTTGGTCAGTCGGCCTTTCGTGTATGTACTCTTTTATGCCTCATATAAATAATATCATCCCTTTTATATAAGCTATTTATGTGCTTTTGTGTATGGATGTGATCACAATGATGTGACTGTGTATACTAGCTACTGATCATGAGATTAGTATAGAACACAAGCGGCGACTATGGGCGCTCCTGCGCCTGGGGTCCCCACAGAGGCCGTGTTAGGAGAGGCTAAAATTCTAGTCTATTTATGTGGGTGGACTGAGATTTTAGTTCAAATTTTTGGTTTGTTCAAATAGATCTCGATTAAAAATGGATCTCTCAAACAAACCCTAAAAGAGCAAAACCCCTTGCGTGAACTCTATTGTTGCTCACTCGGAGTACGACGGCGGACATACATATGTATGAAAGGACTCCGCACACACGCTACATCCCACATATATGATATTGCGCTGATGCACTCTAACTATTTTGCACTTGTACGGATTAAGAGAAAAATACTCTGTTGATCGTACTTATGATGGAACCTAAGTGGCAAGGTACACAAGTTTTCTCCTCTCCCTCGGGGATAGTGGCGGATCCAGGAAAATTTTTTGGAGGGGCTGGAGTACCTTCAGCTCGACCTCAGCCCCTTCTATATTATATATCCATGGCTAAAAATTTAGGGGGGCTCCAAGGGTCCGGTAGCGGTAGGGGGGATCGAGCCCCCCCCCCCCCCGCCCCACCGCTGGATCCGCCCCTGCTCAGGGATGAGGGTGGCGGCTTCTTACTACTCAATCTCAATGTTAGTTGGGCTAGAGCGTTCAATGGACTGTGCCTAAGTAGGCCAGCACATGGCCTACTACTATGGTTGCGGCCCGCTTGGTAAACAGGCCGTGTTGTGCCTAGGCCGCCACGGGCCATCAATTGTATATGATTTTATTTGTGTAATTTTATATTTTTAAAAACATATTTTTGTTTTTTTATTTTTTTGGAATTTATATATAATGTCACATGATTTTATTTTGTAATTATCTATATTGGATTTTAAAGATTATTTTTGGATTTTTCAAATAGGCGGGCTGATGCCAGTCTATCGGGCCAACCGTGCCGTAGGCTGTCACAGCACGACCCGCCTCGCCATTAGTTAACCAGGCTGTCCCGTGCCGTGTCTAAACGGACCATGTCTGGTATGGGCCTGTGCCACGCCAGGCCGGCACTAGCTCAGTAATCCCTGCACGGATGGGCCAAGGGGCAGCCAGAGTCAGACACCTCGAAGGCGGACAGTTGTGAAATACGTAAACCAATTTCCGCAAACAACAACGGCAACAAGCACAAAATTTGGAAAAGGATCGTAAAACCGACGAATGTTTCGAGCGAGGCTTCCTCGGCTCCTCTTCCTTCCGGCCCCGCGTCCTTAGCCTCCGCGGCTGCGGCTAATGGCTCGTCGGACGACGACGACCTGGCCCTCGTCTGCAGCATCCGCGAGAACCTCCACCTCAACAAGACCTCGCCCTCCTCGCCCCTGCCGGACCCGGACTCGTCGCCGCGCCCGATCTGCGTGAGACGCTCCGCGCGATACAGCGCCGCTTCTCGCACTACCACTCCGGTGAGTTCACCTGCGATCCGATTCCGTCCCATTCGAATTTGCAACCGCGCGGTCCAATAGTAATTTCGGTTTGTTCGTGGGTTTTTGTGACGGTTGAATGTGTCTGGTTTTAGCCAACTACTGCAATATCTTGAATTGATCTGACGGGCACGCTCTAAGGTATGGTATGGTATGGTATGCGATGCTTTGCTATTTGATGACACCGCTAGGATAGCCTGGATAGGCGTGATACTGCCTGATAATCCGAATGCCAGACTGACATCTGAAAATAGAATGGGTAATACATGCAAGCTGAGTTTTGGTTGAACATAAATAAAATTAGTCAAAACAATCTGTTTGGTGCAAATGTGAAGTGATGAAGTGAATTGACGTCTATATTTGTTACAGCATTTCTATAATTTTGTAGTTTATACTATTCTTAATTCTACTAGACTTATATTGAGAAAGACTAGTAACTAAAATATGCTGCATATTAATTTTAAATCAAAAGTTAAGATTAAATTTTAAACTGTGGGATGTGCTGGCAAATATATGGTGTTATCCTGATACCTGTATTCCAATACATGAGAATAAAACATTTACAAATTTCGCTTAAAAATGACAAATTCTTTCCTTGTTCTTTTAGAAGCACAAATACTGGTGCCTACGGTCAAGGGCAGGCATAAAAACTTACTCGAGTTAGTGTATATTTCTAAAACTTTATGGGTAGGATAAAAACTCAACAGGTGAATGTAACCCTGATTTTAGTTTGCCCTGTGTGGATGTAATCCAGTAATGGTAATGAGTGAATGTAACCCTAGTATCAAAAACTAGTATATGGTGGATGAAACCATGTAACAGGTGGATAGAACCTACATCGTTATAAATATTACACACTTTTACTCTCTTTAATCAAAACTTGGTTTAGTCAAAATGCTAAGTCATAGGAGTTTCTACATATGGTAATTTCTATCAAAGCCTTTAGCAAATAAAAAACTCGAGCCTACCTTTGTCGAATCCTTGCATGTATACTACTGCATTTTGTGTATTAGCTCATAGAGCACGATTGTTTTTGCTCACCCTTGCTCACTAAATCTCTCAAAACCTGTGGATCAAGTACATTACGTTGATTAAGAGGAGATTAGGAGCTGATGGTGAAGAAAATAGAGGAGATTAGAACAGTCTCTAATAGTCTAGGTCTTACCCTAGTCATGCTGACTAAGTTGATGTTTGCATGTATCAATATTATCCAGGCTCTTGGTTAATATCAGTCGCACATGTTCTACCCCAGTCGCTTGCCTGGGGAGAGATGTACCTTCCCCTTTTGCTGTCGCTTCTGTTTTCGCTTTATGTAAAGCATTTATTGGGCTTGATCGGTGTTATTATAAACTTGATCCAGTGCGGTCTATTTAAACTCTGATTTATATTATTAATGAATGGTATGTTTTATGTCATGTATGAAATGATTTAGTGATGTATCTGCGAGCACTATCTACTGATCTAGAGAATAGTGCAGCGGTTTCACAGGGGATTCTGGATCGGCCAAATTCGGGTCCGACATTCACTCACTAGTTTCAGTTGTTCGTAGTGTGCACGTGTTTGTGGGTGTCAACTTGATTTTCCTTTAACATTATAGCCCACCTCGTTTACAGACCCAAGCAGATAAACGTTTACAGACCGTAGTGTTGTTGTTGGGGGCCCTCGTCCTGAGTTACACCGTTTGAGTCATCGTCCTGAGTAGGAAAACTGCTTTGGAGGCCCCGTGTTCAATAGTTCTGGTTCGGTCTTGTGACCAAGCAAGCCACCGTTAGTGAGCCGTGTGGGAGGAGGGGGAGTGGTGTCAGACCTATTATCTACTCTTGCGTATCGTCCACCATCGTCACCTGAGCGGAAGGGCCACTTCTTCGCCATCTTCATTCTGAAGTTTTTTGTTGATTGTTTTGCTAGTGTATGGGGCTTACTGCGGTTTTTCAACTGCGGTGGAGCTGTGGTTCACCTTGTCTTTACTTCTATTCTTCTCTCTTAAGTCTCATGCAATTGTGGTTCTCTGCATCTAGTTTGAACTCAGTTAGAAGCTTTAGCGTGTGGGGAGATGGGGTGTGTTATTCTTCCCTTAGCTGCACGATGTGCTATGTGTGAGAGTTGTTTGGCGTGGTGCTAGTGGTCGCTTGCCTGTGGAGTTTCCTTGGCAGGGCGAGTGTCATGTTTCTTTTCCTTTTTTTCTCCTGCTTTATCAATATATCAGGCAGCTCTCCTGCCTGCCGGTTCATTAAAAAAAAGAGAAGGGGCTGCCGACAAATATTCCATTTGTACACGACTTGCCGATTGCATGTCCTTTGCCCGTAGAAATGGAACCAACAGGAACAAAAAGCACTTAAATTCGAGGTATGGCAAAATTGTGACCGTGTTTTTGCCTATAACCAAAACTTCATGTAATTTAGTTTTCCATTTTGTCAGTTGCAGTGTCAAGCCATTAAGTAGTCTATGGCCATTTCTGCTGGACCAGATCCCACTTATGTTGAGAATGGCAGCACTGCATAGACTTCAGATGACAATCAGTTATGGAAATTGCTATTCTTTCTGCTCGTGGTTGTATAGTGTTGACATCTTTCCTCTATGTTGCTGGCATTTGTGACTACAGAATGCAATCCTTGGAAGGGATTAGTTTCTTCTGTGAAGGTGATCTTTTCCCATTGATATTGATGGGCTTAACTTTTGAAAGTTCGAGAAATGAGATACAAGGGCATAATTTGTATGTTCAAAGGTAGTGACAAATCAACTAGGACTTTCCAGGCTTAAGAGAGGAGAAATGTTTGATCTAGTCATTTTGTTCTGTGTCTCTAGGACTAGGAGTGTGCCCGATCAGCTAAAGGCGCATCACCTTGGCTTGTCCAAGGCTCTGATACACTGCTGTGTATGCGTTGTCTGATTGCAATGAACAGAGAATAGCAATAGCTCCGTGGCTGATTCCTCTATAATAGGTCTTAACTAACTACTTCGAGTGAAGTTCATTATTTGCTTTTAAGCAGCAAGCATCATGGTTGCCTGATTGAAATTAATGGTGTTCATTTAGACAAATTCTTCAGATGAGCTGCCAGTGATTCAGTGCATATTAACTTCGAACATACTGTACTTAAGATTTAGTGTAGACATGAAAATGAGATTAGTACTGATGCTCCTTTTTGTCCTTTGTTGGGGAAATAAAACTTCATTTCCAATTGGTACTTGGTGGTACTTGCCTACTTGGTAGCGGACATTTAGCGCTTTACCTGATTCATAAAACAGTGGCATTTCATTGATTCGGAACTACTCTTTTAATTTGTCAGTCACTTGCATTTGCATCAAACCTCTGGCGTATACGCCAGCTTGTCGCTGTTTTTAATAATGCTTACGACATCCATTAACATTTCTGGTCGGTATGAGGTCCGGACGCACGGATGGTTGTAAAAGGGCGATGCGAATTTCTTCAGCTTGGTTTCCAGGACTAGATGTGGGTCTAGTAGTGTCGCTGTGGTGCTGCTGTCTGGTAGTGGTACGTCTGTTTCTCGAATGCTTCAAGAGACAGATTTGGCCAAACCAGTATACATTACGCTGATATTCTGGCTGCAGTTTATTCGAAGGATTCATGCGAGAGCAGTTTTTGGGTCGGTTCTTTTCGGCTGTGGTGGATAGTTTTTAACTCTAACACGAGCGAATCGAATGTCGATAAATCGTTTTGAAAAGACTATCTCAATAAATTATTTCAAAAAGACGATGAAAAAAAAACTGCTCGGAAGAAGCTATAAGTTGAAAAAAGAAGAGGGACTTTGTGTCTCCCAGCCCAGCCATAAGTTGATTATGTTTGGTTGCGTCATCTGCATGACTTCAACTGCAGATGGAACCTGGTCTGAATCTAGATTGTAGAATTCAGAAGGATAATGTGAAGGCCAACATGGTACAATTCAAACGCACATCAGACTAACCAAACGACCATAGGTGTTGATGTGCAGGTCAGCTCATTATTTTTACAATTTTCTCCGTATGGAGTACAGGAGTCGGCAAGAATATTTGTTAGTGATAAATATTGTCTCACAAAAGCATAAGAGACACTGCACCTGCACCATTGCAGTTCAGCGAGTAACGAGGCGAGCTAAGAATTCTGGTAATATGTTTTTGGATTTTTATTATATACTGAATACATCAATATTACAAGGAACCCCTAAACCTCCATAAATACGAACTCTCAAGAATTGAATCGAATGAATGACCATGAGCACTATATATAACTGCCATCTGTGAGCGAGCGATTAAAGCCCTTGACCAACATTCTACAACCTAAGTTTTGAGCCAACAGATGCTACAAGGTAGAAAAACCCTCCTCACAAAATCATGGCCTGAGGCGGCCCGTAGCCGCTCCGGTGTTTCTTCTGCCATGTCCACGCAACCCTGAGGCTCTCCAGGAGATCGGTGTGCTGAGCTGTCCAGTTCAGCTCGCCGTTGATCCTTGCGGGATCGCTGTACACTTCTGCGTAGTCACCAGGTCGGCGAGGGTAGTAGTCCACCTTGATGTCGACTCCTGTTGCCTTCTTGCAAGCTTCTACAAACTCCTTCACTGACCTACCTGATGAGCCAAGCGGAATGAACATGTATTAGCTCACCAAAATGGCGATGTAGAGAAATGTGATCTTTGTTTCTCTGTTATTAATCATAAAAGAATATGTAGTGGTCTGAGGATGACCTTTTCCGGTGCCAACGTTGTATATGCCAACTTTGCCTCTTTCTGCCTTGTTGAGTGCCTTCACATGGGCGTCAACCAGGTCAGTGACATCAATGTAATCTCTTATGCAAGTCCCATCAGCCGTTTCGTAGTCGGTACCTTTGACCTGTAATGGCAACAGCTATTTATCTGTGATGTACTAGAAGATAAGAAACCTCAGAAGTGTGAATCTTAACAAGTGCACTAGGGCTATGTTACCAGCAATCTTAAACACACACACTATTCTTGGATGTAATATACCATAGATTGAAATACCAAGGGCAACCATAAATTAGTTGTTGAAAGATGTACCTTCAAACCAGGGATTATTCCCAGTGCTGCATCGAAGCATGCACCAGATATACGGCCATGCTCACGCAATTCAGGTCTTGGAGCCTCACCCAGCCTTCCTTCAGGGTCAGAACCGATGACGTTGAAGTATCTAGCAGTGTCAGGTTACAAATTCATGACTCAGCAATCAGAAGGTGGTTTTAAAAAAGAAACTTCACAAATTTTAGTAAACAATGCCAACCTTAGAATCATCACAGCCATGTCTAATTTCTTGGACTTAGAAAAATCCAAAATGATGTCCTCTGACATTTTCTTGGCCTTACCATATGGGTTGATCGGAAACTGCACAGCAAGAGTTAGTGAAAAACTTCAGGTAAAAAATATTCGGAATTTTACATACTGTGGAAGACATGCAAAAGCTTTCTACTATTTGAGAAAGAGGTTGCAGAAGCAACAGCTGACCTGGGGAGTTTCTTCAGTGATAGGCATCTTCTCAGGCTCTCCATAGGTGGCACATGTGCTAGAGTAGATCAGAGTTTTCACGTTGTGCGCTGCCATAGCTTCTAGCACAACTAAAGTATTTGCTGTGATGTTATGGTAGTACCTGTTCAAAGTGTTTTAGTATCCTGTACAAGTATTTAACTTGATGGGCAATAGAGACTGACAAGCAAGTCTGTACCTCAGAGGCTCAAGTGTGCTCTCACCAACATAAGCAACAGCAGCAAAGTGCATGACAGCATCAAATGCGTTTTCTGCAAATATCCTATTAACCTGAGGATATGTTAAGTAACAAAATCTTAAAAATAATTCCTTCACCAGATTTGCCACATTTTGAATGAAAAATATATCTACAGAGATATTCAATTATTCACAAAGACAAGAAATCAGGATACAGCTTTTGGATTGCCTAAATCAGCATATATGAATTGCAATCGCCCAGGCTCTGGAAACAGGTTCTGAAGAACCTTGATTGCCCCGATATTTCCTCTTGAAAGATTGTCCTAGAATTACCACAAATTTGTAAGTGTTCTATAAATTTGCATCACAGCAATGCTGAATTTGAACAAGAAACAGCAATGCAAAGTCACGAAGAAGTACCACTATGGTGACTCTGAAGGAGTCTTTCAGCAGCCGAAGAGCAGCATGTGAACCTATGTAGCCAGCACCACCCGTCACTAACACATGTGTCACGCCAGGTTCATGGATGGAGAACTGAGCACAGCACAGAAGTGAATATTCAAATATAAGCCACTTGAACTTGATTTATCTATGACAAGACACTTAGCGGGTCAAAAACATCTAGATAAAGAATGAATGTGCCATAATCCACCTTTTCTACTGCATTGCATATAGTAAGTCTCAGGTTATGTTCTGGATTAGGGACTGTTAGTGGTAACATATCTTTGGAAGTTTACAGCTTTTGTTAGGATACAACTGCAAAAAAAATTAGCTTCTTAACTACGCAACAAATTCACAGCACCTGTTAAATTCCCCCTTATTTGCCATTTAATAGCATCTTCCAGTGCAAACTAATCGCATGCATGTGGATCCAACTGTGCTACTCCAGAGTTAGAAGGTTACACTTACCACACTAGGAGACCTTCTATGGCAGGGTGGCTGGGTGAGCATGACGACACACATGGCGGTGAGGAGCGCCACCATGAGTATCTTACTGAGGTAGCGCGGCTTGCGCTTTGGATCGGAGAAGTCCATTTCTGTGAAAAAAAATGAGTTCAGCAACGTGTCCGTTCGCAAAATCTCTTAACAATCAGATAACCATGAGAAAGAACACAAACTATTATAACATCAAAACCAAAATTCCCAACTGCACAAACTACAAGCCCACAACAAGACCCATTTACAAGAAAAATTAAGCATTCCTAATTAAAATTGCCACCAACCCAATTCCAATCATCATATGATCTAACAATTAATCCCCCAAAAAAAAAACTAATGAACAGAACAAGGTTGAGATGAAAACAGACCTGAGAAGGACCAAGATCTACCAGGCCTCGGCTGAGGCCTGCTCCTGTTGGTGGGCAGCATCTACCTCCAATCCCTTCAAAACAATCCAAGCAAAATTCGAATTCCCAGCCGGAAATCACTCCAAAAATCTCCTGAACCCCAAGAAAGATTGCTCCAGCAGCACGGCAGAGCCCTTCGAAGCCGATAGGGACAGACACAACCCTGCAACCACCGAAGCAGGCAAGCGGCTGCAGACACAGATCCAACAACCTGCCCACCCTTTACAGCTAAAGAGAGGAAGAAAGCAGCGGCATATGCAGATCGCAGGAAAGAGCTGCAGAACTGGGAAGGGAACACGCGTAAGCGGCCAAGAAAAGGGGGGAAGAAAGCTCGTACCTTTCTTGTCACCAGGCAGGGAGGGAGGGAGGGGGGAGAGAGGAAAGTGGTACTGGCTAGGAGGTGTGGGCGAAAATGGCGATCAATTATGGGAGTGGGAACGGTAAAGGGCAGGTGGAGAAGCAGATGAGAGAGGATAGGACAGATGGGAGTGAGCGGAATGGAAGAGGCGGCTCACCTTTGCCTCTGCGTGTGCACTGTGTGTAGCAACTTTCTAGCTGTGCCGTAGGAGAGAGGAGAGAGAGGTGTCGTCGTTTAGAGCTACGTATGTGTCGCTTTTATCATCGACTTCTTTAAAAAACAAAAACCGGTAAACGGTTTTTTAAAATTATTTCTCTAAATAGTTTTTAAGTCTAAAATTGTATACGTCATTTACATCGATGTCTCCGTTGTCTACTATCATCTTAAAAACATAAACAAAAGTAATCAGTCGTAGCTCAGAAACACAAAGTCATACCTCAGTGGGAGTGGTCCGACTCCTGCTCTCTCCTCCTCTGGCTGCAAGTTCAGAGTCCATCGCATATCTAGTTCTATAGCTTTTTTGTAAATCTAACACATGTGCGTACGAAACTAAAAATCTAGCCTCGTCCCTAACCATGACAACAACGGCAGGCAACAAGTGTCACCTACCACATTGCCCTACAGCGGTAGGAAGCTGCCGTGTTGGTGAAGTTCGGCAGAAACTTACCGCACAATACCAGCTTGGCAGCACTTAGTGTCGAGCCCACCTAGCTTGGCAAGAGTTGCTATCGAGCCCACCCAGCACGGCAATCCAGTGGGTCCTATGGCCTGTCGAGTTAGGTAACCTGACGTGATGGGGTGGTATGGTAGGTGACACATATCGTCTGCTGCTTCTATCGCGGTAACAAATGAGGCTAGATTTGTAATTTCACGTGCACAAATGCTAGTAAAAGAATTGCTACAAGGCTATTTGTGCAATGGATTCGTAAGTTCATCGAGGTGTTGAGAAAGGCGGAGCTACACTTGTATCCACTACCCAACGCGTAGTGTCATCACTCCACCAATCGTGCTGCTCATGCATGCCGACAGGGCTGTAAACGGGCCGAACTTAAGTAAGTTTGGCCTCCTAAGCTCGAGCTCGGTAAAAGCTCGAGCAAGCCCTGAGTTAGAGTCCGAGCCTGGACTTAGACTCAAACTCGGTGCAATCCAAGCTCGAGCAAGCTCAATAATAGCCAAAATAGTTTAACGTGCATTAGTTTTCAACAATAAGAAAAATTCGAACTCAGCTTGAGTAAGTTTGATAACAGTCAAAATAATTCAATATGTGCTAATTTTCACCAATAAGAAAAGTTTAAGCTCGGCTTAAGTAAATTTAGTAAGAATTAACATATATCAATATTTAAACTCGAATCGAACCCTAACAAGCTTTCCGAGCTCGGCTTGTTGATGCTCGCGAGCTCGATCTCGATTTGTTTAAAGTTTGAGCTGAATTTCAATTAAACATAGAGTAAATCGAGCTTAAATAGCTTACAAGCCTTAGGACTTTTTTTTACAGCCCAACACACCGGCACACGCCTTTCCGCTTCACTAATTATGAGCGACGACACCTACCACAAACTACTCGCTTAATTTGCTCCTTCAACTTTTCTTAGTAGAAGCAATCAACTATACACCTGAGTGTTACTAGGTCACTAATTAACTTACTACTATATACACTGGTCCAGTACAAATGTCTCTTTTTTTTGTCGTACTAAACTATTTACCGTCAAAGAAGTATGTGGAGTGCTCAATTATATGGGTATCAATCAATTAAGCCAACACATGGCCTCCTTGCTGCCTAGTAAGACGGTAGGGACACTTCTGCTCATGGGCTCATGCAGTCATGTGCAACCTAGTTAATTTGTCCATTCCTTTCACGTTTTTCTATATACCCCAGTGTGAGTGTACCGAGAGGCTAGCATGTGTGTCCAAGGACTGGACAGAGTATCAGGGCCTGTTGTTTTTCTCCGAAACTGACAGTTTTTAATTTTTGCTATAGTACCTAACTTTTAAACGGAGTATTTTCTCAAGATGGGATCTACAAGTTAAACGATCTACACGTTGAAAGCCCAACATCTGTACAAATCAAAATCACAAGTGAGTATCTGTCTCTCCGTAATCTGTACTGTAAACAGCCAAAATTCAAAAATTTTAACAAAAGTCATAAGCCGCAGCCGCAGCCAAACAAGCCCTAAATTGCATTAGAGATCCTCAAACTTAATTACCCAATCTTTTTTCAACTGATTTAACAGTTCCATTCACCTCCCACCGTCGTCGATCTTTTTGAAGGCTACCTTCATCCATCAAGCAGTTGATGGAAACATGGGTTGAAATTTTGTTTGGAAGCATAGTGTATTAATTCTTCCCCACATCCTTCCTTCTTCAATTCGATCTTACTATTTTTTTTGCATGTTTCAGGGGGAAAATGACATTTGAATCCTGCCCCAAGATTAAGGTCAAGATCGGCAGGTCATCACCACAATGGCGTTGATCAATCACCTAAATCTACGCCACCGACTGATCCTCTCCATGTGTTAATAATATACTCCATGCAGCACAGCTAGCTTCCGGCTCGCTCCAAATGACTTTAGCTTCTTTTTTTTTTTGACTTATTTAAGCCAGAAGTTACTTAAAACACATCGACTTATAATTTCGGTTTATTTTGATTATTTTAGCTTTCCCCTATTTCTTTATAGTGACTGTGATGATGTAACCTTTTTTTCTTTTTCTTTTTAATTTTTTAATCGAATGATTTAGAAAAATCTAACAATAGCTATATTATAATTTTAATCAGAAATAATAAACTTAAGCTCTTTGGAGCAGGCAAAATGCCTTCTTAGTTGTTTTTCTTTGTTTGGAGTCCATGCAAGTTAGTTATGAACGCCTAAAGACTAAAGTGACATGCAGGAAGAAGCGTATACTTGACAGATGACAAACTGCCTGCCTTTTTTTCGCATATGAATGCATGGATTGCAGCCATTTGATTATTGTTCCCCAGCAACAAGTCTGCCTCAGTTACTGGCATTTGCTACCTAACGCCCCAACCCTTTGCTTTGCATGCATGTGCATAAGTAAACAAGCCACTGAGAAAAGAAGCTAGATGCTTTGATATATGCCGCAAAGTAAGATAGTATTTCCATTGATGATAACTATTTATCGTGCTTTTTGCATGGTTCAAGTTACTTTTCTTTGGCTGGTTTATCAAAACGCCGGATTTTCATATATTGCAGACTATTTCTTATGAAATTTTGGCGTTTCAAACGGGGCTTTAATTTAGATCATCGCTCAGAGAAATCTGCCTCTTACATCCGTCAGAAAGAAGTTTGTCTCGAGTATATTTTTGCCTTTGGAAAGCAGTTTGCTACTCTCCAGAAGATGCGACATCCTTGCATACTCTTCCAACAGCACCGAAAGAAAGAAAGAAAGAAAGAAAGAAGAAAGGGTTCCAAGTCGCATTCAATCCACAATTCCAAAAACTTTCTCCTTCCCCATTCAGCTACTTGTAGCATAGTTACAAACGTTTCAATTTGTTCTGAAATAAAAACGTGCACATCAACAATTAATGATGATATATGCTTGATCATGTGTCAATTTTGAAGTGCTTACATCACGATTGCTACAACACAGTTGCCACCAAAACCTACATTATACCAAACGATGGATGCATCTCTCTCTCTCTTGTAACGCCCCTATTTCTAAGACATCGTGAATCTCTCGCAACTGTCCAGGACTATTCAGCTGTGAGGTATTGCAGTTGAATGTACACTATTACCAACACATGTTTACATACAAAAGCCAACTTTATTACAATATAATAGCTTATTAGCCAAATTTTACATCAGAGCATATGGCCCTTAGATACATTACAATACAAAAAACACCACAGGCGTGCCTGAGCGGAGAATAACCCTAATTCCAAACATCATCTACTTCGCTATATTCCAACACGTCATCCTCGTAGACTTCCTCATTCTCTTGCCATGCATTTTCTATTAATGTTTTTAGCAAGTATGAGTACAAACCACCGTACTCAACAAGTCACATGGGAAAGTACTATTTACTTACAAGCAGGATCTTTCCAAGGGATTGGAATATAGTTGTTTTAATATTTTGTGGATGCAATTTTAGTTAAAAATAATTTTAAATACAAAATCACAACCTTCTTAAAGAAATTAGGGATTTAACAATTTGATTAACAATCTTAACAAATTCCTAAATCTACTTATGCTTTGTTGTTGGATTCACCCATTAAACATAGTTTCATTTATCAGAAGTACGGCGTATTCGAATACCATTAAATTATGACTCTGTAGAGCTGCCCAACTTTACCTACAATATCTCTTAGCCCCCTCGACTGAGTTAAGAAAACAAGATTTTTCACTGCTCAATTCTTTATATAGCCTCTACCCAGTAGGGACTATTTCCAAACAAATTCAGGTGGCCCACGGCCTTGCCTAATCTGAAGGGGTCCTACTATTGTGAAGTATGGTTATACCCCTCCCATACCACAAAAACTCTCTCGTCTCCCTCCACTCTTTGTAGATATTCAATCGAACTTAAGCAGCTACTAAACCAGGTTTGATAAATCAACGCTTGTGGTTGAGGGATCACTATGTTCTTTACGTGACATAAGGTTCTAATCCTTACATTTTCACCAAGGCAACTTCCATCCACAAACCCTTGTTTTAGTGCCCATCTGCACTATTTTGGTGCCCATCCGCATCGCCACCTTTTCAATCTAAGCCTCCACCCTAGGATAAAGTCATGGGACCCAACTATCTCGTGACTTCCCGTGATATCTCTTTATCCTAGAACCACTTGTGAAATTCTATCAGGAAAGTGCCAAATCTCTTAATAGTATAAAACAGTTGAGTTCCTGATTTACCATTATTATTTAAATAATATATTTAGTATTACTAAGCCTTGTCAAGGTGAATATAGCTATCAAATTAAACACAGCTTTTTCAGGTGGTAGGACATAACTAATATCATGTCATTCTAAATATTTATTATATAAGAAATAACAGTGCATAAATAACATAATGAAAATATTGATAAATAAATAATTAAAGGAATGTAGGTTCAACATGATCAAAGACATGTGACTTGCCTTACGGATCAATGTATTCTATGATTTCATATTCTTTTGAGTCTTGCACTTGTACTTGAGCTTCTCCTTCCTGAACTGGCTGATCTTCAGTGTCATATACTACCACAAACCAAAAGAAGAAAATCAATTCAATACTCAAAGGGTTGAGCTAAGAAGAAAGAAATAAAATAAAGAAATAAAATCCAAAAATCAAATAATATAGGTTTGGGGATTATAGGAGTTTGGTATGGGAAAACAGAGCTGAGAAATGGATAGACGGGTTCGAAACAATCAAAATAGATGTATATATGTATTTTGAGGTTTCATAAACAGTAACAGGTCTGGTACTATTCATCGTAGGTTTTACTGTTCATTAGGTTGTGGCTGCGTACTCGGAGAACTCTACGAGTACTCGGGTGGTCTCTATTGGCACAAATCTTGCTCACGAGCGAAGGTGTTTATGGAGCCGGAAGACATGGTCGTAGTCGAGTTAACGACTACTGAGACCGAGTATCCCGTGTGGTCGTAAACCATAGCGTGGTCGTAAACCATAGCATAGTAGTAAACCATAGTGCAGTCATAAACAACAGCATGATCGTAATGACTCTTGAGTAGTCGAGTACGAAGTTGATGAAGATCAGACGGTGTATGAGTTGCTACTGAGATCAGCTGATGTCCGAGTAGTTGTGGGGTTTGGATGGCGTCTTGGTGGCTTAAGGGCATTAGACGGCGCACGAGTGGCTTTAAAGCATTGGACGGCGTCCAAGTGGTGTTGCTTAGGACTTGAAGCGGCGTGGTCGAAGTTTCTCTCAACTACAAGATTGTCGGAGACTTCAAGCGGTGGAGCAGTTGGAGAGTTCAAGTAGGGGAGTAGTCGGAGATTTCAAGCAGGGATTGGTCGGAGAATCCATGGTTCAAATAATAATTGACGACCATGGAAGGGTTCCTGGGGCTATGAGGATTCCATTTTTGCGCTCAGGAGCGGCTGAAAGGCAGGCGAGCGTCGGCGATGAAGTCTTCTCTTCTCAGGACTTTTCAATGGCACAGGGGTTAACGGCGGGTTAAGAGAATAATAGTGTTAGGACTTGGGCACCTATGGGGTTAGAGAAAGCTCAGGGAAGTGGTGGTTTGGGTCGGGGATGGCTGAGCCAAATTGTCTACAATGAAGTCTCAAGGTCGGGCAACGGCGCTAGTCGCCAGCGTGGTAAGGGGCTCGAGGGGCTAAGGTAGTGGTTCAGTGGTGTTCCTCAAAGCATAAAGGTGCTACATACAAAAGCAATCGGAATATGATCGATTGAATAAATGGAATCAAAACTTGGCTTGCTTTGAGGTCTTCGGGTGGTCACCGGTGAGGCTTCGGTTGAAAGCTCAATTGGGGTGTGGTGGTGGCTCACTGGACGCCTATGCAATGTCTGGAGGGGGTCTCGGGCTTTTATAGCCATCCCATGACGGTTCAGCACAGGGGCGGAGCTAAGGTGGTGGTGCGTGGCAGAGGTCGGGAAGGTGCGGGAGGGTACAGCACAGCTAGGAGAGAGGAGGTATAGGCTGCCTCGGGTGCGGCATTGCAACAGTCAAAAGGTGATGTGGTGTGTCAGGCGGCGACTGTGAGAGAATAATAGTAGAGACAGAGCAGGGAGGTCTGCGGTGTGGTGGTATGTTAGTGAGAGCAGAGAGAGAGCAGGGTGGTTGGCAAGGCGGTGGGGTGAGGTTTATGACAATGAAGGAAAGACGTACAGTGGCTTGAGCTGGCAAAGGGGAGGTACGGGTTGTCTCGGGTGCAGCATTTGTGGTGGTCAAAAGTGGTCAGAGGTGAGTCAGGTCAGCAGTGAGAGGATAAGGGTAGAGAGAGCGAATTTGGATGGCAGCGGTGAATTTGCCATGATGGCTCGACCAGGTGAGAGCTACGGCCACCAAGAAGTGTGTCAAGTGTCAGGGTTGTCGTACACTGACTTGGAAATGGCTGGCAGGGCAACAAGGCAGTTTGCGGCACAAAGTAGTCGGTTGGGAGGAAAACAGAGTGCGAGAAGAGCTACGGCGGCGGCGAGTTCTGCTGGCTGGGTTGACGCGTTGCCGGTGCAATTAAGGGGTGTCAGAGGCGGGAGAAATGAAGTGGTACGGGCTCGGACCAGTTGGCAGGGGCGTGGCAGCGGCGAAAAGATTAGACGGCGGTGATATTTTCAGTAGGTGAACAGTGCCCACGCGAAAACGGTTCAAGGAAGCGATGCGGCAGGGAGATTGAGGTTTGGATGGCTAGGATAGATGCGGAATTTGGCCAGGATTCACAAGAAATCAAACCCAAACAATAATTCAAATTGATTTTGAAACTTCGGTTTTGTTTCATCTCTCTCTCTCAAAAATATAGATCCAAATTAATGCACTAAATGTGAGAATGATTTTTATGACTGATATTTTTTAGTTGAGAGATCAAGTTCTAACGAAACAGACGACAGGGAAGAATACTTTTGTATATGTAACTGAAGGGATTACCTCCAAATGTGCCCAACTTGACCAACGGGGAAGGTAAAATATCAGCGTCAGTTCGTTTTGTATATATAACGGTAGCTATATATTAGCCTGAATAGTTTGACCACAGGTTACCGAAGGACAGAGAAAAAACAATTGACTTGGAGAGTGAAGTTTGCTTTCAAGTGTCCCTAAAAAACAAGTGCGATCAACGAACTATTCTTAGAGGGGGCATATATAAGAAGCAGCTCGATCAAGTAGTCGAACAAGTCAAGTTAGGTCTCACGCCTCCATTATGCAATTGTTTCGGGCCTATTTGGCAACGGCTGTGGCTTATGATTTTTAGCTGTAATTTTTTAATTTTGGCTGTTTATGGGTTTACGGTACAGATTATGGAGAGTGATACTCACTTGTGATTTTGACTGATACAGATATTAGACTTTTAACGTGTACATCATTTAACTTATAGACCTCATCTTGAGAAAATACTCTATTTAAAAATTAAATACTATAACAAAAATTAAAAGCCATCAGTTTTAGAGAAAAAAACAGACCCTCACTTATTATTACAAGATGATGACACACAGACGCACTTAATACCTTTACACTTGACCCACTCATGACAGACATAGCACGCGACTCAGTGTCAGTGCAGCTGGCAGAGCGGAAACATGCATGCATGGTACCCTTTGCTTTGGCTAAATAATTGGCCTTGCTTTTTATCTTTAGCTGCTAACTTATAATTTTCTTTAAATAAATAAATAAGTTGATTTCTCTATCATCTTCTCAAAATAGTTTATCAAAAAAACTTTTTCAAAATAGTTTATCGATATTCGGTACATTCATACAAAAACTCACGTTAAAACTAAAAACCATCGATTACAGTTATAAGTCATTAGACACAGTAAAAAAACCTGCCCAAACATTTTCAGATCTATACATACGTGAGGACACTGTAGAAGCTCGTCGCAACTCGATCACAAGTGTCTCAAACTCAGAGGCTTAATTCCAGAGAGAGAAGGAGAAGAAGAAGAGCATATCACCGTAACTAGACATGCTGCGCATTGTTGCGAGAATTGTTAGCAACCTGTAGAAGCATAATTGTGTATGTGATAGGTGCAAGATGAACTGGGCTTGTTGGCTTGGTGGCCTTTTTCGCTGACCTTGCAGGTTGGGCTTAGCAAAATGAGACATTAGCATCAAACAACCATCTGTGTCACTCAATGCTTATCCAAAGGTTGAAAATAATAAGGATGATGTGGATGAGAAGATTTAGTAATAACTACAGTTAGTGGAATCAATTGTTTAGCACTCTCTCAATTCAAGTTTTTAAGGTATATATTTGAAATAATCTTATCTATAAATATAGGACATATTTCATATTCCAATGCAAATTTAGCGTGAGGTTTCCTCTATACCCCTAATAAATATCTCGCTTTGCTTTATATTCTATATGCATACATTGGATATAGTATTCAGATATAATAATTAGAGATAGTCTAACCATTTTTAATATCTTTTTCATTTATATGCTAAGAGAAAATACGATTTATAAATTTAGACGGAGGGGGTATTGTTATAGGATGTGTAGGTAAGAATCGGTCCTAATATGACGCAAGCGTCCAGCCCAAAGTATATGAAATTAACTAATCACGCGGAATTGGGCCTGCCTGGACTGGGGCGGTGAGGCCCAACAACTTATTGGGCTTCAATTGGCTACTCCACGGCCTGTGTCTCCGGTGTGTGGCCCCTCCTAATTAGTTGACTAGTCGGTTACTCTAGTAATTTCCAGGTGTAATTAAGAGGGGGAGTTGGCTAGACCGAGCTAGTAGAGTGCTTCAAATGGTAAATTAATTGGTGCATGGGAAAATTTATATAATATCGTGGGTGGAAAAACGAGGTAAATCACATGCATTATATTGTGGCATGGGATGTGATTTCCATCGAAAATGTATTCGTCTTGAGCCAAATTAGGTTGGTGGAAATCAAGCCTTAATTTGGCTTGGCGGGATGAATTTAGGATTTTTTTTTTGGGGTTTTCTGATTTTTTTTTTTTGCTTTTAGTTGAAATAATACTGTGGCGGATGTTAGCTTTTTAACCATTCAATTAAAGTAAAATAAAGAAAAAAATAAAAGTAGAAAACATCATTGTAGGCTTGTAGCTTCATAAACAATGTAAAAGAAAAAATATTAAAAATCAATATATTTAAAACCGTTTTTACTTAAGAGACAGAAGGTATTTGAAAGGTATCTTGGCAGCGATCAACATGGCTGCAGCTACAGTGCTGCGGGCTTATTTGTCACTATTCATAAGTTTCGTCTTTTTCTGAATATTTAGCTTTTTGTTGAGTTTTTTTGCCGGTTCTTTTTTTCCCGTATTTGTTTGTATTATACGTAATGGGCTAACATATTTTTTATATTTTTAAATTTTTTAAATTTAATTATACTAAATAAACCTCTGTCAACTACAATGCTTTTTTCAGTGTATTTTCAATCATAAACTATGAGCTTTCCCTAATTCGTGAGGACTTACTAGAAAAGCTAGACCTAGCAAAGTAGCTACACATGTGATATGTACGGCATTTGATTGTACGTGCAAGCTAGCTAGCTAGGGTCGCGTAGTTATAGGTCCGTTCTGAAGGGTTTAGATTTTTGGATTATGGTTTTACTGTTGATTGTTAACTAAAATTATTTTTTAATAGATGTTAGTTTTTTTCTAAATTATTTAGTTTTTAAAAAATAAAAAAGCAGTTATATCATCACAGATAATACAAAGAAATAAGAAGAAAAATAAAAAAAATTAAAAAACTAAAAAACTAAAATTAAAAATCGACATATTTTAAATATTTCTTTAACTTAAATAAACTAAAAACAAAATAAAAAGCGAGAAACTGAGGCTGGAGGCCGTACATGCAGCAGGTTTAGCGATCTGCAGATGCAGCCTACAAAAGCTAGAGCTTTCGAGGGGCATGCGTGCATGCATTCATACTTCATTCCGGCCGTCAGATAATTAGTGATTGCGAATGCTGCATGTAAAGGGCCGCAGATTTGTTTGTACATGCGAATAGGCACATGTACTTAGGAGACAGAGGCGCCGCTCCAAATAATTTCTATTTCTGATTCCTACAACACATCAGCTTTAAATTTTGTTTTTTAGGCTTTTTAGTTTTTTTCTTATTGCTTTTGTATTGCATATGATTATATAACTTTTTAATTTTTTAAATTTAATTATTCAGAAAAAACTAATAACCGCTACAACTCAACCCTATTTAATCATGTACAACTCAACCCTATGTTGTATTAGACTCGAACTCACAAAAATGAAATTAAAATTTACGGCTGTCATATTATTTTGGTTACAGCAGATGATCCATGATGATTTTGAAGATGGGACCTTTTTCATTGTGTAGTCCTCGAAATAAGCTTTTCAATGAGTCCAAAAACACCCTAAACAGACTCTGCATGTAAAAGTTATGGCCTGTTGTTTGCAAAGTTTACCTTTGGACTGCTCCGAATATAATCAAGGAATCGATAGGACTAGTCTGAACGTCATCAAGACCGATTGGGCTGTTCGAGCGCATTCGAGGGCGATTGGATGGGCTGGACGTCACCGAAGCCATTCAAACTGGTCTGAACGTTACCAAAGCGGCCGAGCGGTCTGAAACTGATAGGAAGGTCCAAGCATCACCAAAATCGTTCGCACTGGTCCGAACGTGTGTTATCTCTGAGCGGGACTTGAACTCCTCTTCTGATGGACTCCCTTTTGGTGTTAACTGACAGTCATGTTGTAGCTTTTTTTCTCCTTCTTTTGCATCGTATTGATCCAAGTACCTAAGTACAAATAAATTACAAGATTTATGTAGTATAAAATTCTCGTTCATATTAATGACATGTTCATTAAGAAGTAAGTTCACCTGATTTTGTAGTTTCTTGGCACGTGCTTTTGTAATTGGTCCTGTCAGCAACTCGATATGTATATTTGGAGTATTAGGTGGATGAGAAGATGTCTTCGAGGTGTCCTCATCAACTTATTGGGTGGGTTCTTTTAGACTGTGATTTTGGCTTTTAGCTTATAATTTTTGAATTCTAGCTATTCATGAGAAACAGTACGAAGAAGAAAAAGGCCGTATGTGATTTTGAGCGGTACAGCTGAACTTGATACAATGCGTACTACAATCTATCTGTACCCCGCCTTGAAAAGGCATACCATTTAAAAACTAGTTACTATAGTAACAGAATCCAAAACCAAAGTGGAAAACAAATCCACCCAATGGTCGGTTATTATTTAGTAATTTCCATTCTAGTAGAGTGCTTCAAGTGGTAAATTAATTGATGCATGGGTAGAGCTATATAAGATCGCGGGTGGAATAACGAGGTAAATCACATGGATTAGCAACTAACACATGCATTATATTGTGGCATGGGATGGGATTTTCATCGAAAATGTATATTTGGCTTCAGCCAAATTAGGTTGGTGGGAATCAAGTCCTAATTTGGCTTGGCGCGCTTGCTCTAAGCCATGTTCAATTTGGTTTGTACGAGATTTTTTTTCTAAAATAATACTATAGCGTATATATATTAGCTTTTTTAGCCATTCAATTAAAAAGATAAAAATGAAAATCACTATTATATATCTACAAACAATACAAAAGTAACGAAGAAAAAATGTGTTAAAAAGCCAACATATTTCAAACAGCTTTTAATTAGAAGAAAGAGTTATTTAGAACGGACGTTAGTTCCTGAGGACTTAGGGTGTTCAGTTTGCCTTTTTTTCTACTGTAGCTGGTTTATTTTACATTGTAGCAGCTGTTAACTTTTTTGTGTAATTAAATTTAAAAAGTTTAAGAATAATGTTGTAGGAGTGGCCCCCACCTAAGCCCAGTCGGCATGTTAGAATGACGTAAAGTCCAAAATGGGACATGTGTAATGACATAAATGTCCTTGAGAGGGATACTTGGGTGCACGGGCGAAGCTATGTGGTTGGGCCCGGTGTCACAGGACACCGGGTCCAAAAAATTTTTCTACGGGTATTAATATCTCTATTCCATATGTGAACCCCCTAATCTAAACTTAGTGCACCCGGTATTTTTTTTGAAGCCAAACAAAAGGAATACTAGCAACCTAAATTTTTAGTAGCTAGCAGTAGTCCATGAGGAGTCTTCACTGTCCCGCAACACATGAGGTCACTGCAACACCCAGCCCAAGAGAGAGGATCGCAATAGGTCATGGTGTCTATTTGATCAATCCTGAAGCATGTCACTTCGCACAACCCTCTACACGTGTTCATCTCATAAAGTCATGCAGAAGATGTGCATCACGCCCGCTACAGCCACACCCAATCATGCAGCAAATATTCACAAGAAAACGTGAGAAATCGATGCCACCGGTGGCCCTCGTTTGCCATCTGGCTACAGTGCCGCTTGGCCCTTGTTGCCATCTTGAATTGTTGAACATACGAATATCTAATTGACCTTTTCAATTATTTGATGATTATTCCATAAATGATAGACTTATTTGTTATGTGGAAAAAATAAGAATTATAGAAAATTACCAATGATATTGTGGTTCATCGCTTTATGAATTTGAAAGAACACAAATACTAAAAAGTAATGTTTTTACTTATATTTGATCATTCTTTTTTTTACTTAAAAACTTTTTCTTTTTTATAGGCCAATGAGATTGGATGATGTATTTTACTAATGCTGAACAACTTTTTGTATGTGATTTCGTACTTAGTTAATTCAGTTTGCTGCAACTAACCAATATTATTATCAGGTTTATTTATTTTGGTAAGTATTTCGATCGTTACTTCTTTATTATCATATACTGCTATCGATCATATTGAAGTATTGATGCTAAAAATTATCGGACATATTACTATTAGGCATAATATTGATTGAAAATTATATATATTGTTATATATATGATGAAGTGGTGAACCCCGGTTATTTTTATTCTAGTTCCGCCCCTGCTTGGGTGTAAAGACATAACTGTAATACGCTCCCTATGTGAATATATATAAGCCATTCAGGCCATAGGAAGAGCCCCAAGCATTGCTCACATAATATCTCCACTACCATACTATCATCTCTCTGTTTGGTCTGTAATCATAACAAATAGCAAAAATAAGTTATCTCATTACAGACAATACGGAGGACACATAAAAAAACGTAAAGCCTAAATATTAGAAAAAATAAAATTAAAAAATAGTGAGCTAGAAATGCAGCCAAAACGAGCAAGAGCTCAGGGTAGACCTAGCAAAGTAGCTACACATGCGATATTCACGTCATTTGATCGTACGTGCAGCAGGATTAGCAATACGCACATGCAGCCTACAAGCTAGAGCTATGCATGCATGCATGCATTCACACTTCATTCAGGCAGTCAGGTCAGATAAATTGTGAGTGCGCGTGCTGCATGTAAAGGGCTGCTGATTTGTTTGTACATGCGTATAGGCATCTGTAGCAGGTACGTACCATGCATGCTGTCACGTACGGGAGATTATTATTGCTCAGGCCTTTGCAGATGTGCATTGTGTTCATCCTGTCCAGACGTGTACTTGCCTGTTTGCCATCCTCTCTACGTGTGCATGCTTCAGAGATCAAGACCAGCTCAAGCATGGTCTTTTCAGCCATAAAACAGGTAGAAGTACTTCAAATTCCTTGCTAAACAAAACATAACCAGTTAAGAGCAAGGCTAATAATACAGCTTTCAGCTGGTTGTATGGACACTTACAGCCCACTTATCAGTTTATTCATATAGTAGTTTACAACCAGCTGAAGGCTATATGATCCACTCCTTTCTCTCACAAAGTTTCTTGGTTCTTGTGCTTTAGCTGGCTGTAAACTTACATCCCACCTCTCTTCTCTCTCTTTCTCTCTCCTCCACCTCAGCATACAAAGCCTCTTTACTCGCTCTAAAGCAGCTATTCAGCAGATCTGCACCGGCTGATCCGTGCGTGTCCAGTCAGATGAAGGCCATGCAATGCATGAGCTTGCCACTGACTTGCTGCACACTGACAAGACAGGCCGAGCAGCTGACGACGACTGCCACCCACAGAGGTTGGCAGGCGTCAGCTAGCTAGCGAGATGACGTGTAGATATACAGGAGACCATGCAATGCATCACATCAAGAGTCACAGGCGCCCAACTTGTTGACAAGACGTCGATCCATCGATCGAGTGAGCCTGACCACACCTTGTCTCCCAACCGCGCCGCGCCGACACGCTTGTCCGACCACCACCTGCGCCGTCGCATCGCGCGCATGCATTGTGTAGCCATGGCGGCTATGTCGACAAGTGGCGCGGAGTCTGCAGGCTGCTCGCCGGAGGCGCTGCAGCCGACCAGGTACGAGTCGCGGAAGCGGCGGGACTGGCAGACTTTCACGCGGTACCTGACCGCGCACCGCCCGCCGCTCGAGCTGCACCGGTGCAGCGGCGCGCACGTGCTCGAGTTCCTCCGCTACCTCGACCGCTTCGGTAAGACGCGCGTCCACGCTCCGCCCTGCCCCGCCTACGGGGGGCGGGCGCTGGCCACGGCGGCGGCGTGCCAGTGCCCGCTCAGCCAGGCGTGGGGCAGCCTCGACGCTCTCGTCGGCCGCCTCCGCGCCGCCTTCGACGAGCGGCACGGCCGACGCGGCAGTGCGGAGCAGGACCAGCTGCTGCAGCAGCAGCACGACGCCGCCGGCGCCAACCCCTTCGCCGCGCGTGCCGTCACGCTGTACCTGCGCGACGTCCGCGTCGCTCAGGCCAAGGCGCGCGGCATCTCCTACCACAAGAAGCGCAAGGCAGGCAACAAGGCAGCGCCCTCCAGCTCTAAGCTGAACGACGCCGCCAGCGAAGCCGGCGCTCGCGCGCGCGGCCAAGAGTCAAGGATGACTGCTCCACCGTTGCCGCCGTGCTCACCGGGGTGCCGTTCGAGTGCTGCGACATCGGAAGCGCCATTGGAGGAGGAGCTAATAATGCCGGCTTCTACGGCGGCAGCTTCTACTTGCCATGTGCCATCGGTGAAGGACAATTGGAGCTGAGATCAATATTAGGATTGCCAGTAAGTTGTGTCATGGCTGCAAAGAGGTTGGGATTGCCAGCAAGTTGTCATTATTCATGTACGTCGCTTGCTTTGTTCGTCTGCCTGCCTGCCCATGGTCAGGTTCTGTCATGGACTGGGCTTGTGCATGCCAGTAATGCCACCAGCATTGGCATTGCACTCCGTCTTCGCGCTGCGTGAGTCCAAGCCAAGCCTCGCGACTGATCAAGAGCAGCACTAGCAAGCATTTGGGTTAGGGAATTTGTAGGTCGGAGTCATGTTCTGAAAAAACTTCTTTGTACTGGTCGTTTCTTTCCTAAGAGTAATTAAATTTTGCGTGTTCTCGAGGAAAAAAAAAAGAGCAGCAATAATACTAAAGTTCTTTTTTAAGACTGTGGCTAATGATTTTTTAGTTGTCAGTCCGCATTTTTCGAGATGACAGCAGATGATAGAGACATCGACATAGATAGCATATATGATTATGAGCTTGGAAAGCAGTTTGAAAAATCCGGTTGAAGAAAAACACCTTATTTAATTTGAAGAATCTGATTGAAGAAAATATCTTATTTATTTTGATTTTCGAAGAGATCGAAAAGCTAAAAGGTCAGAAGAAGAGGGTCAAAATATACTCACAGTTCGATCGGCCCCGTCCGTCCGATCCCATCGTCGTCTACTGTGAGCCCGACACGACAACGACGTCTCCCTACTCTTGCAGTCTCTTCCTCTAGCTCTCGTCTCATGTGCCTAGCCATTTCAGCATCGGGCATGCTAGGTACAGTATCGTCAGGCTGACAGGATCGCCTCCTACGTCTTACCTCATGCGCATGCAAAATTGTGGAGTACTCATTAGCGTTTTCTTGCAAGCTGTACCGCTCCTGCAAAGGATCGTTCATCGTTCATGTGCTAGCTTCCAGAGCTTCAGTGTCCCAAAACTAAGCATGTGATTGCATTGCACTCCATTATTTGCATGGTAGGTTGATGAATTATGGGTGAGACAGAATGACAGATCGAGCTGGGTTTATGCAAAGATCATTCGTTCGTACCGATACAGCTGCTGTGCTGTGTATGTGTGTATCGGAGCGCTAGTGCTGTATATTGGATTAAATGGAGTAATCCTGCGCCTAACAAATTAATCCATGGTTAGCTGCTCAGTTAAGTTTCAGTTTTCGTTTCAGTTTGCGCTTCGTCGTTTGATTGCGTCAGTTTCCTGAGAAAGTTATCGCCTGGGGTGTGTGTTTCAGTTTCTAAATTTGATGGCATGCATAGCAGTTTTCACTGTCTTTACATTTCTTCAGTTTCTAAGTTTTAATTGTAATCTCTATAAATAGATGAGTAAAGCATCAGAAAAGCTGTGAGTTGTAGCACCAAAATACTTGTTTTTTTTCCAATTCCAAGTGGTTGATTTTGTGCGCGATTGCGTGATTTGCGAGTGAGTTCGCCGGGGCATTGCTGACAATTGGTATCAGAGCACAATGTCAGCTCCTGTGCGCGGTGTGTCACGAACTCCTCCTAGGCACGGCCGTGCCCGATCACCCTCCACTCCCCCGCGTCGACCGCGGCACCGTGATGCCGATGGCCGCGAGGTCGTTGTTCGGGAGGTGATCAGGGAAGCCGGTGGTCCAGCGACCTACCCCATGCTCACGCTCACAAATTACACTGATTGGGCGGTGTTGATGCGAGTGAACCTGCAGGCGCAAGGCCTGTGGGACGCTGTGTCAACCGGCAACGCCTCATACCGCACCGACCGCCAGGCCCTCTCTGCCATCCTCCGCGCTATGCCACCGGAGATGTTCTGATCGATCGTCAGCAAGGATACCGCGAAAGAGGGCTGGGACGCCCTCCAGACCAAGCGTTTGGGGGCCGATCGCGTTCGTGAGGCGAAGGCCCAGAAGCTGCGACAAGAGTTCGAAGCACTAAGATTCAAGGACGACGAATCAATCGAAGACTTCGAGCTCCGGATGCAGGGGCTGGTGAGCGATCTCAGCCTCCTCGGCGACGAGATCCCAGAGGAGAAGATGGTGCGCAAGTTCCTGCGCGTCGTCCCTAAGAGGTACCGCCAGATCGCTGTCTCGATTGAGACGTTGGTTGATTTGAGCACCTTGACAGTTGAGGATCTCTCCGGTCGGCTACTGGCCGTCGAGGACCGGTATGACTCCGACAACGAGGAATCTGGTGGCCTGTTCCTCACGGAGGAGGAGTGGGTGGCGCGTACGAAGAAGCGCACCGGGCAAAGTTCAACGGCCAACGGCAGCGGAGCGAGCGGGAGCGGTGGCTCCGCTCAACGCGGCGTCGGCAGCGCAGCGCGCCACGGAACACGCGCGCGCGGCGATCGTGGCGCCAAGGCTGGGCTACCCAAGTCTGCGGGCCGTGATGTCAAAGGACCAAGATCGCGCTCGTGGCAAATCGGGCCATCACCAAAGATCGCCGCAAGGCCAAGCGCGACAGGGAAAACTTGGCACAAGCAAATTTGCTGCAGGTCGAAGAGACACAGCCCGAAGGAAATGAAGCCGCACTTTTGTTGGCCCAAGCCCACGTCTTCACCGCCAGCACCGAAGTCTTAACCAACAGGAGCGAGGTGATTTTGAATGAGCAGCGCGCGATGGTGACACTCGGTGACCCCAGCGACCCAATCGACCCCGCCTGGATTCTCGACACGGCGGCGTCAAACCACATGATGGGGTCACGTGAAGCCTTCACCGAGCTCGACACCAACATTTGTGGCTCCGTCAAATTCGATGATGGCTCCGAAGTGCGGATTGAGGGGCGCGGCACCGTGCTCCTCTCATGCAAGACCGGCGAACACCGAGCTCTCACCGGAGTCTACTACATCCCTCGCCTACGCTCGAACATCATCAGCCTCGGCTAGCTTGATGAGTCTGGCTGCAAGATCGGGATCGAGAACGGAGTGCTAACCCTCCGAGACCCGGCGCGCCGGCTGCTGGCGCGAGTCCGGCGTGACGCAACCAGGTTTTATGTGCTCAACGTCAACATTGCACAGCCGGTTTGCCTCGCGCTCAAGAGCGGAGATGAAGCCTGGTTGTGGCATGCCAGGTTTGGCCACCTCAATCTAGAGTCTTTGCGCAAGCTCGGTCGCCGCAACATGGTGCGCGGGCTCCCTGTGATCGACCACGTCGACCAAATCTGCGACGGCTGCCTAGTGGGGAAGCAACGTCGAGCATCTTTCCCACAGGAAGCCAAGTACCGTGCGGAGGGACGCCTCGACCTTGTTCATGGCGACCTCTGCGGGCCAATCTCTCCAGCGACACACGGCGGCAAGAAGTATTTCCTCCTTCTCATAGATGACCTTTCCAGGTACATGTGGCTGATCCTACTGGCCAGCAAAAGCGACGCACCGGCAGCGATCAAACACTTCAAGGCTGGGGTAGAGGTGGAGACCGGCTGCAAACTGCGCGTGTTGAGGACTGATCGCGGCGGTGAATTCACCTCCGTGGAGTTCGGCCTCTACTGCGCGCCACCTCACCGCGCCTTACTCACCGCAACAAAACGACGTCGTGGAACGCCGCAACCAGACGGTGGTGGCTATGGCGCGGTGCATGATGAAGGCGAAGGACATGCCCGGTGAGTTTTGGGGGGAAGCAGTGACAACGGCAGTCTACATCCTCAGCCGATCGCCCACGAAGAGCGTCCCCGACAAGACTCCATACGAGGTGTTGTATGGTAGAACACCTGCCGTGCATCATCTCCGCATGTTTGGGTGCGTGGCGCACGTAAAGGTGATGAAGCCGCACCTGAAGAAGTTGGAAGATCGTAGCAAGGCTATGGTGTTCCTTGGCTATGAGCCTGGCAGCAAGGCTTACCGCGTCTACGACCCCGTCGCCAAGCGCATGTGGGTCACACGCGACGTGGTGTTCGACGAAATGAGGAAGTGGAACTGGGGGGAGCATGAGTCAGGTACGAGCACAACGATTGATTCATTCACGGTCCATTATGAGGTGCAGCCCGTTGACGTCAACACTGCTTCACCAAGCCCACCGCCTTCCGGTGTGTTGCCGTCGGAATCAGCGGTGTCTCCCTCCGAGCCGCCGAGTCTACAGGTGGAATTCGTGTCGCCTCCCGAGGCAGACCCGAATCTCAACGACGATCTTGGCGCTCCACGGCGTTACCGCAGCATCGCCAACATCAACGCCAACTCTGAGCTGGTGGAGCTTGAATCGGACGAGCTCTACCTCCTCGCTGCCGAGGAACCAAGTAGTTTCGCTGAGGCGGAGCGCGAAGTGAACTGGCGCAAGGCTATGCTCGAAGAAATGGGCTCGATTGAAGACAATCGCACGTGGGAACTAGTCGACCTTCCTGACAGCAAACGACCCATTGGACTCAAGTGGGTCTACAAGCTCAAGAAGGATGAGACTGGCGCCGTCATCAAGTACAAAGCCCGTCTCATCGCAAAGGGGTACGTTCAGAAGCACGGCATCGACTACGATGAGGTTTTCGCCCCTGTCACACAGATGGAATCTGTGCGGTTGCTGCTCGCCGTCGCTGCACAAAAGGAATGGCCGGTCCATCACATGGATGTGAAGACGGCGTTCCTCAACGGCGATCTGGAGGAGGAGGTGTATGTGGCGCAACCTCCCGGCTTCATCGATGACGAACACCCAAACCAGGTACTTCGGTTGAGGAAGGCGCTATATGGTCTCCGTCAAGCACCTCGAGCTTGGAACGCGAAGCTGGATGCGAGCCTCCTCGATCTGGGGTTCACACGGAGCTCCTCCGAACACGTTGTGTACACTCGCGGCACCGGTGCGGCGCGTCTTGTGGTCGGTGTCTACGTCGACGACCTCATCATCACGGGCGCCAACAACGGGGAGATCGCCAAGTTCAAGGGGGAGATGAGCTCACTCTTCCGTATGAGTGATCTTGGACTCCTCAGCTACTACCTCGGCATCGAAGTGCATCAACATGAGGGGATCACAATCAGCCAGTCTACGTATGCACGCAAAATTCTGGAGAATGCGGGCATGTTGGGGTGCAATCCAGCGTGCGTGCCCATGGAAGCGCGATTGAAGCTTAGTAAGCGGAGTGACAGACCGCCAGTGGACGTCACCAAATATTGGAGCATCGTCGGTAGTCTCCGGTACCTAGTGCACATGCGGTAGGACATTGCCTATGCTGTCGGCTATGTCAGCCGCTTCATGGAGTCGCCGCGCGACGACCACTATGCCGTTGTGAAGCACATTCTGCGCTACATCGCTGGTACGCTCAACCTAGGCGGTCACTTTGTCCGTTCTGGTGAAATGGAGGCGAAGTTGCAGGGGTACAGCGACAGCGACATGGCAGGCGACATTGACGACCGAAAGAGCACTACCGGTGTGCTATTTTTTCTCGGCCAGAACCCAATCAGCTGGCAGTCACAAAAACAGAAGGTTGTAGCTCTGTCATCATGCGAGGCGGAGTACATCGCTGCCTCGACTGCGGCCTGCCAGGGAGTCTGGTTGGCGCGGCTGCTCGCCGAAATCCGTGGCGGCGAGACAGAGGCCGTCGTGCTCAAGGTGGACAGGAGCAAACACATCGACACCCGGTACCATTTCATCAGAGAATGCATCGAGGGAGGGAAGGTCGATGTCGAGTTTGTTTCCTCAGGGGAGCAGCTCGGTGACATTCTCACGAAGCCACTCAGCTGCGTCAAGTTCCTTGATCTACGCAAGAGGATTGGCATCGAGGAGACTGTTATAAGGCGTCAGGATTAGGGGGAGATATATTGGATTAAATGGAGTAATCTTGCGCCTAAGAAATTAATCCATGGTTAGCTGCTCAGTTAAGTTTCAGTTTTCGTTTCAGTTTGCGCTTCGTCGTTTGATTGCGTCAGTTTCCTGAGAAAGTTATCGCCTGGGGTGTGTGTTTCAGTTTCTAAATTTGATGGCATGCATAGCAGTTTTCACTGTCTTTACATTTCTTCAGTTTCTAAGTTTTAATTGTAATCTCTATAAATAGATGAGTAAAGCATCAGAAAAGCTGTGAGTTGCAGCACCAAAATACTTGTTTTTTTTTCCAATTCCAAGTGGTTGATTTTGTGCGCGATTGCGTGATTTGCGAGTGAGTTCGCCGGGGCGTTGCTGACACTGTATGCGTACCAACTCCCAATCGGTAATATCTTCAGACTGTCAGATACTCTCGCATCCCAGCCAAGTTTCAGTTGGCTGATCGATGCTGACTTTTGTTCATCTTTAATCTCGACAATTAGGATCTCTGTCTCGTTTTCTGCATTAACTGTTCTGTTCTGACCTGTGCTAATCCACCTCTAACACATGGGCATGGACATCATATACTCAGGTACTGTCTGAACTAACGAGGAACAAACAAAAATGCGACAATTAATATGGCAGAGCAATCAGTCAATCAGTGTTTAGAACAACGCATCAAAAGTAACTTCAGATCAGAACAGGCAAGGTAACACACTTTTTTCGCTGGATGTTGAAAGAAATGGCATGCCAAACCCTTAATGACAAAAGATTTCTACCTAAACCTCGATATATTACAACTTCTCCAAGACATATCATGCAAAGATTATACAGGTATGTTAATTGCTTTTTCCAGTTGACTTCGACTGGGGCAATGTCCCGAAAACAACGTCCCAGAGTGTCGAGGTGACGCCGAAGCCCCTGTTTTGGATTCTGAAGTGGTGGTTGAGGTGATACCGCTGCACAGAGAGCAAATTCAGCTGTATATGAATGGACAAAAACTTGCATATTTGCAGGACCAACTAGCCGATAACTTAATGGAACTACAGGATGCTTACCTTGAGGTATTTAGCTGGATCTTTGGATGGTTGTCCATGGTGCAAGTAGTAGTGAGTGCAATCATACATAACATATCCCAGTAGGCCACCACCGAATAGCGCAGGAGTGGTAGATGGAGTTGCTGAAAACGCAACCAGATTCCAGAACTTGAGATGCACCAGAAAGTGACATGGCAACAATAAGTAAATAAATAAATAACCGGAGAGTTCCATTGAAATCAGGTGGTGCTTTCCTTAATGTTATGTGGATTGTGGATGCAACTTTTTAATGTTTATATTAGTGATAGCTCACAATTAGCTCTTCTATAGTTCTGTGTCATCAAGTATGAGGTCTAGAGTTTCTACACAGTGGACTGGAGCCATACCGGGAAACACAAAATTGCTGTTGCAGCAGGAGGTAATACAAGACGGAGTGAGTCCATGGGGTGCTTATGGTGGCATCCGAGGAGAAGGTAATGTGCTGTGTTTGTCCTGAATCATTGACATAGCAACCCCTTGCTAATCAGAAGGAAAGATTCAATACAAAACTACCAACTAATGTCATGACAGTTCTTACCAATAGCTTTTAGTGTTAATATGGAATAGGAATCGGTGCAAAGTATACTCGATCAGCGTCCATGTGAATATCCCAAATAAAGCCATAAGAGCTACTTCCTCAATGGCATGACCCACCCAGATGGACTTGACTAACAAGTAACAACCAGCAGACAACAGGGAGCCAAATTACTGGCACGGCCCGCCATTTCGTGCGAGTTAAGAACTGGGCATTCAAATTCTGCATATAAGAGGTCTGTTACAAAATCAGCAGTAGTATTCAAAATGAGATGCAATACCTCCATGATATCATTCGCGAAGAAACGTGGACCTTCCTTACTGACAATAGGCCGGTGAACCCATTCTTGATAGCGCTCTTCATCAGTCATACACAAGAGTATTAACATCAAAATGTGAATCTGGCAATGTAGAACTGAAAACATTCTTGTCACAGATAAAGGATCTGATAGGTGATCGGTTACAGCTGGACAACTATAGTAAACAGTTCATGCAAGGATTTAATTACATGTGTTAGTTAACAACCATAATAGGTGAGAATACAAGAACAGTGCTTACACCATACAGCTAGCCACATCCAAGTATTGCAGAAAGTTAGGATCATTAACAGAATAAAGTAACAAACACTTCGGAAAAAATGGCAAAACGTGAGCTTGAAATCACACACACAAGACAATTGCATACTTTATGCGACAACAGCAGAAGTATCCATTATTTACAAATTCTTTCAGAAAACCATGTAACAGACAATCAGTCAGCTACAGCATTTCTGGAAATTTAGCACAATTTTGGCTTGATTTTGTCTATTCGATGAAATATTCTTTCTTTGTTTTTGCCTACTTTGCAATGACAAACAATTGGATTTGCAGTGATATATGTAGGACCGGACAGGCAATAGGGAGGGGGGGTGAATGATGCCTCAAATTTTTCCCTAAAATATTCACATATTCCTTTACCCCAATAGCTACAAAGCTACGAGGATTAGATATGAGATCTACTTGAAAAACAGAGGAACAGTGTCGAACACGGCGAGAAAAGCAACATGGTTGAAAGACTAACAACGTGGTCGAAGCCACTGTGGTTGAAACCAACGTGTTCGAAACCAATGTGGTCGAAACCAGCGTAGTCGTAACCAACGCGGTCGAAACCAGGGTGGTCGTAACCAACGTGGTCGTAACTAACGTGGTCAAAACCAACGAATGGTTGACACCTCCGTAGTCGATGCCCAAAGTGTGGTTAGAAAACAATGTGGTCGAAAACCAGTGTGTGGTCGTAACCAGTTCAGTATGTGACCAGTGATCTACGACCATTAAGCGATCGAAACCACAGTGGTCGAACCAAGCCGAACTTCGACCAGTGAGATCGACGACCAATAAATGGACGAAATCAAAGTGGTCTATAGTAACTACTACGAAGCTTGCGGTATCACCAGTTCCAAAGGAAGAACAAGAGAACAGAGTTTTTTCAGCCCGACCTCCAGATCCAAAACTCACGCAACTTTTGATTGAAAGATCCGCAAGCTGTGAAGCCGGTGTACGCATATTTTTTAAGGTCTTAGGAAGCTATTCCATTCCTGGATTGAAGAATCCATGACAAATTTGAGACCTTTTGCAAATTAAAGCAGTGTACACCACCCGAGATCTAAAACGATGAACAAATCTTGCTTGTGGGAAGAGAATAACGAAAATGGCGATACGTTTATTCCAAAGAGGTGCTTGTTTCATTGCGAGAAGTTTTTGAGAGCAGTACGATCGGCCATTGATGTCAGTCTGATCGAAGGTCCTTGGACGATTTGACCGGCATAGGTGCTGCAGTCAAACCGGTCCCTTGTTACCGGAAGGAGTTAAGTCGGTTCATGGTGGTTTGACTAGCCGTTGGTTGGCGGTCAGACCAGCCAGTGCTGAGTTGAGTTGGTTTTGGACTTTCAGTTGTGTTAGTCATGGTGTAAGTCCATACAAGTGTTAGTCATGACGGAAGTCTATGCATTGTAGAAATCTTAGCATGGGTGTCAAGTGGTGCATATTTGCAATAGTTATGTTGATGAAAGTCAAGTGCATATCACTTGTGCTTGAGACAATTGTTTGTTCTTTAATGTGAGGACACTTGGTGATTGTTATAGTCAACGGCAAGACCAGGGCTAGGGGGTGTCTTAAGACCATGGAAGATCACATAAGTCTGGATGAAGTACCATCTTAAGCGAAGAAGTACGGGAGAAAGACAAGAATCAAAATGAGGCAAGTGTATGAATATTGTGTGCCATTAGACTTGAGCATCTGAAGTGGTGACGGTCCTCGGAGCAGGTGTACGATCTTGGCAACAAATCATTGGGCATCGTGGACTTTGTTGTGGTGGTTGTTTCGAGAAAAAGAACCGTGAAGGCCGGTGGGTGGTAATTGAGGAAATTATCTGATACCGGATGAGAGGCGGTTTGCAAGATCGCAACGGTGGCCTAAGGTGGTTTAGATCATATCTTGGAGGATGGAGTGTCTTATCAGGCTATTAGAACCATATGGAAGTCATGCTTTGAAAAGCGTGCAACTGTGTGTAAAACCCGTTTATGTGTGGGTTACCGAGTTCCCCCTAATTGTAAGTGGTTGTATCCACTAAGGTTGTGATGGTTGTTAGAATTAGGTGTGAGATGAGGAGTATCCACTATATAAACCCTTGTGTGTGTTGAGAGAGAGGTCGCAAAAGAGTTAGAGAGAGATTAGGGTTTTCCTGTACTGAAAACTTTATATGTGTGTGCTTTATTCTTAGAGCTTTGTTCTTTATGAGGAAGTGACTGTAAAACATTCCTCTCAAAAGTGAAATGAATATTCAAACTTCGTCTAAGTGAGTTGTGCCATATATTCCTCCTTATAATTTGGATTTGTTTGGTTTTTTGTTTGGGTTTTATCTCTTCTTAATCTCTTTTGGTGCCAAAAACGTTTAAGAGGTGGAGATATCTCTTGGAGATCAGATCATATTTCTCTAAGCACTTTCTATGAAAAATTCGTGTGATTGTCCGGTTTTGCTCAAGAGGGGTGATTTTGGGGTTTTCATCTTGAGAGTGTTTTGGTTTGAGTTCGCGTTGTGATCTAGTTTGCTATGATATATGAAAACACAATCAAGGTCGTCTAGATAATTAAGAACTCACCAGCAAGAGTAGCTCGAGATTTTTCTCTTTTGCTTGATTTTGATGCAGCCTTCTTTGTTTTGGGTAAATATCAAACTTCAGCATTGATCTTTATGATTCATGATTGGACTAAATTCTTGACATCCTAAGGAGGGTTTGTATAAAGTTTTATCCTATTTGAATTAGTGGTTTAAGAGTTAGCCATTTTCTTGGCTGTGTGCTATGTTGATCTTTGTCTCTGTTCGACAAGCGATCAAACCACTATGACCCAAGTGGTCAGACCACCCAGTCCGATCTGATCGGTGGAGCTTGCGGTCAGATCAGCCGAGCAGTCCGATTGCCCCCTAGCTAATGGTCAGACTGGTGAGACTGTGTCTCAAGTGATCTTTGGCTCTTGACTTGGGTATAGCTTGTAGGTTTGAATTTTCTATTATATTGTGTTGCTAATATCAGAGGAATATTTTTAGAAAACGTTTACCCTCTCTGACTCGTCATACCCAATCCTACAAAATGATTCTATAATTTGCTTCTAGTGAAATGATGATGCGACGGATGATTTTCAGAAGATGATAGAATGTAAAGAGCGACTATAAGGGGTAGCCACTTTTGTAAAGAAAATTTATTTTGTCATTAAATATATTTGTTGTTAATTTATTTCCTCTTTTATACATGTTATTTATTTATTATATGCTAAAAGTTATGTTACAAGTTAGTAGTGACCCTAGCAATTTTTTCTAGATCTGCCCCTAGACCCACGTGCCACTCTGGTAGGGGTGAAAATGGGTTGGGTTAATCCCGACCGATTCGGTACCGAATCCGGTTGGTACCGGATTCGGAAAGGGAATTTGGTATCCGGTCGGATTCGGATTCAGATAATTCATGTCGGATTCGGATTTGGATTCGGGAGAGTTGTTATCCGACTGAATAGTATCGGTATTCAGATACCAGATAATTATCCGGTCGGATATTCGGTCAGATATCTGGTAAGAGCTAAGAATTCACCTTTTATTTTGCTAGTATTTGTTTTTTTGTCATGTTGGTTGAGGTGTGCAGTGTATATAAAGTTTTCCTAGATCGTGCAAGCTTAAGTTCTCTAAAAGGAATATGACATTCAATTGTGGCAACTATAAATATACAATACTAAAATAGTGTTTTATTTCTAATTCTACTGCTTGTGCAATTGGAATCCTAAATTTAATCATTAAGATCACTCTTCCTAGGTATTGGAATGAAAAGCATGTAATCAGAGTATTATTAAACGATGAACTTTGGCATGCTTTAGTAAATGAACAGGTAAATTTCTCAAAAGTCTATTATCCGCAATTGTCTACTGTCTCTACCTTAATTCAGTAAAATTTCTTTAGCCTAGAAAAAGAAAATGTTGTCCGTCAAGAATCAAGATTCATCTTGAAACGCCCACCTCAATGGGTAATTTTGGGGAAAACGCAACACCATCTTCGGCTGATGAATTATAATCACTATTATGTACTTATATCTAATAGTTTAAGGTTTGAAGTGATGGTGGTATGGTTTAACATATGTTCCTTTCCGTATGCACTAGAGATGGCAATGGGTACCCGATACCCGAATACCCGACGGGTTTTACCCGATAAAGAGACGGGTATGGAAAATTTTATGTACCCATGGGTATGTTATTGGGCGAAATCCTCTACCCGCCGGGTAGGCGGGTGCGGGTGTGGGTATATACTACCCATACCCGCTACCATGAGTAATGAATACCCGCATTAGACAACTAGACATCCCACTCAAATGTTAATTTTATTATCTACTTGTTGTTGATTGTTTATTTGTTTGTCATATGTTGATATGGTCATGTCAAGTATGTTTATGTGATGTACTAATTTTGATCATTAGACGCTTTTGTGCTTGGCATGTATGATTAATGAATGTCTAAATTGATGATATTCTTATGTGTAGAACCGGGTATACTTGCGGGTACGGGTTACCCGTTGGGTAGTAATACCCGCGCGGGTACGGGTATGGGTAAATTTTCCTACCCGCGTGCGGATACGGGTAACCCGACGGGTAAATTTACACCTAGCGGGTACGGGTATGGAATGGCAATACCCGATGGGTATTTACCCGTTGCCATCTCTAGTATGCACGTACTATCTGTCTACATTATCCGTTTTCGATCCGAAACCGTCAAGTATCCGTTCCGGCGGCACCGTATTCAAAATTCCGAATTCGTATTCGTATCCAGTTTTACCGTATCCGACCCCGAATCCAAGAAAAAAAATATGGGTTAGGATACGGTATGAGCAATATCCGTCCGAATCCGACCTGATTTCACCCCTACACTCTGGTTTGCCGGTGGGATTTTGTGTAGTGTCTAGTTGCTCTGAAATCTGAACAAAAAACTAGCCCTACAACTGCAATTAGGCTCCGCCCATTTCGGCTTGAGCTTCTGACTTCTGGTTTATTTTTCACTATTCCTAAATTCCGTCTTTTCTGACTTTTTGGCAACTTTTTGAGCTATTTGTCGGTTCTTTTTTCTGTATTCGTTTGCATTGTCCTTGATTGGCTAACCTGTTTTTTTTTCTATTTTTAATTTGTTTTTAAAATTTAATTACACCAAATAAGCAACTATCATTTACAGTATAATTTTAGCCATAAGCCACTTTTTTCGGTCCAAATGAGCGGCACCTAACTCTGCTAAGCTTAACTACAGTCGTAGAACACACTCGGATCAGTCAACTCCATAACCATCCTGCCAATGTCGTCCCAGCATCCATCCTTGTACAGATCGTTTGGCACCGCCGGGCTAAGAACGCTGTGATGAAACGCGGCCATCGCCGGCGACGGCTGCGGCGCCGTCGGCTGCGGTACACTGTTCCATTGGCCCGAAAACTGCTGGTTATAGCCATTGTTCACGATCACCGAACCCTGCGGGTGGAAGTTCATGTACTCGACGTCCCCGGTGCTGTCCGACTCGAGGCTGCCGGTGATCGAGCTCGAGTCGGGCTGCGCAACGGCGGCGACGGCCACCTTCCCGGCGACCTGCTGCGGCTGCTTCTTGTAGGTGATGTTCCTCCTGAAGATCCGGCAGATGGTCCACACTTCCTGCATTTTCAGGCACAAGTTCAGTTTAGTCGTCATCCTGGAAACTTCTTGCACGAGCATGCACATGACATTGTTTCCACGCACGTGCGAATGGCACGTGCTTGCATGCGTTCACACGTGCATGGCCAACGAGAGAGGGGAGAGAGCCCACGTACCGCTTCTTGCAAGCTCGGCGGCGAGGAGTCGGCAGGCGGCGGGAGGCGGAACTCGTGCATCATCCAGTCCGTCTTCGTGCCCTTGCCGGCACTGCCGCGGTAGTAGACGAGGGACTTCTTCAGGCCGATGCAGTCGCCGGCAGAGTATATGGGACGGTCGATGCCGGTGGCCTTCCAGAAGCCGGAGCCGGTGACCCTGTTCGGCCTGATGCTATTCCGGTACTTCCTCCCCCTCAGGCAGAAGAAGTACCATTCCTTCTCACCGCCAACCGTGCTCGCCTCTGCATAATTTAGACCAAATCCAATCTATTAGGACCTTTAATTTCTCTTTGTTGCAATGCTTGTGTTAATTATTCATGCTGTGTATATCCTACATACAATTCTTAACATAAAGTGTTAGCATGGCAACTGAAGAGCATGCATAGACAAATATCTATCCAGGAACATCTCCGACCCCCAGCTCTTTACGAATTATTATGCTGTGATTATCTTTAGACAAAATCATGTTGTGATTACGCATATTTCTATATGATAAGTAACATCCAAATTAAATGACAATAATGAATCGAGTAGAAATTAATATTATGATCGAGTAGACGTGCTACCTAACATGGAGTACGTCATGCATGATTTGATATTTTGTAGGCACTAAAAACAATACATATACTTACTGGTGATGTCCCAGGGTTCATGCTTGTAGATGTCCATCTCCTTGATGATCTCTATGCTCAGCCGCTTCCCGGCCACCTTCCGCCGGAGGTAGAACGTGACGAGCTCCTCGTCGGTGGGGTGGAACCGGAACCCGGGAAGCACCAAGTCTTCTTCTTCCTCTTCTTCTCCTACGATCACCTCCTCCACAACCTCTCCGTGATCACTCTTCATCTTGGGCATTCTTGTTCTTTGATCGATCAAAGCGTTGCTTCCTTCCTCTTGTTGAAGTGTTGATTAATTATCTTGGACAATGTATGAATCGATCTTCTTGCAAGATATGTTGATGATCAGAGGGCCATGGAGCTGTCTATATATATAGGATGCATGTACTGAACTTGCCCTGTGTTGTGAAGGGGCAATGTCCTATAGCTAGGATGGAGTCATGAAGGTTCATGCTTGGTCAAGTCACTTGGTTTGACTTCTTAGCAGCCAGCATTTAATTATCTTGTAAGATTCTTTGACTGTCCCTCGGTGAATTATTAGCACAGTGACAATCCTAATCTACTTTATTTCCAAGATTACGAAAGCGACCATACAATCACACATAATACTTACATCATATATCATATACGTGTGTGCTCTATTAAACATATGCTAGATCTAAAACAAAAGTTGCTAAATAAATCCTAAATTTATCTAATATCTTATAGAGCATGATCACATATTTTTTCACCAAACCACATAAGCATGTGTGAAGATGTGTACAGTATCGAACCAAACGCCCGCTCCAGGGCAATCTAGACCCTATTCTTTTCAGCTTTTAAAAGTTGTTTTTCGGTTTTTCTATAGTAACTATCTTTTAAATAAAGTATCTTTTCAAGATAAGGTCTACTAGTTAATTGTAGTACATACTTTACTGACTTTATTTATATCGACAAAAATTGCATATGAGTTTTTGTTACTCTGTAATCTCTCACACAAACAGCCCAAAAACCATAAACCACAATCAAAAGCCATAAGCTCCAGCTAAAAAGAACAGGCCCTAGCCAACTGAGCGGAATGACTCTTCATGTTGCGAATGAGATGAGACGCAGCTTGCTGCCTGCCCCGCTCTGTCACGTTCAGAGACGTGCCACGGAGGTTACATGAGTTTTTTTAAACTTAAACTTATAATTTATAGTTTTTTTCTAAATAAATAAACAAAATAACTTCTTTACTATCTTTTTAAAGTATTTTATATGTAGTCTTTTTGAAATGGCTTATCAGTATATGACGTTTGATTTGTTCGTATAACTACTCGTATTAGAGCTAAAAACTATCGACCGCAGCTATAAACCACAGTTGAAAAGGACTCACCTGTGTACTGAGCAATCGAAAGAGGATTATTACTATTAGCTCGTGCTTTGAATAGTTCGTGTTATTACGTATTGACTTTGCTTTTCACCGTACGCAACAACCAATGGACGAAATCAATCGCTCAGCACTGTACTAGGATAGAATATCAACGCTAAGTTACTCTTTTTTGTTTCATAACAAGCATGATAATCAATTAGTTAGATCTTACTTATTTCGGTTTAAGCTTCTGATTTCTGATTTATTTTTTTACTACTCCTAAATTTTTTTTTTTTGACTTTTTATCTTTTTTGAGCTTTTTTGTCGGTTCTTTTTTCCCGTATTCGTTTGCATTGTCTGTGATGGGCTAACATATTTTTTATTTTTAATTTTTTTAATTTAGTTATGCCAAATAAGTCACCTTCAGCTACAGTACTATTTCAGCCATAAGTCAGTTTATTTCAGACCAACCGAGCGACACCTTAATTTTTTTCTTCGTTCCTTGAAGCTGTGATCTATAACCATATGAAGAACAATTAGATGGTACAACAAATATCTACGCATTATATTTTTTACGTCAAGAAATGTTTGGAGTTTCCACCTTTCTCAGTTCACTGCAAAGGATTAATTTGTCAAAGACAGTACGTAGTTGAGTGAAAAGTTCCATATGAGGATAATTAAGTTACAAAAATAGAAACAGCCGTTTTAGTAGTTTAGATAAATAATTTGAAGGTTGATCGATGGACCTATTGTCCGGCAATGCATTTTCTTGGAAGGTTGTCTATACGTTAGGTGCGTGATTTTTGTTACAGGGATAAGTCAAATTTTCGTCCATCAGATGAACATCCAACAACCGAAGTATGTACGCACATCTCCAAGAACATCTAACACCTACTAGAAAATTCGGCTTGATACTTCTAAAAAAAGTATCAAGCACATGACAAGTAGCAAAACTGTTTTCTAAATTAATTTATACCCAACAATGACTAAATTTAGTACAATAATCGATCTACAAGCAGCTAGATCTACAAACAGAATGCTTTCACCAAACTCCCCAAAGCCAGCGGTCCCCTTCAATGCAACACAATGAATGTAGATCTATCGAGATCGGTCTGGCTAGGTATTAATTAATAATGCGGTATATCATAGACACGTCCAACCTTAAATCATCTGTAATGTGTAATTATTATAGACGGTTCATATTAATAACCGTATGTAAACTATCACAGACGGTTGATATTAATAAATGTATGTGATATGTGCAAATATCAAAGACGATTAGTATTAATAACCATCTATAAATTATCACAGACAATTTTTAATACGAACCATCTGTGATGTCTACAACTATCATAGACAACTCGTGTTAATAACCGTCTGTGAATTATCACAGATGGTTATTAACACGAACTGTCTATCATAGTTACGTATCATAGACAGTAAACTGTCACTCCTGTAAAACTGTCTTTAATAATAATAGCACAGACAGTTCCCTATGAACCGTCTGTGATAAGACGTACAGTATAACTTATTTTATAATAGTGAAAGATTAAGATCCACGTCTCTTGATAAAATAATAGAGTTTGTGAGGTGTATAACTCCACCAACCAAGATTCAAATCCTGACGTCTATATTTACGTACACATTAATGAGTCTCAGTATTCATCCATTAATGAGTCTCAGTATTCATCGATCGTGCGAAGAACAAGTCTTCACAATTTTACCTGTTCCTTTGCCAAAAAAAAAAAAAAAGGAACAAGACAGGTGACTATCAAAGCCAAGTTGGATGGTAAAGAACGAAAGGCCAAAGATAGGTTTCCCAATGCCCGTAGTACTATTGTCTTGGATGGTTGTTGGAGAAGGTAAAAAAGGGCCAGTAATATCTCGAGAAGGCGTCAAAGGTTAAAAAAAAGGCCAGTAACAGTAATATCTCGAGAAGGCGTCAACTTCGTAAGCAATATTTGTTGGGGCCCATTTGTGAGAAATATGTGCGCTCGTTCTGTCATTCAATTAGGAAAAGGAAGCCTTTTTGCCTTCAGCTGCCCAGTGTCATTTAAAAGAAAAACTTCCTTTGGCACTTCCTTCTAAAAACACAAGAACTTTGTAGGAAAGTAAAATGCCTAGTGACAGTTGTTACAATTTTGATCTCAGGAAAAAATAGACATATCATAAATAATTTGAGAGAATACAGAAGAAATTTCTTTATTCTCTTATTTGCTCCCCTTCTTTCTTGTTTTTCTTTCCTTGCTTACAAAACTGGGTACAAGTCTCCCCAATATATAGAGATAAAACTCTCCTACCCCTATTCTGATTAGGACTTTAAGTTGGACTCAACTTCAACTTGAGTTACATACAGAGACGGACTCTACTACGACTTGAACTCTAAGTCAAGATTATTTCTAACAATTTTCCCCTTAATCTTGACTTGACTTTAAAACATTGAGATAGTCGGACTCGACTATAACTTACTAAACTTTATGCTTAACACCTTACTTGAGTTTGGACGGCGAACACATCTTCTCAATGTCCAACACTCCTTGAGCCTTCATGTACACCTTCATCCTGATTGCCTCTGCTGCATAATTGATCGTCGTAAGCATCGGATAATGCAGCGAGACAGCGAAACTCTCCTTCGCCATCATACTAGATGATGCCTCATCACCGGTGACACCACTTCCCGGAGTACGTGACATGATCTTGAGCACATATCAAGAACTCGGGCTACTTTGAAGCTGCTCTTGGACCGAGAAAACAGAGAAAAACTGTTGTTTTCTTTTTCTCTTTTTTTCTTGAACTTTGTTCTCTTGCTCTTGCTGCTTCTCCCCTCGTACTGCGCACTTTTATATCTAGAGCGAGAATACCGAGTTGGAGACACGCGCGCGAGATGCAGCCGAGACGGATCCGGCTTCGAGTCCTGACCATCTTGTCAATGTTGGCCTCGTCGTGGAGCGCACGCACACGGGAGGGAGTCTAAGGGAGCCACATCACGTGACTTTGTGTTGAGTGTCAGATTGCGCGCCGAGCAAGCGAGCCTGCTCTGATACCACTTGTTACAACCTTGATTCCAGGAGAAAACGGACACATCACAATCTAAGAGAATACAGAAGAAATTTCTGAATTTCTTTATTCTCTTATTTGCTCCCCCTCTTTCTTGTTTTTCTTCCCTTTCTTACAAAACTGGGTACAAGTCTCCCCAATATATAGGGATAAAACTCTCCTACTCCTATTCCGATTAGGACTTCAAGTTGGACTCAACTTCAACTTGAGTTACATACGGAGACAGACTCTACTACGTCTTGAACTCTAAGTCAAGATTATTTCTAACAACAGTCAATGTGCATTTTTCAAGAAATAGTGAGAGAATTAGAGCAAATGAGAAGTTTTTCTCTAGGATTCTTGTGTTTCAAGTAAGTCTTGCCAATGAGAAAAAATCCCATATTTCGGACCAGTGGCGGAGCCAAGATTTGGTTACACCTTGGACTCAATGGTGAAATGATCTAGGCTATCTGGACTGAATCATGAAAATATTACCTAGGCTTAACTCAATTTACCCGGGCTGTATACTTAATATTTTTCCACACCCCGGGCTGAAGCCTACCCTGTCTGGGGTGTGGCTCCGCCCTTGCTTTGGACCCCCCCCCCCTCTATCTAGAAAAAGGTCATCCTTAATTAACTGGATCAAAACTACATTAGTTACCAGTGAACTTAGTACTAGTTGGCATTCACTGAAGTGGCATCAACAAAATTAATGCTAGGGTTTGTTAGAACTCCACAGCAGCATGAAAGGAACGTTCTCCCTCCAATGCTCAAACGATCAAAGCCCCTCTTATTTCTTTCTCTCTTTTTTTTGTCTTGAATTCAAATCAAGCAATCGGTTTGTGCAGTCGACAGCGCAATAGTCAAATAATATGAACATAATCTTCGTTGATGGACTTTTCCATGGATGAAAAGGGAAAAACAAAAAAGTAGTCGTTTGTTCTAACTCGGAAGGCAAAGCAACTGTAGCAGATATATTGTCGTCTTTGCAGGTAGGTAGGTAGGTAGGTAGAGAAACCACCCAATAGGAATTTCTATTCTTCTCACTTGAAGAAAATTAAGCTAATTAAACAAGATGTAGAAATGGTACACGCGAGCAATTCTTTTTACAAAGTTCCAATAATTGACCAATTATTTCTAAATATGTTCCAACTTGCTTAGGCCTTCATGTCAGTGACCAACGATTTTTGCGTAGAATCAATCATGTCTGTACGCAAGGGCACGAGGTGTCGTATATGTCCCTGTCAGTCTAGTCTCTCCGAAGCATGAACAAAGACAGGATCGCATTGCGAGAGGACTAAACCCTTTTGCATTTCTCACTAACCCAGGGGCGTAGCTACCGGGGTAGCTTGGTAAGATTTGAGTCTCACCTCCTCCTTGATAGCAACTTTGTACATAGTAAAAATAAAGAGAGAGAAAGAGAGATTAATAAATTCAAAGAGAAACTAGCTCTTCTTGATGAGAATGTTAACAAGTATGAAATTAAAAAGACGATGAGGAGGAGTAGGAGAAGAAGTGAAAATCATAAAATTAGAGAAGAGCTAATCAATCAAAGAAAGAAAGAGAAACATAAATAATATATGTAAATCATAAAATTAAAGAAGAAGAAGAAGAAGACGAGGAGGAGGAGTGAAAATCATAAAATTAAAGAAGAGATAATCAATCAAAGAAAGAAACATGAAAGAAAGTAAAATATATATAAACCTTCTTGAGTCCGAGGATGACGGTGGAGAGTTCGATGAATCTCTTGTTGATCTTCTCCCTCCACCGCCGCTCCGCGATGATGTGGTCCTGCACGTGCCCTGAAGGCACCGCCGCCACCAAGCCCCCCACCGTAGCGGGCGCCACACTGCCCCCTCTCTTCCCGGCCGTCTGGCAATGCAATGCCCCGCCACCACTGCGGCTCTCATCAGTTGGCTACGTCGACGCGGCGCTGAAGTTCCAACTTATCGGCCTGTTACAGCCGCTACCACCGGTCCTGGCGTGGGCGGTGTGGGGACCACTCATGGCGCTTTCTATTATCGAAATATCTACTTTCTATTTCTCTATGTTTCATTGTTTGTCTCCATCCAATTTATAATTTCTATATGAATTTGAATTTTTATAAGAGTAAAAGACTAATTTTGTATCAACTTAATTTAGACCTATAAATAGTCCAGCCCACCCTCAATTTCATTCCTAGCTTCGCCACTACACTAACCTTTTTTGGAAGCCTCCTCCCTTGGAATTTCTGTAGGAATTAACGTTTCTAGACACTTAATGTGACTTTCCATGTTTTTTGAGTCAACAAAAGATGCTTGATATTTCTGATCTTCTTTCCTTTGAAAGGAAAAATGAGTAAATGAGTGACTGTACACGGTTATATACGTGGCCCTGATCAACTCGGCTTCGGCTTCTGGCTTCTGGCTTATTTTTCACTATTCATAAGTTTCGTCTTTTTCTGAACTTTTAGCTTTTTGTTGAGCTTTTTTGCCGGTTCTTTTTTCCCCGTATTTGTTTGTATTATACGTAATGGGCTAACATATTTTTTATATTTTTAAATTTTTTTAAATTTAATTATGCTAAATAAGTATCTGTCAGCTACAGTGCTTTTTTCAGCTAGCTACAGTGTTTTCAGCCGAACCGATCACATTTTTTCTGGAAATCATACATGCATGCATTGCTGTAAAAGCTCATGCTAGCACTTGAAAGTTAAGAAACCACGTTTTCTTCCACACACGTGCAAAACGGTTTAATGTATAGATAGTAGCTAGGTATGGCTTTGTTCAGTAAGTTTTTGTATAGAGTTTGCAATGTTATTACTTCAACCGAATTAATCTAGCTAATTAACGCAATTTAGTTTGAATAAGAATAGTTCTATTAGGACATGCATGCATGTGAACATGCAATGAGGTTGTATATGCTTTACCAAATTTTCTTGATCTAGTTATATTGTATGCATGTATCTGGCTTAATTTCCTTGTCATGATAAATAAAAATGGTCTTTGTACGGAGATCAGCCGATCGTGCCAAGTGCATTTGATATGACTTATGAGCACTTGCTTGGTTGATTCATCTTTGACTAATGCTATTGTGAGCTAAGATAGCTTATACTACTTTGTGGATTTTTCAATTTCCAGAAGCCACGTCGATACTTCTTGCTCAAATATTCCTTTATTTTTTCTTCTTTTCTTTCTTTTGTTTTTGAAGCATGACTCAAACCATTCTTCACATCTATACAAGAGTATACGAGTTCGATCTTCCTAATAGGTCGTTTTTTTTCTTCTTTTGAGACAAATATATAGTCAAATAAGTGATAGACACGTAAGCTTGATTAATTAGCGCACGTACGTGCGTAGTACATGACGAGCTCAGCTCCAAGAAGAACTCGTCAAGTCAATTAAGGTAAAAAATATTATCGGTAGTACACCAATTGTTTTTAACACATGCATGGCGATGAGTCACCTTCATAGTTTTAAATCTCCGGCTATAGCCCGCTATAACTGTTTTAGACATATAAAGCTATTTGAGTTCATGTATAATTTAACCGCTATAGCCCGCTATAACTTTATTTAGTTCCGCTATTAGCTGTTTGAAAAGTCATCCGCTAAACGTCATAACCGGATATTTAAAACACTCTCACCTTATCTACGAAGGGTTTCGTAAGCTTAGAAATCTACAAACCGTTCGTATATTACCTCTATAAATTAATTTATCTATATGACCGAATCCAAAACAATCCTTGTTTCCGATTCTTTTCAGAAATAGTAAATTAGTAGCACATACAGTGAACAATTCGTATGCAAGCTACCTACCTGCATGTTAATACACGTATCCGACATGTATAAGCTAGCTCGATGTCAGGTAGCTAGTTCTACACCCTGGCTGTACTCGACATATATTAATCAAACGGAATACTATTGTTTTTCGTGCTGCACCTAATTCTTAGGTCTCTGCTTAATTATGTGTTTATCTCGTTGTGCATGTGATCAATTAATTAATGTCCATGCTTAATTATTGGGATTATTTGCTTTGTCTTGGCCGCCAACGTGATTAGACTATACTAATTGGGATGATAGCCTGAAAAAAGTACGCAAGTCCCAGATGAAGGCCCTCATTTTTGGCCGTTGATCTGTCAGTTCCATGACAGATGGTATCATACTACAATAGTGTTCAGTTAGCTTCAATTTCTTTGACCATCATGTATATGGTTGAGTTGAATTTCTGAACCCTTGGAATTTTCAGGTTGCTTACTCAACTTTGACGGTGAGATTTGAAATGGTGATTAAAGAAATGCTTACATGTCTAAGTACGGTTTTGACCTGAAAGAACATCATGTGGTTGAATCTTTACATGCTAAGATCATCTTTGTTACTCAACTTTGACACAGCTTTGAAATGGTGGAAAAAGAAAATGCTTATTTGTCAGTCTAGTAATACGTTTTTTTGACTTCAAGAGTAAATCCCTACTCCATGATTTGGTCCTGAGGTCACCACTGATGTTTCTTAAGATGTTACTGCATTACCGTAGGAAAAAAAACAGTATTCTCTATATACAAATTAAGAGTTGAAACTTTGGTCATTTATGTGGTCATGTCAACTTCTTCCAATATATGAGATAGAATCCATGCATGCATGCCTTCTGTATTAAGACTTTCAGCTGTTCTACAATGGTAAGAGGCATTTCAATTTTGACACTCCCAACAGACTAACATTGTTAGCTAGTTTTGTGTTTGAACCTTTTGACAGTCAGCATATGCCTCTTCTAGAATAAGATCAACTGAACAAGTCATTAGGAAGTTGATGAGACCTGTTCTACTGGAGATTCGAGTTGCTGGCTTGCGTTCAATGTTCATAACCGCCTCTCTTTTTCTTAACCTACTTTTTAAATTTCTTGGGCAATTTGTCTCCCCCACTTGAACTGTTCTCCCTTGGTGACCACAAGAATAATGGCTTCACTGCTGCATCCTACCAGCAACAAATTTCAATGGAAGGCAAGATTTAATGTCCATTCATCACTTGTATATAACAGACTAACAGCACACAAAACCTATAAATTCACTAATTCAGTTTAGGCTGTTTAATATAACACTGAACTAAGCTCCTGAATCAAAACATAATTGCCCATGCGACACTTGATAAACACGGAAGTTCAGATGTACACACCCACAATTGCACTATTTTATTTCACTTCGATTTACATCAAACACACCGTGTGAAGGAACTCCAGTAGCTCATGGTGAAATCTGAATAAGAATGTTTGCAATGAACTGAAATGAAAAGCTTGAGTACAAGTGATCAGGGTGAACAAGAATGGCAAGAATCCAATTTAGCCTTGGAAAGTACGCTCAGTAACTGGTTCGCTATCAACAGGAATATCCAAGCTGTTTTCTTCAGGTTCTGTGATCACTTCCCTTACATCAGATAGTTCAGAAGAATGAGGATTTTCCCACTCCGTGTCCCCAATTGTACGTATATCGACTCCCTCGTCGTCCAACTCGACTATGTTCTCTGTAACAGGTATTGGATCTGTATCACTTAAGCAAGCCTTATCCACATTATCATCTTCCATGCCCACGTGCTTCGAAGTAGAGCACAGCCCCGACCTCTCTTCACAAACTTGTTTTGTGCTAGTCTCTTGCCTGCAAAGCAAAGATATCATTTTTTTTCAAATCCCCCATCAAGTTTGTTTTCGAGGAATCTCATTTTATGATGCTTTTCACTGATGCAAAGTAAAGGAAACTAAACAGCATGTGTAGGTGTAAGTATGTAACCTTTCTATTTGCGATTGTAGAGCATCCACAAGAGCTAAGAGTTCTTCCTTTTCTTTTGCGGCAGACTCAAGTCTACTCACAGCTTCCTTTATTCGCATGTCAGCATCTGCTGCTGAAACCCTAGCTTTCTCTTCAGCTCTGATGACAGCTGCTTCTAAAATTACAGCATTTCCTCTAGCTTTTCCTAATTCAGAACGCCACATCTGAGCTTCTTGAAGAGCAGAATCTCTTTCCTTAAGTAAATGTGCTCTCTCTTCAGCAAGAAGCTTTGCCTTTTCTTCTGATTCCCTCAACTGTTAACATTAAAATCCAGTTCAATTTTTTTTTAAAAAAAAACAGTTCATAGACTTAACATGAAGTGTGCTCATGATGCTCATAATAAAAGTCAATTTGTTTACAACCGTGTTAACTGGCATGAAAAGGATATATACGCGAGAGAGAGAGAGAGAGAGAGAAGATGCATAATGTATGGATTCACCAAAGTGGTTGTTACCCCAAGCAAGGACAATTCAACTTGTTTTTCCTGATCACGTTTCAGACGTTCAAGTTCTGAAGATAAAAATCTTCTCTCTTCATCAATTGAATGAGCTGCAGAAGCAGCAGTTTCAGCTGCCTCAGCAGTCTCCTGTAATTTATCTGTAATCTCTCTGATGGTGGAATCACGTGCACGAATATCCTGCAGTAGCTGGTGCAGTTCATCATCTTTAACTCGAAGGGTCTCCTGTTGATTATAGATGTGTAGCACATCCCCCAAAAAAAGAAAAGGAAAAGAACTTCAGTATCCAAAAATAGAATTCACATATTAAACTATTCAGAACCAGTGCCATAGAAGACAGCACAGAACATATCTTCAAATTTTTATCCATCATATGAGAAGCAAATGCTCTGCTATAGCCTTACAGGAATATTGCCAACTTTAGCATCACATGATTGCTAGTTAGTTACTCCCTCCATCCCGTAATAGAAATCCCTATTCTTAGAAAGCATCGTCCCACAATATAAATTCATTGTAGAAATCAAAAATGTAATTATTGCAATATTTTCAGCTAGAAACCCTTACTTTAGTGCTAAAAAATGAGTGAGTAATTGTAGTATACCATTTAATAGGGATATGTATGGCCCAAAGGTATTAACATTTTTTTAAATTTAATATCTCCTTAGCCTGTACGTATGGTGGACTTTGAACTTATATTGCGGGACGGAGCAAGTACTTCACAACAGTTGATCAGTGTAACATTCTCAAGTACGTTTGCTATGCATTCCAATTATAGCAATAGGGAGATGTAATCGTGCAACACAAAATCGATATCCATGTGCTACTACCAGTCCTACTCAATCAGGGTTTGAACATTCACTTTCTTGTCCACTACCAATGGGAACCAACAAAAATTGAGTGGATGAATCTTGAATGGTTTTCAAGTTCCAAAGTGAACCTTCAATTTATCAGGAACTCGGCTTGTAACTGGTAGAGCTCCTGTTGATTTGGGTCCAGTTGCGAATTTTTCTCAGATGACTTTTGTGCAAAATAATAGTTGATACCATCTATTCAAAGCAGTAAATCTGGTTAGTTTATCCCCCCACAGGGGCCAACTGGTTTGACCCGTTATGGATGTAACGTCACTGGTTTTTGGAACATAATATAACAAGTGGATATCAAATCAATTGGCTACAACAAGGACATTTACTTCGAAGTCTTAACAACCGGACATCAGATCAATTACAACTGAGCCTATTCATCAGTAACTCTTGTCATTCACAACTAAATTACTAAATTTTAATTCAGGTACTCCTTTCTAAGTAGTATGAGGAAGAGCGTACCATCATGATTGTGAGATCATCTAATTGACCTTTACTAAGTTTATTTGTAGTTGAGCCCAAAGCTGCCCGCAGGGAGATCTTCATCGCTGCTTCTACCTCTTTGGATGCTTCAATTGCAGTTGCATTGGCCACAGCCACAACAGTAGCAACTGTTCCCAATTTTGCACAACCATTTCCACCCAACGAATTCACCGCCTCTTTATGAGCTTGCAGCACCAACTGAGTTGCGCTGCATGTAAAACAAGAAAAGTTAGTAGGTTTCAAGATTCATAGCTAAACACCACGGAAAGCATATTGCCTAAATATGAGCTATATCAAGCAGATGAATAAATGGAAAACTAATAACACAAAGCACTGTATGCAAGCCTTTAGCCAAAGCATATTGCCTAAATATGAGCTATATCAAGCAGATGAATAAATGGAAAACTAATAACACAAAGCACTGTATGCAAGCCTTTAGCCAGCTTATAACCCCTTTAGCTTGCTTACGTAATTATGCAGTACATATTAGACTAGTTTATTCTTCATGTTGGATAAGCAAGCAAGCAAATAGCATTCTAAATGCAAACTGCAAACTAAAACCCATTGCTACTACCACAAGTGAATCTTATTTTGGACCAAAGGGAACAAATCAATTACTCAGAGACAAAGAGTTACAGCATTTAAAGAGGCTCTAAGTGCCTTCCAGCATCAGCACAAGCAAATGGTCCAATCACTTAATAAAACAACTATATGTGTGTGTCCTAAGCATATTGTCATTGTTAAGGAAGGGATCAAGTGAACTAATGCAAACATCAGAATGTAATATCAGCTTCAACTGTTGTTTCAGGAAAAGTACCAAATTTTAAACATTTTAGGGTTCTTCTAGAGTTACAAATCTCATACTGTTAGTTCAGTGTTAACTTAAATGCAGTAAACAACCAAAGTACATGTCTTTACTAATAAGGGCCTTTCCAAAAATGCCGGGTTCTCTCAACACTGACATTTACAACAACGTATTAAACATCACTTCACTTAACAATAGATCATAAGAAAGCATATGATGGCAGCTCAACAATTCAATCATTTATGCCCCGTTCTTTTGGGCTGCGGCTCGTAGGTCTGATGAATAGTACTGACTAATAGAAGCCGAAGCAAAAGCCGGCTGAAAAGCCGAAAAGAACAGGGCCTTAATCTTTGTTAAAACATTCGTTAGTTATACCATGAATAGTGAAAAATATAGTGAAGTAACAATGCCAAACTCATGGTTTTAGACAATAATAGAAACGACAGTCATAGATCACAAGCTTACTGTAAAGTGGATACCCATGCTCTTGCAGCGCTAGGCGTTTCTGCACAAAGAAAGTACTCCTTTTTCTGTGGAGTCCCAATATCTAGAAGACTAGTCAATGAACAAAACAAAATATATCTAGCCCATAGGAGAAGAAAGTGAACGCTGAAAAAAAAATTAACTCAGAGCTACTCCATATGGATACAGAAACAGCATCCGTCATATTTTGGCAGTCCACTGCTCCAAGGGAAACATGAGTCACTTTAGTCATAGTGCCTTTAACAGAATAAGTCTGAAAGTAATAATGGACTAGGAATGAAGCAGAGATCATACTGAAAGTTCATTGGTGACAAAGTCACAGTGCTTGTTGAATCAAACACAATTATTCCCCTCACAGCCGTGTCACTTCTACAAACCCTATATCAGAAGTTGAATAATGAGATCCAGCATTCTCTGGTTCAAATCTTCATCTCATTTAAAAAATGATTTGTGTAATTTCCATACTTATATTCCATCTTTCCAGTTGCAGGATCAAGTATAACCCACCGCTCATTCCATCTTCTTAGCTGTCAATTGAAAGTGTAAAGTTTACAATGGAAAAAAAGGAAGATTGAGATGCTGGAATACAGGAGAATCATTAGCCAATAGCCATTGATATATTACAATTAGAACTGCAAAAGCAGAGTACAACAAGAAACATTACTATGTAACTCAAATTTTCGAACACGAGAAAATTTATAAACAAGCCATAAAGGGAAACAACGGTCATTTGTGAAACAGCAGGCTTGCACAATATACAGCCCCACATTCTGATCTGAAACCTAGTGCTCATTTTGTTGACCAAACAGCTGAAGTAACAGGGAGACTGTTTTATTGCTTCAGAATTAACACTTGCTAATCGACAGTCCAATTTTCCTCTAATGCAATTGCAAGATATATTATCGACGAGCTACAAGTGCAGACGAAAAGAACACCCTTGGCAACCTAGCATCAACACCACACCACTTGCTTCCATGTGGATTGCTGAATGCTCACATACCATGCCATGATCAACAGGCAGGAAAAATTCAGAGATACCAACGATAGTGGCGATAGACATGAGACAATGTGCTTTGACACTGCCTACCTGAAATTTTACTTTTGCCCTGTCACCAGATGTACTACCAACACCTAGTTATCTACAATATGCACTACATTACAGATTATAGTTCACAAGTATACTCAAACCAGAATCATCAAAGTGCTTAATTAGTATAAATTGAGCCATGGATAACGATCAGCCGACAGTAAAAGTTGAGGTGGCAAACTGTCAAAACTCTTAAAACGCAAAACAAATCGAGACTGAAACTGAATCAATTAAACAGCAGAGTAATAAACCCTACTAAAAGCTAAAGAAAAGGCTAATTTCATCAACTTGGCTACAACCACAGTTATAATAGCATGTTAGATCTGGACCTGGCCGCATACCTAGGTCCAGCCGGGTTTTTACTCCCCGGGCCACAGGTCTACATGGGCGGAACACAACCAAGCCCACGGAGCAACGGAGCAACAACCTTATAAGTGATACTGGGCTTTCTCCCCCCAAAAGACTAGTCCTATGGGTGGGGGCTCCCCCACACTTATAAGTTGTACTTTCTCCTCTTCCACAACCAATGTGGGATTATTCCCAACAATCTCCCCCTCACACATTGGTTGGACACATCTACAACCATGAGGTCCAAGGAGGTGTTAGGCACCTAGGCTCTGATACCAAATGTTAGATCTGGACCTGACCGCATACCTAGGTCCAGCCGGGTTTTTACTCCCCGGGCCACAGGTCTACATGGGCGGAACGCAACCAAGCCCACGGAGCAACGGAGCAACAACCTTATAAGTGGTACTGGGCTTTCTTCCCCCAAAAGACTAGTCCTATGGGTGGGGGCTCCTCCACACTTATAAGTTGTGCTTTCTCCTCTTCCACAACCAATGTGGGATTATTCCCAACATAGCAGGCTAAAGTTCGCATAAATCAAGAAAGAAGAAGAAATGCTAGGGGTTGAAGGAAAAATCACTGTGTCGGATCGCTTCAAGAGAGGGCCCTGAAGGAGGTGGCGGCTGGAGGTGGAGGAGAGCTGCCGCCTGACCCGCTCCAAGCTGCTCTCCATCTCCCCCACCATCTGTACCCACACACGCGCACAAGAACCAAGCAAGTAAAAAAAAATCCCTGGTTTAGTGAGGTTCCGCTCAAAATGAGATCAAAGCGCAAGAATTTCACAGAATTTGATCCCGATTGATGCGATCCGAGATAGGCAGAGGAAGAGCTCACCGTGCTGCTCCCGTTCGAGGCCATGGCCGGATCAGGGGAAGAGGAACGAGACTGCCTATGTGATTTCGACGAAATGGAGGGGGCGATTTGTGATTGCGAAACCTAGAAAGCTCCCCCGTGCTTGGACTTTGATGCGCCAGTTGGCGGATTCAGACAGACGAGCGAATGCCGTCTTCGAAGGTCTATTACGTATGTTTGATAGTTTACGGTTGCTACAGTTAGAGACGTATGTTTGTCGTATCCTACACAAACAAGCGTTCCTTAGAACACGTCACAGGCCTCAATCTTTATCCACACGCTCTATAAATAATACGCGCGCGATACCACAAACGCGATAATAATATCAATCCAAATCCCAAAGCGTAAGATGAAGACGAAGCCAATCAGATCGATCTGAAGATGGCCAGCAGCGACAACGAGTGGGCCTACCTTGCCGGGAACGGCGAGCCCGCCTCGGCGGCTACCGCCGTCTCCAACGGTGACGCGAAGAAAGATGAGGAGGCAGAGGTGACGGGAGTAGCGGACAACGGAGGCAGTGCTGTGCCAGCACCGGTGCCGGCGTACTGTGCATCCGGCGACGCGACGAAGAGCACAACGGACGACGACGACGTTGAGGTGGATGACTGCGACTGTAGCTCCCACTGGTACAACACCGATGCCTCAGAGGAGGACGGCATCTCGGGCGAGGACGACTACTCCGACAACGAGGGCTCGTTCGGCACGATGAAAGTTGACGACTACCTGGCACACATGATAGACCACGACAAGGACACCCACAAGAAGGTCAACGGCGCAGCCACATTAGCTAATGTCGTCGTCAGCGTGTACCCCGTCGGCACAGCAGCACCGTATGCCACCAACGAGCACCCCGATGACGTAGCTGACAATGACGTCTCCGACAACAATGACGACTGCTATCACGGTTACGACGGCGAGGTATACCAGAATTACGGCTACGACCACGGCTCTAGCTATGGCTACGACAATAGAGCTTACTTGGATGGACACTACTATGACCAAGCTTACTACAGCGGCTACCAATACCAGCGGCGGGGGTACCAGCCTTACTACGTGCACGGCGCCGGCATGTACCCGCCGTTGCCTGTGCTGTACGTGTATCCGCACCTGTACGCTTATGCGTACGTCCCGTGCGGGTATGCTCCTCCGTGTGCGCCGATGAGAGCAAGTCCAATAATGGTCTTATAACCAAGCTAGTCAACATTTTTGCTGATGTGGATGAGAGAAGAGAGGAGAGAGATGAGAGCTTGGCTCTCATGCAAGCAACAAGTTGGGCACGGAAGCCTATGCAGTGGTGGGTTTAGATAATAAATGTATGTGAGGATGAATAAGAAAGAGAATGTGAGATATGGTACCATATAATAATAAAAAATATTTTGTAGACAAATAGAAGACAAATTATTGTATAACTTGACTTTTATAACTTGACTTATAGCCAAACACTTAGCTCTATTATTGGACTTGCTCTGAGGGAGCCCTATCCGTACATAGGTTAGGTTTTTTTTCCTTTTCAGATGTAAGTGCGACTTGGCATGCTTTGATCTAGGCAACTGTAGTTAGATTTAAGTAGGAGAGATCGATCCAGGAAACTGATGTTATTACCATCCCTTCAGAATTAAGCTATTGACAAGTTAAACACACTGTGTTTAGTTGCAGCACTCTGATGCTCTGCTAATATCTACGTGTGGTCATGTCTCATGCGGATATGCTGCTTCTCCAAGTCTCCAACAACAAAACCACGACACTGACTTCGAAATAGTTGCATCATCTTGTAGTAAATGCCACAGGATTAGTTCTTGGATCATGCAGGAAGTTCTACGTTTTACACACACTTTGTACAGATGACAATATTAGTGTGAAAAAAGCTACATCAGCGACAAACAAAATTGATCTCTGTTCATCTCGAGTAAGTTTCTATTGAGAACAAAATCTGCTCAGTCACAGGAGCCCAAAAATCACCTCATGAGCGCATTCTCAGAAAAGAAAAACGAAAATCACCTCATCTTGAGCGGAGTCTCGGTTGCCATTGCAACAAGTCAAAACATCAGCTCTACTGAGAGCGCCAAAAGTATGTACAACGGTGCCATCGTATGCTGTCCTAACCGTCCACTTTCTGGATCTCACCCATCATGATACGGTTGCTGACTACATTGAATCCTAAAACTGCTGCGCTCACCTTCTTCCCCTTCTTCCCTTTCTTCTTTCCTCCGACATCCTGCTCTGTCTCGCCACTCGTACCTCCTTTGGCTGCAGAAGCTGGGTTCGCATGCCCTGTGCCATCCCCACGTGTGCTGCCGGCTTGGAATGCCATCTCAATCACCTCTGTTGACAGAAAGGCCTTGTAATTCAGGAACTTGTCGATGAACTCATCGTTGCGGTCAAGAGAGCCAATGTTCTCCCGGAGAAGCATCTCTGATTCAACAGCTGACTGCTTTATGCAGAACTCGAGGAAACTTGTATCTAAAGGGGCAGTAGAACAAAGAATCACAAGTTGATACGTGATGGTCCACATTCTATAATGTATTTATCAAGAATACAGCAAAGACAAATAAAGATTGATGAGTTTTGACTTTGAAGCAAGAACTACAATAATATACCATTGGTTCCAGTGAGCCTGGCCCACTCACTCTCGCACCAATCCCTGAAGTCCATTGCCTCTGCATATAACAGCTGTTAGAAACACACAGTAACAAAGGGACTTCAGAAACCTGAGTATCAATCAACCAGTATACCTGTCTGCTTGTTTGCTGCCTCTGCTTTCCCTTTCCCAGTGTGGTTGGCGGTAGGAGCAGAAGAAAGTGGAAATCTGCTGGCCTGAGACTTTTGACGGTTCAATGGAGATTGATCTTTCATCATGGAACTTCTACTCTGGCTTGAAAGAGTTGGGAATTCTGACCTGTTAAATATAGTAAGATTAAATGTAAATATCGTAGAAAAAATCCATAACAAAATTGGGCAAATAAGATCAAGAAAAAGGAAAGGATGTTCCAGTCATCAATGGTCTAGCAAAGTACCAGCTGTATGCATTATATAATTTATATGTGCTACAATAATTCTAATTCTATGAGGTAAGGGATTTGTAAAAATCAAATCCTGTGTCATTGGAGCAAAGGGCTAGAATAGTAACAATATCGCCTACGGCCAGTGTTTTTAACTTGAAACAGTATATAAACTCTTTATGATCCAGATCCACATATGCACATTCTCATACGAAGATAGGTCTGGAAATGTGAAGACACCAATGTGCGTGCCTATGTGATTGATCTCAACTTCTGAACTGCTGAATCTACAGTCTTAATGCACAAAGCAGGCAGATACGAAATCAATGGTTCAGAGAAACAAAGCAGGCAGATATGAAATTAATGGTTCAGAGAAACAAATTAGACAAGTGAGGAGCACTTCCCTTTTCTACTTCTCACAAAGAGTTAGAGCTATAACAAGTTCGCTGTGACCAAGCCATTTGCTAGACCAAAAGAAGAGAACAACTTTCAGACCATATGTTCCAAGACAATCTCGGTGAGTCATAAGGGTGTATATGCACATGCAAAGTGCAGACTGAGCTTCAAAGAAATAGTAAGTCATAAACTATAACATGAACTGCCATCAGAGGATATGCTACGCATGTGAACAAGACATTCATGTAATACAAATACAACCACACAATTTACTAATCAAATCTACCTACCACTTCAGGTAAATGGCTCAAATACAAACTGTCGATGTTCCATTAAATTCTTAACCAATTCCAAAGAACACTGAAATACAAAGTGGCCCTAATTCTGCAGTTGCGTCTAGTCATTAATTCGCTTATGTATTGTTCACTATGCCAAAAAGCCTAAAAATCCAGAATGAAAAGGATATATAATATCTATCAACCAACACTAACAAATAATCGAGTAACTGTAAAAGCCATCGCAAAGGACGTACTGTTTCTTATCTTGTTTGGAGTGCTCTGATGGGCCCCAAAATAGATCATCTTCAGCATTTGACTTGGAACGGTTGGAAGCATTGGGACTCATCTGGACAGGAGCAATGGTCTTTGATGGAGATGACCCAGAAGCTTGCCAGGAAGAACCATTCCCATGATTTTGTTGGTTCGTAGACACCTTTGCTGGAGTTGGTGAGGGTGGTGGTTGCTGGACAATACCTGATCTCCTTGCTTGCTCTCTCTGAATATCCCTCAAAGACAAAGGTTTATGCACCTTTGTAGAGTCATTAGACCATGCTGGAGCAGGCACAGAGTTTGTCTGATCACTCTTCCAAGGAACAAAATCCCCAAGTGATGGACCACTTGGTGGAGCCGGTAGTATTTCCTTCTCTTGCTGTGCTTGCTTTGAAGATTTACCCTTTTCAGTAGGCATAGAGATAGCTGATGAATCAACGGAACCGACAGGTGATGGTGCTTTGACGGCAGAACCTTTTGCTTTTGTTGCCTTTTTCTTCTTCTTGGAGTCCTTAGCCTTAATGAAGTCATTATCACCAAGAGCAGAAGCATCAGGCTGAACACCAGCAGGTGATAGAGGAGGAAAAGACACATCATTAGCATTACCTATGTCCTCATTATCTGCATTACTAGACCTCACCAAAACTTCTTCTGCCAACAGATCATGCAACTGGGTTCTCTTGTTTCTTGAGTCACCAGCACTTTCCAGGCCACCGAATGATTTACTGGCACCCCCGAACTGTTGCTCAGAAGATGTAGACATGCCATTCCAAGGAATTGATGGCACTGAAGTTGCTGGCATGGCTGGCTTAGCATTGTCCAGTGCTAATCCCCTCTGTGCTCCCAGTTGTTCCTCAGCTTGAATCTTCAGCAGTGATTTAGGCCTGGGTCCCTGGGTAGGTTTCCACCCTTTGTGGCTTGCCGCAGCAAGAGGCTCAGATGATGGAGCACTAGATTCCCATTCAGCTTTGTCAATATCATATTCCTCAGAAAGACTTTTGGGAGGTAAAATCACAGATGATTCAAAGCCCAGAGGCGGCTCAGCAGATCTAGAATTACTTTCCACTCTAATAGGGGAACCCCAAAAAAGTTCCTCCGTGTCATCTGGTAAATCATGCTTAGTTCCACCCTGGTCTGAACCATCAACTTCAGTTTCTTGCCTTGGCTGTATGGAAGAAACTGTCTTTGGAGCTCCTTTGCCAACATCTACAGCTCCCTGTTTCTTCTTCTGCCTCCTTTTCTTTTCTGCTTTCTTCGTCTCCTGTGTATCAGGAACTTTTACTTCTGTTGGCACAGTTGGCTCAATGTCATCAAGGGTATTTTCTGAAGAAATTTTCATTTCCTGGACCCGATTGGAAATATGTGATGACACAATTTCGGATTTTGGATCCAGTGGTGCCTCAGGAAAACCCTTAACTTCACTAAGAGCTGCCCTGTTGACCTCAGTATATACAGAACCCAAAATATTTTCAGGCTCAATTTCAGCTTTATCTATTCCAACCTCCTGTTGATGATTAGCAGACTCCCCTTCATACCCATCTGCAACTTTTGTTAGCATCTGGTTGACCGTACTTGCTTTTAACTGTGTGTTATCATTTGCCAAGTCCTCCAACTTCTGAGGACAAGAATAGCATTCTTTTGAAGTTGCATCCACAAAAATTTCATGGGGCAATGGCAAAGTAGGTACAGAGCTTTGCGATAAACCTCCACCCTCCATACCCCTCATATTCATAATTGGATGACTAGGTTGTTGCCCCTCCTGTGTACCATGGGAAGTCAAAATCCGATCAACTTCAAGAACCTCTTGCATTCTTCGAACACCAAGATTCAAAGAATCACCAATTAGCAATGAGGTATGCTTTGACCCATAAGGATCATGAAGCTGCTGATTGGAATGTCCGTGAGGAAGAACATGAGGAAGTAGGTGTTGTTGCTGCAACAACAGCTTCTGTTGCTGCTCAAGCTGTAGTTGTTGCAGTTGCTGCTGCTGCTGCTGCTGCTGCTGCTGCTGCTTGAGCAATATCATATTGTCAAGCATTGAGAGTTGAGGCTGAGGCTGAGGTGCCACAGGTGGCTGTGATTGCAACTGTAGTTGTGACAGCAGATATTGTTGTTGGAGCATATTTAAAAGCTGTGGATCTTGAGATATCTCAGTAAGCAACTTCTCAGGTGGCAAATGAGCTAAAGGTGATTGAATCTGTGGCATGAAGTTCTGTTGTTGAACAGCAGTAGCGATTTGCTGAGAATTCTGCAGATTTTGATGAACGTTAAGCGTCCCTTGAGTGAGATCTACACCATGCACATTGGGACTAAGATTTCTAGCTTCAGGGTAGTTTGACCATGGTGGCAATCCAGAATTAGCAGCAGGTGCCTGAGGTTTCTCTGCAGAATGCAGCATAGCAAGCAAGTCAACGTTCTGAGATTGCAGAGCTTGGCAAGAAGGATCAACCATGGGAGGAAGCAATTTAGAGTGCAGAGTAGACGCTTCTGAAGCTATAACTTTGTTTTGTGCTTGTGCTGCTGGAATACCATCTCCTGACCAATATGGAACAGGGCTTTGCAAAGATTTTTGCCTCTCCAACAATCTTTTCTGTGCCAAAAGATAATTCATGCCGTTCCCACCCTCGCCTCCAGCCACAGCAACGTTGCCAAAGCTACTGTTGCCATATTCATTCATACCTAATTCCCAAAAAAAAATGGTGTCAAACCATAAAGTGTGCATGATCGGCACCAAAGATGGTAAGAAAAATAATATATGGAATGAAATAGGCACAAATAGAGCTCTTGCCAATAAACAAACCTCCAGTTATAGAGATAGTTTCAGCTGAACGATTGTGTGCGTTATTAGACATAAGTGACTCCAGAAAGCGATTTTGAGCTTCAATTGCACTATCACTCCTGCTTGGCCCACTGTCAAAGATTCCAACACCAGCTGATCCTGCATGTGTGCTACTGCAGCTGACAAACTTCCCTGTAGGTGGAGTCTCTGGCATTAGCATATCACTGGATTTTGTGGTGCCAAACCCTGGAGGTGGCCTTGCCTTTGCTCGTAGGTGAGGCATAACATCCCCAAGCAATAAGAAAGGAGCATCAGGGGGTGCATTTGCAACACGAACTAGCAAATCAATACCAAAATAACCAGCCTCGAACCAGCCAATGATGTCAGCACCAGAAAAAGGGCCTTGAATTTGACCTTGTGGATCTTTGTAGTATAAAGGAAGGCTTTCTGGATTAGGATGAGGTTGAATAGGACTGAAAAATTCATCAACACCTGTCATGCCAACAACTTTACTTTCTTGATCTAAGACATTGGGTATTTGCTGCGCAAAGTCAGTAGTTGGTCCAAGCCTATGTTCTCCAATAAATCGAGATCTTTGTGGAACAACATAAGTAGGTGTCTCTGGCCGCAGGGAATCCCCTCTGACTGGCAAATCAGCTTTTCCAGGAACACCTATTAAAAGATCAACGGCAGAAACTTTTAGGGAGGAAACGATTTACACAAATTATGCAAGGATTCAACGAAGCACAGCAGTGGAATAATAACTACAAAGAACAGCAAGGACGTCAAACAGCCTAATCATATACAACAAAGTGGTCATCTCAAATTGCTTGGAGAACTATATTATCAAATGCATGCAATTGGAATCTTCAAATAAAGTAACCAATAACTACAGGAAATGAAACAAAGGAACAAGCTGGTATTGCTAAACAACACTCGAGTGATTTTTTTTGACTCAGAGCACACAGATTTTTCTCCCATGTATGCATCCCCTCCAAAAAAATGTGAGTGCTCCAACCCACAAAAAACACTCGAATCCTCTCTAGACACCTCCTCAAAAACAATTGAGTGTTTTTTTTTACTCAAAGCACTCAAAATTTTCTCCTACTCCTATGTATGCACTCTCTCCAAAAAAAAATGTGAGTGTTCCGAACCACAAAAAACACTCGAATCACCCTAGACATCTCCAAAAAATCGAGTGTTTTTTTTTACTCGGAGCATTCAGATTTTTCTCCTATGTATGCACCTCCTCCAAAAAACATGTGAGTGCTCCGAACCATAAAAAACACTTGGATACCCCCTAGACTAAGAACCATTTCATAGTATGCCATGTTGAATTTTTGTTTCCCTTTTTTTATGGAAATACCTTATATGAGACTTGAATTTGTCCAAAAATAGAAAAGAAAATGTTTTACACCGACTGATTGTTAACCCAGACATCTAGAAGGTTCCCAAGTTATCAAAGATTTGGTGGTTGAAAAATGGCAAAACCCCAATACATGGACAATTGAACACACAATCATCTCTATGTGATCACTTGAAATTTGTTCAACTAAGTGGCATGCAGTAAACATCAACACTCTGGAAACAGGGAACTAAATAAGATACCCCCGAGACTTCCAGCTGTTTCTCCCTTGAAATCTTCCATGCTTCCTGGTTGATATTCTCTATCACCTGGATAAAGGTAGAATAACATTCAGTTAGCAACATGACAATATCTTTAGGTGTTATTATGCTAGAAAGTAAACAAATTGCATCTAACCTAATTTTGATTGTTTGGATGGCACCACATCAGGATTACTTTTTCCGACAGAAACATCTTTGGAAGCCTGATGGACACCACTGTTTATGATATCCCCTTTGTCAATTGCTTTTAAAATGGCCTGTAAATATAATGAACTGTGAGATAAGAAGATAGTATTACATAATAGTAAGATCATCAAGATAGTATTACATAATAGTAAGATCATCCTACTCGAGAAAATAATATCATAAACTTACCGCTTCTTCAGCAGCAGGAGCAAATAATGCTAAAGGTTCCAAAGTTTCTTCTAGCATAAATGCAGAGACTTCCTCGCAAACATCAAGAGGCATCTTGAAGTCAGAAACAGAAGATGTTCTGTATATGTCAAGTAGTTTCATCCTGCTATATCTAAATGCTGTGCGATCTCCTGATGCACCACCAGGCCTGTCAGAGAGTAGACCAAGATGTAATGGACGTGACGATCCAGTATTGGTTGTGTTTGTACTACCAGATGTAAACTTTCCATGAGAATTTGGAAAACTTGTAATTTCATTGTCTAGCTTCCCTCTACCATATCCATACATAGCAGATGATTTCTGTGATGTCTGCAAGAGATGATGAGATGAATCTCCCCGGCCACGGCCCACAGGATAACTAGACTTCCATGATCGAGAAATATTATCTCTTTCAGTATCCTTTTCATGATTGTTGCCATCCTTTCCATGTGCTACATAGTGAGAGAAACTTTTTTCTCGGGAAGCATCACCCTCTTTGCCTGAATCACCCCACCTGTCACGCCAATTTTCAGATTGCTTATCATTGGGACCCCAACGAGTGCTCCACTTGCCCTCACGGCGTTGGTCATAGTTGCCCTCCTTGTTAATGGAATCACCCCAACGCTCCTGTGGAGCACGACGACCATCCACAGAATACTTGGAGGAGTCATCTGACCATCTTTCCACACTGCGTATATCACCATGTTCCTTGTCTGTCTCCCTCCGGTGAGTCCACCAAGGGGCTGAATTTGGTTCCCTTTCATCGTCACGCCAACGGTCACGACGCCCAGTTTCACCATCAAGAACAGATGCCCTGAAAACATCCCTTTTCTTCGCACTGTAGCTCATGTCTTCACCATTTCCTGATGTCTTTGTAGCATCTGAGCGGATACCCTGTGAACTGGGCTCCTGCAACAAACAATCAATTATATAAATCACTCATCTTCTGCACAAACAAGCGAACAACTAGTACAAGAGGCTAATATCAACCTAAAAAGAATATCCTACTGCTATGTTTACCATGCATACTATTAAGATGTCCAGTTGTTTTAAATCTAGCACTGTTCTACCTCCTTAAGGCCTAAACTTGTTTTCTAGTCCTACCTTCATAAGCCACTGAGGAGAAAGGGGCATATCAGTATCCAGGCCTTGCATCTCTGTAAAAACCAAAAGCTACCATGAATTAGACAGGAAACATGGTATACTAACAAAAACAATGCAGAAGGCTCAGAACACACTCCAAACAGATTATGTTACTGATGCAAGCTTTCTTCTCTTCTAATTGTAAGATGCATTTGATTAACCAAAAAAATTGTTCAACAGTTAGAAGATAAATGCGAGGTAATTTGAACAACATATAACTCACATGAAACTCATTGGATTGGAGGGTTGTGCATATAATGTGCTCTACAATTAAATGAATTTGTACCACAATAATACCGTTAATTGCAATCATAAATCAAACAAACTACAATAACACCTTCTAAAGTTATGTCCACAAATCGAGCAAACAATCACTAGCAGAAGCTGCCATTGATGTTGCACCCACCATGTGTAGCTACATAATGCAATATTTCTTAGGCCAACAGGATGTACCACCTGTTTTCAGTTATATTCTGCAGCCTAAGAAAATTGACACAAACATCACTATTGCGGCAATCAAAACTTCTGTGTGGAGATGGCCATACTTTCAAGCACCCACAACCAAAAAAAAACAAAAAAGATCTCTAGACAACCAAAAAAATCTAAACAACAAAAATCAAAGTACTACAATGGGGGTGAAAAGAATACAATCAGTCAAGTCAACCACCCCAAAATCGGGGAAAAAAACTTAAGTTAACAACTGAACCATTGCATCCAATCCACCCAAATCCAAACCCAACTCGCTTAACTACCCAAGCACCGCCCTTTATACCTAAAGAACTGGCACCACCAAGCAGAAATCGTCCAGGCACACCCTACACCGGCAATAACAGCACTAAAGCCCAAGGGGGGTGGGGGGCAGTATCATTTCGCAACCGCCACAAAAACCCCAAACCCTAGCGACGACGTGCACGGATCGAACGACAGAACGGGAACCGAATCGAAGCAACCCGACTATAGGGGGAGAGCTAGGGTTTCAGCCTGGGGCGACGGATCGAGAGGTGGAGAGGAGGGGGAAGGAAGGGGATAAGTGGGGGGGGGGGGGGACCTTTGGCGATCTGGGGCGGGGGAGGGGTGTCCACGGCGAGGCGGCGGCGGAGGTCGGCATTGGCGCGGTCCGGGGCGGCGGCCATGGGCGGCGGCGGCGAAAACCCTAGGGCAACTGGTTTGAGAGGTTTGGGGCCGGAGACGCGAGAGGAAGCGAGCGAAGGGAAGGGGACGTCACCTCCGGCCGGATAAAAAGGCTGGTGCACGCACAGGGTGCCGCCGCGTTTGCCCGAATCGGGGCCTTTTGCGCCCAAGCCCCTCTAGTTTGCAGAACTAACAAATTCGTCCTCGCTAACTTTTTGGAACTTTATTTTCTATATTTTCGATCTTTGACCATATCTATATATTTTTTGAGCATTTGAAAACCTAAAAGACATGGTTTTCATGGGACTGTTCACTCAGAATTATATTTTTCATGTCTTGCAAATAAGGCTAAGTTTGGTCATAAAATTTTGCATGGTTAAAAGAACATTCCCTCCCTTGGTGCCTTTTTCGGAATTTTTGAAAACATAAACGACATGGATTTATTTCCAATATTTAGGTGGTTTTCACGCACCAAAGGAGACATCAACATTCTTTCCGTGCATTTAGGTTTCTATTATAGATATCAGCTCATAAGGGTGGATTCGTTGGACTTTTAAAAAAACGTGGTGGATTCAACGGATGTGGTGACACTGAACCGGTAATATTGTTGTTTTTTTTTGGACAGTGGCGGATGGTTTTAGCTCCTAGAGTGAGTATTTTTGCAAATAAATCGAATGTCGATAAGCTAATAAGCCGCTTCAAAAAATTATCCTGATAAACTGCTTTGAAAAGACATAGTGGAACGAGAGGCGAAGCCGCCATGACAGGCCTCATCTTTCCAGCTTTTAAAAGATTGTTTTCAGTACTCCATAACTGTTCGGTTTTGGATAGTTGTGGGGATTACTAACGTCTTCAGAAATGGGGGCGTTATAAGTTCTCTGCCTTGTGATTTTTTCTGTATTGCTATTTTGCCAAGTTCTGTTTTTCATTGGCACTGTTCATCGTAATTTGAGCTTCAGGGAAGCAGCGGGAGCAAAGTTCAGAGAAGAGGAGCCAGCGAGTTGCTGTTAGCGGTGACTTGGGCGTGTGATGCTGAAGCAACTTCTACAATGGGTGACTTCTCAGAGTGTGCTCCCCGGCTGGAAGGCGGCGGCGAAGCAACTCAAGGCTGGGAGCAAGCAAGGCAAGCGTGAGTTCCAGGTAGAGGTGGACATGATCAGCCATGCACCACCGCCACCTTGTCTCCCTCATCGGATACTGCATCGACGGCACGTGCTGGCGCGCTGTCTGCTCGTCTACGAGTTCGTCCCCAACCGGACGCTCACCTGCAAGGTAGGTAACGTGCGTCGGTGCCAAGAAGAATTACACCATGATTTCTTGCTGCAAATGCTACAAGAGTGTGTTGATTTGATGCCTATATAACTTGGGATATATTGCAGGGAAAGGCTTGCCGGTGATGGAGTGGACAACGAGTCTACGCATCACGGTCGGGTCAGCCAAGGGGCTCGCATGCCTGCACGAGGACTGTGAGAATCGGTTTCTAAAGTTCATTTCAGTGGTGTTGTTTGTACACTAATACAGGAGTTGGAGTCGCACTTGGTTATTCAGAGTCGGTGTGTAATATGAAATTCACGTGTGTATGTGAAGGTAATCCTCGGATCATTCACCGGGGACATCAAATCGTCAAACATTCTCCTGATAACAACTTCGAGATGGTAAATTACTTAATTGTACTATTTGGAAGTTGGAACATGAAACAACCTAAAATTCAAAATTTTGATTTCTTTTTGAGTCTTTGTTTGAATTCTCAACACCTTTCCCAATTTGGCAATCTTCTTTAAAAACACGCCTTCCTCTTTTGGCCATCCACCTCCCCTCCCCGTTGGCGCCTCTGGCCAAACCGTCTCTCCATCGCCACTCTGTTCCCCCCTCTCCACGCGTCTGGCTGCCACCGCTTGAAATTGCAACTGTGCCTCCCCCTTCTGTTCACACCCGCTTTGCTCCGCGCTGACGCCAAGGCCCCACCAGTCAGTTGCCCTGCTCTCTGCCCCTCTCCCTCGCTTCACACACCGTCTGACCCTCCCTTCTCTCTCTCGTCGTAGCTCACCATTTCCCAGTCGACATGCATGCTTGAGCTGTCCCAGTTGCATCATACCTTAACAACTCCTACAGATGTCGTACGCCACCTAGCATGCATGCCCCGTCCTTCCAGCAGAGCCCCCGCCACCTCTCCTCATCCACGCGCAAGCAACGCTCGGACTGCCTCACCTCGCCTTTAAAGATTAATTGCCTCCACAGAGAGCTCCACACCATTCTTAGACACCCACCAGAACCACTCAATTAAATTCTTGCTCACCGCAGCACCGCCGGTGACCTCCCCTGATCCCGGTGAGCTCTGTACCCAATCTTCTTTGTCTCTCGGCTACAACTCAATTGCATTCGCTAACAGAATCTTCTTTGCCTCCTGAACATGCTGGTGGACTCATTCGAACATGAGCATTCTCTGAGAGCTCTAGCGGCGAAAACTACCATCGACCGTAAAGCCTCTCCTATGGACATCTCAGACGAGTATTCCTTGACCCAAATCAGTGCCACCACCATGAACCCTATGCACCACAGATGGTCAAACCGCTCCCCATCTCACCGAAGAACCACCGAGAAACCCTAACATCATCGTGGAACTCCGAACCTTCTCTCCTGCCGCCAGCCACCACCATCTACCTCCACATCTCCCAAAGCCCAAAAATGGAACCCCCATCTCAAGCTGAACCTGACCATGCTGCCCACTTCTGCTGGAAAGCCTTGTAGGTGCCGCTCCGTTTGAACCACCACCCCCTCTGTTTCACACCGGTGAGAATAGGCTGGAGGTAGACGGCGACCATCGTGGCTACACGCGTGTCGGCCATCAGGCGCCAAAGGGCGCGCGCACTGGGCTGTTCAGCCGCGCGTGGCTTGGGCCGAATCGGTCGGCCCATTTGGTGGAGTTGATTTAATTCCATGCGGGCCACACACTGTTCATCTCTGGGCGGCCTGTTACTATTCATCACTGTGCAAAACAATGTTCATCCAAAAACCCTAAAATCCAAAAATACCCCATTTCGATTGTTTCGACCCCCTGAATCCATTTTTGACCTCCATTCCATCAATTTGTGCTCCAAATAAAATCTAAACCCCTCTATTTGGTTTTTATTACATTTTATTATTTTTATTTATTTTCCTAGCTTGATTAGACTCAAGCACGGGTTATATTATTTTATGTGTTTGTGCTAACTCCCGAGCTTTCCGAAGTGACTATGCAAGGATCAGAACTAGGCAACGAAATCTTCAAGATAGTAGAGTTTGCAAAGCAACAAGATAAGTTACAAGTATTTGATCATATTAAATCCCACGAAATTTAAATTATTTAATTACAGTGTTTCCACTAACGTTATTTGCAAAATGTTATTTAATTAAAATAAATATTTAGAATGACTTGCTAATTAGTTATTTCCTACCACCGAAAAATGATGTGTTTAAATTGAGACCATATTCATCTTAACAATCTTAGCAATATTTAATTATTGTACCATTAAATTTTTATACTATTAAGTGACTTGATATTTGGCCAATAAAATTGTTAAAATGGATCTAGGCCAGCCACATGCACACCACGTGCAGCTGAAACTAGGCCCAGCCAGCCACACTGAGGAGGCAATAGGCCCTATAGGTGGCCGGAGAACTGCCAAGCAGCAGCATCCACAGAGCAGCAATAGTCACCAAACACAAATGTGTGGACAACCGAATCTGGCAAGCTCCAGTGATGCTCGAGGGGACGATGATGGGAATGGCGGCAGATCCAGAGAGGGAGAAGGCCAAGGGCGATGGATGACGGTGATACTCTAGATCCGCTAGGATGCAAGATCGTGGTGACACCAAGAAAAAAGCTAAAACAAAATAGAGGGAGAGGGAGGAAAGGAAGGAAGGAGGAGGGGTAGCCGTCGCCGCCGCAGGCATCCGGTGGGGAGCTGGAGGCGTGAGGCTCTCGGAATGTGTCGGCGCCACCTCCTGGGTTGCCCACAGGAGCAACACGGGAGTCCAAGTTTGATCCTTTAGGGAGGAATTAATTTACATTGTGATCCTGAGTGCTGCAAAGATAATAAGCACTGAAATGCGTGCAGGTATCTTGCTCCCTATTACGCGTCAAGCGGGAAGCTGACGGAGAAGTCAGACGTCTTCTCCTACGGCGTGATGCTGCTCGAGCTGCTCATCGGCCAGCCAACCGCTCGTCCTACGGCGAAGACTGTCTCGTGGGCTAGGTACGTACTTGACTCTGAGGTCTGAACTGACCGAGATGCTGACATTTGCACTAGAAAACGTGGCTGATGGAATGAATCGTGGGAACTTCACGCGAAAACGGCCGGCTCTCTCGCTCGCCTTGGCTGACGGCAAGTGGCGGACCCAAAAATGAAGCAAGAGGGGGGCTAATTTATGACAGAATGAAAACATCACTAGATTGCAATTAAACTATATCATAGCATAAGTACATAAGCAGTAATATAACATGAGCTAAGCAACTTAGCATTAAGAAAGCAATTCAAAAGGTATACTAATAATGCACCGAGTAATCACAATGAGCTGACCTCAACTTATCAAAAGGACCAAAACGCCTTTTAAAATCCAAGGGTACTGCATTGGAAGGCAAAGAGACACTGGGAATTCATGTTAATTCATTGTCCTGCCATAGAGAACATATGGATATAATCAGATTAAACAAACATCAAAGCGAAATAAAATAAAACACTGAACATTAGCACAATGGCTAAGAACACAAATGTGTCACTCTGTCGTCATCCATCTTATTTTCACTTACTAAAGGATGACCATTGACCAAGGACATTGACCTAAGCCATGAATGGCTAATACTCCAGAACATCCACCCAGTCCACCATAGTATCATTACATTTTACTATCTAAGGACCAATTTAAACCCCCAGATAACCAATAGTTCTCTAACATCTAGCAACATTTGCAGAAATGAACAGACGACAAGCATAATTTTGTGAGTGGCGATAACAAACAAGGAAATCTTCACGAAAGTATTTAGATAAAGACATGCCAAGCAGTCAGGATGCACATATACACGGTTCAAATTTTTTGATCCAGCCCTGGAAACACTTTATCCACAAACAAACACCAACACCACCCAGCCCTCACCCAGAAGCACTGAAGCAGATTGCTCTACTCATATGGGCAGCAGGGATGTCCCCCATAATATGTATTTCCAATTCCAAATCGGTCAACCTAGACAAGCATCACAACCATGATCACCTTGGCCTCAGATGCTATGAACCGTCACACTATCAATATCTTCCATTGCAAAGGTATCAAGCATCAAGCAAGCAACAGAAAATAAAAACACTTCGCTCATCCGCTGTGTCTTATAGAACTAGAGTTAATTATTTTTGCTACCTTAGCGTTGGGGAAGCGGTAGAGTCAGAGGGCTGCCGCCGGGAGCCCGGATCCCAGAGGCCGGAGGCGGAGGGCGGTGGCCGGGAGTCGGGAGGGCGGAGGCGAAGGCCGGAGGGGCAGAGGACCGAGGCGGCGAGGCCAGAGCCAGCGGCAGGGAACCGAAGCAGGGGCGAAGCATCGGAGCCAGAGCCGGAGTCAGAGCCGGAGTTCCGGCGGGCTGGCGGCGGTGGAATCGTTCGGGGGCGGCGGGGCGCGACGTGAGCTAGGGTTGTGAGGAGCCGCACGGGTCGGGGGCTTTGTCTAGCAAGGGGGCTACCTACTGTTTTAGATGGTTTTGGGCCTGATGAACAGTACCAGTCTATAGAGGTTAATGGGCCAGGAATGGGCCAGGACCCGGGCTACAGCCCCCCTAGCCCGGGCCCTAGATCCGCCCCTACTGACGGCAACTACGACGGCCTCGTCAATCCACAGCTGGACGGCGACTATGACCAGACGGAGGTGGCACGCGTCGTCGCCAGCGCCGCCGCCTGCGTCCGCCACGCCGGCAGGAGACGTCCCAAGAATGATCCAGGCACGCACTAATTCACCTTTGACACTGATCTCACGTTTGATCTGGACCATCCACTGCCGATCGGAAGAAACTTACGTGCACAATGCTACGACCATCTGCGTGGTGCTGCAGGTCGTGAAGGCGCTGCAGGGAGATGTGTCGCAGGAGGAGCTGAACGACGGGGTGCGGCACGGGCACAACACCGTGAACGTGTTCAGCTCGAGCTCGGGGTCGGAGTCTACGCAGATGGAGCTGATCAGGAAGGTGGCGCCGCCACGGCGAGAGTCTGAGTCGAGTACCGGCCCCATCCCGACTTCGCCACCAGTCAACGGCGGCGGCCGACGACAACGACTCCTACTCCAGCGAGCACGGTCCGGCCACGAACCAGAACGGGCAGCATCGAGCTCACCGACAGTTGTGAACTGTGAAAGGTGTGTGCAGTGTATTCTCATGTGCATATGCCTTGGAGAATTTAACTGCAGGAAGTGTGTTTCTTTCTTTTTTTTCCCTGGCTATCTTTTCTATCTGTGTGTGTTCTTCTGATATTCTGATCTCTTACTGTCATCTGTAAATCGATCAGTTCTTTTCTTTTTGTCTTTGTGCTAGACGAGTAATCAACCTTATTGAGTGTACAGAGAAAATTAACGAAGATACTCATTAACAACTAGAATTATGGAGATACTCAGTGTACAGGGAAGGGCGCCATGGGGGAGGGGATGGAAGCAGGGTGAAGAGGGCGAAGGTCGAGACCAGGGAGAGGGGCGACATGGACAGGCAACCAGGATGAAGGACAATGGCTAGGGAGGAGGGGGTGTGCGCAGTGCTACAAGGAAGTGGCGCCGCCGTGGTGGAGGGTGGCGTCGGCGGTGCCTAACCCTAGCACCCATGGGATGGGATCAAGAGGGAGAGGCAGCAAGCTGGCATGGTGAAGATGGAGGGGGCCGGTGGTGGGTGAGAAGAAGGGGAGCGGTGGCTGATGATGATGGGGCAGTGATGGCGCGTAGAGGGACCTGGCATTGGCAAGGGAGGAGAGATGATTTGAGAATGGTAGGCGTTAGTAAGAATCTATGCGGTGTGGAGGCTTATGTGGAAAAAATCCATAAGTGAGCGAGCGATTCTGCGCATCTCGATCGTGGCCGCCCAAATAGGATCCAACGCTTCACATCCGCATTAGCATGTTAGCACCAAATCTCCATTAGCACTATATATATATATATATATATATATATATATATATATATATATATATATATATATATATATATATATATATATATATATATATATATATATATATATATATATATATATATATATATATATATATATATATATATATATATATATATATATGTATATGTATATGTATATGTATATGTATATGTATATATGTGTGTGTGTGTGTGTGTGAATATATGAAGTATTTTTGTACTCAGAGTACATACTTCCACTTTTCATATACCATTTAAATAAATATGTTATACTTATTTATCACTTTTGATATACTTAAATACTAATTCTAATATACTCCAATTTGACTTTGTTGAAAAATTTTCATCGAAATCCTTTATTTTTTTTCTATATACACTTTCTATGTATAAAAGGAGTACATACACAAATTATGATGTAAAAAAGTAGACTTCGATGAAACTTTTCATGGAATTCACTTTAGAGTATCTAAGAATTATTATTAAAATATACTCAAAAGGATAAAGAGGTATACATACATGCATGTATACATACATAGGCAGATAGATAGAGTTGGGAAGTAACTATTCTGTGTGTACGACGCTAGTAAGACTTTGATTAAGCATAGGAGCTAACACATTTTGTTATTCTTCTTCTTATAAGATCAAATACTCATCTAAAGGTTAAAACAATAGGATGATATGGCTGCACCAAAAAAGATAGAATTAGTAGTAACTACAGTTAGTAGGGACTAATTGTTTAGTATTATAGGATAAGACAGACAAAATTTTTCCTTTGAGAGAGATAAAAGAAGATATGGAGAGATAAGATAGATGGGTGGACAATGACATGTGGGCTTGATCGATATCAAAGGGAAAATACACCTTTTGTGCCTCTTTTATCTCCAAATTTTTGAAATAATAATATTTTAATTAATGCAGTGTGCTCAAGTAAATGATCATAATTTTGCAGTGTCTATTACACAAATTATCGATTTTACAGTGTGTCTCAACGAAGGCCAACAAAGTGCAGCGCCTAAGGGCATCCCCAATAAGGACACATCAGCCAACTAATAGCTAACCCACGTCATCTATATCCTACGTGGAGGGGAGAAAAAGGAAGAAAGAGAAAGAGGCCGTCGCGCATGCGATCGATTTAGCGAGCTCGAGAACCGGCAACTATCGACGGCCGAGGTAGTTTATCGCCGTCGTCTCTTCGGGACGCGCTTCCTGGATCGAGTGCGCTCCCGCATGGATTTTCATTTTGCGCGCGAAAGAAACTAGATCGTCACTCTGCGCGTGAAATGGTGGCCGATTTCATCCTATTTCAGAAGCAAGACAAGATCAATCCCCTTTTCCCAAATAGCGACCTCCCATCGCCTTTTCCTCCTCGAAGCAAGAAATCAAGTTCATCTTCTTGGGATGGTGGCCGCTCGAAGAGGAAATAGTGCCGGCGCCGGATGGCAACTCGGGATCCTCCGCCGCAGCTTGGTGGGGTGCTCCGCCACCACAAACCACCGGGGCTGCTACAGGTTCGTCGCCGTTGTCCTCCACCTTCTGGGGTACACGGATCCCCTCCACCTTTGGGTTCTGGCTGGGTGCGCGCCGCGCGCAGCACGCCCCGGCTCCTTCTGGGGTGTAGTGCGGGCACAGGCCCCATCCATCTCCCTTGGTGCCCAGTCTTCTACTCCTATTATCTTGGATGAACAAGGCTCTGCAGATCTTGAGAAGCTGGAAGGAGATAGGTACGTATTTGGTTGCTTCTTGTATGCTCATGTATAAACTCGTGTAAGCCAAACCCTTTCCCTGATTATTTCCTTTGCTTTGACTAAGATTAAAGGAACAAGAAACGTTTGACCCTTGATAAGTTCTCTGTTTTGTTGAAAAAGAAATAGGATAAGAACTGTAGAGAACATTTAGCAACCAATTCTTTGTTGAATAATCATTGCTTCTTTTGTCAGCAAGATAACAGAGTTGATCTGTTCTTCCAAAAAAAGCAGAGTTGATCTGGTGCTAGCATGCCTTGTGATCTGAATGTTGGTGTGTTCATTTAGTAGAGAATGCTTAATGATCTTGACAAGAACATGCTTTGTTGTATTATAAAAAATCTGTTTTATGACATATTTGGTATCCATCGAGTTCGATGCTATTCCTTTCTAACATGTTTTGTTGAAGCGCTTTTTATCGTGTCAAATTTCTTCTATATGTAGCTCGTTGATTACTACCAATTACATTGGCAATATACGCTATTCTCGCCTTTTGCGATTGTACCAATGACACATGAATCGCATCATATACACTATTCGATTCCTATTGTTGAAATAGAAATTTATCAAGACACTACATGCAAGTGGTGCATCCTTCATTGCGAGGAAATGGATTGTCACCCCGGTGGTTTTCTAAGTTACTTTAAAAATGCTCAACAACCATTTATCCCACCACCAAACTACCATTTTGTCGATGGCTCTAAGACATTTGTTCCAAATGTCCAACCCTCTATCAACACTGACAGTGGAAACCAAGAAACCCAGACTGTTAGGAAAGAGAAGCGAATGCCATGGACACAAGTAGAGGACCTAAAGTTGGTAAGTATATATACTATTGTTTAAAATGAGTTTGTTGCTGCTTTATGTGTGGAGATATATTTATATTAACAGCAAGCCATGAATAATGTTATTTCCTATCATTTGTAGATTAGCTCTTGGTTGAACAATTCAATTGACCCAATCAAGGGGAATTTCAAGAAAATGACCAATATTGGGGAGATGTGATTGTAGAATACAATAGCACATGCAAAGGATCGGACAAGAACAACTAAGCAAACCAAGGACCGTTTTCATAGGATTAAGAAAAATGTTGCTGGGTTCTGCGACTGCTACAAGAAGGTTAGCTCTATCTATACTAGCGGTCAGTCTGAAGACCAGCTCAGGGATAAAACTCTGAAAATGTATGAGGTTGACTACAAAGAAGGCCCATTTTTATTTATGTATTGCTGGACAGTTCTTCGCAGCCAACCAAAATGGCATGCTTACTTGGAGGAACTTGACAGTTCGAACAAACGGAAGTTAGATGATGGTTGGAAGGTGGATGAGCACACCTCTCCAGAAAATGTTGAAGATTTGCAACGTCCAATAGGCACCAAAGCTGCCAAGGCAGAACGCAATGGGAATGGTAAAGGCAAAGGCAAGGCTAAGATCAAGGAGCGTTTATCTGAAATGGAAGATGAGCTTGAAAAGTTTTTGGAGGTTATATCAACAGCGACTAAAGACCGAGATGATATGGCAGATACACAAAAACTTCTTTCCAGCTAGAAGCTTGAGTCTCGAAGGCTTGCACACCTGGCAGCAAAGGAGCACAAGGAGTCGGTTTTGCTAGAAACATATCGATCACTTATGACACAAGACACCAAAGAGATGGCTGACGATATAAGAGCAGAGCGTATGATGGCATTGAAGTTTTTGCGCGAGAAGTTGCTGAAATTTGATTGAGGTACTGCCTCTTATCATCAGCATTTTTTTTATCATGTTTGTGTACCATTAAAAAATTGCATCTGCTAGTTGAGTGTCAAAACAGCTAACTGCATGCAGTCCCAATACAATTTACTATGGGCTAGTTGAGTCCCAAAACAATTAACTGCATGCAGTCCCAATACAGTTTATTATCTAACTGCACACAGAATCTCCATCTATATAATTCACTTCTTGCTCAGAAACATCTCTCGCATCTATCCTTTAGAAAAAACACTCCAGTATGTCAGACTCATCCTCCTGCATGGATGGTCCTGATGACATAGATCCTATGGATATATACACCCTAGATGAGTACATTCTTTGAGAAAATGTCTGAGTCTTTCGCAAGCGATTTGCAATGAAGTTCAAGGCCAAAATCGAAATCTTCAAGAAGATTTATCTGGGCGCAGCTCTGGTACAAGGAGGTATATCAATCGAGACTGTGTAGCTGCTCATCAACGTCTTGTAGCCGACTACTTCGCTGAAGACCCACTCTACAATGATGCCATGTTTCGAAGAAGATATCGAATGAGAAGACCTCTGTTTCTTCGTATAGTGAGTGCCCTAGGCGAGTGGTCTCCCTACTTTACTCAAAGGATTGACTGCATTGGCCGCTTGGGGCTCTCACCATTGCAGAAGTGCACCACCGCCATCCGTTTGCTAGCGTATGGCACAACTGCTGATTCCTTGGATGAGTACCTAAAGGTGCCTGATAGCACTGCATTGGAGTGCTTGGACAAGTTATAGAAGGGGTGATAAAGGTATTCAGCGAGCAGTATCTTCGACGTCCCACGTGTGAGGATGTGGAGCGTTTACTTCAAGTTGGAGAGTCACGTGGATTTCCTGGCATGCTTGGAAGTATTGATTGCATGCATTGGCAGTGGAAAAATTGTCCCACAGCATGGAGGGGCCAATACACACGTGGTGATCATGGGTTTCCTACTATGATCCTAGAAGCAGTTGCTTCGCATGACCTTTGGATATGGCATGCTTTCTTTGGTATAGCTGGGTCCAACAATGACATCAACGTATTGAATCAGTCCCCTTTGTTCATTCAGTCGTTGAGAGGAGAAGCTCCTCGAGTTCACTTTTCCGTCAATGGGAGGCAATATAGTACAGGATACTACCTCGCTGATGGAATATATCCCGAATGGGCTGCCTTCGTCAAAACCATACCTCTTCCTCAAATTGAGAAGCATAAGTTGTTTGCACAACATCAAGAGGGGGCAAGGAAGGATGTGGAGCGTGCTTTTGGGGTGTTGCAGTCTCGTTTCAATATTGTGCGCCGTCCAGCACGATTATGGTTACCACACAGTATTGGGAGAATCATGAAAGCATGCATCATTCTCCATAATATGATAGTTGAAGATGAGAGAGATATGGCTGCCATTCCTATTGACTTGAATGAGAATCCGGGTGCATCAATTGTTCTTCCTCCTGAAATAAATAGTGGCGGCACCATGGACTTTGCTAATGTGCTGCATAGAAATGCTGATATCCGTTCTCGTCCAATTCATAGTGATATGAAAAAAAGACTTAATTGAGCATATTTGGCAACGATTTGGCAATATAATTAGCCATGGTAGAATATTGCACATCTTCACTTCTTAACATTTCCTATTAGAATGTAATGATAATTATTTATCTATTTATTTCAGGAAGAAGAACAATTGACTTGGTGCTTCCTGGTGTGGCACTAACAGGTAAGAAGAGACGTTCAGAAGTTTCTGCTTCAGATTGCATTATACAGAGCCAAACTGCATTCTGTGGCCACCCTCTCCTTTTAAACTATCAGCTGTCAAAATCCTTTTTATAGCAACAATGTATGTGATCTTTATTTACATCTGTGTATCCTCTCTGCAGGGTATGGAAGGATTGTTTTGTTGATGCGTGCTCAAGAACTGCTTGTTCACTTATTTGGTATCTTAAAAATGTTAGTTTTGGATTGTTGAAACTAGCCGGATGTATTCTGGAATGCATGAGACTGATTAGCATTATCTTTTATTACGAGAACATTGTTGATGTGCTTATTGTCATGCTATATTCACCTATCTTATTTTGTTGCAAACAATATCGTTGTAAGATTACTATTTAGTCAACCAATTTTCAAGAATTTAATGTTGCTTGACCTCTCTTAGCACGCAGTCAATTTTGTCTTTGTTTTTCTTGCGATTTTATTCCTGAAGTACCATATTTGATCATGGGTTTAGCATGTAGTGAGGCTAGTATAATTTGTTACATACATGCCCACAAAGACGTTTTTTACTTTTGATGAACATCTTATATGTCTACGTGCAAGCATTAAATGCTTATGTGCTTTATAGAGGTAATCTTAGGGCATCTCCAATGGTTCTAGCTAGCAACTAACTATAAGATTTCCACATCATTTATATAGTACACACTAAAACTAGCATTCTAAAGAACTATCTATAAGGATAGTTATTTGATGCTTACATGCACACACAGAATTTATAGAGGCTGTCTCGTTTGGCGTTATAAACTAGTGCTTAAGGAAGAGCTAGTTCGGTTTTTTTTGCATACTCTCTTTCCTCCACATAGGATATATGCTGATGTGTACATGCATATAGCTAGCTGACTCAGACTATTGAAGATGCCCTTATAGACAGCTTGTTGTATTAGCTATCTCTTTTTGTTGTCTCTAGATGACATGGAGATGACTAAGAGCAGGTACAATAAGGCTTAGTCAGCAGGCTATAGCAAATATAATATCAACAAAATCTTACGTGGCAGAGAGAGAAAGGAAGAGAGTGAAGGAAGCTGGCTACTAAATTACAGCTAGCTATAGCACGTAAAAAATATGCATTTCACTCTCTTACACGTGGGGCCAAATAGTTATTGTAATAGCTATCTTATTGTATGAACTATTTTTTTGAAGGCTATAGATGAAATGGACAAGTGTTATAGCCACTAGTTGACTATACTATTGTACTTGCTCTAATAGACAACTGCTATCTCTATTATTGGGATGCCCTAAGCCAACTTTGCCAAATAAGACATGTAGCACCAGTACTCTACAGTAAGTTGTTACTACTTTGAGTTTGCATGTAGCAATTGGTTCTTGATATCTGTATGTTCTTCAAGGACCTCCTGAATTGCTTAGTATTTTCATCTTTCGAGAAGAATTGCACCGTATTTTCTCGTCTCCTGTACCGGAAAGATTGTGTATACAAAGGGAACTGAAATGCACAAATCAGCATCACCTTTCATGTCAGTATTAGATGCAATGAGGATCTCACAACAACCATGTCAACTAGGTGCAAAACAATGCAATCAGTAGAAATTCTATAAAACTCTGGATTTATACTCGAACTCTATTTGTCTTGATACGTGCTAAGAAGGCACAGTCATATCTGTACGTGTGATATAGATACATGATATATATATATTTCTTATAATTAAAAAAAGGAAAAAAAAATGAGCCGACGAAAGCAGTTGAGCGCCGTCGTGACAAAAAAGGTCGTGAAGGAGAACAATTTTCCTTCAGATTTTAGTGGGAAGTCATCTTTCCGCAGCCGGTCAGGTGAGCTGCCATGTTTGCTTGGGCGATGGATGTGCCGCGTTTGGCTTTCCGCAGCCATATTCGTGGACATGCCGCTCTCCGCTCGAAGTTGGAAGTGCCCCGCCGTCTCTACGAGGAGGAAGAGGACAACAAACTTTCCACTGTTTCGTTAGGCTCGCTTCTGATTTATTTTTTACTATTTATAAATTTCGTCTTTTTCTGAACTTTTGACTTTTTATTGAGCTTTTTTGCCGGTTCTTTTTTTCCCGTATTCGTTTGTATTATACATATTGTGCTAACATATTTTTTTTTATATTTTTAAATTTTTTTAAATTTAATTATGCTAAATAAGTCTCTGTCAGCTACAGTGTTTTTTTCAGCCAGCTACAATGTTTTCAGCCATAAGCCATGAGCTTTTAAGCCCAACCGATCACCACCTATAGGGCTGTTGGTGGCCTCCACCACGTGACGCTTTTGCACGGCCTTCTGATACTTAACTTTTAAACGGAGTATTTTCTCAAGACGGGGTCTACAAGTTAAACGTAGTACACGTTAAAAGCCCAACATCTGTACCAACCAAAATTGCAAGTGAGTATCGATCTCTCCGTAATCTGTACCGTAAACAGCCAAAATTCAAAAATTTCAGCCAAAAGCTATAAGCCGCAGCCAAAAAGAACAGGCCCATATTTATACTGTCTATATTAATTAATTTTTAAGAAATATATTTTTAAGATGAAATTAATAAAAAGTGTACTGAATTTAACTGTATCGATCAAAATCGTAGACTACTATTTTACTCATCGTACATAGAATAACTAAAATTTAAATATTTAACCTATTAACCTAAAATAATCCACCCAAAATTGCTGGCATCACGCATCTATCTCGTACATAGAATAACTAAAATTTAAATATTTAACCTATTAACCTAAAATAATCCAACCCAAAATTGCTGGCATCACGCATCTACCTTTCTCTCCACCCTTTTCAGTGGCACGATCGTAAAAGGCTACCCAACTGCGAGAGCAAAATCGTCTCGTCCAAACCATCTTCCTCCCCCCTGACCAGTGACCCCTCCACCGTCGTCGCCTTCTCCACCGCCGCTCTCCACCCCCTCCTCCTCCTTTCTCCGCACGCGCCATAGCCAAAACCTCCCACGCGCGCGCCCTGAGACCTACTCGAGATGTGGCGTAGCTGCGTCTCGCGCGGCCTCAGGAGCCTCTCCAAGGCCAAGTCCTCCGCCGCCTCCTCCTCCAGGCTCTTCTCCACGACCTCGGTACCCTCGATCCCCATCCTCGTCTCCACTCCATTTTATCGGTGCATTTTTTAACCATTTTTTTCGAGTTTTTTTAATCAGTGATCGTGGTATTGGCGATTTGTCGCGGTTTACACGGATTTCTAGATCGAAACAACAAATATTTTTTTTCGAGTAATTTTGGCTTCCCATGCGACGAGATGGTTCAGTTCCAGGAATGCGCAGTGATTTATTGTTTTGTTTTTGTGGATGCGCGCATCTGCAGTCGTCCTACACGGTGGTGGACCACTCGTACGACGCGGTGGTGGTGGGGGCCGGCGGCGCGGGGCTCCGGGCGGCGATCGGGCTCTCCGAGCACGGCTTCAACACCGCATGCATCACCAAGCTCTTCCCCACGCGGTCGCACACCGTCGCGGCGCAGGTATTATCATCGCACTTGCTGCATACCTACTTAGCCTGGTATTTAGTGAAATGAAATTCGCTGCACAACATATCAGGATTGTGAGTTATAAGTTGGAAATTGTTTTCTGTGCGCACGATTTGATGATCATTTCTGTTGGTTGGTTAATTTTGGAGTGCGTTGGATACGGCGCTCTCTGTGCTAAGCAATTACCATTTGGTTGGCCTTTATATTTGCCCTATGGCATGCTTTTTGTGTAGTATGCTAATCGAATGAGTAAAAAGAGCCAAATTTGGTTAAGTGGTAACTGTTTGCCTGAGCAGGTTGCATCCATGCTGTTGCTATTTTCGAAGGAGGCATGGAGCATCTGCTCTTGAATTCAGCACTTCCTGAAGGAGGAAGTGTGATGGTGGGGTTTCATAATTGGCAGTTGGTTAGGGGGTGACGAATGTAATGCGCAAAGTTTTGTATAGAATAAACAGAACTAGTTGCTATTGTATTTGTTCCAAATATGAATTGATACATAGGGCTTACAATTCTGCAACTTTTGCTTGGGTCTTCTTAAGGTTGCTGAGTACTTTAATTTTGGAAAGCAGGGGTTCTATTGTCTCCAACTCTCCATCCTTTGAAATAGGTGTGAATATTCCTTGCAATGCATTTTCATGTTACAGGAGATGTGCTGTTCAGGACATCTGCTGAACTTGCTTGACTTGTAGTGTTACTATGTTAAGAATTCTTCATACTGATGCCATACAAATATGCGATTAATTTTATTTGACAAATTTATGTACTAGTGTGCCATTGAGTTGTTCCCATATTGTCCCATTATTGGTATCTAGCTAACATGAGACATGCAGGAACAATTGTTTTTGTCAAGGTAGGTCTAAGGTCACATGCAGGCATGTTGTCTTTTGCTCCATTAGTATGCACTGGCAGAGTTCTCTTAGTTATGGGTTATTGTGTAATGTTTTATGAACTTTGGACATGCATTAACTTGCAACAATGTATGCAGGGAGGCATAAATGCTGCTCTTGGAAACATGACCGAAGACGATTGGAGGTGGCATATGTATGATACTGTCAAGGGAAGTGATTGGCTTGGTAAGCTACTCATCAGCATTTTTTTTCCTTGCATGCATTTTGATGTTTTTGGGAAAACACCTAGAGGTTCTAATCATTTGATTTGAAGAGTTAGTGTGGACTGACATCTTTTAAGCAACTACCCAAGTGTTCTATAGTCGAACTTTCTTTTTAATGTGACATTCCCATCCATTTCCAGGTGATCAGGATTCTATTCAATATATGTGCAGAGAAGCACCAAAAGCTGTTATAGAACTTGAAAACTATGGATTGCCATTTTCGAGAACTGAAGATGGAAAGATATACCAACGTGCCTTTGGAGGCCAGAGCTTAGATTATGGGAAAGGTCATAACTTTCTAACTTCAATTTGAGAAGGCAACCTTCACATGTATCTTATTCCTCATCCTATCACTATCTGCTATCTTCAGGTGGACAGGCCTACCGATGTGCATGTGCTGCTGACAGGACAGGACATGCTATGCTACACACACTATATGGTCAAGCGATGAAGCACAATACTCAGTTTTTTGTAGAATATTTTGCACTAGACCTTCTCATGGACAATGACGGTAAGATAATTATTTTTTTAGATTGTCATGTTTCTTTATACCTTGTATTTGGTAGTACACAAGACTCAATGTGAATTAGAGAAGATTAACTTGAACTGGAATTAATTGCTCTATTGCACTTCTTAGATTGGCTTTTCATCATGTTGTAACATCTGACAGAGACATTTTTCAGACTGAAGGACTAATCATTCCCCAGTCCCTTTTTTCATTAAAACTCATAATTCCTAAAAGAGTACAGCTAAGGAGCTAAACTCTAGATAGTACATCCAAGCTTCAATGGAAGTACACACTCCAGAGTCCAGACAAAAGCTAAAAAAGAACATCTCCGTCAAAAGAGACACCCCAAAATTGTCAGACTGACAACACCACTGCTGTTCTTCTAACATCTTCGATATCTTGATCCACTGCCATGTTATTGTTACTTGAAGCCAACTTCCTCCACCACTTGAGCAAAAAGACAAGTTTATGAATCAATCTGCTTATGTCTGCTGGCGTATGCTCAGAGACGATATCATTCCTATTAGTCCATATTGCCCAAGCAATTGCCGCAAAATCAAACAGAGCAAGTTCCGGCTCATCGGTACTGCCCTGCAGTCACACATCCCAAATTTCAGAGAGTGAAGTTGGATATTTCTGACAGAGACATTCCTAGGAAACATTGTATCCATGTTCTGTGTTTTCAATTGCTTCCACTAATGTCAGTAGTTCCACTTTCCATGTTTACTTGCTGAGGCACTTCATATTACCCTTTCTAGTTACTGCCCTGTATGTCTTTGAAGCATTATTTTGGTTTTTTCCAAGCCCGGGTGCTTTTATTGTCACAACCAAAATGCTGCTTATGTGTTATGTTAACATGGTCTCATCCATCATTGTTAACATGGTCTCTTACTCTCTTTTATTCACTATGCCATTACTCATGAACCCAAGCTTGCTTGTAACACAATTTTCATTATATGGTTGTCGGCTCCTCTTCCATAGTTGTAATTCTGTTAATAATCTCATCCACATACTTGCACTTTTCTACCTGCTTCTTGCATTGGGAGTTATGAAGCTTGCTTCGAGCTGTCCATGGTTTCAATTCTGTTAATTAACGCACAATGATATTTCAGGCACCTGCCAGGGGGTCATTGCCTTAAACATGGAAGATGGCACCCTTCACCGTTTCCGTGCAACAAATACAATTCTAGCCACAGGGGTAAGATCTTTTACAATTTGTAAGTACAAAATGTTTGTTCTTGCTGACTTTAGCCAAGAATTTGATTTTGGGTTATGGAAATAGGGTTATGGCAGGGCCTACTTTTCAGCAACCTCAGCTCACACATGTACAGGAGATGGCAATGCTATGGTCGCACGTGCTGGTTTACCTCTTCAAGTTAGTCCTTTTTATCTAATGCTGATTTTAAGTTACTCTTCCATAATCCTGGCCTTATTATGCTTGCCTGATATATGTGTCGCAGGATCTTGAGTTTGTCCAGTTCCATCCTACAGGCATTTATGGTGCTGGATGCCTCATCACTGAAGGTTGTATATACTCAGCTATTTCTTCCTGTTGTTATCTTAGGGAATTCACTTGTTTATAAACCCCCTAGTTTATTGATGGTGTATGCTTGCAGTTGGTGTTGTATCTGTCAAGCCCAATTTTTTTTCCTTATCTGACAACTTCTTTACCGTGTTGATCTCATACGATTCTCAGGGTCCCGTGGTGAAGGTGGTATCCTTAGGAACAGTGAAGGTGAGCGTTTCATGGAACGATATGCTCCTACTGCAAAGGATCTTGCTTCTCGTGATGTTGTCTCAAGATCTATGACAATGGAAATTAGAGAAGGGCGTGGTGTTGGTGAGTTTTAGTCCTCTCATTTTATGTTCAAGGTGCCAAAACTCTGTGGCTTATTTACATGAACCTTATCTTTTGGTCTGGTTACCTCAGGGCCATTGAAGGATCACATCTATTTGCATCTTAACCATCTGCCTCCTGAAGTTCTTAAGGAAAGGCTTCCTGGTATATCTGAAACTGCTGCTATTTTTGCTGGTGTTGATGTCACCAAGGAGCCAATTCCAGTTTTGCCTACTGTGCACTACAATATGGGTGGGATCCCAACAAATTACCATGGGGAGGTTTGTCTTGAATTAGCAGCAAACATTATTGTGGATCACATTTGCTGATCTTTAATGGGAGTTCTGTTCTGCCTATTAGGTTGTGCATATCAAGGGTGATAATCCAGATAGTGTTGTTCCTGGTTTGTTGGCTGCTGGAGAAGCAGCATGTGCGTCTGTCCACGGTTCAAATCGTCTGGGTGCAAATTCACTTCTTGACATAGTTGTTTTTGGCAGAGCTTGTGCAAACAGGGTGGCTGAGATCGCTAAACCAGGCAAATTCCTTTCCTCTGTTACGTAACTCATTGCTTGATTTGCTCTTCGTGATGCACCTGATGTTAATGATGCACTACATTATAGGTGAGAAGCAGAAACCTCTTGAAAAAGGTGCAGGAGAAAAGACCACAGCCTGGTTGGACAAGCTGAGAAATGCAAATGGGTCACTACCAACCTCCAAAATCCGTCTCAACATGCAACGTGTTATGCAAAATAATGCTGCTGTCTTCCGTACACAAGAAACACTTGAAGAAGGTATTGCACATATCCTTTGTAGAGTTCTGCATTACATACAGAATATCTGTTGTCAGTTGTCAGGTTGTCACCATAGACCATTGAGAGCCAAGCGAAAATCTGAGAGCTATTAACAGTAGGAAGTAAGCACAACTCAACTTGTTACAGTGTTATTAAGTCGTCGACTAATCGGCGACTAATCCACGGCTAGTCGTCCAGTCGGTACATGACGGACGACTAGGGAGGTTGACTCGACTAGAGCGACTAGTCGAGCGGCCGGACGACTAGTCAGCGACTAATCACAACTAGCCGGCCATGTCCAGCTACACGACTAGGAGCCAGTCCACTGGATCGGTAAGTTTGAGCCCCACTAGAGAGGCTCGGCCAGACCGAGACTTAATACAAGTGATTCAATAACCCTAGATCTTATTACACACCACATGCGCTATTTTGGTTGTAGTATTAGTCGAATAATTCCAGCTTGCTTCTTTATTATAACTGTGACAATTGTAGACCTGACTCTGGTGACTAGTCGACTAGATTCGACTTTATGACTTAATGGACTCAAATATTAAAGATAGACACCAGTAGAAAGAGTCACAATTCTTGGTGATCATTTATCAATGAATTCTCATCGACCTTATGTCTATTAGGTTGTCAACTGATTAGCAAAGCATGGGAAAGTTTTCATGACGTGAAGATCAGTGATCGAAGTCTCATATGGTATGTTCTTCTTCATAAGAATTGCATCAACTTATTTGGCTTGTAATCTTGGATTAACTATCCATTTTTGTCATTTGTTTCCGCAGGAATTCAGACTTGATAGAGACTATAGAGTTGGAAAATCTGTTGATAAACGCATGCATAACTATGCATTCAGCAGAGGCACGGAAGGAAAGCAGAGGAGCTCATGCTCGTGAAGATTTCACGGTTTGCAACTTCCTTTGTCTTGCTCTCTCTTCCTTGCAGCCACATATTTCTATGTTATAATGACAACTGTTTTCCCCCTTTGCTTACAGACAAGAGACGATGAGCATTGGATGAAGCACTCACTGGGGTAATTATCTTCTGTTCGTTAAGCTTTCTGAAATAATATCAAGCAATTTTGTGGTGTTGATGTTGATTGCAGACGACGTGTTGTCACAACATCATCGAAGTTAATTGTTGAGACATTATAACAGTGTGTAAATGATTGTAAAACCTACTTATCAATAGTCAACTACATATGACATGCATCAAATGGTAGTATAACCTGCGTCATACTGTCATCATTTAACAATCTGATCCTGAATTCCCGATGTCTTTTGTTGTACAGGTACTGGGAGAATGAGAAGGTACAACTGGCATACAGGCCAGTCCATATGAACACATTGGACGATGAAGTTGAGTCATTCCCACCAAAAGCACGCGTTTACTGATTCGGGCCTCACAGCCACAGCTCAGCAGTCAGCAATTCCATGTAGGTGTTAATAAAGCAGGGGCTGGGCATTCCTTGCCGAGAGCGTGACCTGGACTCCGCCCCTTTTTTCCCTGTGTATTTTGTGTAAACCGCGAGAAATAAAGAACAAAAGCACATGATAATGCTTAACTGGTCCCTTTCTGGTGACTTTCGTGTAAATGAAATTTTGTATGGGGTGTTAATGCTCAACCTGATATTTTGACCTCGTGCACGTACCGATGGGACTGATTGTGCGACGTTTGTTTATTTTAAGCAGCATTCGTCGCTGCTCCTCGGTCAGAATTTATATTGAAGAACACATTCATGTCTACAGAATTAATCTCGTTTTCAGCCAAGTACCTATCAAACTAAAGTTCAGTTCCAAATTACATCGGATGATGTCAGACAACATGGAGTCACAAAATCTTTGCTTGTTTCCTGTTGTTCTTAACGTCGTAATGCCAAGCTGTCGAGACCTCCGTTGATCCATAGCATCAACTTCGTCTTCGAAAATCGACTACTGATGGTTAAGGAGAGAAGAGTCCATTGAATAATCAGACGTCGGTCTTGCATCGTGCGAAATAACCATAGAAGAACCATTTAACATGGATCATCCACCTCGATCGCCGCCTTTCCCCCTCACCTTAAAGAATTACTACTAGTATCTTGCGATGGTTCGGAGGATCAACCAATGCCAAAGTGAAGTGATGGCCATTGGCCAACTTACGAACTAGTATAAATTGCCAAGCATCACCCATGTTTTAGTACAAATGTAGGTTATCGTGTGTTCTGTATGGTCAAATTTTGATCGTTAATATATATTGAAGTATATAGATTGACTACATAAAAATAATATAATTAGATTTATTTTGTAAAATACTTCCATAATATATTATTATTATTACTAGTATATTACGATAATAAATTAGAGTCGAAATTTTGTATTGGAGACTATAAAAAAGATCTATATTTATGGATAGGGAGAGTATTTCAAACAATCTGTAGGGCGACAGCTACATGCATGGACCAGCCGTATGTAATACCTGCAATTGTAAACTTCACTAGTCCAATGCCACCTAAAAGGTTATCGTCAAATTGAAAACGTTGATTAGAAAAAAAAAAAAAGGGTGTTGCAATATTACTTCTCAAAAGTTCAGTCTTTACCCTGACCTACCACGGTCGCCTCACTACTTACCGCTTATGATCGATAGAAAGGCCTTATCAAGGCCTAACTTATGTGATCTGATCATGACTAATGGTGATTCTAACTTAGCTAAAAGTTGAGTCAAAGCATGGCATCCATGACTCTTAAGATTGCAGTTTTGTCAGTTAGTCCCCTTCTTGTTCCCTCGTTCTCAGATAAACCAGAATATATACAGGCATACAGAAAGTTGAGTCAACAAGCAGCTGGAATGGTGTGACATGGTTGTTTTTTCCTCGAAAACGCGGAAAGCATTTCAATCAGATGAAGTAAATAACAATGATAAACTGGCCCCTAGAGGCAGCAAGTACAGAAGAATTAAGAGAAAGAAAAGGGAGAGGGGAATGAAAAGCAGAGAGAGAGAGAGCAACCGCGAGAAGAGAACTAAACAGAGAACAAAGACGACTGCAGAGTTCTACTGATTAGTGTTGAATTCTTTTACGCCTAGGAGTCTAGATCCGAGAGGCCGAGGAGTGAGAGAGGACTGTGATTGTTTGTTACCATCGGAGCCGGTCACCGGAGTCAAAGAAGAAGGGGTCATGGAGGTCCCGGCCATCCCGCTCCTTTTGTTGGGGTGGTCTGCGCTAGGCAGCGACGTTCGGTGGAGAAGGAGTGGGGTCTCCCTGGCGGCGGCGATGTAGTCTGGTGACGGCGCCCTGTAGGGAGATAGAGGTGGCAGTGGTAGTTCCCGTCGCTGGAGCGCCCCCTTTCAGATCGGGTCTAGGGTTGTCGGTGGGGATTGTGGCGGTACGACCAACTTCGGTCGTCATGCCGCCCCGGCCCCCACCTCTATTTATTGTGGCGCTGGCGACAGGGGCCCACCAGCCATTAGGGCTGGGCGCCCGATCGTATACAGAAAGGGGCCCATTTGGCCGTTGGGCCAAATGGTTGAGATCACTCTAATATTCTCCCCCTTGATCTCAATCTATGCTTTATCTTTAATTACTTTTGACTTTACTCATTCCATCACAGATTAGTGCATAGAACATGTCTCATCGTCGCGGTCAATCGCCGATAGATTCAACAGCTACAATACACCTCTCTGTTCTGAAATAGTTACTTTAATCTTTTGGGCCATCTTTTAGTCCAGGAATCATAGGCTTTCCCTTAAACCCATGCCGGCTACATGTTCTCTGAACACGTTGGGTGGTAAGCCTTTAGTAAGCGGATCCGCTAACATCTTTGCGGTACTTATATGCTCAAGACTTATAATTTGATCCCGAACTTTATCTTTCACAACATAGTACTTTATATCAATGTGTTTGGCAGCACCACTTGACTTATTGTTGTGGGAATACGTTACTGCGGGTTCATTATCGCAGTACAACTTAAGTGGTCTATTGATGTTGTCAACCACTTTTAAACCGGGTATGAACTTCTTTAGCCAGTTCACCTGCCCCGTAGCCTCATAACATGCTACAAACTCGGCATACATTGTGGACGATGTAGTGACGGTTTGCTTGAGCTTTTCCATGATATAGCTCCTCCAGCGAGAGTGAACACATATCCGGATGTCGACTTTCTATCATCTCCCGCATAATCAGAATCTGTATACCCCACTATATGGAGTGAATCTGATCTTCTGTATGTCATCATGAGGCCTTTTGTTCCTTGCAAATAACGCAAGACTTTCTTTACCAATTTCAATGTTCTATTCCGTGATTGCTCGAATCGCCAAGTAACCCGGTAACAAACGCTAAGTCGTAGCGCGTACACACTTGAGCATACTGCAAGCTTCCGACAGCTGAAGCATATGGAACCGATTTCATTTGATCGAGCTCGTACTGGTTCCTGGGCATTGAAAATCCCCATATCTGTCGCCCTTGACTATAGGTGCAGGTGAAGGACTACATTTTTGCATACCAAATTTCTTTAAGACTTTCTCTATGTATGCCTTTTGTGACAGTCCCAATGTCCCTTTGTTTCTATCCCGGTGAATTTCGATCCCTAGAACGAACGAAGCTTCACCAAGATCTTTCATATCAAAGTTTGAGGACAAAACTTCTTTGTCTCCATGTGATGACATCACTACTAGCCAGTAGGATATCATCCACATACAGGATTAGGAAGATAAACTTCCCATCTTTAAACTTTGCACAAACACAGTTGTCCTCTACATTCTCTTTAAACCCAAATTTTCTTATTGTACTGTCAAACTTCAAGTACCACTGTCTTGAAGCTTGCTTTAACCCATAAATTGATTTCTTTAGGCGGCATCCCATTCTTTCATTTCCTTCCACGACAAAACCTTTCGGTTGTGCCATGTAAACATTTTCCTCCAAATCCCCATTAAGAAATGCTGTCTTTACATCCATCTGATGTAACTCTAAATCATAATGTGCTACTAATGCCATTATGATTCTGAAGGAATCTTTACATGAAACTGGAGAAAAGGTCTCATTGTAATCAATCCCTTCTCTTTGCGTAGAACCTTTTGCCACAAGTCGCGCTTTGTATCTTTCTACATTCCCTTGGGAGTCTAGCTTTGTCTTGTAGACCCATTTACAGCCTACTGTTTTGGCTCCTTTAGGAATAATTTCCAAGTCCCAGACTTTATTAGTCTTCATGGACCTCATTTCCTCTTCCATGGCCTCAAGCCATTTTGAAGAATTTTCGCTTCTCATGGCTTCTTCAAATGAGGTGGGATCATCCTCCATTTGAAATTCCTCTGTATGATAAATCTGATAATCATCGAAATAGCCGATCTTCTTACTCTTTGAGATCTCCTGGGCCTTCTCATTTGGTACATCTTCTGTTTGAGACTGCTGTTGCTCCCCCTCATCTGTGGCAATGGGTTCTATAGGATCCTGAAGAACATGTTCCTTATTCTCATTCATTGTTGCCACAGGAGGAACAATAACAGGTGCTGGCACCACAGTGTCTTGCACCGTCGGTGCAGCGATAGCAGGTAGTGTGAAGAATGGCTCTTGAATCATCGGAGTGGGCGCATACGTCCGCTTCTCTTCAAGGTCAATCTCTCGAGCTACCATGCTTCCCCTCATCATTTCATCCTCTAAGAAGACAGCGTGTCTCGTTTCTACAAACTTTGTATATCTGTCTAGACAGTAGAAACGAAAACCTTTTAACTTTTCAGGGTAGCCAATGAAATGTCAACTTACTGTTTTGGGATCAAGCTTCCCAAGGTTTGGGTTAAATACTTTAGCCTCAGCAGGACTCCCCCACACACGTAAGTAGTTTAGTGAGGGAACTCTTCCTGTCCACAACTCGTACGGTGTTTTGGGCACCGACTTACTAGGCACTCTGTTGAGAATATGAATGACGGTTTTCAATGCCTTCATCCATAAACTCAATGGCAGTGTGGAATAGCTCATCATGCTTCGCACCATATCCATCAGGGTACGGTTGCATCTTTCAGCTACTCTATTTTGCTGAGGTTCGCCCGGTGTAGAATACTGGGCCACTATGCTATTTTCCTGTAAAAACCTTGCAAAAGGTCCAGGAACTTGTCCATATGGGGTATGTCGACCGTAGTACTCCCCCCACAATCAGATCGGACTATATTAATCTTTAAATCGTGTTGGTTTTCAACTTCAGCCTTAAATATCTTGAATTTATCCAAGGCTTCATTTCTTTCTTTGATTGGATAAATATATCCATAACGGGAGTAATCATCCGTGAATGTTATGAACGAGTCATATCCATACACACTTTTCACAGAAAAGGGACCACAAATATCTGTGTGAATAATTTGTAGAACTCCTGTGCTTCTTTTGGCGTCTTTCTTAATTTTCTTTACATATTTTCCTTTAATGCATTCTCTGCATTGTTCTAAGTCTGAGAACTCTAATGGAGGAAGAATATAATTCTTAACTAGTCTTTCTATTCTCCCCCTCGAAATATAGCCTAAACGACAGTGCCATAATTTTGACGATGCATCTAGATTTCTCTTTCGTTTCCTGTTTACATTCGTAGACGAGGATTCATTCACTTTCTCGCACGCGATGTTCCCATTATCGCATACGACATTCACATCATCACGTAATGATAACAAATAAAGCTCATTTTGTAAGATGGCAAGACCAACACATTCTTTATTAAACATTATTTCACACTTGCCATTTCCAAAATGACAATCATAACCATCATTGTCCAAATTTGAAATACTAATCAAATTCCTCTGTAAAGAGGGAACATAAAGAACATCTCTAAGTAAAAGAGTGAAGCCATCAGCTAGCTCTAATGAAAGATCGCCAAAGGCTTCAACTTCAGCTTGGACTCCATTTGCGACGTTAACGCGTCTTTCTTTTCTTTGCGTAGTCCTCGTCGAACGGAATCCCTGTAAAGAATTAGCAACATGAACAGTTGCTCCTGAGTCAATCCACCAAGAAGATTTCGAATATTGCACATACATGGATTCATTTATAAAGGTAATAATGTTCTCACCTTTCTTTGCCATTATCATCTTTAAGTAATCGGGACAGTTCTTCTTGTAGTGTCCGTCTTCTTGCAAATGAAGACACCGATCTTTGTCTCATGCAAACTTATTCTGTTGAGGCTGATGGACAGGGGCTTTTCCCTTGTTCTTTGAGGAGGAGTTACTGTTAAAGTTCTTTTTCTTGTTGTCCTTCACATAGTTGATAGAACCACCATGTGAGGATTTAATTCTTTTCTCCTCTTGCACGCACATAGCTATGCACTTTTCTAAGTCCCATTTCTCGGGCTGCATGTTGTAGTTGACAACAAAGGTGTCAAACTCTTTCGGCAAGGAAGCAAAAATCAAATGAATAAGGAACTCATCCTTGAGAGCCAAATCCATTGGTTTAAGCTTGGATGCCAAGTTGCTCATCCTTAGTATGTGCTCTCTTATGCCACTGCCACCACCAGAGTACCTTTCTGTCACAAACTGTTTAATCAGCTGTGTAGCATAAATCTTTGAAGAGCCAGTAAACTGACTCTTTATTTTCTTAAGGTACTCTGTGACAGTGTCACACTCTGCGATTGAGCCCACAATTGCAGGCTCAATCGTGTTCTTTATCACAGCCATACATTTCTTGTTGGCTGGGGACCATTTCTTATGCTCAAGGTCATAAGACATCTGTAAGGGAGCATGGCCCCTCTGTCTTTTCTGCCAAGCAGTGTCGTCCTCATTTTCTTTTCTCACTGGCGCCTCAGGCTCAGTGGGACGTGCTGTGGTGAGGACCCAGTCCACCTCAGCCAAGATAAACGCTAAGTCTATCTTTTTCTTTCACTCTCCATAGTTATCTCCTTTGAGAGTGGGGATCTCTTTGATACAACTCATCAAGTTGTATCCGCCTGAAAAAATAATTCAAATAAAGTGAGAACATAACAGCAAAATTATATACCTTATTTCCAACGTTGGTCAAAATACGACATACAATTTTATCTATACATTAAATCTACATCACCGTTGGGCAGAAATAGAAATAATGCATAAAATCATCAATTAAAAAAATTATAATACTGTTATTATCAACGTTGGTCAGAAAATAACAATATCATAATTATCTGGAAATTATATCTATTTTTTCAAAATTAAATTCTCCCGTTGGTTCGAATTTAATAATGCAAATTATATCTTTAATTACGCACCGGAAAATAAAAAAAATCCTTAAAAGGATTGGGCTACTTTTGGCTCATCAGAATCGGTGCCATGCGCCAAAGAAGCCAGCGTGGCTCAAAGAGTCATGCGGTGGCCCATTTCTTCTTTTTTTTTCTTGTTTTCTCTTTTTTCTTTTCTTTCTCTGGCTCGGGCCATAGCGCGCGCCGTGGCCCAAAGCACGCCGGCCTAGCGCCGCGCGCGTCCACGCGCGATGCAGACCACGCCTGGGCCAAGAAAACCTGGGCTTGGGCCGCGAAACTTGCCTCCCGCCTGGACCGAAACTGGCCCAGCCGAGCCCCGTTGTTCTCGGCCGTCCGATCGGAGATTGACGGTCCGTGGCTAAATCGGAGGTATAAAAGGCTCCTCTCCGCGTCACCCGGGGAAAGCCCTAACCATTTGCTTTCGATCCACTTTTCTTTCGCGCGCAGCGCGCGGCGGCGGCAGCGGTGGCGCCGTGGCGCGCGCGTCCCATGGCGCCGCCGCGCGTGCGCTGCGCGTGACGCCGTCGTGCCGCGCCGCCGCCGCCGACGCTTGCGCGCGCGCGCTCTCGAGGGTGAGCGGCTGCCGTCAAGAGTCGCGGCCGCGGCGCCCCTTCCTCGGCCGCGCCGCGGCGGTCTTTTTCTCTCTCTCTGTGATGTCTAGCGTTAGAACTAGGGTTAGGGTTCCCTGTAGCTCTCTAGATCGGCTCCATAGGGTGGCTCTGATACCATTGTTGAATTCTTTTACGCCTAGGAGTCTAGATCCGAGAGGCCGAGGAGTGAGAGAGGATTGTGATTGTTCGTTACCATCGGAGCCGGTCGCCGGAGTCAAAGAAGAAGGGGTCGTGGAGGTCCCGGCCATCCCGCTCCTTTTGTTGGGGTGGTCTGCGCTAGGCAGCGACGTTCGGTGGAGAAGGGCGGGTCTCCCGGCGCGGCGTCTCCTCGCGCGGCGATGTAGTCTGGTGACGGCGCCCTGTAGGGAGATAGAGCTGGCGGTGGTAGTTCCCGTCGCTGGAGCGCCCCCTTTCAGATCGGGTCTAGGATTTTCGGTGGGGATTGTGGCGGTACGGCCAACTTTGGTCGTCATGCCGCCCGGCCCCCACCTCTATTTATTGGCGGCGGCGGCGACGAGGCCCACCAACCATTAGGTGGGCGCCCGATCGTATGCGTACAAGGGGCCCATTTGGCCGTTGGGCCAAATGGTTGAGATCACTCTAACAATTAGAAGAGAGTCTAGACTTGAAATGCTTACTTTTGTCCAAATGCAACTTTTTTGCTGAATGCAATGGATGAGATCATCGACCCAGAATTGCTGGCCTCGGAACCAACTGTTGTTTCGTTTCTGTTGGGATATGGAGTAGGTTACACTAGTGCAGATTAAAATTGTCTACTACATAAATCAGGAAGCCATGAGAGTAAGAGATTATTGATCGTTACTACTAAACATAGTGCAGCGGAAATAGAGTTGAAGTAGCCGATTCAACGAAGAGCGCGTCAATATAGTGGTAGTAGTCGATCGTCCTCCGGCCATTTCCCAGTCCTCACAGTATGCTATACCCTACTACAGCTATGGTCCTGGGACCATTTCCCAGTTGGCCAACCGTACTTCTATACGATCGTGGAGCCTTTCTAGTTGAGCCCCAAGTTCTACCGTGATGGTGCTAACAGAGATCACATTGATAGGCCCACAATGGGCATGCGTTGGACACGTGCACACCTAGGGTGGCCCAGGGAGAGACCCAGGCATGTGTACCCCAAATTTCATAACCTGTTCGAGACTCTCTATGGGAGAGAGGTCATCTAGTGGCCGTGGACTCCAGAGTTTATTGCAGCCAAGGCCCCATACGACTTGTCCTCTTAGTGCTTACAGGATCACGCATACTGGCTTATGACCTGCCACCTGGTATTCTCCCACATGGTTGAGCCATACAACCCACAGTGGATCCTCAGACATTTCAGGTTGTACCAGTAGGTGCCATTTCTATGGGGATGATCGCTTCGAGACCAGGCGCACAGGTGTGTCCTCATTTGTTTTTATCTATTGAGCTATTTCCTGCATCACTCTTTTTGATTTTGCGACGTCCCTCTGACTTGCAGGCAAACAACAAAAGGCCACAAGAGTGATGGTGGGGAAGTGGTCTATTAGTTGTGGTTGACACAGCGATGTTGCCATGCTACGACAAAGACACCAAGGGTAGCCTCCACCCCCACTACCCTTCACAACTCCGTCCGCATGTCCATCGTACTCCAGCAGTCATTCTACCTACGGTCATTCCTTCTCCATGTGCTTCAGGCCAGTGGTATTAGAGTTCATATATGTTGTCCTCTATTTTTCTTCTTGCACTCTAGTGCAACGTATATCTTACTATCATTTCTTCTTGCAGCGGTAGGGGCCAGCACTCTGCTACAGCCATCTTCATCATAGAGGGAGATGTGCACAAGGACTTCCTCCAGGGCTGACAGCAACCGAGTACAGACAGCGACCCCAACTCTTCGCCGCGTCGAGACGACATGGTGCCGACGTTTTGACATGGGGCTCCATCCGACCTGCGCAAGGGCGACCCCTGGCTCACCCAAATGTATGAGGGATACATTGTGCAGCACTACAATGGTGATTGCGCTGGGGGATCATCGTCCACACAGCCATATACACTGGTACGCTTTAACTACATGAGAAAACATATGCATCGCACTAACGCATCACACAAAATCCGTAGGTCTGGACAGAGCAGCTCAGTCATCGAGGACAGGGTTCGTTGTCTGCACTTTCCACTCCCCAGGTACATGCCTTCCAACAGTACTACGCACTGCAAATATCACAATGTCTACTCTAATACACATGTACCATTTATGCAGGATATTGACCCATCTGCGAACGACTGGCTCAATACTTTTTTAGGCCCTTTGTCGTACCCCTACGTGGAGTTGTCTGCAACCCCTCCTCCGATGCAAGCCTCGCGCTACGACCTCCGAGATGCACGCCAGCCCTCTTCCAGGTTCACCTTCTCTGAGAATCACCTACACCATCCGAGGCCGCGGTGGTCGGCTGCACTATAACTTCATGTATACTATCTTCAGTAGCATCGCATTGTATCTCCGTCTAATACAATTTGAATTATAATTGTGTCCGAAGGCTCTAAACAGACTATAATTTTTATGCCTATTTTCTATATTTATAAATTTGGTAAACAAATAAATAAAAAAAATTAAAATAAAATGCCAGGCCACCTCTTGGCGCAGATATCCTATTTCGTTTTGTTTATCAGAATAAGAGTTAAACACAAATAGTATCAGATATCTATTTCTTCATTTTGTATTTGCTCTATAGGCGTTCAGTAAATCTTTCCGACGAAAATTATGGGAGAGTCCCATTTCACCCTGTCCAAAAAGCCGAAGTGGTATATGTTTGGTCGGCCACGAGCCCATGAAGCCAAGGCCTTTTCAGCACATCTGGATCCTGAGATGGCCCATTTCACTATAGTTTTAGGCCAAGGCCCAAGAGTCCAGCAAATCCGACAATAGACCAAACCATTTTTAATAGTCAGTTCTAGTAGACTGGCACCAAACACTACCATTTCCGCCTCGAGAAAAGCATTCATTACTGCTACATTTCACTCATTACTGCTACATTTGAGAACTGGAGTGCAGATATTATTTCGAGCCACTTGCAGGACGACAGCCAGCTTCATGCATGGACCCAGATGCACGAACCAGCTGCAGTTGTAGACTTGAGTGTTGAGTCCAAGGCCGAGAACATGTCATGTGCTGTGCATGGCGTTACCTCCCTCGCCCACTTCATGGATGGCCACCGTGCTGTCGTCGTCTCGTCGGGCGTCCATCGCCACCGAGTCCACGGCTCACCTACTGCTGAGACCACACATTCATGCCTCCCCTAAAAATTGTCAGTGCGTGCACGCCGCGTTTCTACCACCTGTGATATTTTCTTTTCACAGATAATTTTTAAGGCTGATAGCCAGTGGCGAATTCAGGATGAAAATAGAGGGGGAGCTTTACTGTTAAGGTTATAGCACAACATAAATATACCAAAATATTATCTACTAGTTTTTTGCCATTAGAATATCAAATTCATACATAAATAGGAAGAGAACAAATTGAAAATGTACAATACAATAAATTTAATTAGTACCTTGCTAATAGATAATGTGCCTCAAATGTTCATAAATGGTTTTATTGATCATATACCCTCCCCTTAGATGGAAATTCAGGATTTACCCTCCTGACCCACGCGTCAGTGACTTATGATGACCCCATATGTCATTGAGGTGGGAGGGTAAATCCTGAATTTCCCAACTAAGGGGAGGGTATATGATCCAATCCCCCTTCATAAATATGTGAGTACCGATCTGTAACTAAGAAATATCAAATGTAGTGATACAATATTAAATTGTGAATGTCCATAAACATTAAAAATGAAATGAAAACATACCACTAAGTCACTAAATCTGATTACGACACAATTTCACTCTACAAGTTTTCATGTCTTGAAAGCGTTGAATGATTCTTTTGTTACCAAGGCTTCTAAATATCTGGATTAAATTCATGCCGAACATTTTTGCTGTAGTTCTGCTTTCTATGGTAGGAAAGTTATTGCTAGTTGCATTGTTTGAGAAATATTTGTGTAAAGTTTGCTTCTCTATTTTTGTAAATGTAATAATAATTAAACAACAACCAGTCAACAACTGATTAAATAAATTGACTAATCAGCTAATACCTAATGGCTACTGTTGAGTATCAATTAAACAACAATTTACATTAGTTAAATAATATCTCGTTACTCACTTACTCAGTGCGACAGTCAAGACTCAAGACAGTGCCCTCGGTGACGCACTCACGTCGGCACGCCTCACGGAGACACAGATTGATGGGAAATCACAGGCAATCGGGCACTCACTTGGGCAGACGGCGGGTCACGGGCGCAGACGCTCAATTCCAGCACACAGCTCATCTGCTCATGAGCACCAGTCTCCCATCTCCAAAACTCAGAATATTATTCACCGACACCAATTCACCACTTGAAACGGCGAATGGGGAATAGCTCTTCGTCGGCGTCGGCGCTCGTCGTCTCGTCGGCGTCGTTGCTCGTCACCTTGTCCGCCGACCGCCGCTCCGCTCCGCCGCTCCCGCTCGACCTCGCTAGCCCGCCGCGCTCGGCCTCGCCGCGCGCGGCCGTGGCCGCCGCCGAGTGGCCGACCGTGGACCGCCTCCTCGGCCCCTCGCTCCGCCCGCCTCGTGTCGAGCCACCTTCCGTGCGGGGCCGCCGACGCCCCGCCCCCTCCACGGCTCGCGCGAGTCGCCGACCAGCGACCACCTCCCTTCTCGCTCCACTCCATTGCCGGCCGCGGCCCGACTCGCTTTAAGACACCGACTGGGCCTCCCTCAGTGCTGCCGCCTCATGCTCTGACCTCCGGCAGTTTGACTCTTCATCCTCCGACCTCCCGCCTCCGGTTCTTCACCCTTCGGCCGGCCGGGTCTTCTTCAACCACTGTGAGAGGAGGGGGTACTCGAGCACCCACAAGCACCTATGGTAGATTCGTCACTGCTGACAGCAACATAAACCATCTGTAATTGTATGTAATCTGCTCTTCACATTCATGCCTCCCCTAAAAATCGTCAGTGCATGCATGTCGCGTTCCGTACCGGTACAGGTTAACCGACCGAGCTGTCCTCGTTTGGTTTGGTCCGGCCATGGAGATCGATCACCGGCAGACCGGAGCTCGGTGGCGACGCTTTTGGCCGGCACGAAAAAGGCTACAGGGGCGAGCCTGTGCTCCGACACGCGAATTCGGCGTCCCCTGGGCTCCCGCAATCCCTGGCCGGACGCGTGATATCACTGTCATTTCGTTTGGCCGCCGGGCACAGTAGGCTTGAACAGGTTTTACCTGCGAGCGAATCCTATGCTATGTATGCCTACACATAAATCATGCCTATCCCACTTAACTTGATGTTTAATTTTACGATTTTTTACCGTACATTATACTGGTAGTAGAAAGATGTTAGTAGAAATAAAACCTTATTATTGATTTGTAAAGGTATTATAGACTTTTATTTTTTTAACTTGTTTTTTTTCTAGTGGGTATTTTTAATCATGTGAACATCTGTGTAAACCGCAATTGCATTAATTAAGTAGGAGGAGATCGATCCATGGATGCCATGGCTCTGAGCCAGAGCATGCAGTTGCATGATCACCTCGTCGTTTGGCATGCTCTCCTTCCTCGTCGGCATCTTCGTCAAACTGAAGAAGGTATGTTCATTGCTACTACATCATTGCGATGTGTCGCACAAATGTTGTCCCTTTTCCGGAGCAACGCATGCTAAAAAATGAAATTCTTCTCTATCATATTCCCCCGTGCGTACATGTAGCTGCCACATGGGACGCCAGGGACATGGTCATCTGCTAGTTCCTGCTGGATCCGACGTTGGTGCAGGGCGCCCTCTCGACGCTTGCCGTTGTGTGCTGCGCGGGGATCGGAGCCTTGTCCATCTTCTTCCCCTACAATGGCAAGTTCATCCCAAGGAAGGCTCTCCTTGACTAAACCCTACTCTGATATTCTACTGCTAGTAGTGTAGGTGGTAGTATAACTAAATCATAACTAATATGAACTATTGGATTGTAAAAATTGGACGGCTCATATTTATTTTAAAGTACTATAAAGGAGCTCTTTTTTTACCCCCAAGGGAAGGGGTGCAGTCGATTAACACATCTAGGGGGTGTTTTAATTGAATGGAGTTGATATTTTTTGGTCTTATTCTTTTAGGCTACGGTTGATAGCTTTTGACTGCGAGCTATTAGGTTTGATGAATAGTTTGGCTGATAGAAGCCGAAGCTGGCTGATAGAAGTGCCAAATGAAGCATTTGGCTTTTGGCTGAAATGTAATAATAACGGCTGGAAGAGTAGCTTTTGGAACAAAATTTCAAAAAGGCTTTGAGAAGCCACTTTTAGGAGCCGAAGTTCAAATGGGGATTTGCTCATGTGCCCCAAAGTTTAATGACGTTTGCTGATTTGCCCCATGATGTCTGGACCCGCATGTCAGTGAGACATCATAGGGCAAATGAGCAAACGCCATTAAACTTTGGGGCAAAAGAGCAATTTTTCCAAGTTCAAACGAGCTTCGGACTTATTCGAGCAAAAGCGGGAAGCCAAGTCTCAGCAGCGGAGAGTATATAGGATAGAACTGTAGAAAGTCCACCATTAGACCCATCTAAATTGGAAAGAAAATCCAGTAGGGGGAGGGCCTCAAGTCATCTACCGTTGATCTAATGTAGGCTTTATCAAATCAACGGTGGATCGGGAGGGAGTGCTTCTCTAAATAGCGTGTGTTAGCACGACCTGAACGGGGAATTTAACTTTTTGCCACCCTTAAGAATGCCACCTATCCAAATATCATCCTCTTCGTTGCAATTAATATTTTGCCACTCTCGAGCCTACGTGGCGCCTAATCACCGCCATGTCAGCGCCTCCTCCCGCCCGCGCGCGCGCCCGCCCTCCCTGCGGAGGCGCGGCGCGGGAGGCCGGCGCGGGAAGCCGCGCGCGGCGCGGGAAGGCGCGGCGCGACATGGCGGTGACTAGGCGCCACGTAGGCTCGAGAGTGGCAAAATATTAATTGCAATGAAGAGGATGTCATTTGGATAGGTGGCATTCTTAAGGGTGTCAAAAAGTTAAATTTCCCCGACCTGAACCGTGATAGTTAATTAATTAGTCACATGACACGGGTGCCGATCGAACAAGTTGACGCTCAAGACTGATATTATCAATGTTACTCGTTCCCAACCAACAGCACAGCCTGTTCATGTCATCTACTCACCGGGCCCTTGTGCAAGTGCGCCCCAGACAAATTAAGTATTAAGTAGACGCCTGCCCGGCTAATTTACTAGTAAACTGAAATGGCTAATCTACAAGTAACACGTAGTACTTAACGACAGTAGCTAAAGGGCTTGTTTTTTTACCTCAAAAGCTGACGGATTTTAGTTTTCGTTACAGTACCTAACTTTCAAACAGAGCATTTTCTTAAGACGGGGTCTACAAGTTAAACGATCTACACGTTAAAAGCCTAACATCTGTACCAGCTAAAATCGCAAGTGAGTATCTGTCTCTCTATAATCTGTACCGTGAACAGCTAAAATTTAAAAATTTTAACTAAAAATTATAAGCAACAGCCGAAAAGAACACGCCCGACAGTGAGGTGAAGACGGAGGGTCGGATCGCACGGACAGACAGACACTTTGCGACAGAAAAAAAGCGTGGTTTTGAGGATCCAGCGAGATCGCCGCCGCGTTCGAGGTTTCTTTGGAGGCATGCCGTTCGTCCCCTCGCAAACGTTTGCGTCCGATTGATTAGCTTGTCCCCTGTCCTAGCTGCCACCTCGCATGCAAGGCTGGATCAGCAGCAGCAGATCTGCTTTCATTGACCATTGCAAATCGTAGCTTCAGAAGAAAGATGCAGGGCATGTTCTTTATGGATGTGGTTTATGTATTTTGGTTGAAATTTTTGAATTTTAGTTGTTTGTGGTAGAGATTATGGAAAGAGAGATACTCATTTGCGATTTTAGATGGTACAGATGTTAGGCTTTTAACGTGTACTACAATTAACTTGTAGATCCCGTCTTAAAAAAATACCCCATTTGAAAGTTAGGTACTGTAACAAAAATTAAAAATTAATTTTAAAAACTAAAAAGAGCAGACTATATAGAGACGTCCTTTCTTTTTTTCTCTCTCTCTCTCAAAGTACGTAGGCCCAAGTTAGAGCCAAACGAATGGTAGACTTCGATCACCATGGCAAAGTTTAATGGCAATCATTGTTAGCTAGCTTTGTTTGCCTCAGTGCGCGCGTACCAAACCTGCCTTCCTGCAGATCACTTGTCTTTCTCTGATTTGTGCCGGCAAAATTCGTATCTTTCGGTACTCCCTCAGTTTCTTTTTATAACGAGGCGTATTTTAGCTAGGCACGAAAATTAAGAGGTTGTAAAATCAAGAGAAAGTCAAAAGGAAATGCCATGTTATCCATGCTATAAATACCTTAAAAATATGAAAGTGAATAGTTTGTCAGAATATTTACTTATAAATCAGAAGAGAAGATGTGATAAAATAAAGGCAAACAAAGAAAACACGAATAAATTCGCACGCATATGTATTATATTCTAAAATAAATTTGTAAGAACAGTATATTTATAGTTTGAAGCATAGACAGTACCAACCAAACTAGCTACACTGTACACACCGATTGATTCAATCGAACTGTACAACATTTGGTTGCGCTGATCTTTTTTTTATTCTTTCCTTTTTAACCATGCATTGTGCACGGGGTAATTGAGAGAATGAATGGTGTAGTTTCAAATTTTTTCCTAAGTATTCAAGATTTTATCATCAAACATCTACAGAGGTGTAGAATATAGAATCCTCAGCTGAAAACCCAAACCAACTAGCTTAAGACAACAAAACTTTGAACCTAACCTTTCCTGGCGGTCTGACCAACCTCCAAAAGGCGGTCTGACTGTTCTAAAAGTCTGACTGCTAGTATAAAGGCGGTCTGGCCGCTGCTACAGTAAAATCAGGCAAATAAATAGTGTTTTCAGCGCAGTTTTAAAAACAAAAATCGAGAGAACTTTTGATTCGTATATTCAAATGATATAAACTTTGCAAAGATCTATTTTAGGGTATCAAGAACATATTCCAACAAACGATTATAAAAATAATGGTCAAAGTTGTGATCTTTTTCAGTTTGTTGGAAGGTTGCACTAGAACCAAGCCAAAACCTCAAACGGTGAATACAACTTTCTCGTAGGTAGAAGATGGCTCTAGATGTATTTTTCATATGTCACAGCAAGCTAGAACACTGAACAATCCTAGCCAAAAACTCTCGAATCAAGAGGTGGACTAAAGAAGTCAAAATCAACAAAAATCGGGTTTTCTCATGAATCTTATTGTCAAGGTGCCTAGATGGATGGAGATGTATTCCATGGATTATCTCCATCTCTTACACGTCTTGAGAAGGTAGGTTTTACAACCACTTCACCTTAGAGGACAAAGAGCATCCAGGTACTCACTCTCAAACCCTAACCCTAAATCTAGAGAAAAGAGCATAAGAGATGGGTTGGATGGTTAACCAAATATGTCTCTATCCCAACCCTTTTTTATAGGTGGGCAACTATCCACCTACACCCCTTAATGGATCCTATCCACCATTACAACGGGGATCCCGTTAACCCCACATACACGGGTTTTACTCTCATAAGTTCACTTATGCATGTTTTTCAAAGCGCATAAGTATAAATCCGTTAAATCCTTAGCCCTGATCCAACCAGCTCCATTTTGACCTAAACCGCTCTCCAACGTATCACATATGTGCCGCGGTTTTGATTTAAGATTGTTTTCGATATTTTGATCAAACTACCAAAATACCATTCATTGACCCGGTCATCACCAACCACTGCAAGCAATCGTCATACTTGCCACATGTAGGTGCACACTAGCTTACCACGCGTCGCTAAGTCTCTCCCATCCCGGTTCTACCGAACCATGGTTCACTTGGCCCGTGCAAACTGCATGGTGTCATCCCGCCGTTCGAACTTGCCTTCAATATTCCCACATTTCTTGTGTCATTTTTGAGCCCAAATCAAATGTAATCTTTACAAAACCATTTCAGCACTTCATAAACCTTGCAATGATTCATCACAACAGTATTCTAGACCTTCTCACATGATCCTTCAGAAGACCTACACGCCTCAAAGACTGTGCAGTCGCACTTCTATGTAATCAAAGATAGCGAGTACTCCGTTATACTAGTACTATAATTGAAGTTACTGTTGATGAATTAAGAGGCAGATGGTTTAATTAGAAGAGGCACGGACAGTGGACAAATGGATGGATTATGCACGGATCCATGTACTTAATCATATGTTGCCATCACCACCTGTGGCGACCGTTCTATGTACCAATATCACGGCGTTGAGACATCATGGTCGCAATAGACCACGCATTATTACCTACAACCCAACTGTGAGCAGTTACAGCGTACTTCAAATTTTGAGTCCTTTCGCAAACCTAAGCATGATTATAACGTTCCAACGTCCAACGGAATGCTAGTACTCCTTCTGTTTATAAATATAGATTATTTTTAATTTTTTATGGTTTTCAATACAAGATTTAAACTATAATTTATTATCATAATATACTAAAAAATAATATAAAAATATATTATAAAAGAATTTTGCAAGATAAATTCAATAATATTATTTTTATATAACCAATCTATATTGTTTAACATATATTAACAATCAAAACACAGAACCTACGGTGACCTATATTTATAAACAGAGGAAGTATATACTACTACGAGTATGTCCATATTAACTATATCTGATAGGTTTTTAACTATAATTGATAAATTTTAACTAAAAATAATAACAGTGTCCTGCCGACCAACGAGAGTGCCCAAGTGATAAAATGTAATGCACCAGTATGTGATGCATGTGGTTGTTGAAATGGGGGACAAAATACTCCTGGCTCGAGGCGTTGCCACCCACCTACAACCAACGTTTTAGGCCTAATGCCCTATGAAATTAACCTTGTAAACCGTAAATAATGCTTGCACGCACTACACTCCTCTACTACCACTTGTTTATTGTAGTGCCACCCTAAACTTGTTTATCGATCAATAGGCAAGACCTGATTAGTCGCGCATCGTTACAAAAACTCGTGTCCAATTTGTCTCACATGCATTCTCTGTCTCGCATGCATGTCCAATTTTTGACAAATTGAAATGCCTAATGTTTGCATAGGATTCTTGATTCCCTGTAGAATGCAGGAATTTCGAAAGAAACAATTTAATTTGTCTAGAAGATTGAAAAATTCGCCTGTTCCAAATAGAGCTTAAAACTTTGTTTGAAAGGGATTCAGAAATCGAACCAGGGACAAAAACTAGAGGGTTACTATGACGAGACAGGGAGAAGAGGAACATTGGAGTAGTTAGTTAACTGGTGGCAAACGAGAGACGGGGAGAAAACAATGTTCTACCAGCAGATGGATGATACCGACGCTGCCTCGATCGCCATCTACGCACATGCATACGGTTGGACACATATTAATTCAGAATTTTTCGCATATATGGATGTATTTGTATCTGTATTTACGAAAATAGTAATATACATAATGTGTTGGCAAAAATAGCGTTTTTATCGTCCGGTGTCCGAACGACAACGCCGAAAAGCTGACGTGTGGGCCTGCCGATGGCAGCAGGTAGCCTACCGCTCTGCCAGCAGACGGCAAGCCTGCCGCCCCACCACCTAGCCAACCAAATGGGCTGCCATCCCATGGTCAGACGGTAAGTGATTAAGCTGGTTAATTAGCCAGTTTAATTATCTGTCCTAATTTTTTATATACTATTTATTTGAATTTTTAATATAGCAATTGGGCCCAAAAAATTACAAAATTTTATGTGCAACCTTTTGATAAAACATACTTGACTGTGTAATTTCTTGGTAATTTCATCCACTGTAAATGTTGCTCAAAAATTCTTATAATTTCAGTATTTGTAGGAGTTCTTACATATAGCAAACAAGGTCCAAAAATTACAAAATTTTATATAAAGTCTCTTGACATAGTCATAGTAATTATGTAATTTTTTGAGAATTTTATGTACTCTAAATTTACCACGTTAATTCATATTAATTTAATAATGAAATTAACGATGCTCAGCATCTTTTGCAGTGCTTGATCTCTATTTTTTTTTTGAGAATTTCATATATTACGAATATTTGTAGAAATACATGTAATAGTAAAAAAACGCATCACACGGGATGCGATATGGCTCACCCATCTGAACCACTGCTATCTTCTCATCGCGTCTGCCTTTCCTTACGTGGCCTTGTCTTCCGTTAAGCATGAGCATGTCCCGTGGGGTATGTCAGCCGGTTTAGAAGAGGTATGGAGACCATTCTGTTTGTTGATTGGTCGGTGGTGGTCCAGTAGGTTAAGGTACAATAGGCTATGTATGGTAAGCGTTGATGTCCTCCAGTTGGAACATGCTGAACTGCAAGCCGCCAGCAATAATGTCATGAACAAAGGACTCTAGAAATTCCCTCGTGGTGCATAGTAGCTCTAGTCTTAACCGTACGATGTGGAAGTGAAGTCGGAGGAGCTCTTCCCACCAAAGCCTCCAAACCTGGGTATGGTGTGAATGCTGAGCTCTGTCCTACATACGATGCAAACCCTGGCGCTGTGTACCGCTCCCTAGAAGCATTTGGGAGGCCTATATTATCATCGGTGGACTCTATGTTACCCGCACGTTGAATTGGATGCTGCAAGATGAAACGATGTTAGCCTCAATAAATATTTTGTACAATACGAATCTCGTACCTCCTGGATGTGTAGCGAAGATGAACGACGAGGAGCGGTACTCTGTGTAGGTGGTGCGACGTCACAAGTGATGCATCTGGACGACATACCTACGGCGGGAGAATGTCATGATATTAGCGGAACGTAAGGCCTAACAAGAAAATAAAACTTAGGCTTGTACGTAAATTACCTTCTCATCAGTACGACCTGTAGATGATCGGTGGATAGTACTACGACGCCGGTGATTTCATACATGTAAGTACATATGAATAATACATTAATTACCGATAATTTGATTATCTGTTTGAAAAATTATGAGTAATTCATTATCGTCGTCCGTAGCACTTAATTACTTAGCACTAACTCATTACTTAATCATAACTAATTGCCATTACAGTAATTACGACTGCTTAATTACATACTACCATACAATAACAAATTGTGGGTACCGTATGTACACAAAAATAGTAAAAACTATATCTAAATTACTACAATTTACTTACTTCGAAATATAAACTACATTAATTACGACTAACTAAATAATACTAATTAACTGAACTACGGGAATAACATTGAAAGCATGCGATAAAAAATTATCTGTCTTTCGGAAGAAATAATTAGTATTACCATGTCCTTAATGAGTTATGCACTGGCTTCTCAAAATAATGAGTTACTCACTCTTAATTTTGAGCGATGACCGCAAGAATGAGCTTCTGCAGTGAGCGATTGAGATGAGCGATGACGATTTGCGAGATGTTCGTATTTATGGATGAGTGAAAAGAGAACCCGATGCGCTCACCCCGCAAATTAAGAACTTCTTGTTGACGAGCAGCACTTTCAGACGAGTGGGGACGGCGTGGTAATACTGACAAATATGCAGACGAGGGGAATGGCACAGACATAACGACATTAGTTCGGACGATGGAGCGCGCGAGGGGGTACAACACGGATAGAGTGAAAATTATGCAAAGGACACAACGGGAAAGAAAAGATAGCAGCAACAGGGCAACATATGTGCGAATGACAAAGGTCAAGCACTGAAAAGATGCCTAAGTATCTCTAATTTCATGATTAAATTAGCATGAATTAACATAGAAAACTCAGAGCACATAAAATTCTCAAAAAAATACACAATTACTATAATTGTATCGGGAGGCTTTGCATAATTTTGTAATTTTTGGAGCTCGTTTGCTATATGTAATAACTCCTATAAATATAAAAATCGTATGAATTTTTGAGCAACATTCATAGCAGATAAAATTACTATAAAATTACACAATTAAGTACGTTATGTCGTGAGGCTGCATATAAAATTTCATAATTTTTGAGTCCATTTGCTATATTAAAAAATTTAAACAAATAATATGCAAAAAATAGGCAGCTGATTAAGTCGGTTTAATCTCTGGCAGTTTGGCCATGGGACAGCAGCCCATTTGGTTGGCTAGGTGGCGAGGCGGCAGGCCTACTATCTGCTCACGGGACGGCAGGCTACTGGCCGGCGGCAAGCCCCACGTGTCAGCTTTCCAACGTTGCAACCGGTCACCGAATGCCAAAAACATTATTTTTATCAATACACTTTACATACTACTATTTTTATAAATACAGGTATAAATAATGTCATATATACCAAAAAATAATTCATGAAGTTACACGCTACGTACGGCAGCACGAGCTCGTTTTTGGTGTGGTGTATCGTAGATCGTAAGTTTTGCTGGTTAGTACGCAACAGTGCATATCGCTGTTGCTACGAGTGCTTGCTGCAGTTTGTGTACGGTCAGCTCTTGATTATACCGAAATAAAATGCTAGCCTCGTAAAGTGACGGGAGCAGAAAAAATTGTCGAAAAAAAGGAACATGACAAAGAAAACCGAGATTTTACCACTAGGCAATCTTCGATAGCCAAGATTTCACTATTACGGAAATTGTAGAGGGAGTACATTGTATGAGATGCTGTAATTAACCATGTCGTAACCGTGAACGGATCGAAAGACGTTGAAATTTTGGTTGAACGACCTCAAAGACACGGGAAATTAAGTTTATACCGAGATACAAGAATCTGGTATGTTATAGTTATAGTGAACAAAAGGACTACGAACATACCATCAAAGACTATCGAGAGTCTTATAAACTATGAAGTTAGAAGATAGAAGTCAGTGCTATCTAAATCTGTCTAATAAAAAAAGAGTCCCCCCATGAGTCTTTAAGGCATATATTTATAATTATAAGAAAACTTGTTATATAAATATCTCTATTTAAACCTGTAATTATATGTGTAATATCATCTTTTTTCTTACAATAGCCCTTTCGGATTAGGCCTGTGGCCTCATAATTATTGGACTTTCTGATATAATGAACCGACTAGATCAAGATAAAAACCAGTCTTCTAACATGGTACATAGATCATCTGGTGTTTAGTATGAGCTCCAGTGCCAAGATTTTCACCGTAGAGCAGCTGGGGAGTTAGGATGGAAGCCCAAGCTGTGATGCAAAAACGTAGCAGAAGCAGGAGGCAGCAGTAGGAATAATTTGACTGTCCTTTGTGGCGGAGTCAAGGAGCAAACGACGGCCCAGATGTCAGCAGGAGACAGGATCGCAGACGCCGGCCGTAGAAAACAATGATACGTTTGCCAGTCATCAAGCATGCACGCTCTCCTCATGTCTCAAACAAACATGTACTAGTAGTAATTGAAAACAAAGGTAACAATGATTACTCCATGCCTCAAAACACAATTTGGACTCTCTCTCTCTCTCTCACTAAGGGTCTGTTTGGATCCACCCAGATTTTAAGAATTTGACTTTTGAAAACTGGGTGGGATCCAAACAGATCAGTTTTTGGGGTAGTTTTTAAAATCTACCTACTCAGATTCTTAAAAACTAAGAAGTTGTTGATACCCAGCTTTTACCAGTTTTTTTTGCACAAATACCCATTTACCCTCATTAAAGACCACACTGCATGCATGGCGATGGGTGCTGCATGTAAGGGTATAATAGTCTATTAGCATCAATCATAAATGAAATCAGCTTTTAAAAGCTAGGGGATCCAAACACCCCATCAATTTTTGCTTAGAAACCAGCTTTTAAAAACTAGAAGTAATAGCTGGTTTTTAAGAATCTGAAACTGATCCAAACAGGGTCTAAGAAAAAGAATCATCTTGGAGTCAGTTTTGTTGTACGACTCCTATATATTACTTTGAAGAAAGTCCATTCATGGTCTTAAATATTTTAGGTAGCCTGATTTTAGTCCACGCTTACAAAATCGGTAGAATCTGTCCTTCAACATGCAAAAGCAGAGCACTGAAGCCCCTACGGTCTATCTACGGCGATTGTAACAAACTTTGACCACGTAGCACGTCCAGTCGAATCTGACGTGGCCAAAATTTGTCTCCTTGTGTTAGAAATTGGTCCTTGTGAGCAAGACTCGTTTTCTTAATTCAAAATTATGTATGATTTAGTACCATATTAATAAGACAAAATAAGAGAGACTAATTTATAAGGTAGAGTTCTCATCACTCTTTGAATGTCGATAGAGATAGTATGATGAGAGCTTTAGTTAATCACGCACACGTGCAGGCACACGCGCGCGTATTCGCGTATTTTCGCGTGAAAATCATGTAACTTGTGACTTGGCAAACCAAGTTCATCTATATTTTTGATGAACATTGCACTACTCTCTTTCTATTTGAATAAGATTCAAACGTCAGTGAGTAAATGGCTGGTTAAATATGTCAGTTATCAGTGAGTAAATGGCTGTTTAAATTTGTCAGTTCACAATCTGTCTATATACATACATGGAGAAGTCCAAAGTATATAGTTGAGAATCTCACTACCTCCATTTCCTTCTTCTCTACGATCTTGTGCTTTTGTACTGTGCCGTCTGAACTTCGCCAACATTTCTTCCCGACGTGCATCTGGAAGGAGGGAGAGCGGCTATTTCCGAACCATTGCCTCAGAGAGTACCTGCACGTGGCGGCAATAAGGTTTCTAGGCAGCGCACATCTGCACGACCGCCCACTTCACTGCGTTATCTACGTTCTACACTGCATCAAGCCTGCGCTGCTTCTTATTCTTCATCAAGCCCAATTGTAAGTCGTTCACGCGTTCGTTCAATTATACTTTCTTTGTGTATATTCTGAAGTATGATGAGTAGCTTGCTGTTAGTCGCAAGTTTTGCATCACTAATTTATTGTATTTGTTTCTTAGTAAAATATGAAATTAAAATATTGCCTACATTTTCAACACCTTGCGCGTGAACAAAAATTTCTCTGAATCCTTTTTGTTAGCATGCAAGGAGACCAATTTTGGGCACGTTACATCTGACTGGTCAAACCATGTGGGTCAAAGTTGGTTAAAATCGCCGTGGCCCGACCATCGGGGCTTCAGTGCTCTGATTTTGCAAGTTAAAGGATATATTCTACTTGATTTTATAAATAAGGAATAAAAATTAGGCGACAGAACCCAATTTTGTAAATGAGAAACTAAAATAAGACGACGTGAAGAGTCATGGAACCACCGATGGATTTTTTTTTCTTATAACTTTTGACCTTTGAGCTACCTTTGGAATCCAATACTCATTGCATGCTTGCAGTGGACGTGCTTGCACTCAGGAGCACAAAGATCTGAAGATTCATAAACTAGAAAGAAGAATCGCATAGAGCTGGTGATTCCTGCCAAGTCAAAGATGTTGGTGAAGTTATAAAGCTCAAGTGAATGTGGTCGTAGTAACTCAACGTGTATGAGCTTGAGCCGACAATGCTGTCACAATATAAGTAGTAGTAGTAGTAGTACCATGGCCTCACTCTGCCATGAGAATGGACCACACTGGATGCAGCTCAGAAGAATGGCTCAAATCTCGACCCATCGCTCCAATAAATGGTTCATACCGATCCAAAAATTAGTTATGCTCAACCAGCGTTCTTAAGGGCCGGAAATGGACCTGTGATCTTACCTGATTCGGCTGATGACATGAATCTGCATCTGAAAAGGGCTGGTACAGACACATGTGATTGTTTCTAAGTTATTCTAATGATGATATAATGATGTCTTATTGGCAGTATTTTTCAAGAATGGGACGATACACAAGTTTATTTATCTTCCATGTACTGTGTTTTGAAGAAAACAACATTATAACAAAGCAGTAATATGCTCGCACTGAATGATAAGACCGTACCGCAATAACACGAGCTGTCTTCGTTGTATAAACCTGAAAATATTAAAAGCGTATGAAAAAAAATACAATGCTTGAAAACTGGAAAAGTCTCTGCCAAAATACCACATCTAAAATGGTCCCAAACAGTATACGCTTACAAATGTGATTTTCTTTTTGTAGAAATCGTATGAAAAATACACTGCTTCTTGCCAAATTTGCGTGAAATTCTTGAGTTCTGAAAGTCGTAATCACTCCAGAAAGAAGTGTCCTAATCAAATTGAATCAAAGGTCACATGAGGCTATGGGACAAACACTCAGCAAAATGACTTTCAGGCTAGAAACAACAAAATATAGTTAAGCCTTTTACCTAGCCTTTTGAAGTTGCCAACAAAAGATTCAACCAAACAAGAAAAAGAGCATATCACACCAAACCCACTAGAACAAAAGATTCAGAGAGTAACTTCTGATAAATCAAATCCACTAGAACTAAAAAAAAAAAATCCACACTTGTCCCTTTCCAAAAAGCTAAGAACACCAGCTCACCAAAGGCACAGGTACAACAGCAACACACCATCCAAACTCTCTGAAGTCCAAACCCTCCATAAAAACCAAACCAAATCCTACAAAGAAAAAAAGTGAAAAGGCCCCCTCAAAAGAAAAGAAAACCCTAAAATCCAAGAAAGATCACAATTTTTTTTATGGGTATGTATAGGTACCTCTCGGATGTTTTTTTCCCAACAATCATCTAAATTTCGGACCGTTGGATTAGAGATCCAACGGTCTCTTTTTTTGGAGGGGGGAGAAAATTTATTTGGATGGGGGGTGAATTTTTTTTGGAGGGGTGGAGAGAATTTGTAGCCCTTAGATATCTAATTCAATGGTAATAAATCTGAATGATAATTAGAAAGAAAACATCCGGATGATGATGTTTATCAGTACCTTTTTATACCATTAGCCACTAGTGTGTAAAAAGAATCACATGTTTTTTTTATAGCAGTAGCCACTAGTGTGTGTGAACATCCAAGAATGACCACTGCATTTTGAGCTCTCTTCTCAGTCACACTCTCCGAGCGAGGCAGAGGCAAAGAGCGCGCGGCCTAATGCACCTCCACTACCTCCTCCTCCCCCTCGTCGTCGGCCTCCTCGCCGCCGGGGAGGCGGCAGGCGGCGACGCGGACGCGCTGCTGGCGGTGAAGGCGGCGCTCGCGGACCCGACCGGAGCGCTCGCGTCCTGGAATGGCAGCGGCGGCGCCAGACCCTGCGCGTGGTCCGGCGTGTCCTGCAACGCGCGCGGCGCGGTCGTCGGCCTCGACCTCTCCGGTCGCAACCTCTCCGGCGCCGTCCCGCCCGCGCTCTCGCGCTTCCAGTACCTCGCGCGCCTCAACCTAGGCGCCAACTCGCTGTCCGGCCCCATCCCGCCGTCGCTCTCCCGACTGCAGTTCCTCACCCACCTCAACCTCTCCAACAACGGGCTCAACGGCTCCTTCCCGGCGCCGCTCTCGCGGCTCGGCGCGCTCCGGGTTCTTGATTTGTACAACAACAACCTCACCGGCCCGCTTCCGCTGGACGTCGTGGGGATGGCGCAGCTCCGGCACCTCCATCTCGGCGGCAACTTCTTCTCCGGGGAGATTCCGCCGGAGTACGGCCGGTGGGGGAGGCTGCAGTACCTCGCCGTCTCCGGCAACGAGCTGTCCGGGAGGATACCCCCGGAATTGGGCAACCTGACGAGCCTCAAGGAGCTTTACATTGGCTACTTCAATAGCTACTCCGGCAGGATACCGGTTGAGCTCGGGAACATGACGGAGCTTGTCCGGCTTGACGCGGCGAACTGCGGCCTCTCCGGCGAGATCCCAGCGGAGCTCGGGAATCTTGCGAAGCTGGACACGCTGTTCCTGCAGGTGAACGGCCTCACCGGTGGCATTCCGCCGGAGCTGGGGCGGCTCGGGAGCCTCAGCTCGCTTGACCTGTCGAACAACGCACTCTCCGGCGAGCTTCCGGCGAGCTTCGCGGCCCTCAAGAACCTGACCCTGCTCAACCTATTCCGCAACAAGCTCAGGGGGGACATCCCCGAGTTCGTCGGCGACCTGCCCAGCCTCGAGGTGCTGCAGCTGTGGGAGAACAACTTCACCGGCGGCATACCGCGCCGCCTCGGCAGCAACGGGCGCTTCCAGCTGCTCGACCTCTCGTCAAACAGGCTCACGGGCACCCTCCCGCCGGGGCTGTGCGCCGGAGGCAAGCTTGAAACGCTCATCGCGCTCGGCAATTTCCTCTTCGGCTCAATCCCGGACTCTCTCGGGAAATGCCAGTCGCTCACTCGCGTCCGCCTCGGCGAGAACTACTTGAATGGTTCGATCCCCAAAGGTCTCCTCGAGCTGCCGAATCTGAAGCAGGTGGAGCTGCAGGACAACCTCCTGTCCGGCGGCTTCCCTGCCGTGGCGGGCACTGGCGCGCCGAATCTTGGAGAGATTAGCCTCTCCAACAACCAGCTCACCGGCGCATTGCCGGCGTCCATTGGGAGCTTCTCTGGGGTGCAAAAACTGCTTCTTGATCAGAACGCATTCACCGGCGCAATACCGCTGGAGATTGGGCGGCTGCAGCAGCTGTCCAAGGCTGACCTTAGCGGCAATGCGTTCAATGGTGGCGTGCCGCCGGAGATTGGGAAATGCCGGTTGCTTACTTACCTGGACCTCAGCCGGAACAACCTGTCTGGGGAGATACCACCGGCCATCACCGGCATGCGGATACTGAACTATCTGAACCTGTCCCGGAACCAGCTTGATGGAGAGATACCAGCAACCATTGCTTCAATGCAGAGCCTCACGGCCGTGGACTTCTCATACAACAACCTGTCCGGGCTCGTGCCGGCGACCGGGCAGTTCAGCTACTTCAATGCCACGTCCTTCGTTGGCAACCCAGGCTTGTGCGGGCCGTACCTCGGGCCATGCCGCCCGGGTGGTGCCGGCACGGACCATGCCGCACACACCCATGGTGGGCTGTCCAATAGCCTCAAGCTGCTCATTGTCCTCGGCTTGCTTGCCTTCTCCATTGCGTTTGCTGCCATAGCAATTTTGAAGGCCCGGTCACTGAAGAAAGCCAGCGAGGCGCGTGCTTGGAAGCTCACCGCATTCCAGCGCCTGGAATTCACCTGTGACGACGTGCTCGATAGTCTGAAGGAGGAGAACATCATTGGCAAAGGTGGAGCTGGGATTGTGTACAAGGGGACGATGCCAGATGGTGAGCATGTTGCAGTGAAGAGACTCCCTGCGATGAGCCGTGGCTCGTCGCATGACCATGGGTTCTCTGCAGAGATACAGACACTCGGGAGGATCCGACACCGCTACATTGTACGACTGCTTGGTTTCTGCTCCAACAATGAGACGAATCTCCTGGTGTATGAGTATATGCCCAATGGCAGCCTGGGGGAGCTACTCCATGGCAAGAAGGGCGGCCACCTGCACTGGGACACTCGATACAAGATTGCTGTTGAGGCTGCCAAGGGACTGTGCTACTTGCACCATGACTGCTCACCACCAATCCTGCACCGCGATGTCAAATCAAACAACATTCTTCTTGACTCTGATTTCGAAGCACATGTTGCTGATTTTGGGCTTGCCAAGTTCTTGCAGGACTCTGGCACATCGGAGTGTATGTCAGCCATTGCCGGATCTTACGGCTATATTGCTCCAGGTGAAAGATCTATCCTCATTACAGTTTGCAAATGTCTAGGAACTATACATAATACTGTTCGAAAAATATCTATCTTCAATTCTGCTGTCTGTAGATGAATTGAGAACAGTTCTTGATTTCTGATGCTTTAGCACTGTTCTTATAGCAGTGAATGTGTTGTTAGATGTAAGTTTTTACTAGTTCCCTTCAGCTAGGCTTTCAGATATATTTAGCTAATAAAACTTAGCATTCAGTTGCATATTGTTAGATTGAGTTACACCACTATTATCGTATTGAAATTTTGTTTCTTTTGTTCTAACTTACTCCATTGGGAGTTGTCTTTCTATACGAGCAGAGAATAGTTCTTCCTTCAAATTGATTGATCCTACATTGAATGTCACTCTGTTGATTTGCAGAGTATGCATATACCCTCAAGGTCGACGAAAAGAGTGATGTCTACAGCTTTGGTGTTGTGCTTCTTGAGCTGATCACTGGAAAGAAGCCAGTAGGGGAGTTCGGGGATGGTGTCGACATTGTTCACTGGGTCAAGATGCTGACGGACTCGAACAAGGAGCAGGTGATCAAGATCTTGGACCCCAGGCTCTCAACTGTGCCGGTGCACGAGGTTATGCATGTTTTCTATGTCGCCTTGCTTTGTGTTGAGGAGCAGAGCGTGCAGCGACCTACAATGCGGGAGGTGGTGCAAATCCTCAGTGAGCTTCCAAAGCCAACTTTGAAGCAAGGAGATGAACTCCCCAGTGGTGGTGATGGTGCCGCGTCTGATCCTTCAGCAGCATCTGAATCTGTTGAAGCAGGGAACAATGAAGCCAAAGAGCAGCAGCAGCAGCAACCAAGCTCGCAGTCTTCGCCGCCACCTGATCTCATCAGCATCTGAAGAAATGTCAAGCTAGATTGCTACCATTTCTTTTTTGTGAAATTTGGGTGTTTTTAATCTTGTAAGCTTAGGGTGTGGTATGTAGACCTCTGCATCTAGGGTGTGGAATTTAGGTATCTGAATTTCTGGTGTGGCATGTATCTTAGGTATTTGTGTTGTAAATATTAAGCTTCTTAATTTCCAGTTTCCTGTTACAATCAAGAAGCATTGTAGGGAGCTAAGAGCTTAGTTATCTGGAGCTTTTCAGCCCTTTCTCCAATGTGGGAACCAAAATGTCAAGTGCTTTCTCCATCCAATGTGGCATCATAACCTTGACTCTGGAATCAAAGATTTTAAGGTGTTCTGTGCTTGTGTGTGAACGGTTGAAGTGAGCATGTGTTGCTTTAAGATGTTGTACTATTTTGTCCTCGAGTCTCAAGGCAAAGAAGAAACGTGCCTTTACATCTGATGAACAAACACTCTGCATTTGGATGTGGTCAGTTAATGCAGGCCATTCCTTGCTCCGCACTGTATAGGATGCTACTCAACTGTTTGAAGGTCCCTGGTAATATAAATGCCTTTGTCCTCAAAGGCTTGATTGCCTTGGCTATGTCTACTAACGATTATCGAAGAGTAAGGCCCTCTGTTTCACTAGAATTTTGAAGAAACAGTATAATTCTTATATGAACCTATAAAATTTCCTTGTTCCGAAAGGTGCCTACAATTTTACTACTTGCAAAGAGGCGAATGTTGTTCAGTACCCGCAACCAACCTCTGGTTGCATGTCAGGATCAGATGAGCACTTCAGCAGCAGTAGTAGTAGATTGGTAGGGGAGCACAGCTTTAAAGTGAAGTGAAAGCAAGGGAAGGACTGTGAGAAGAGTAGCACTGGTATTCTCTTTGCCTGTCCAAGAAGGACTGTGAGAAGAGTAGCACTGGTATTCTCTTTGCCTGTCCAATCTTTCTGTTAAAGAGGTAAAAAATGTGTGGGCTGCGAAGGATGTTCATGACTGACTGATGAGCAAAAATTTTGCTGTGTAGACGGCACAAACTGAGTTGAGTAACAAGCCAATCAAGGTTAGACACGTGGCATGAAACACAGTAGCAAACGAAAAAGATCACAAAAGTTTTTCCGTCGTGCTATAGTGTTTTCGCTACAGTGCTGCAATGCGTAGCTGCAGTGCTACACTCTATTTTGCCACGTGTCATCATCTGATTAGCTCGTTACATAACTTGATTTGTGCCATTGTTACACGGCAAAATTTTTCGTTCATGAGGCCCATGATCACATGGTTGACGCCGTTTTCTTCTCTCTCTCCAATGCTACATACAATGGGCTCCCTTGTTATTGACGTTTCATGCTGAGTCAGCAACTCTACTGTTGCTTCAGAGAAGCCTAGGAGCCTGCAACCTTTTCCATGGTTGTCTGGTTGCAGTGTTAGCGATCTACCAGTTGCCTCCCTTTACTGCATAACCTTATGTCCATGAGCCTTTAAACTGTCGGAGAAATGCGAGCAATATACTCGAACTTCAACAGAATCAATGTGGAATTTGGTGCAAATTCTGGTGCAACAAGATCAATACTGAACAAATTCTGGTGCAACAAGATCAATACTGAACGGTGAGATGGATTCAGGCGTTTAATTACAACCATTCAGTTTGTTTGGAGAGGTTAGGATGTTTCCAATAGGTGGACTTCACATCGGTTATAATTGCAACAGATCTGCCCCGTCGCAATCGCTGGGAAGCAACACCATGTGATTGCCCGTACTGGTCTTATCAATTATCCAATCATTCAGACATATATACAGACCAACTCGAGGGGCCTCTTGTTAAGTGGGTTCTTTACATCTCTAGTTGTACAATAATAATTGACGTTTCAAGTTGGTGGTGTTGTCCACCTATGAAGCAAACAGTACTCCTATTGCAAATGTGACATGTAAATCTAAACATGACTAACTTATGTTGGTCAGTATGTAGAGACTCTCTGATGTTTGGAAGGTACATGAGCCGTTTATTAGTTGTAATATGATGATCCATAGTTCAGGTACATATGCAAAGGTACTTAGTGTGGGTCAGGTATTAACTTAAAGATTAGGTAAAATGTTAGGAAGTAATTTATTATCCTTATCAAATCATAAGGAGAAGGGCAAGCTGGTAAAAGCATATGTCTCTCTAATCGTGCAAACCTCGGTGATTATCGTTTGTCAATTGAAACTTCCTTTACATGAATTACATAGTTTCCACCGGAGTTAGTAACTAAATATTAGACTAAGCAATCTAATAATTACATAATTTCTAGGGGAGTGAGTAACTGAATGTTAGACTAATAATTACATAGTTTTCCCATGGCTTACTAATCATGGAGGGAAATTGACAAGGGAGTGAGTAACTGAATACTAAACTAAGCAACTCAATATAGATTACATAATTTTCCCATGACTTACTGATGACATAGGAGTGAGCAATTGAATACTAGACTAAGGAGGTAGAGGGAAATTGACACGACTGCTTGCTGCCCTCGTATACAAGAGTTCAATATACTCTTATCCTAGATCTAACTCTAGGAGGGTGAAGGCAAAGGGGAGCAGCATGGAAGAGGGCCAATGGAGAGGGGTAGAGGGGAGAGTGCGGTTGACTGTAGTTGGTTTGGAGGACCCGTCGCAGCAGATCAACACGGTGATGGGTGAGCAAGAGACGAGAGTTAGGTCGAAATTAAGTTAAAGCACAATTACTAAATTAAGAAGAAAATTTGGACGATAGTTAAGAAGAAAACATTTAGATGATGCCTAGACACTCTCATTACTAAATTATCCATGTTTATTGCCCATATGCAAACTAACTGTTGATCCTTTTTAAGTCTGCAGTATTTAGTATTTACCATAGTTAAACCTATTCTCCTCTTCTGAGTGCAGGGAAGACTTGTGATTCTTTTTCCTCTCTACTTACATTGATTGAGTGCAGATGATGCTGCCTCCATGCAGGGAGTGTATGAACTGAAAATCCATTGCACCAACTGCCACATGTACACCTTGCAGAGGAGGATGCATGCGTCAATCCCTTGAGTGCTCAGATCACATCAATATTTTCTTTTGGAGCATTTCTTGATCAGTCAGACGCAAGATGTCAAGACAAGACCATGGCTCACCGCTCATGTACATAGATCTTCGATTCCAATGTTCTGGCATTTGGCAACCGCATCATGAGTCGAGTTGATGACACAGACGAACGCACTTCTGAGTAGTCAACATCACACAATTTAGATGCTTTTGTATTGTCAAAACTCTAGAAGTACCTTTGTTATATACTGCTGAATTAGATGGTTCATATCTAATTTTTTATGATATAGAAATATATGCTATAAAGAGTTGTAGATAAATTCTACTAAGATTAAGACTTCTACTCCTATTTGAATTATAATTTCTACTCCTATTTGTATTTACAAATTTAAAAAATTATAAATTACGAATTTAGGCAGGTAATTAAAGCGGCTAATTAGCTGAATCGGAGGCGGTACAAACCTATAGCATGGAAGGCTGTAGGAACAGGAGATGTGGTTAATCAAACTACACAATGAAGGAGATCTTAAGTAGAGGGTCCGGAAAGGCTAGCCCAGACACTGACACAAAAAAAATGGCGGAGTCGACTTAGAGTGAGTTCTTAGATAAGCACAACAACTTCAACGGATAAAAGTCAAAATAGAGATTGTTGAGTTAGGGTGACATATATAGTCTTGTAGGATTTGAAAAGATGTGTTATAAAGAGTCCTAAATGAATCCTATTAGGATTAAGACTTTTATTCCTATTTAGACTAGAATTCTTACTCTAAATTGGAAAAGACCTAGGAGGGACTATACAAATCATAGGGATGACCATAGAGAGGAATTAAGCAATCAAGTCTACTCATCCAGAGTAGAGGACACACGAGACTACGAGAGCATTAGAGATTAGGATATTCTTTAACACTAAATTCTTATATAGAGCAAGAATCCGATGGTCCTAAAAGATTCGAGAAGGTTATAAGTGAGTGACAATCTCTTATACTCTTTCAAGATTGTGCTTAAGAAATTTGCTCCTTGTTTTATCAAATATTTTCTCTCTCGTTGTGATTGTTTCAATGTCGTTATTTTGGTTTTCTCTATGAGATTCATCTTCTTCGTTCTTGATACTGTGCACATTTGTGATGTATCTCATAAACTCTGATCCGATCGGGGGGCTGTTGCGTATAAGAAAGTGTATCAAAGTATAATACATGCTTCGAGTAATCCATGGTGTTGAGGCAGAAAGGAAGCCTTTCGGTGGTCCAGAACTGCAGTTTGTGTCTTTTGCAGTGGATTCGCACTCACATGCTACTCCTTTTCTCTTCTGTTGGAGAGATGCACATATAAATTATGAAAAGGGGACCATAGCAATAGCATAGATTAATCACATGTAGTGACCTGATAATGTTTTGTTGTTTTCTTCATTCTCTTCTCTTCTTTGCAGATGGACGAGAGGAAAGAAACAATTCTGAATCATGTTTCAGAGGAACTGAAGAGTTTTTTTCAGAGGCTCCTAGCTGCAGTGTTTGCATGCATGCTTACTGAATGTACAGTTTGGAAAAGAAAGGCAAGTTCACTTCTAGACTCTAGCAAAAGGACTCACACAAATGTTGTGCCTATACCGGTCTTGGCAGTCTCTCATCATGGCGTCTGCTTATCCATGTAACTCCAGTTCATTAACACAAGAAAAATACATTTTATTCTCATTTGTAGTTCTCAATAAAATTAAAATTGTTATTTGTGAGTGAAAATGTCGCAAGAGGCAACGAAAGACTGACGTGCCAATGGCAGAGACAGATCTAAGTGGAAGCAATCGATTGATCAAAGACGCACCACCAACCATAATTATTACCTGGTTCCATGTGTTAAGTGGATAAAAAGGACTAAAAATGCAGGTAAAATTATGAAGAAAAAACAAGTAGAAATGGAATTATGCAACTACTGCAGTCTGCAGGTCACCATGTGGTGCTTTTTTGAAGCAGTAATCAACTCAGCTCAGCTTTTCTGCACTGATTTATAGTCAAACTCGGATCATATCCTCGTTTCATCTCAGCCGTCGAATCCTCCGAACAACACTCTTAAACTGGTCAGTGACTAACGTAACCCAGCAACATTTTAGCTGAAACTATGAGGGAACATCTAAGCTAGATGATCTTATGTTTAGCTCTAGTGAAATAATTTTGGTTGCAGGAAAGAGTTTTTGTACTTCCTTGAGCTGACTTAATCAATACTCACAAAATACATGGTCCAAAAACTCATGCTTTGGATTCTGCTTGAATCCAGTGAATACAGAGCATGCATGCCTGTATTCCAACCTTCATATATGGGTGCTGCACAGGAACAAAACTAAATGCAAGTCAAAATGTTAGAAGCCTGGATCAGAAACTGAATGCAGATCTGGATGTTAAAGAGTGCTCTGAGACCTCTATCCATCCAGTGTTGAATCCAAGCCCAAATGGACCACCACCCAATGTTGAACTGGGCATCCATTCCAAACCTGGTGCCGTGCAAGTTCAGGTGCGTTTCTGACAATGTGGAGTGGGCACCTCACTACTGCTCATGGTTCTGTCAGGATAACAAGTTAGAAACGCGTGCCAAAGAATGGTACTATTATTAAGACAGTACCTTCAGGTGAGAGATCTATGTATTGGACCTGAACTTGAGGTCCAAAGCTATGCAATGTTTACAGCCTCAGGCATAGAAATGTTCTTAGGATGGGCCTGCAAAATCAGGCTTCGTGTGCGACTTCGAAAAGAAAAAGGAATCAGCATGTCGTAATATCTTTCAGCCCACAAACATACACATAATGCTATCTTTATTACAGCAAAACAGATAAATTCAGGTACCTGCAGTGTCAAAAGATAGAAGCAGCAAAACCTGCAAAATGGTATCAAGGTGAAGAACTGGGAAAAGATCGATACATACAGAATGTCTGCTTATTTCTTAGCTAATTAAGTACCAAGAAAATGCAATATAATTTGATCTCGTATGGCCATCCTTTGTCATTTTCAACAGCTTTCCTAATTTTTCTTAGCAAGCCAGCAACTGATAAGCTTTTTGGTTGCTCGGTTGTCCACTCTTTTTTTTCCATTATGCCCTACCACTTACGAATCTTGTCTGCTAAAATTGGTCATCTAAAAAGGCAAAATGCCCGAGGTAGGCGGTTAAGAGCTTACTGATCAGCACAACCAAAGGTATGTGCAGCCTGAATGTATTGCGCGGGAGGTGGAGTCCAGGAAGAAGATGAACAGGACGCCCGACAAGTGGGTCCCGGGCCCACTACTCAGTGCGAAGGGAGGCCGGGTGGGCTGTGGTGGTGAACGGGCTGGGCCGGTGCTGAGATGGGCTGAGAGAGAGAGAGAGAGTCGGCCCACGGAAGAAAAGGAAATAAGATTTCATTTTCGAATTAGAGAAAACATTGGAGATTCAAATAAGATGAAATAAATACCGAACGAAGTCAGAAAATGCAGAGGTGTGTATTTTAATGCATTGAACTTAACTAAAATAATTTATTTTTAAAATAATAATGTAATAATATAACTAAATATTTTTAATTTCTGAAAAATTATAAATTTGATTTTAGATTTTTGAAAATTCGCCAATTTTTTTTTAAAGTCCTTTACATTGATTTTTCTCAAAATTTGGAATTTTTTTTGGGATGCTACAATGAACCAACGTGGCATATGAAAAGAGAGAAGCAGCAAGACCTGCAAAAAAGGGTGTCAAGGCAAGAAGAACAGTGCTACAAACATGATCTCTGCTCATTCGTTAGCCGACTCGTAAGATAAGAGAAACTTTTACAGGTTCATACTCGCTTTGTCAAACCACGAGCAGACAAGCCTCTGCATTCGTCCATTCACGAGCAGACAAGCCTCTGCATACTGAGAAGGTGATTCGAGAACTGAAATGCTGGATCAGGCACACATTAAACTAGATGAATGTCGGCACCCAAATATGTAAATTTAGACTCTCTGTGTATACTACATTAGTCTATAATCACACTAGTGCTTATAGTAACAATATCGATACAATATCATTCAATACACAATGAATAACTAATAAAGTACCAATTTGTTAAAGCAAATAACCGATGAGACCTTATTGTTAGAGTTTACACTTATTTAGGGTGTGTTTGGTTGAGCTGTGGCTTCTGAAAAAGCTGCTGTGAGCTGTGGGCTGTGGAAAAGCTGCTGTAGGTTGTGAGCTGTGGAAAAGTTGTAAACTGTTTGGTTCAAACAAGTATAAAACTTACCTCCTATCTCTATTTTCCTTGAAACAACTGTGAAACAGCTCTATTTTCACCATTTCAAAAAGTAGAAAGCCAAAAGTAAGGTCCAAGGTGCTTTCAAAACTGTACTACCCAAAAGTAGCTACTTCTGAAAAAGCAGTTTCTGGTTTTCACCCTTTTGATTGGCTTTTGGCTTTTTGGAAGTAAAAGCAGCTCCCAAAAGTTCAACCAAAGGCACCCTTAACTACGCAGGGCTTAGCACTAATATACATGAACCGGGTTAACAGAATAGGCACTGACACTAGGGTCCCACACATCATCTACTCAATCTACGGTGGTCTGGGTCCATGGAGGTCGCCTCTAGGGTTTGGGCTCGGTGTGCCGCGCGTGTGGCTGATGGGAACGACGATGCTGACGTGGCGCCGACGCGGTGACGAGGTGGCGGATCGGTGCTGACATGGACGGCGTGGCTCTCGGGACCCAATGGTCGCCAGCGGTAACGACCATGGTGGAGGCGGCTTAACAAGAAGAAGAGGATGGGTTGATGGGAGCCGCTGACGGCGACGAAGGAAGCGGTGGTGCTACTAGGGCTCATGGCGGTGAGGTACTAGAAGGCTTCTTCGACGAAGGTGATGCGCGCACGAGAGAGAGCACGGGACAGCGAACCTAGAGAACAAGATGGCGATGGCAGAGACTCACAGGTGGCGACGGAATTTGATGGTGACGACTTGCGGACGACGGTGAGGGAGAAGACCTCGATTTCGACGACGGCTGCTCCTTGGCTTCATTTTTCAATGAGGAAGCTCTGGAACACTCTTGTTTTTGGCGGAGGCACAACATAATGGCGGGACTACGGGCTCTCTCTTCGGCTCCAATGGCGGCGGCTTCGTCTTCGGCAGGTTCGGCGACTTCGTGAGGCAAACCAAGGCGGCCACGGTGAGGGAGTCACGTGGGCTGTGGTGGTGAACGGGCTGGGCCGGTGCTGAGATGGGTTGATAGAGAGAGAGAGTCGGCCCACGGAGGAAAAGGAAATAAGATTTCATTTTCGAATTAGAGAAAACATTGGAGATTCAAATAAGATGAAAGAAATACCAAACGATGTCAGAAAATGCAGAGGTGCGTACTTTAATGCGTTGAACTTAACTAAAATAATTTATTTTTGAAAATAATAATGCAATAATATAACTAAATATTTTTTTAATTTCTGAAAATTTATAAATTTGCTTTTAGATTTTTGACAATTCACCAATTTTTTGAAAGTCCTTTAAATTGATTTTTCTCAAGATTTGGATTTTTTTGGGATGCTACAACGCATCAACGTGGCATATGAAAAGAGAGAAGCAGCAAGACCTGCAAAAAGGGTGTCAAAAGGTAAGAAGAACAGTGCTACAAACACGATCTCTGCTCATTCGTTAGCCGACTCGTAAGATAAGAGAAACTTTTACAGGTTCATACTCGCTTTGTCAAACCACGAGCAGACAAGCCTCTGCATTCGTCCATTCACCGCTCCTTTTTTCTACCAAACTGGATGGCTGAAAGTTTACAGAGCAGCAGCCTTTAAAATTTGTTGGAGCTGAACTGGAAATATGCAACTGATCCAGTCATCCCGACAAGTGTCAGTGCTGATTAGCCCACGCTTTTCTCCACCTGTCAAACCGCTTTAAGGGTCTGTTTGGCAATGGCAGGACCTTATGGTTTTTGGCTGAAATTTTTGAATTTTGACTGTTTATAGTACAGATTATAGAGAGAGATATTCACTTGTGATTTTGGCTGGTATAGATATTGGGCTTTTAGCGTGTACATCATTTAACTTGTAGATCTCATCTTAAAAAAATACTCTGTTTAAAAATTAGATATTATATCAAATATCAAAAATCGTCAGTTTCGAAGGAAAAGAACATGTTCTAAGATTCGGCGCGACAGGTTATCTAATTCCACTTGCGTTTTGGCTTGATTCGAAGTCATCCCATGGTCGCGCACATGGACAAGTCCAAATTGAACTACGTCTTTAGTTGCATGGTAGGTAGATACATTTCTGATCACAAACTGATACTACTGGTCCAAAGTCTTCACTCCAGTACTTGGTTGCGTTTTTACCTAGCGGCGTTGTGCGATTGTGTGTCATCCATGACATAAAAACTCACAAGATCATGCGAACAAAGTCAGATGTAAACGCTGCCAAGGCTACATTAACTGAATCCGGCGTGCTCACAGTTCCATGCTTAATTCGTGGCATTGTAATTGTGAGGGAAAAAGTTAAAAAAATGCCTGATACTGATGTAGTCATGGGTGAATGCTGTTGGATACACTACACATGCCTGTGGTTTACAAATTATGCTCCTCGAGCCGCACGCCTGGACGATTTATACGTCCACTAGGTTTTATAGCTTTTAGGTTATTAACGAGAGGGTATAAAGTAACAAAAATTCATATACGATTTTGTTCAATATAAGTAAAATCGCTATAGCATGTATTATAATTAACTCGTAAACCTAGTTTTAAGACAATCGGTTTAAAAGCTAGTTTTTATTAAAAAAAAATCAAAAAATAGTTTTTATAAATTAAAAAGAATAGGCACACCCTGTTCTTTTCAGCTTCTAAAAGCTGTTTTTCGGCTTTTCTACAGTAACTAGCTTTTAAACGGAGTATTTTTTTCAAGATATGGTCTACTAGTTAATTATAGTACATACTTTACTGACTTCATTTATATCAGCAAAAAGTGCATATGAGTTTCTGTTACTATGTAATCTCTCGTACAAACAGCGCAAAAATCACAAACCACGGCTAAAAGCCATAAGTCACTGCCAAAAAGAACAGGCACATCCCCGATCGGTTGGGCTTCAGCTTCTGGCTTCTGGCTTATTTTCACTATTCATAAATTTCATCTTTTTCTGAACTTTTGGCTTTTTGTTGAGCTTTTCTGCCAGTTCTTTTTTTCCCGTATGTGTTTGTATTATACGTAATGGGCTAACATATTTTTTATATTTTTAAATTTTTTAAAATTTAATTATATTAAATAAGCATCTATCAGCTACAGTGTTTTTTTGCAGTCAGCTACAGTATTTTTAGCCATAAGCCAAAAAAAAAAAGATCAACTGATCACCACTGTATCACGGCTTCTGGCTGGTACCCAGCACGTCACATGGATGCGAGTTTTTCGCGTCCCTGATGGGCCAGATTTAACGAAGGGAAAAGCAGAGCACAATGGCTGTTCCTAGCGAGTTAGCCCCCACCCTGCTGCATCTTCCATCAGTGCTCTGACCCCGGTCACAGGATTCTGCATCTCTGCTTCCCTCCTCCATCCGATTTCTGGGCAGGAGATCGATCTCGTGTGCCAAAAGGCACCTTTACATCCACCTTTCTATCATCCGATGATCGCGTTTACAGAGATACACACCACTAATTCACTGTCGAAGATAAGGTAGCCATGGCTAGCCAGCCCACTGTCTGCACAGTCTGCAGTACCATGGATGGATGGATCGATCCTGCACTTATGTTGCATGCGTTACAGGCCACGAGATTGGTCTGCATGATGTCAGAAGTCAGATGCTCGTCGACGTCGGCAGCTGCAGCGGCAGCATGCAATAGCAACAGAGAGAGGAGGTGATGTTTTCTTAAAATATTTTTTTAAGTATTCAGAAATCTTTCACTCTAAGTTAAAGAGTTAAGAAGATCAAATTTGACAGCGAAATTCAAATAACAACCCAAAACAATGAGAACACAGGAATTTAGCACCCAGACGGACTAACCGCCACTAGAAGTGCAGGCTGACCGGTCAAACCACACCAGTCTGACTGGGCTTAAAAGCGGTCTGACCATTCTCTTGTTCCTAAAACAGAAAATCAGTTCTGGCTGAAACCAATTTTGGTGCAAGTTTCAAAATCCATATCCAAAAGATCTGAAATTTTGCACACACCTTGCTTTGCTGAGGGTCTCAAGAACATATTCCATCAAAAGATCACAAGGATCTTAATGAAAGTTTTAATATTTTTCTCAAAACATGCAAGTTTGCATCAAAATCGGGCAAAACTCTTCGTGGGTTAAGAATAGCCGAGATGGCTCTAAATGAATTACCACATATCAAAGCAAGTAACATCACTCAGAGATTCGAACCTAAAACCCTCATATAAAGATTCCTTAAGAAGAGCTCCAAATTAATCAAGAACCAAGTAACTTCAAAATCTTACAAACCACAATGACTAGATAGATAGAATATGATTTATATGAGATATCTTCATCACTTACACATCCTTAGCACGCAATAAGATCAAAAGGGGAGAGAAGAGGCAAAGAACCAATAAAAACAAAAGCAAATCAACCAAGACAAGAACACACTATGAGAGATGAAAATAGTTCTTATTCAAAAAAGATGACGATAGTTGATATATTGCTATTTGAGGATGAAGAATTCATAGCCACTCAATAAGGAGGACAAGAGAGCACACAACACTCACTCTTCTTTCTCAAACCCTAACCTCTAAAACTCAAGATTGGAATAGTTGGTTTGTAAGCTTCTATCTCTAACCCATTAAATAGATGAGGCAATCAGTCCATATCTAACTCGAATGGATACTATCCACTAGTACATTAGGAAAATCCATTAATCTCACATAGCACGAGTTAACTCTTGCATGCTTTTCAAAGCTCATGAGCTCTCCCAAACGTCGCAGTTTTGATCTAATGTAGTTTTCGGTATTTGCCCAATTTACCAAAATATCCTTGCCTCGACCCGGTCATCTCCTTCACTTGCAAGCAATCTTCATGCTTGCCATGTGTAGAAGCACCAATGGCTTGCCATGTATTGGCAAATCTCAACCGCTTCAGTTCCCGTCGGACGACGTCTCATTTGGAACAACCAAACCACTTAGTACAACGCATCGCTCGAATCTTCCCTTGAACATTACTTGCCTTCCTGGTACAACCCAACTCGACTTTGACCATTCTTGACCTCAACTCTTCTATGAGTGTGGCACTAGTTCTTGTTATTGACCATAGTTGACTCCAAACTTATCTGTATATCCAAAGATCAAGAAATTATTTCTGAATACAAGTTCTTCATAACTTAACCCACATTAGCTCAACATACTTTACACAACATGAATGCAATGACCTAGAACAAATTGACCTTTCCATGATCGAATTCCCAAAAATTCTGAAACTCGCGCAAAATTTAGAATAAGACTAGTTTTACTACGGTACCCATGTCGTTCAGACTGCCATCACCAAGATCGGTTTGACCGCTACTACATAGCGGTCTGATCAGTCCCACATACTGGTCAGATCGATTGCTTGACAGAGAACCTAAAAATTAGCAAACATTTGCAAAATCCAAAATCCAACTCAACACACATTGACAATGATTCATTGCAAATATTTCTAGACTTTCTTACATGGTCACTCAACAACTGTGGAGATTCTATCGGACAACCCCACTAAATCTACTAGCTAGCCAACTACAACAGAGTGTGTGCACATGAACTGAAGAAGGCCTTTTGTTTTTGTAGGACCGACTATAGCAACAAAGAGGGGTGAATTCTTCACTCTAGTAGCTACATATCTATGCAGATCAGAATAGGAAGCCAACAACGATGCAAACAACTCAAAAACCCAAGAGATGGAATTTTCAGCACCTCACCGATCTGCTCGGCATAAAGAGTGCGGTCTGACCGACAAACACTCGATGGTCTAACCAATGGCCAGTTGGACTGGGCCTAGGGGTTGTCTGACCGCTCCTCTATTTCTAGAAGAGAAAACCTGCCTAAGCCAAGACCAAGAATGATACAACTCCCGAAATCTTCAATCAAAAGAGATGAAAGTTTGAACACACCTTGCTTAGGTTCTCAGAAACCTATTCCACCCAAAGATCACATGAATCTTAGTCAAAATTCCAATCTTCCCTAAAGACAAGTAAAATTGCACCAAAACCTGGCAAACATCAAAATCTTAGGATATAACTTGCTCGTGAGTAGAGAATAGCCAAGATAGCTCTAGATGAGTTTCCACATATCATAGTAAGCAATTTCTATCAAAGATTTGAAGCAAAAACTCTTGGATCAAGAAATCTCAAGATAAGATTAAATCTAAGCAAAACTAGACAACATCGAAATCCTTGAAAACTTTGATGACAAGATGGATGGGTCTTGAACTTCAGATGTCATTTCCATCACTTACATATTCTTAGCACATAGCAAGCTCAAGAAAGGGAGAGCATATATCAAAACCAATAAGAACAAGGGCAAATTAACCAAATCAAGAAGGCAACATGAGTGATAAACAAAATTGATCTGTTACTACTTGAGGATGAATGTTTTACAACCACTTTATCTAAAGAACAAAAAAGCACACTACAACACTCACTCTTTTAACCCTAACCCTAGAACACAAGGTTAGAATGGTTGGATAACTAGATGGTTGGCTTGCAAGATTTCATCTCTAACTCGATAAATATATGAGACAACCAGTACATGTCTAACCTAATAGATACTATCCACTAGCATATTTGGGGGAAACCCGTTAATCCCATACAAAACGGGTTTTACTCACACACTTAACTCATGCATGCTTTCAAAGTACATAAGCCTAAATCCGCTAAGTTCTTAGCCTTTAATCCACTTGATCTTCTCAACATCTTCATGACCTAAACCACTTTCTCAAGCGTCGCGTTTTAATTCACATGGTTTTTGGTATTTGGCCTCCTTACTGAAATATCCTTCATTGATCTAGTCTTCATCTTTCTTTGTAAGCAATCATCGTGCTTGCCACGTGTAGTTGCACTAATGTCTTGCTACGCATCAGCAAGTCTCTCATGTTCTGGTTCCACCGAAGCATGCCTCACTTGGACCAACCAAACTGCTTGGTGCAACCCATCGTTTGAACCTTCTCTTCAATATTTTTCGCCTTCTTTGTATCATGCTTGAGCTCAATCATCTCACCCCCAGCATCATTAATCATTCTTGGGTTTGGCTCCTCCATGTACGTAGCCCTGATCCTCGCTGTTTACTAAGGTTGACTCCAGACTTCCCTATACATTCAAAGATAGAAAAATTTCTGGATATAAGTTGTTTACAATTTGACTTACATTAGTCAAAACATGTTTCAAGCAACATAAATACACTGACCTTAGCCCAAACTATCCAAACGACGACCAAAACCCCAAAAGTCAAGTTTTCAGCCGAAAGTCACACCCGGGCCGATCAGACCGCTAACGATGGCCGATCAGACCGCTGAGCCCAGCCGGTGTGACTGGTTACCGGTCAGACCGCCTCTTGGGCTGATCAGACCGTCAGGTCTGAAAATGTTATGAAAAACTGCAAAAGATATAAAATTTAAAATTCACCTCTATAAATTTAATAATAGTTCATTACACAGTATCGTAGAATTTCTCACGTCGGCTCTCAGTTTTCGTCAGTTTATCAACATGGTGTCCAGGAAGACATTGCTAGTTGGTTCCATGGACATTGCATGCTAGCTACCTGCGACTTCAAGGACCACGCAGATCAACTCGCTAGGAGAGCGACATGTCGTCACGGGCATGACAATTCTGGGCTTGTTTGGATCCACCCAGATTTTAAGAATCTGGCTTTGGAAACTGGGTGGGATCCAAACAGACCAATTTTTGAGGCAGTTTTTAAAATCTACCTACCTAGATTCTTAAAAATCAAGAAGCTGTTGATACCCAGCTTTTGCTTCTTTTTTTTTTTGCACAAATACCCATTTACCCTCATTAAAGACCACACGCAGACACTTTCAATCATAAATGTAAGGGTATAATAGTCTATTAGCACCAATCATAAATGAAACCAACTTTTAAAAATTAGGGGATCTAAATACCCCATCAGTTTTTTACTTAGAAATCAGCTTTTAAAAACTAGAAGTAATAGTTGGTTTTTAAAAATCTGAAACTGATCCAAACAGGAACTCTATCGTAAACCAGCTGCGGAAAACATTCTGCTTAATGGTTACTGACAACACAACTCTCAAGATTGCTACATCCTGAAAGCAGAGCTAGCTTACAAGTAGTTAGATGTTGGACGCCGCTGAAAATACGTTATACCTACTGTTAGCTATTTTAGTGTAATTAAAATTTAAAAATTAAAAATACGCCACACGCGATTGTTTGAACGATACCTACCGCAGAGGATCGATGAAGACGAGAGCTAGCTAAGAGCACGGTCTCCATGACCCTACCTAGCATAGCAACAGTAGGAGTGGGAAAACCATGCAATGCAGCTAGCTACGTAGACAGGGGGCGGCACGACGCCCTAATGAGTTTCCTATTTCCGAGGCCACGCCGCCATGACCGCCATCCTTGGCCTCCTGCCGGCCGCCCACAGGACGGCAACGACGACGCACGGAGCTCGACATAATCCGCGTGTAATCATGGAGAGTTTTGCCCCATTGCTGCGCGTGTTAGAGCAAGTACAATAGTATAGCCAACTAGTGGCTATAACACTTGTCCATTTCATCTATAGCCTTCAAAAAAATAGTTCATACAATAAGGTAGCTATTACAATAACTATTTGGCCCCATGTATAAGAGAGTGAAATGCATATTTTTACGTGCTATAGCTAGCTATAATTTAGTAGCCAGCTTCCTTCTCTCTCTTCCTTTCTCTCTCTGCCACGTAAGATTTAGTTGATATTATATTTGCTATAGCCTGCTGACTAAGCCTTATTGTACCTGCTCTTAGGCAGCAGCTACAACATCGCAGTGGTTCTGCCGTTCTGGTTCAGGTCTGCCTCCTTTGTTGACAGACACTGAAACAAGTCAACAGCAAGCAGCAGTCTATGTGCGTACGAACAGGGGCAGAGCCACATCTCACACAGAGTAGGATTCAGCTCGAGATGTAGAAAAATATCTAGTGTATAGTTCGGGTAAATTCAGTCTAACTTAGGTAACATTTCCATAGTCTAGTCTAGATAGTCTAGATCATTTCACCACTAAGTCCAGGAGTAACCAATTCCTAGCTCCGTTATTACGTACGATGCCAGTGACCGCTGACCGGTTTGGCTTGGAATATACAGTGGGCCATGCATGCAGTGCAGGTGATGCTTCAGGTCAGAACTCCAGCGTCCAAACCACACATCCCTGAGCCGTTTGATTGCCGAGCTAGTCATGGTCGAAGCTGGCGTCTAATTGGTTGCATGAGGCAGCGTTATTATCCGCGCAATCGTAAGGCTGGCAAGTGGCAACACGGTAGCGTCCCCTATGCATGTTGTCATAGCTCATAAGTTTCTACTAGGATCAAACGGTTAGGATTACAAATCCATATATAGGGCCTGTTCGGCAAGTTAAAAGCTGGTCGGTTTTTGGCTTTTGCTACAGTATCTAACTTTTAAACAGAGTATTTTCTAAAGACGGGATCTACAGGTTAAATGATCTACACGTTAAAAGCTCAATATCTGTACCAGCCAAAACCACAAGTGAGTATCTGTCTCTCGTAATCTGTATCGTAAACAGCCGAAATTCAAAATTTTCAACCAAATGCTACAAGCCGCAGCAAAAAAGAACAGACCCATAGTCTCTTGTTTTCAAGACTAGTCCAACCCGCCAGTGGCAGTCAGAAATTTTACTCTTGAGTTCAAATTTTATTGCACCATATTTTAGTGAGGTTATTTTCATAAACTTGTGTGGATTTATACATAAAATTTAACAAACATAAGGGTTGTTGAAAAGCTGTGGGGTCAATTGTCCACACGGCTTACACCAAAGCCCCATGCATGCCGGGTAAGAGCAAGGCTAATAATACAGCCTTCAGCTGGCTATATGGACACTTACAGCCCACTTATCAGTCCATTCATATAGTAGTTTACAGCCAGCTGAAGGCTGTATGACCCACCCCTTTTTTTCACAAAGTTTCTTGGTTCTTGTGCTTCAGCTGGCTGTAAACTTACAGCCCACATCTCTTCTCCCTCCTCTCTCTCCTCCACCTCAGCATTCAGCCTACTAACAGCCTCTTATTATACTTGCTCTAAGGTGAGGTGACCCCAAGATGATCGGTAGTGTAGTGATATGTATCACGTTGTGTTCTTGATTTTGAGGCGACGCTGTCTATCCATACTATCAATCGTGCACATCAGAAAACCTAGTGGAGAGGGTAGAGAACGACCATTGTAAAACCTACTGGGAGAGGGTAGAGAACGACCATTGTTCCTTTATCTGGAGAATCTTTGGAGCGTTATCTCATCTTCCAATGCTTTGGAGGCACGAACGCTCTCAGGAGATCTAGCAAGATTAGTGCCAGTGACTGATCTGGCATCCTTTCCCTCGATCCATCTCTTTTTTAGACTTTGCTGTGCCCGGCTTTTCGGCTTTCCGTCTCAGGTTGACAATACCAAGAGCTCATTATTTGTATTGATCCTCTATGTGTCAATGTAGTGCAACAGCTTTAAGTTAGGAGGAAGCTTCGTGCCGACGTCCAAGGAGACGGTAAAAAAGGCTAATTTCCAGGCCATCCATTATGTATAAACACACACAACATTTTCAGCACACACTCCATCAAGGTGCTTGTCCGTATTCAATGTTCGTAAGAAGATTCCTATAGAATTTTCATATCCAGGTGCTTGTCCATATTCAGTGTCTGTAAGAAGATTCTTATTGAATTTTCATATCCAGGTGTTTGTCTGTATTCAGTGTCCGTAAGAAGATTTTTATTGAATTTTCATATCCGACCGTTGCTTATACGTACAACGCTCAAGACTAATGAAGGTTGGAGTTCATCTTATGCATAGCTCACCACTTCAACAGTTTTTTAACAAACTACTTAAACAGTTATTAAAAAAAGAGATTATGCTTGAGCTAGTAGCTCTGCTCGTTTAATAATGTCGCTAATGGTACGTAGTGGGACGCATCATGATTAATCATCTCGAGATCACTGACTATATATGTTAGGTGAAAACAGCCGGACATTCCATGGCAACCGTCCAGGGTGATTGGAACGTGGAACCTTCCTTTTTCCAAGGTAAAAAACGAAAAGAAGGCACACATGCATGGTGGTCAAATGCTCGAATGGCAATTTTTTTTGGGTTGCCTGGGCATGTCTGTCTGACAAGGCGGGCCCACGCACCATTGTTACTCGATTCCAAGCTCTTTCCATGGCGCCACTTCGAGTTGTGTGAGCTTCTCGCATCGTGCGTCGTCTCCCTGGCCGTCCACGTGTCCATGCTTAGGCTTGTAGGTCTCGACTCATGACGAGCACTCGCGGCTCCTCGAGCTGCTACTTGCCGTCGCCGTCAACTGTGCGAAGAAGAAGAGTGCTTGCCGTACCGGAATATATAATCATGGAAACTGTCCGTCCACCTTTGATTCTGCATTTTTTTTCTTCCTTTAAATTCCGGCCATCAATCCTGTCTGCTCGGCTTGATTGTTTAGTGATCGGTCCGTGGATTGATTCCTTCTCGATTGCTTTGGACCGCTTGGAAATTCGTGCCGGGGCCCCAAGAATAAAAAAGGAGTTTTGGTCTTACTATGTAAGTATGTAGAATTATTGGGAGTTCGATCAGCATAGCGAATCAAATGATTGCTGTACAGTAGTAGCTTAGCAACTTGGAGTGCTTATTACTTGCTACGCGAGAGTTTTTTTTTCCTAGAACACACAAAAGCATTAAAGGGTTCGGTCTTTTTGGTTGAAGCTTGTGGTTTTTTATTGTGATTTGTGGTTTATGAGCTGTTCGTGCGAGAGATTACATAGGCCCCGTTTGGCACAGCTCTATCTCCGAGATCTATGCTGGATATGTAGTTTGTTGACTAAATTAAAGTGATTTAAATATTTTTATTTAATCTATAATATAAATGAAATGAGTCATGTAAATGCACTTAACATGCCTGCAACTCTAGATCCAGAATTTCCTAGAGCTACAGATGACCAGCTCTAGGAAATCTACAGATTTCTTAGAGCTAGAGCTCTGCCAAACGGGGTCATAGTAACAGAAACTCACGTGCGGTTTTTACCGATATAAATGAAGTCGGTTCAGTATGTACTTCAAGTAACTATCTATCTTAAAAAGATACTTCGTTTAAAAGTTAGTTTTTGTATAAAAAAACCAAAAAACAGCTTTTAGAAACCTAAAAGATTGAAAAGATCTTAAGATCCTAGTACAAGCATTCCCGGGGAATCATGATGAAAACCCCACGGTACGACACATTTTAAACCCCAATTTGAACTGTTACGCGAGAGGCTATAAAGTTATTTTACTATAATCATAAGGTGGGCTGGCCAAGAGAATTTCTTGATCAAATGGTAGCTCAATTTTAAGTGAAATGAATCACTCTTATTAAATTGGTGCTTTGTTTGTGCAATTCAATTTTTGGGAGAACATTTTAGTGAATAAGTCACTTGTATGGCATGGATACCATGGCAAACGGCGATATGCAAAATTTTGAAATATTTCCATGCCATACATTATCAGGCGAGTATATATATTATTGTTGACAGTTTGATCGTTGATCTTACAAATAGTAAAAAAAATCAGGACTCACAAAAGGATGAAAAGGAGAAAATTGGTCTCTATTGCTATATGGAGAAGGAACCAGTCAAGAATACTACTCCGAGTGGTATTATCCAATTGAAGGTTGCTAAGGGTCAAACCAGTCGTACCAGTCCCGAAGTGATGAAATTGGTTTATAAAAAGAGAAAAACAAGTGCCCTAGAATACACTCCAGGAATATTTAAATTTAAGACTAGAAAGACCAGATATGTAATAGTTTTTTGGGAAAAAATATCACATATTCAATCTTGCAATATCTGGAATTTCTCACTTCTTTTGCTCTTTTATCTTAAAGTTCACTTTCTACGTCAGGTATTGAAGTGGTTGAGGTTACTCCCCCTCTATGACTTCAATCTTGCAATATTGTTTTAAGGGCATTGATTGTAAATTAAAGCAACTCTTTAATAGATTATTTAATCCGCGCCAATTATCTATTGAGATTTTCTCGTAGAGACCTGTATACACATTTCCAAGTGGATATGGATAATTTGCAATCCACAAATAAAAACACATGCTAGACCGTGATGGGCGTGTATATTTCCAACTATGTCTCTTGGTCTTGGACATGTACTGCATTATGTACTCGAGCCATAAGCGTAAGGCACAAGACGATCGAGCCACTTTTTACGTGGCGGCATGTTGGTGTCTACAGCCGGTCTCGTGAAAGATTCCTGACAAAAATCAGCAACGATCCTGTTGGGTGAGAGTCTCCGCGCTATGTCGAGTCCACGACTATCTGAGCATGATCACACCAACTAGGGTCTACATCGGTAAGGTTTGTGCATCAGAACTAAAAGGGGCCCGGAAAAAACATCAGCAGGGATCATGCCTCACCTAGGAGGGTCCGAAGCCAACCCGAGCGAAGTACGTGAGACCAACCCTAGGAGGGTCTGAGGCCAACCCTAGATGAGGTACACGAAGCTAACTCCAGACGAGGCATGCAAGGCCGACGCTGGAAGGGTTTGGGGCCAACCCCGGACTGACCCTAAGGCCCTAGACGTGGCAGGCCCCACGTAGAGCAAATGACCGAAGTGCCCCGAGAAGTAGGCCGAACCCTATCGGCAAAGTTGTAACTACACTGACTTCCCCCCTCTCCCCTATAAATAGGACCCTTTGTAACGAGAGGGAGAATGCCACTCTTGTAACCCTAATACACTCCTCTTAAATTCACTTGGTGATTGTGCTACTTCAAGGTCCCCTCGCACCCACGATGGTCTTTGTATCCGACCAGGGGTGCTTCCAAGTTTACTGTCTGAACTTGTACTGACAATAGTTGGCGTCGTTTGTAGGAACTTGAACAAGAAGCCATGTCGCCTAAGAAGAGCAACGCACGAAAGGCCATCGAGGTCGGGGGTGCGAACCCCCCTTCGAGGCCAAAGTCGAGTCGGGTCGCAATGGCAAAATCGAGATTGAAATTTCACAAGTTAGTCAGCCAGGTCTATCTCATACTAGACATGTGGTTGTACGGTAAGACTCAGATCAATTGCGCATAAAGTTAAGTCCTTAAATATTATCCAGGTAAAATATCCACATCCCAATGGACGAACTGCACCACCTTTACTACACGATCATTCACCTAAGTGAAAACCAATTTTGTGTAACCAACACCAATGACACCTCCCATGTCATGGTACTCAAATTGTATAACTGTGGCTGACCACCACGTTTCAACATATCATTAAGACAAAATTAATTAATAAATCACATGTGCCGATAAACCCAATGTTACTATAAGCATGACTAAGCAATTTAAATGTACAACCCATGTGACAACTAATATTGCATCACTAGATAATTACCTATCCTATGGTGACAATAAAATCATGCCATTCAAATTACCAAGCGAGGGAATTATTCAAATTGGACCATAATTATCAAATACAAGGGTTTGTAATAAAGTAACCATGCATGATAATTTAAAATAAAATAATACATAATAGATTTAAAAACTAGATTCAACATGATCAAAGGACATGACTTGCCTTGGCCTTGCTCAGTTAATGAGTCTTGATCTCCAAATCTTGCTTCAACTCCTTGAATGCATGATCTAACGAGAGAGAAAATAAAATTAAACATAAAACAAAATCAAGTAAAATTCAAATAAACTCCAAAAATCACAAAACTAGAACCAGAAGATAAAGCTAAATTTTAGATGAATTTAGGAGGCACAGTGCACGCAAACCAAGGCGGCACGACGGACTGAGGCGAGCAATGGCGATGATCGACGGCCGAGCGGGCAAGGGCGGAGCGGACGATGATGAGGCTGGACTGCGGACGGCGACGCACTGGAGGAAAGACAACGGTGAAACAACGGCTACGGAAGAACAATGACCGAAGCGAAGAACGACGATGGCGAAGGCGTCGATCTCCAGCGAACTTGACGGCAGGCTCAATAGTGAAGGCAGCGAGAGCGAGCGGCTGTGGGGTGCGGAAAATGGAGGCGTGGCTCAACTATTTATACCCGGACCTCGAGGAGTCCACGGCGGCATGGACGCGGAGTCCAGGGTGGAGACGCATGGATGCCGAGACGAACCTCTCACGCACGACAGCAGAAACCCACGAGGAAGACGACGAATAGTGCCTGCACTGTCGGATGGGTGACGCGTGGCATGGCGGAAGATCGAATGGCTGATAGCAGACCGCATGGATGAACAATGCTTGGGCGCACGGATGCTTGACACATGTCACTAGAGCGATCCAATGACCGGTGCGTAGCACGGCCAGATGGTTGACGCGAGGCAAGAGAAAGATCGGACGGCTGAGGTTTAATGGCCGAAGAGAAGTTGATTTCCTAGGTTTCCTAATTTCAGGAATTCAACTAAAACCTTTTGAGTTCTAGAAAATAGCAAATAACTTTAGAAAAAAAAACCAAAAGAATCCTTGAGACTCAAGGAACTTAAATAAAATACTTCTAGCAAATATTAAAGTTATGTTTAGTCATATTAAATCCTTTTAGTTAATAAAAATTCAATCTAAGTTTTTATTAATTTCAGAAAAATCCAACTGATGAATTATTTTAAAAACTTAAAAAAGCTCTGAAAATCAAGATGTTACATATTTAAAGAAGGCAGCCGGTCCATGGTGAGCCAAGTCCACCCAACCGCAAGAGCATTTGGGAGCCCAGTCCAGCCATTCGGACCACTGCACTGTGCGTCCGGGTTGTGATGCGGCATCGGGGGGTATGGTGATGTCCGACGCACCTCGTATCGCGCGCCATTTCATGCCTAATTCGCACTAGGTCGGGCATGGGCCCGTGTCGCCCCTCGTGACGCGCGCCACCACAAACCCGGTCCGCGCCGGGTCGAGTAGCTCGTCCGACGCCGAGATAACATCGTTGTCCATGTTGGTGATTTTGCAGGTCGTCAGGGAGTCAAAGGACCCGCTGCAGCGCATCATCCCTTTTACAAGCCAACTGCACTGGCTCGGGCACACGATTGATCGTCTGAATCGGTGCGAGACTACTGCTAGAGAAAAGCCATCATGCTATCTTGAGCCTACAACCATTTAGGTATGATCGTACCAACTAGGGTCTACATCAGCAAGGTTTGCGTATCAGATCTAAAGGTGGTCCGAAAAGAACATCAACAGGGATCATGCACTATCTAGGAGGGTCTGGGACTAACCATGGACGAGATATGCAAAGCTAACTCCGGATAAGACATGGAAGGTCGTCCTTAAAAAGAGTCCGGGGCTAACCTTAGACCGATCCTGAGGCCTCGGATGCGATAAAGACTGCGCAGAACAAATAACCGAAATGTCCTGAGAAGTAGGCCGAATCTTCGAGGCAAAATTATAACTACACTAGTCTCCCTCTCTCTCCTTATAAATAGGATCTCTTGTAATAAGAGGGGGAGGTCACTCTTGTAACCCTAATATATTCCTCTTAAATTCACTTGGTGGTTGTGCTACTTCGAGGTCCTCTTGCAATTGCGATAGTCTTTGTATCCAACTGAAAGTCCTTTTAAGTTTACTGTTCAGATTTGTACAAATAACAGATCCAATTCCAAAGTTATTTTCTATGTGCGAGTTGCCAATTACCATTGGTTATTTTTAGGATATATATAATTGCATGCAAGCTATATACATCGATGGCAACGTCGTATAAAGCTCGAGTGCGACCGGTGGATGTTAACATTGTTTTGTCGTTACTATTTGCACCAGCATTGTTGCATAAACATGTTGCTATCTGAGAGAAAAGGCAGCTTGGCTATGTGCAAAGGTTGGTACATATGCGAAACGAATGCAATAGTACAGGACGGTTTGGATTGGACCAGCCTTGAACACTTGAGACCTAACCAGAACTGTAGTATAGTCCGTCACAAGACAAGTTCTTTTTAGATTATGATTTATAGTTTTCGTTAAACAAATAAATAAAATAGTTTCTTCACCGTCGTTTCGAAGCGACTTATCGAGACAATCGTTTTTAAACGGTTTATCGGTATTCGATTCGTTCACACAAGCACTTGTATTATGGCCCCAAAAAACATAAGACACAGCTATAAACTACAATAAAAAAAAATCTACCCACAGTGTGACCACCTAGCTAAGGAGTTTATAGGTAAGCTTTGGGTCAGAGAAACATAAGAGGTTTCATCCGTTCAAAATGCTTTGTGCACCCACACGTGTAACCAAGCATTCAAACCAGGGGCAGATCTAGGAAAAATATAACTGATGGGTCACTCTTCTAAGCATAATGATATCACTGGATGTTTATTAGTGCAATTTGTTCTCTCTAAAGTGGATTTATTTAGCAAGAAGTCATGTGACCCAATGCTTACATGCTAGATTCTCCTAATTCAAACGTAGGTAGGTGTTATTTTATAGGACCGTTGTTTTAGATGTGGTCAACGTGGATGGATTTGCTCAAGGTGTAGGTTGGTTGCATTAGAGTAAGGTTAATAATCAGTCTTGGTTTGGTGTATAGATACTTCTGACCCACTTATCATCTATTTATATAGTAATTCTGATCAATGAAAAGTGTATGATGACCTCTTTTTCTCACAAAGTTTCTTGGTTCTTGTGCTTCAGCTGGCTGTAAACTTACAACCCACTTCTCTTCTCTCTCCTCCTCTCTCTCCTCCACCTCAGCATACAGCCTACTAACAGCCTCTTATTATACTTGCTCTTAGCAACCTTAACTGGGTACCACAAAGTTATAGTGGTAATGTCAGAAACATATAAGTAGAAAAAGTAAGGGGAAGTTGTCTTGTGTAAAGTAATAAAACAAGTTTATTGTGTGCGTACGTGTACTAGCTGATTACATGTAATCGAAAAAGTCATAAAAAGCTATGGTTGTATTGGTTCACCAAAAGGATGGAAGGATCACCACTTTTAGTGCCCATTGGAGAATCTTAGTGCCCAATTTGGAGAATCTTACTGCAATATGATACCAGTCAAAATTAACTTTTTTCGATACAAATATTTTGACTCGAGGTCACTACATTTACATGGAAATGCTTTTAGGCCGCGTTCAGTTGAGCTTAGGTTTATTGGCTTTTGTATAGCGCTACAGTAACTCGCTTTTAAATGGTACATCTTTTCAAGACGGGATCTACAGATCGATTATAATAGACATTGTACCAACTTCAGCTGCACCGGCTAAAATTGTATGTGACTTGTCTCCTTCTTCGTAATATCTCTTACGAACAGCTAGAATTTAAAAGTTATAAGCTAAAATCTATAAGCCACAGTTTAAAAGAACTTACCCATTGGGTTATTACTTTCGGTAGATAGTGCGATTGTAATTTGCATTAGGGGTATTATAGAATCTATACAGGGGAGAATTGAGCTTTAGGTAGATTCATGACTCTTGCATTGTGTTATTGCTAGGATTAGTTCTTACCCTAAAAGTAGTAGTACAAAAGAGACAAGAGAAAAAGGCAAGACGATACACACAATGGCACAATGCTGTACAGGACATTGATACTGTACCTATCTATTTATTACTAAAATTTAATGATATATCTTTTAGAGTTATTAAAAAAAGATAAATATGCTAATTTTTTTTTAAAAAACAAAACATCTGACTCTTAATTTGGTGAACCCAAGTTAAAATGGCTCATATTGAAAGAAGAAGTTCATATAAGTACATATTAAATCTGGCCTTTAAATAAGTACAAACCAAATAGTACTTGTCTTAACAAAAAATATATCCTGGCCATTGTTTCGATGCAGCAAACCAATAGATTCTCCTCATCTTACCGAGACGAGACGATGACATACATCATTCTCTTACAGCCAGGGCACTACGTAGTAATGTTTTTGAGCTGCCACTTATCCTCAATACCAATACATCCTCTTACAGCCAGGGTACTACGTAGTAATGTTTTTGTAGTGTACGCAACGGTGAGGATCCGGCGTGTTTGGGTCGGAGGTCCACGCCGAGTGATCAGCTGCTGCCTCTTGCTCTGTGGCATCAGCCCCGGTGCAGCATCTACGAATTTTGGACACTGTTGAACCCTAAAATATCAAAAATTCCATTTTTAGCCCCTTAATTAAAAAAAATTCCAATTTTGGACCCCTCCCGACCGCGCATTTCTCCCGTCGCGCCCGTGCCCGGTCGTGCGGTGTGGTACCGCCGCGACCGCCTTGTTCCGCGGTCGTCGCGGTACCACACCGCACGACCCGCCGCCCGACCGCATGTCCCGCCTCCCGACCGCACGACCCGAATGCCGCGGAGCGCCGGCCGCGCGTTCGCCCGCCTGAGCACACGTCTCCCCGCCCTGACCGCGCGATTGCCTGGCTGAGCGCACGTCTCCCGCCCGACCGCGCGTCTGAATTTTTGACCGCACGTTTGCCGCTCTCGACCGCGAGATTTTTGACCGCGAGGGTTTACTGGAATTCGGTTTACTGTTTTAATTTAGGTGTATATATATTTATGTATTTGTAAAGTTATTATTTATAAAAAAATTTATGTGTATATATGAAATGATGTGTGAAAAAAATATGAATTTGAAGTGGAGTCCACTTTACTACTTGTGTAATTTTTTGTGTAATTTTGAAAATTAAAAATATTGGTTGGTAGAGTATGAACGAAATTTGTGTGAAGTAACGATTAGTGTATTTGTGATTTTCATATATTGCTGACCGTGAAAAATGTGTTCAAGTGACAATAACAAATTTCGCTCATGGTATGTTGTTTTATTGGAAGCAATATAATGAAAAATTTTTTGAGCACAAATGTGATATGAACAATTGGAGGAAATGAAGGAAAGTGATATTGAACACGTGGGAATGAGTGCAGGAACTGTAATGATTATAAGTTTTGTTAATTTTGTAGTTGTGAATCAGAACAAAATCTAATAAAATTGTAAAACAAGTTTATGTTGATTATATGTTGTAGATGCACAAAAAAATTTGGTAATTTTATATATCGATCGTTGTGCGTAGAACGATCGATATATAAAGTGGTAAGTGACTTTTAGGGTTTGGTATGTTTTTAGGGTTTGCAATCCGCGTGATTTTTGTATGTTTTGTCAATTTGTAGTTATAAACTACGTAAAAATCAGATAAAGTTGTAATAGAAGTTTATGTTCAATGTTAGTTGTAGATGCATAACCCAAATTTTTTTTAGGTTTTTTAGGAACGATTGACCGTAGAACGATCAATACATAAAGTGGTAAGTGATGTGACCAGTGGCATGTGGCATGTGTGGAACTCTGTATTTCTAATATTCAGAACTCCACCACTAGTCCTAACATGCCTTAGGGAATATAACTTGCTGGGTGTATTACATTTTGTCTACTGGGTGTAGCGTAGTTGTTTCCCCTTATTCTCGCGCCGTAAAGATGGCTCCGCTGCATCCTTCTTCCTGTCACTCTTGGTCTTGAGAGCTGCCTCATGAGCTTGAAGCTCTTCCTCCTGACGCTTGATGGCTGCTTCACGCAGACTTAACTGCTCCCGCCTCCTTTGCAGCTCATCCTCCTTGCCCTTCAGACAGATTTGGTCCACCCTCACGCGGCGCTCTTGCTCAAGCCGCATCTGTCGTTTCACCTCGCGAGTCTGAGTCATCTTGACAAAGTATTGTCCTTTGTTTTCCACCTGCATTGGGCGGTTCTGTGGCCATGCCGCTGGCACCAGATCCACCCATTCGATGAACTTGCAAGGCTATGTGTGGCGTGGTAGATGTCATGGATCAAGTTGAAAAACGATAACGAGAAACAAAGGATTTAGTTGTCGTCGTTACCACGAAGTCGTCATCCGTGCGGACACTTGAAGAATCTACGGCCGTAGTTGGCTCGTTATCTTGGATCCGTCGGGCGCACAACATCGTCCTAAAGCCGCAATGGCACTTCAGGCGCTCATGCCACTCCGGCACTCCAAATGGGTCGGACCTCCAAGAAGACATTGTTGTGTAGTAGTATTGTGATGGCTTGAGAATGAGATGTGGTATGGAAGACATAGGAAGCCTTTATGTAAGCAGGTTATCTGGTGCAATGGGCATAGTCCATGGAGAGGACAACATGGGAATCTTTTGAGCATAGTCAGGTTTCCAGTGTAGCAATAAATGTCCCTATGAAGGCTTTTGAGCCTGTAGTCTCGTAATAAATTCAGAGCTTAGACCATTCAATGTATGTGGTACAACGTAGCCTTTTCAGTCGTTTGCAGGAAATAGTACGTTCCACGAAATAAGTGATACAACATTGCCTTCTCAGAGGCCAGTAATCATAACTGGGCAAAGCTGCCCGGTTTTGTCATGTCACTGCGCAAGGCTGCCTAGTTTTGTAATGTCACTGCGCAAAGCTGACCACTTGTGTCATGTCACTGCGCAAAGCTGGCCCATTTAGTCATGTCACTGCGGAAAGCTGGCTCGTTTAGTCATGTCACTTTGCAAAGCTGGCCTCTTTTGTCATGTCACTGCGGAAAGCTGGCCTCTTTTGTCATGTCACTGAGCAAAAGCTGACATCTTTGCTTGTGTCACGGGTCTCCTCGCAATCCTTCACCATCTTATCCCATTGCTTCTTCTTGCCTTTGTCCATCCCGGTTGGGTGAGGGAAGCGCGGTGTAGTATGGGGTTTGCATGTGCAATGTTCGCTGCGAGATGGAATGCACACCAATTTATAGGGTCCGTTTGGTATAAATAGCACGGTTGGGGTGCCAGCACTTTGTAGACAGAGAACCGTGTAAATCGAACAAAGAATTACCCTCTCTTTCGTGCTGGAACAAACCATGTCGGAAGCTGAGGGGCCAGTCAATTTTGGGTCACCGAAGGAAGACCTTCCCTTCGAAAGGAGGAGATCTTTGGTCCACGATGCAGCTTGATACCAAGCCGGCGTGCTCAACCGGTGTGGCGAAATGCGGACACAATGAGTGCGCGATCGTGCGAGCCTGGGATGGCCCGTTTGATGGCGGACGCCGTTTCTTCCGATGCCCACGCTCCGGGGTACAAATTACTAATAGTACATTTTTTGTTATTGGTTATGGACCCTCCATGTTTACCGTCGCGTCCCGCAGATGGCGAAATGCAACTTCTCCCGCTGGATCGACCCTCCTCATGAATGGTATATTTGTCGTTATGTGGATACATTATGGGATCGAGTATTGGACTTGCAGGACCGAATCGAGACTCTCAATGAGGCGAACAACGACCTCCGCCAACAGATACGACGCGAGAGGGGTAACGAGGAGGTCGTGAACATAGGAAGCTCTTATGATCCCACATGTTGCTGCGCGAACCCGAGCTGCATATGTGCGTGCCACTACCAGGACGGCGAGCCACGTCCGAGGCGACCCCCTCAGCAATTCTCCATGTAGGTGCCACGAGGCTCGTTTGGCATGTAGGTAAGAAGGTGTATGGTTGTGTTGTGTTTTAGTTGTTGTGTTCATTGGTGTGTTGATGGCTGTAGTACTTGCTATATTTTATGTATGGGCAATGTATGTGTTGTTTCGTGTTGTCATGTCACTGAGCAAAGCTGGCATCTTTTGTCTTCTCACTGAGCAAAGCTGGCCCATTTTATGATGTCACTGGGCAAAGCTGTTCTCTTTTGTCTGCTCACTGCCCCTTTATGTGCGTGTCTGGTTTGTGTTGTCTGTGGTCTTTGTGCGTGAGGCTGCACCCCCCAACACAGCCTATAAAACGGAGCCATCCCTCACATACTCCCTTGCCTTGTTATCAGTCACCTCTTGAGTTAGTTGTTCGCAATCTGTGTAGTTTTCTTTCGTGCTCACTCCCCTAGACTAGGCAATGAGTCAGCTCAGCACGTCTTCATGGGCACCCACGGTGATTTGCCCAAATTACAATACGGTGGTTAGACGTAGGACATCATAGACGGCCGCGAATCCTGGACGACACTACTACAAGTGCCCCTATCACTCGGTGAGTCAGATTATTTCGGGTTCTTGCAAATCATGGTGGTATGTTTAAAAATCTTCTTGTCATGGAATCGCAGGAAGCTCCTCGTGGTTGCCGATTCTGGGTGTGGGAGGATGAAATGAGCAATAGGACAGACAATGTTCGCCATGAGAGAGTTGTCGTGGGGGGTTGCGACCCCGTCGGGATGCGGCATCGTTTCGACAGACTAGAGTGGAAGATAAATTTAATGTTGTGTGCTATTTTGTTTCTTGTGTTTATTGTTATCCTCAAGTTGTAGTGCTGGAGGTTCTCGTCGTGTATGTTGGTAATGTTTAATGCTAAGTTGTCGTCAAGCTATTTTCTTTCTTGTTTTTCTTATGTTTGTTGTTATCGTGTCTTCTCCCGCTGGAGAGGTAATGTATATATGTGTAATGGATGCTGTTAGTTACAACATGCGTGCATACTTATTGTTATCGTGTAGTTGGGTGGCACGAGGTTCTATTGGTTGTATGCCCTAGTAAATCAAAGAACATCTTTGAACATCAAACCATCAAGCACTTCAAGAACATCACCAGTCTAACGATCACGCCTCATTACAATTAACTCATTACCAATCTCGTTGTCGTCTCGTCGGACGCCGTATGTGATCCTCCGAGAAGGTGAACCGGGTAGGAGAGTGCGGTGCATCTCGAAGGTCATATTGTGAGGCATGCGTCCGAGGTGGTCCTGCGTACGGCTGCGTGGGGTCTTGCGTTGGCGTCCCAAAAATATCGCTGAGCCATTCGGTCGACGAGGGGTCTATGGGCTGCTGAGATGGTACAGGTGAATTAGGACATGGGCAACGATGTTTGTAATGAATCTTAATATCACAAGGCATTTACCTGGGTACTCTGAAAAGCAGATGACCCACCGTGAACGTCATGGCCCTGTTGCTCGGAGTAAACCTGCATTTGTTTGCTAGTGCAATTAGATGGCTTTGAAATAGACATGTTTAGCTTAGTACGTTAGTGCATACCGGGGTATGTGGCTGTTGAAATGACGATGTCGACGGGTAGTCGCTCATGTACTCCTGCGATGTGAAGCCTTGATAGGTCTGCCCAAACCACCTGTCCCAATCATCTAGGTTGGTCTGCACGGTAGGGGTGTACGAGAGCATCGCCCCCTCTGGTTGGTCCGGCGAGTCAGGATCACCCTCTGCAGTGGGCCCCCGTCGGCCTGGAGAGCGCGGTCGCTCGTCCGTCGCCCTCCGTGATGACGATGCTCGTAGCAACGTGCTATCCTGTCGCAATTGCTGCAAGACAAACATGTGGTTAGACATAAATGGTAAATGAGTGCATGAACAAATAGTTGGCAATTGTCGAACCGCCGGGCCGAAGCGCGTGGAGGCCGAATGAGCGTAGCTGGGCCGACTCTCGGACGCCCCCTCTGGTTGGTCCGACGATTCAAGATCGCCCTCTGGAGTGGGCCCCAGTCGGCCTGGAGAGCGCGGTCGCTCGTCCGTCGCCCTCCGTGATGACGATGCCCGTTGCAACGTGCTATCCCGTCGTAAGTGCTGCAAGACGAACATGTGGTTAGACATAAATGGTAAATGAGTGGATGAACAAATAATTGGCAATTGTCCAACCGCCGGTCCGAAGCGCGTGGAGGCCGAGCGAGCGTAGCTATGCCGACTCTCGGACTGGGATGGACGCGACGTCGATGGCCGTGCTGATGGTGGTGCTGACGGCGGCGCGGAGGGGGTGGTGGTCCCTGGCCTCGTCCGCCACCGCGTGTACCAACAATGTCATCTCGGCGACCACAACTCAAGGACCATATCGTAGCCCTTGCCTCATCCCAGATGCTGCGCATCGAACTGACCCACCGCTCAGTCGTATTTGACTTCCTACGGCGTATAGCCTCAGCAACCTCGTCCTCGATACGATGCATGCGGTCCACCTGCAGTGAAACAAACTGTCAGTTAAAACGTCATCCAGCACTGTTTAATGACATACTAATCTCGTACCGCCTGGTCGATCCGTGCCGCTAGATGACGGTCTGGACCTGCCTGTTAAGCGGCCTCGTGAACGACCTCAAGTGGAGGATGTGGCGGCTCCGCAGTAAGCCTAGTGCGGGTGCGTGGAGCGTACCACTCAAGGTATGTCCTATACGTCGCGGGGTCGTCCGACCGTGTCTCGTCCACAACCATCGTATCCGCCTGGTCACGCCACTGGTCTGTCCACCGTAGCTGTGTGGCTCTCCAGTCTTCTGTCGCTCGCCCTCTCCTCGATTGCCTACAAGTTCATTGCGACATTACACAATTAGAAGGGGCACAGACTACTTCATTAATTAAATTTATGGTGTAATGATATACCGGTGGGTGCTGTCCGCAAGAGGCGTCTGGCGGGGCGGACATCTTTGATGCATCGAATCGCCTCATGACTCGCTGTGGGTTGTATGGCTCGACGCAGTGCGAGAACACCAAGTGGCAGGTCGTCAACCAGTAGCTGTGATCTTGCCCGCACTGTGATGACAACGAGTGGGGGGCCGTGTCCATAATGAACTGTGGAGTCCATGGCCACCAGACTCTGTGGTTGTCGGGCAGAATCTCGAACCTATTGTGGAAATCTGTGTACGCACGTCTCGGTCTGTCCCTGGCCCACCTCAACTGAGCATGTGTCCAACGTGTACCCATTGTGGGCCCATCAATGGGGTCGTCGCCACCATTGAGGCCGTAGAACTGCGGGCTGAGGTCATAAGGGTGCACAACACGACCAAACTCAGGCATGCCAACGGAGAAGTGTTCCCACGACCACAGCTGAAGGAGAAGGTAGCAGACGGCTAGGACCGGCTCGGCGCCGCGCTTCTGCTGCGGCGTCACACAACCCTCGGTATGTGGTGCTAAGAATCTGCTGATCCCGGCTATCTTGTGGCACCGACCAGCCGACCATCCGCCAAGGACTCCGCTAGGTGTATGTATCTAGGCTGCACGGAGTCTCCAGTGGTGCTAGGGAACAAGATCCACCCGAACAGATATAGCAGGTACGCAACGAAGTGCGTCCGCACCACGTCCTCATTTGCGTCTGCAGGACAGGTCATGTAGCGACGAAGCCGTCCATGTGGCACACCAGCTGCGTTGTCTGTGATCGGATGACCGAACCGGTGACCCAGACGGACCCTCCAATCTGCTGCCTTTGGGGTGGCACTCTGGCGAAGACCACGGACGAGTAGACTGTAAGCATCGTCACGTCCTGCAGAGTAACCGTCATCTCCCCCCACCGGAAGTGGAAGGTGTGAGTCTCCGGCCTCCATCGATAACGAGAGCGGAAAGCAGCGGCGCATCATACTGGAACGCATGCGGTAGATCCAACATGCGGGCAATGGGTAGGAGCCCGGTGTCCCGCAGTAGTGGGATGTACCGCTGGTCGAGATGCCAGTTCTCTCGGGGGCCCCTAAGGACGAAGCAAGGAGGCCCTCGTGCGTCTCTCGACGACCACGCATGGCATTGGTGGTGCTCATCCCAACGGGGGTCTAGCAACTCGAACGCCATGTCCTGCCAAAGAAGGATAACAAGTGAGTCTGAATTTATAACAAAATATGCAACTAATGACAACATAATTAATAACAAATGTAACGACAGGAAACCGTACGGAATGTACCAAAACATAAATAAAATGTGCACACGAATATGACCCACAGACAAGGCAACATATGGAATGTACGAAAACATAGATAACATGGTTATATGCACGACATAGATACATGGAGCAAACAATGCAGCGTACACCTCATGAATAATGCATGGTACATCGCAACGCACATAACACATGGAAGCCACAATGGGTACAACAGAAAATTGTGGTTGGTACTACGGAGCGTTGCTTGATGCTGGCCTGTTTGGGCACTGGCTGAGGGAGTGGCCAATCGTCTTGCATAGCCTACACTTCGGCGCGAACACGATCCTCGTTGTTGTCATCCATGTCGTTGCGGATGCGACGGCTTTGTCGTCTTCCACGACCGACATGCTTGAGTGCATCGTTGGGCACCCACTTTCTCTCCCCTGGCCATAATTCCCTGTAGTGCATGTCTACCCCATAGGAATGGAACTCCGCACTCCAGGTTGCATACAAGTGCTGCATGTCATAGTACTTGGAGATGTACTGTGTCGACGCCTGGTTCCATACAGCGCAGGCCGCGTACACATGGGAGCATGGCTTGTGGAGAAGCTGGGGCTTGTTGCAGGTGCAAGATGCTTCATCACCAATCGTGCATACCTGCTTGCGCTCCCCTCTAATGTGACCCATGACATACTTCTGCCTTAGGTGGACCTCAAACTTCCTCCTTAAGCCATCAATGGGCTGAGCAATGTGGGATCGACCTTTCTCCATCTTCCTATCCATGAAGGCCTGCATGATCTCAGAGTATTGCTTGTTTTCGTCAAGGTGCTTCTGCACCATCATGGCTCTATTCACAAAGTACCCGACGGTACGGTTCCAAGTCTCGACCACGATTGCCGTGATCGGCAGGGATCTGATGCCCTTCAAGACACCATTGTAAACCTCGAACATGTTGGTTATCATGATCTCATACCTTGCCCCACCGGTGTCGTGCAACAAATATCACATTTGCAAGTCAGGTGCATTGGACTGAACCCATTGTGAGAATACCCCGACTCTTGTGGAGCCCCCCTCCACGGCCCCTGCTTCTGTATGCACATGCTTCGTAGCCTCCTGATCGAGCTGCCTCCACAAGGTGTCGAACTTCCGCTTCTGGTTCTGCATGCATAGCTTCTTGAACATCTTCATTAGGTTCTTGCTACGGAACCTTCTGTGGAAGTTCGCTGCAATATGCCTCATGCACCGCGGTTCTTCACATCGATCTCATCGAAGGGGCTGCGTCCCATTACAGAACGTTCGCAATGCGAGGCAACAAGCTGCATTGCGGTCGGAGATAAGGCACACTTCAGGCGTTCTTGCACTCGGCATGCTTCAAATTGCAAAGGAACCAAAGCCAGCTATCTGTATTCTCGTTCTCCACAATTGCAAATGCCACTGGGAGTAACTGGTCATTTGCATCAGCTGCAACTGCGGTGAGGATAGTACCCTTGTACTTGCCGGATAGGAACGTCCCATCTATGGTTAGTACTGGACGGCACCACCTGAAACCTTGTATCGCCTGATGGAAGGCCCGAAACATTCTGTCAAGAATGAAACAATTTGGGCCCTCCGTAGGATGGACCCTCTCCTGCCTGTTTATGTACGTGCCTGGGTTTGATTGTGCAATTTGGTGCAGCATTCTCGGGACTAGGTCGTACGCCTCCTCGTACGTCCCATACATACGGTGCAGCACCTTTCGCTTCGCCTGCCATACCTTCTTGTAGCTCACTTCGAAGCCCGCCGTGTTTGCTACTTCTGCCATTAGAACCTTCGGGGCAACGAACACATCCGCCTGGATGAGGTGCGTGACCAGCTCCGCAACATAGGATGATGTCATGTTGAGGTGTCTATGTATTGGCCCCGTAAGCTCGCAACTGTGATCTTGCAGCACCGTTATCCGGAACTCCGTGCCAACACCCTTGTACCGTTGTGCACGAACTTTGCCACCACAGGACCCGTCGACACACTTCACAACGTACGTGTCCGGCTTTGACTTGTAGACCGATCGTCCGCATGTTGGCGGCATGTCTAGCAATTGTCTGCTGGACGGCACTCTTATTACGAAGCACGCCCCAAAAAGAGTGCGCCTCGCTGAACCCCATTCTCCCCCTCCGCTGTGGGCGAAACTAGGGCTGCCGCTGCGTTGTCGTCGATCTGGGCGACACGTGACGCACCGCCGTCGTGGTCACCACACGACCTACCACCCCTCCAGTTGCACCTTCGCCATCCTCGCCCTCTCCAGAACTGCCTGTGTCCACCTCCTCATCCTCCTCGCTGCCCTCTTCTTCCACATGGTCCCCAAGATACTCATGACAGTCAATACGGGCGGCCCACCACCTCTCGTCCACACCTTCGTTGGGCTGGAAATTCTCCGCACGCCTCCTGTCGTCTTCATCACCCACTTCCTCGCCCACATGTTCTACCGCAGAAGCGTCTTCATAACCGCCGGCCACTACATCTCCACCAGCGGCATCTGAACCAACCATGGCTGATGATTCTGCCCTCTCCACGAACTCGACATACACCATTGGCCTCCCATATATCGCTGCATCAGGGTTGCACACGACCTCCATGTAGTTCGCCCATGAGGCGTCATTGGTCACCTTCAGAAGTTGCCATATGCTCTCCCTTCCATCATCCACCATTGAGGCATAGACTGCCTCAATCCGTAACTTCTTTCTTGCGGTGTGTCGATCGAACGCTGAACGGACACACCTCCGTAGCTCAGACAAGCTCATGGCGCTCAGACCGGGTGCCGAGATCACGGTCCGCTCGCAATTTGACAGGTCCGCCCCATACAGCCCATCACGCACGAGACCACTCTCATAAAACACGAACAATTGTTCAATGCCAGTCATTGCGTTCCTAACATAAGTGCATAATCAACCATTTTAGTACACAGCATGTCACAATCGTACCATCTAATTAACAGTTTCAATTAGTATATGTTTTGTATTTCTAAATCTACGATTTATTTGTAACTATTTTACTTTCAAATTGTACCATACATCAAATTAAATATTCATATCATTTTTTTCCATGAAATGACCTTCATACTACGGTCATTCACTAAGCAGACTAATTATACAAATTGTCTCTAATCTAACTACTACAAATTTACCACATAAAAATGTTCCAACATAAATATTTACTTTTTCAACACCTACACATTATTTACACTACAATCTTTTCTAACTTTAACTTAATATAGTCTTTATGTAGCTCTACTATAACTTTCTATGACTGCTATTATATTTTAATTCTAATCTACCAAATTTATTTTTACCACCTACCGTACTGTATGTAGTTCTTCCCTAAGCGTGCTAATCATATGCTTCTAATCCTAGTACAATTCCTCTAACATAAATATGTATTTTTTTCAACGTCTACACACTACAACTTCATATTTTCCACCTAACTGAAACTACTTTACAGTACGTATGTTCACAAAAAAAGGAAAACACTATATACACTACAATACATCATGCCTAACATATGCAAGATTTGCCATACACACATAGCGTATAAAAGATTGACATAGAATAACAGTAACACAAGATGGTTTCCTTAATTAAAGCCTAATGACATAAATAAATTTATAGTTGCACGGGCACAAAACTTACCTCTTGATGATGCTCACGAGACGATCTGCAACTTTTGTATTTGCCAAATCCCCTGATTCCAAACGGAAACAACTCAACTCTTCCGGCTTTCGCTCCTCACTTTTCTTCACCAAAAATTGTATAAGCCTACCAATTATACAAATTGTCTCTAATCTATCTACTATTGCTATCACCCACAAATGCTCTAACATAAATATTTACTTTTTCAACACCTACACATGTTAGCACGTATGTTCATCAAAAATTAACTACATTGCACTACGTAACTTCACCAAATAAAAATGACATTTTCTACACTACAATACATCATGCATCATGTTTACCTACAACATACACACCGTATTGGCTTATAAGAACATTAACGAAACACGGTTCCCCTAATTATGGCCTAATGACATTCACAAAAAAATACTTGCACGGAGCCAAAAATTACCTCTTCTTGAAGCTCAGAAGACGATCTACAACTTTCGTATTTGCAAAATCTGCTGACTCCAAACAAAAGCAACTCAAAAATCTGAGTTTCCACTCTTTCTGTTCCTCCCTTCACTCCCTCTCTCGCTCTGTCTTTGCTTCCACTACGAACTAGAAGACTTCACCTCATGCATCTGCTCACCAAGCGAGCTCCAAAGTCATTTTTATTGCAAACGCTCCTCATCCATTCAGCAAAATTTGGGGGGCCATATCACATACTACTGACGCGTGTATGCGCTGCATGCAAAAAAGGCCAGCCCGTGATGCTCTTTCGGCGGAACGATTAGACGCGTCACGCGCGGTCGGCAGAGGGAATCGCGCGGTCGGGCTGCAGAGGGAATCGCGCGGTCGGCAGGGGCAGACGCGCGCTCGGCGCAGCGGCAGGCGGGTCGTGCGATCCAGTACCGCACGACCCGATGAACGCGTTGATCGTGCGGTACCGCACCGCACGACCGGGGCACGTGGCGCAGCGGGAGCAACGCGCGGTCGGGAGGGGTCCTGTTTTGGAATTTTTTGCGTCGGGGGGTCAAAAGTGGAATTTCGATTGCACAGGGGTCCAACGGTGTCCAGAATTCAGCATCTACAGGTCCCGCAGCAGCTTGATCATATATGGCCGCCGCCATGGAATTGCCAAGCCGCCATTGCAGCGTTGGGAAGCGCGGGAATGACTAGAAGGATCAGAAGCGCCATGGCGACGGTCGCGTCTCTTCCCCCTCGGTTCTTCTTCCTCTGATCATCTAGAGCAACTTGCACGACCATGATCAGGGTGATTAACAAACTGCCAGTGCCTAATTGGACGATCCGATCGAAGAGCAATCCGGAATTGAGATCGGACAGGCTGGTGAAAATGTGGTCCCTCCCACCGGCCGCCACGGCGAACGTCGGCAGCGGTGAGCAGCCAGGACGTGTCGCGTCGTAAAATCTTGAGTGGTTGAAACACGCGCGTCCACTGCTCGAAAGATGCTGCAGATTAACATACTGATCAACGTCACCAAAATCATATGTATGAATGTATCCATCCATAGGTTGATGAGCGTATATACATGCACGCACACCAAATGAACACAAAAGTAAAAAGAGAAGCAAACTGGTTGTAAGGGCCTGTTTGACTGGCATGTTTTATTCTTGAAGCCTATCCTAATTTATTTGGTTTGTTGTTGTATTTCGTAGCAAAACTAATCTCCTTTCGCACGAGTGGGTACACACGTTTTGCAAAATACGTACGACAAATCTATTTATTACTAAAAATTGATAATAGGACTTTTAGAGTTACTAAGAAAAAATATGCTAGAAATTCTCACAAAAAACAAAATATTTAGCCCTTAATTTGGTAGATCTAAATTATAACGGCTTAGATTAAAAGAAAAAAAGTTCATATAAGTACCATTAAACCCCCAACATATATGCATATGTAAAATGAAATCAACAAGGAAGAAATTAGGAAACCCACATGCACGTGGAGATTTATATCTTCATGCATGCATATTTATTCAAATAAAAAGGAGAAGTCAATCCTGATTGATCTCCTACATGTAAACATCGATGACGATTTTAGAAAAATAATCAAAGCTGTGGAATACACATTGTTAGTGAGTGTGCATGTAGAATAAATCTTGTTTACGAATAATGAAATTAGCAAATTAAAAAAGTCCATGTCAAGTGTAATCCAAAATAACTAAAATTCGGGGAAGAAAACAAAAACTAACTACTTGATCACATGAGTAAATCTCTAAAAAATAAAATATATCTATTATATACTAAAAGTCGATCACATGAGTTTTACATTTGCTAAAAAGTAGAAATAATCTATAAATAATTAAATACATCCATTCTTCAATTTAGTGGACTCTTGTTATAGTTAGTAAATAATCATCAATAGATGTCATAGATAAAATAAGAAATATTATAAGGCAAGACTATCCATTATAGATTCTAGATGAATCCAATAAATAAAAAGAATTCTAGATGACCCGCACTAAAATTCACGTATGAGAGGAAAAGAAAGATATTGATGTGCAAAATAAATGAGTAAAAGCCATGCATAAGAAAAATAAGAAAAAGTGGCACTCGGCAAGAAAAAAAGGAGAAATAAAAAAGATAAGATCTATTTTATATGCACGTTTTACCAACAATATGTGTTTCACAACTTTGATTTTTTTTCTAGAATTGCCATCTGATAGATTCTACTTCAAGTTGAACTATATCAACTATTGGATGTTATCTATATACAATAAAAGCATATGATGGTTGTTTACATCAGCTGACTAAAAAGATAAAAAATCATAGAAATTCTCCCCAAAATAAAAAAGAAATATTTTGCTTTTAATTTAGTGTATCTTAATTATGTGTAGCAATCCATAACCAATGGATCTACAAATGCGCGTGTGAATGTGTGGTGTAGAAGTTGTACGTTTGTTGCATTAGCAACCTTAACTGGACTACCACAAAGCTGTAGTGGTAATATCAGAATCATATAAGTTGAAAAAGTGAGGGGAAGTTGTCTTGTGTAAATTAAAGTAATAAAACGAGTTTATTGTGTACATACGTGTACTAGCTGATTACATGTAATCGAAAAGGTCATAAAAAGCTATGGTTGTATTTGTTCACATCACCACTTTTAGTGCCCATTTTGGAGAATCTTTAGTCAAAAATAACTTTTTTCGATACAAATATTCTATAACTTGAGGTCACTACATTTACATGAAAATACACACATAATGTTGCTCAGGAAACTGCCGACACATTTAACACTATAGTTATTTGTTTTTCAAATTTGGTATCAGAATGTTCCCTTTTGTAAATGAACAAGGTTTCCCTGTTTCCTTGTCATGTTTCCCTAGTACATAGAGCACATTAGCTGCTTCTTCATATGGGCTTAGGAATGCAATCCAACGGAGTGAGGGGGTCCACGTGTGTGGGAACAGAAATGGGAACACAGAACGTCTGCCGAAATCAAGGAGGAGACTAGATTTGTAAAAAAAAAATTGGGACCAAATTTGAAAAACAAAAACAGCTCCATTGCGAGATGCTTCAACAGTTGCTGCACAGGAAGCGCTTCCCCCGCATCAAATCTCCACCGCTCGTCTAAAAGCCAAACCACACGCGCTCTCCGTCGTCCTCCTCCCCCCGCTTACAAAAGGGCGGCGTAGCCTCCTCCCTTGCCACCACCATCTCCCTCTCTCACTGCGCCTACTGAGTTGTGCGACCAGCAGTACGAGTGCACGAGAGCCAGGTGACGCTGCAGGCACAATGGTGATGGAGAGGCAGGAGAAGGGCATGGGCAAGCAGGCGGGCAACCCCGCCGCATTTAACCTCGCCGAGGCCGGCTTCGGCGACCGGCAGGACGTCGACGACGACGGCCGCGAGAAGCGCACCGGTATGTGTACATGCATCCTCCTTCCTTAGAAATTAACGAGTGCCATGCGTGCACGCATGGATGAACATACTACATATGTGATGTGACGATATTCTCCATGCAGGGACGCTTGTGACGGCGAGCGCGCACATTATCACGGCGGTGATCGGTTCCGGGGTGCTGTCGCTGGCCTGGTCCATCGCGCAGCTGGGGTGGGTCATCGGCCCCGCCGTGCTCTTCGCCTTCTCCGTCATCACCTGGTTCTGCTCCAGCCTCCTCGCCGACTGCTACCGCTCACCGGACCCCGTCCTCGGCAAGCGGAACTACAGCTACGGCGAAGCCGTCAGGGCCAACCTAGGTATATACACCCTACTACCTCCCAGCCTACGTAAAAAAATAAGTCTTCTTATTCATTATTACTACATGCATAAAGGAATTAGCTAGGATATATTTGATTTGATTCTGACTTGATAATTAATTCTTCTCTATCTTTTGTGTCTGATTAATCTCTTGCAGGGGTTGCCAAGTACAGGCTCTGCTCTCTCGCGCAGTACATCAACCTGGTCGGTGTGACCATTGGCTACACCATCACCACGGCCATCAGCATGGGGTACGCATGCATGCATGACTCAAAGCACTCAAAACCAACACAAACACTGCATGTTTTATGTATGCAAAGGGCCTAGCATTCCGATAGAGCTACCCTCTAGTAGATGAGAAAAATTAGTCAGAGTCGTGTTGATTTGTATGTTTTTTCGTTTCTAGGTAGCATTTGATTTGTGTGTGCCAAATGCTGTCTTAATTTGTTCTTTCTTCAAGGGAAAACATGTGTTGGCGTGTCATTTTGGGTAGGAGAATAGAAGAGGCTGAAGAGTCCACTTCTCTAAAGCAAAGCAAAAAAAAACTGTCAGTCAAAGAGGGGTCTTTTTAGGATCCAACAAGCAGAGAAAAGATGGCAAGATACGTTATTTGACAGTTCAAAAGTACTTGGAAAAAATAGATACTGCTTTTCCCTTGAAAAAGAATGGGCAATTAGCTAAAGGAGTGGTCTATATTGGCATGGTTAAAGAAGAATCTCATTCGCGATAAGCATCTACTAGCAGCCTATCACTACTGACAAATGATTGATTATATTGACATGCATATAAGTTACTACCAAATAAATGATCTTCCTTTCATTTAGTTTTCTTCTCCGAAATCTGAATCTGAATGTATATATCAACCTGCAGGGCGATCAAGAGGTCCAACTGCTTCCACCACAACGGCCACGATGCCAAGTGTGAAGCATCCAACACAACAAACATGATCATATTTGCAAGCATCCAGACCATGCTCTCTCAGCTGCCGAATTTCCACAAGCTTTGGTGGCTCTCCATTGTCGCGGCTGTCATGTCCCTGGCTTACTCGACCATAGGCCTTGGCCTCTCCATAGCAACAATAGCAGGTTAATACTGGAGCACTAACTGATATACATGCTCATATGATTCGATTTGCTGCTATGCATGAACAAGCGAGAAAAAAATCCCTTCTACTCTATCAATTTTCCATGTTCACATCATGATCCACAACTCATAAGGAATAGAACAAAAAGATATTTATGACCATGATGATATAAGAATTGAAGGAGGAGCGCATGAGGACATTAGACATGTTGATGAGGCTTTTTGTTTGTATCATACATGCTGGCCCATGATGCAATGTATGTGTGTTGATTGATTTGCAGGTGGGGCGCATGCGAAGACAACGCTAACAGGGGTGACTGTTGGGGTGGATGTGTCTGCAACTGAGAAGATTTGGAGAACATTTCAGTCAATTGGGGACATTGCCTTTGCCTACACCTACTCCAATGTCCTCATAGAAATTCAGGTAACCTATATGGCTGTGTAAATATACCACCTTAATGATGAACACAAACATGAGTGATACTACTACATCTTGGAAGCACATCTTTCTTTTTTTCAGTGCATGGTAGATGTACAATAAAATGACTAAATATCTAAGCAAATTGATGTGTTATAGTAGTACTTCGGTCTCTCTCTCGCTCTCTCTGTTTTTTGGTGAAAACATCTTCTCAGAGAATCGATCATTGGTACTCGAGTACATATGAGCCCATGCCCGTGATCTTTGGGCTCTGGCAAGAGGACAAATTCTGAAGGAATACAGCATGCGTGAACCCTACAAGAGGACAAATATATCAGTCCGATATCATCATTTCCTAGCTCCTTCTGCATCTGACGAAAATTTTGAATAAATTCTTTTAGAGAAAATGGTCCAATCGTCACAAAGAGTCTCTGCTCTCCATTGAAACCAGTGCAGACTCTGCATGGGTATGAACAGTTAATAGTATTAAAGGCAAATCTTTGCCATGAAGGATAGCATGGAGATAGAGATGTTTCTAATGATACTTGCCTTTCATCCATCGAAGTTCAGAGTATTGCTGTCCTCTTCTCAGAGTAGTGAACCATCGATATTCAGAGTGCACATGCTAGAGCATTGCTCAAAATGACCCACCTCCTGCAAATGCTTCATATCTGAAATTTCCCTCCACCAAAATGCCATCTTTTCCAGTAAACCTTCTCCAGCACCATCCTATACGAAGGACAGTGCCCTCTAAATCCCTAAAAGTAAATGCCTACCAGGTAGTCCGAGCATTTCACCGGGTACAGAGGACACTGCATGCATGCCTACCTGCAGCTACGAGATTCCAGAATAGGACGCTGCTTGCCTCCACTAGGCGCATCGAATGCAGCGACACGGGAAGACATCAGAACAGGACAAGTCTTGAGGCATTTCCAAAGCCACATTAATTGATCGCACATTTACGCCTTATGCAAATATCAACGCCTCCAGGAAGTAGAGTAGACTTCTCTGATGTCTAGGTCAAGATCGGTCCAGTTTTGCCAGTCCGCCCCTTGCAGATGTCGAATTTGCAGTAGAAATTGAGTAAAGAGAATTCTTTTCGGTGCAGGACACGCTGCGGTCGAGCCCGCCGGAGAACGAGGTGATGAAGAAGGCGTCGTGCATCGGCGTGTCGACGACGACCATGTTCTACATGCTCTGTGGGGTGCTCGGCTACGCGGCGTTCGGGAACCGCGCGCCGGGCAACTTCCTCACGGGCTTCGGCTTCTACGAGCCCTTCTGGCTAATCGACGTTGGCAACGTCTGCATCGCCGTGCACCTCATCGGAGCCTACCAGGTGTTCTGCCAGCCCATCTACCAGTTCGTGGAGGGCTGGGCGCGGCGGCGGTGGCCGGACAGCGCGTTCATCAATGCCGAGCGTGTGGTGCGCCTGCCCCTCGCCGGCGACTTCCCGGTGAGCCCGTTCCGGCTGGTGTGGCGCACGGCGTACGTGGTGCTGACGGCGGTGGTGGCCATGCTCTTCCCCTTCTTCAACGACTTCCTGGGACTCATCGGCGCCGTGTCCTTCTGGCCGCTCACCGTCTACTTCCCCGTCCAGATGTACATGGCGCAGGCCAAAGTGCGCCGCTTCTCGCCGACGTGGACGTGGATGAACGTGCTCAGCCTCGCCTGCCTCATGGTCTCCATCCTCGCCGCCGCCGGCTCCGTGCAGGGGCTCATCAAGGACGTCGCAGGCTACAGGCCATTCAAGGGCTCCTAAAAATCGATCAAGCGATCGCATCATGCATCGATGAAACAAGCATAGCAGCAAACATGCATGCATAGTGACGATACATACGGTTATTAATTATAGGTGAAGTGGGTCGTGTCCTGAGACAGAGGTTAATTTGTGGGTGCAGTGTCCATGTAAGTGGTAAATTTAGCCTGATTAATATGGTTTGAATTTGCTGTGTACGTAACTAAGTAGTAGCAGCAGCTTAATCAATCTGGATTATGGACAGTAAGAGGTCAACAACTAAGTTGACTTCATTCTAAGGCAAACTTGGGACATGTATCTGAAGGTAAGGTGAAAAACTCAGTTCTGTAGCACAAGAGAAAGGGAATGGTATGTTGCAGTTAGCATCAATCAGATTGTGAGACAGAGGTGTGTGTCAAAGTTTGGTTGTATATTGTATAATCAAATTCTTTTCTGATTTAGCATACTTGATGTAGTACTAATCATCACTGGCAATCGTCACTCCTGTCTGTATTATTTAAAACAGAGTCAAAATATGAAATCATGGTAGCTATCAGACATGTTGAAGTAAGAGCACAAAATCAAGGCACCAGTAACTTGTATTGTACACCCCTCCACTAAATTAAAGAGCCCACTGGATAACATAGTAGAACTTGTGGTTTCAGCAAAAATGAAAAGAAAGAAAGAAAGAAAGCTGAACATATAAAAACTTTACTGATACTCAATAGTCAAAACAGGGGATCACGTTTCAAGCAAAATGTCAACTGCTACTTGCCAAACTCTCATCCTTTTTGGAGGACCCCTCTAGATTTCAGATGTACTGCAAATTAAACAAGAAAGTGTACACTGTTCAGACGCTCGAATGATCAAAACCTGAGGCTGATATCAAAAAGGCAGAGAGTATTTTACGCTGCATACGCCGCTGAATCTAGTCAGGTAGGAATAGGCAGATGAGTAGCGACGAAGGAAAGGAGTCAACAACCAACGCCCGCGAAATTCAATGCAAAGTTGAAGGATAAGACAAGAGTTTGTGAAGGTTTTTCGACGCTAAGCTGAAACCTAGAGGACTTAGCTATGCATCTCAAACAGGTGAATAGAGAAATCGAATAGCCAGCTTTACCATTAAAACGGCTTTTCCTGCTTCCAGATTGCAACGGCGTCAATTTATTATGTAGACGCGGCAATTCAGTGAAGGACAACAAGAGTTTGTTGGGTTTGGCTTATCACTTTTTGTAAAGTAACTAATTCTTAAACTGTGTATTTTTAAGATAAGATTTACAAATAGATTATAGTAAAATTTAAACCAAATCCAATTATACCAGTTAAAATCATATAACAATTTTCCTCTTCGTCGCTATTTGCTTGGTATAGTGGGCCTCGTTCACGTCTCAAAGAGTCGACAGATTTCGACAAGTCGTCGCCGGGCTTATTGTGTTGGCCATCCTCCTTGTGTTGGCCATCCTCCTTATGGGTCGCTCTTTGATGCCGGGCTTTCTTCGTTTGTTATCAATGGTTGCCTAGCCTAGCATACTCGTCTGTTCCCATCCCGTCCACTGCCACCAAGAACGGGTTTTCGTTTTTCCCGTCCGCCGCCGGACCCTCTCCCACCTTCCTTTACGTACACTCCTCACCGGCCTAGGATAGGTGGGGAACGCAATCATGTTCAGAGATATTACTGCTATTTTATATATATATATATATATATATATATATATATATATATATATATATATATATATATATATATATATATATATATATATATATATATATATATATATATATATATATATATATATATATATATATATGACTAGCTTTTCTCTCTAATGCCTACCTACCTCGTTCAAATTTTCAAACTTGTTCTGTCTCTTTAGCTGCCACAACATAGTACAATTTTCAAACTTGTTCCTCCTCTCCCTCACTACTCATCTTGTTCCTCCATACGTTGTTCAGAGTCGTGGTTGTGGCGTCGTGGTCGAAGTGTCGTGATTGTGGCGCTGTGGTTAGAGGCAACGTGGTCGTGGCGCCGTAGTCGGATGCACCGTGGTCATGGCGCCGTGGTTGGAGGCACTATGGTCGTGGCACCGTGGTCGGAGGTGCCGTGGTCGTGACACCATGCTCGGAGGATCTCAGGGGCGTGGTCGTGGCGCTATGGTCAAAGTGACGTGGTCGTGGCGTCATGGTCGGGGGCAGTGTGATCGTGGCGCCGTGATCGAAGAGTCAAGGTCGTGGCACCGTGGTCGAAGTGCCATGGTCGTAGCGTCGTGGTCGGAGAGGCAGCGTGATCGTGAAGCCAGCAAGATCTTGGGGGCGGGAGGGAGGAGCTCAGGGGCGACGGAGAGGTCAGATCTGGCTTCGAGGGGGCCGGGGAGGAGGGAGGAGCTCGCGAGCGGCGGGGAGGCCGATCTGGCGCCGAGGGGGCAGGAGGAGGGAGGATCTCGGGGGCTGGAGGGAGGAGCTCGGGGTCAAAAGAAAGGCCAGATCTGGCTCCGTGGGATCCGGGGCGGGAGAGAGGAGCTCGGAGGCGGTGGGAAGGTCGGATCTGGTGCAGTGGTGGTGGAGAGGAGGAAGGAGCTCGGGGCTGGAGGGGAGGTCAGATCTGGCTCCAAGGGGGCAGGGAGGAGAGAGGAGCTCGGGGGGCTGGGGCATGTCCAATCGAGATTTTCCAGAAGTGGGGAGGAAAAACGAGAAGAGAAGAGAATATATATATATAGCAGCACACATCTCAAGGTAGCAATAATCGGTGCACATAATATGTGGAGGTCCTCTTATCCTATACATACATACATGCACACACACACACACACACACACACACACACACACACACACACACACACACACACACACACACACACACACACATATATATATATATATATATATATATATATATATATATATATATATATATATATATATATATATATATATATATATATATATATATATATATATATATATATATATATTAAGGTATCTTCTCTGGTTGGAATGCCAGAAATCCCACAATAATCTAAAAATAATGATATAAATTCTCTTATTGATAAAAAAGAGAAGAATCTATACTGTTTATTTTGGTGGACCAGATTATAACTACAAAGGCTAATAGTATATAGATATTGGAGTTGTAGAGTATGTACAATTGTACCATGATATCAAGCCAAACAATTGTGCTGGTAATTCTACTAGAAATTAGTGTTATATTATTATTGAAAAGATAGGAAAAGAGGCCACGATTTTTGCTCTCAAAAGCTAGAAATTACTTTGTTAATGATAGAAAAACATAAAAAAAATCTACATCACCAATTGTGGTGAATCTAGATTATAATGGTGCATATTAATCTGATATAAATATGATAGCTTTTATATTGTATAAGAAATGCAACTGTATTTCCATCATAAATACAAGAGTTGGGTAACAAGTACAGCTCTATATTTCGCTATAAGCATATACATTATAGTATCTAGTTGTGTAATTACATGTGAAATGAAATTCGGCTAGTTTCTCTAACTTCTTTTTTGATTTACTTTAGATATGCTTGCTGCAGCCTTTTGTTCATTTTACCGGCGAGTCTTCCTCTAGATTTCCTTTACTTGTGATGGGTTTTGGTGTCGTATCGTCTACCAGACCAACTCCACTCATTGACAAGACAAAGCCTTCACTAGGGATCTACACTGGGCCCAGTTGGATACAAATAAAATACCTTTTGGCTTTTCGACAGAGCCTTCAACAAGGATCACCAATTGGCTCAGTTTGCTATTGGAATTGTGTGGAGATGTATGGCATGACTCCCCTTTAAAGCATCTCTAATGTATTGAAAGGTAGATTTAAAATTATGCCATATAAGCATTCTATGAATTAAACTTATTTTTCTCTAATGTATTATACTGATTCCTATAAATAACTGGGACCCACGTTATATTAAAAAAACCACAAAATAATAATATTCTCTCTCAACCGCACTCTCACCTATATAATTGTTTAATACTCATATAAATTGTTTAATGGTTTGAATCGACTCCTAAGTAGAGTTCGATGCCATATATGTTTTGTTGGAATCGATACCCCTAAGTAGAGTTTGGTTCCATATAAATTGTTATGGTGAGAGAGAGGCGACAAGCCTAGGAGAACGAAGCATGATTACCTTTCTTATAAAATTCCTACCAAATAGAGTACGTTTTTTATAAAATTCCTACCAAATGTCACTAACAGATGGTTCGTTTGTATGGGCATGGTGGGGTCTAGCTGCTAAACAAATGTAAAAGAACTTTTTTTGTTTCACATGACAAATGTTCGAGTTCACCCTTTTGCCATATACTAAAAATTGAGTAACGTTGTTGGTTTCGTCCGTTGCTATATGAGTGTATTCAAAGCCTTCGCATTTTTAACGAGTAGTGTCCAGGAAGTTCTGCCATGGTGAATAAGTTGCAACTTACGAGTTAAGAGCATGGTTGGGAATTTTTGTAGCACATCTAGAAGCTCTTGTTCATATTTTCATTGATCGATGCTATTGGATCCCGTTCAGAACGTGGGCTTCTCGTCAAAAAATATTATTCGATTATTATAATTTACATATATAAGCTAAAAGTATGGATAATATATATAGTGTTAATGACATATTGGATGTTAAGTTGGTAATGGCAACTGGGGGCTCAAACGGGTCGGATGGAGGCGGGCGATCGGCTGCCCACCCCGACGTGCGACGGAGCGATGGACCCATCGTCTCCCTCCATCCCAGCCCCAAAAGCGCCGCCGCCTTGTCTCCTTCCATCCCGTCCGGCACGAACGGATGGCTCCTTCCACCCCCTCCCCCGGCTGCGACGACACACCTCCTTTCCAGTCGATCCGCTCCTGGCCGTCCGGAGCTTCAGTAGGTCACATCGCATATGAGCTTCGGTCCTATGTGGAAGGGATTGTAAAATTTCTGTTTGTTGTATGCAGTCCGTGAGTTCAAATCGGAGTCCATCAGCATGAAATTTTGCGATTTCTTGGTTGAATTGTGAATCGTACAGCCTGTGTGCATCAGCTTTCAGCCTGTATGCTCGATTTTTTTGGTATGTATCAGCAATGGATAGTATCAGGTTTTTCTCCATTATTTTGGTTGTGTGTTTGAATTGTGGATGGAGAATTGTATCCAAGAATTTTATTTCTGTACTCGATTTGTGAATTGTAAGCAATTTTGAAGAGTGAGGAAGCTTGATTAGGTGGAAGGGTGAATTGTAAGCAATTTTATTCTGTCTCGGATTGCTCCCTGCAGCTGCTGCTCGCTGTTTGCTCCCAGGAGCTAGGTTCTGCTGATTGAAACAAGTGCAGGCAGAGCCCAAAAATTCTGACTGTCACTTTGTTTCTTGTGAGCATGGACAAGTGCTGCTTGTTTCTGATTCACTTTGCAACCTATCCCAGATTATCTCTAGAACATTGGCACACATGTAAGCAGGGAAAATAATGACCAGTATCAGGGGTACAATATCATGCAGGGGCATGCGCTCACGGAAGCAAGCAAATAACATGGGGGGAAAATCAAGTGAGCAACTTCCATTCATCACTGAGTACATAGAACATAAAACATCACTGATACAATAGCAAAATAGGAACAGGAGCAGATTACATTGGCCAGAAGACATTACGCCCTGTTCATATTATCTTTTGCTTCTGACTCCTATTTAGAAAAGTCAAAAGTTAATACGAATGCCCAGCTTCTTAAAGCAGCTTCTCCACTCCTCTTACTACCGTATCACTCCGGAGATAAGACAATGGGTCACAAGTACATCACGAACCTCACCCCTCACTCCTGTCACGAGCATGTATCTCTCTCTCACACTTTTTTCACCATTTGCTCCCTCCTTCTGAAAGCAACTTTTTTTTCAGCTATTACTATTTATTTTCAACTAAAGCCATAAGGCACAACTAAAAGTCTAAAATCATCAGCAAAAACTAATATTAATGCCTAGTACATTTGGCACAGGCTGTACAAAACAATTACATATCCAGAATATGGAGGAAATGACAGATCATCTAGAACATGGAGAAAAATGGCAGAGTAGATGCAGTTTTCTTGCAATCAATTCCTTTGCTTCATTATCGAGCTTGGTAGTTTTCTGAAAAATAAATGAAATATACCTTGACCATTGTGTTGTCCTCCTCAAAGGGCAATTGTGGCTATCATGGTAGACGACCTCCTTGCATGGCCTACACATGCATGTCACCTTGTTTTGTTCTCTGCATTCTCGTCTTTCTTCCCATGCATAACGTGGAACCCTTCCTTTGCTTCATTATCAAGGAAATGGCAGATCATCTAGAACATGAAACCTTATGCAAAATGTGCCACATGTATAACCTATACGTGCTAGTAGGAAAGATAATGGAAACTATAGCCTTCATGCAAGCATCTTCATCGGTTATGATGAGCCTAAGTGCAACTCCTCACATTGCTTTCAGCAATGTACAAAACAACCATATGTTAATAATGTAGCCCTAAACAAAACACATGTCTTATGGTGATTTACTCCGATGAATGGTGTGAAGATTATATTGTGTTGGTTGGTGTTATATACCAAATCAAATGAGATAAAATCTCTAAAATGAACATAATTCTTTCTACATATACTATCTGCCCAAAATACAAATTTTCCTCAACGTCGCTATTTGCTTGGTATAGTGGGCCGCGTTCACGCCTCGTAGACTCGACAGAGTTCGACGAGTCGTCTCCGGGCTTACTGTGTTGGCCATCCTCCTTATGGGTCGCTCTTTGATGCAAGCCGTAGACTCCTTACTGTCTTCGGTTGTTATCAAATTGGAAGAAGACCGATCAATGGTTGCCTAGCCTAGCATCCTCGTATATTCCCATCCCGTCCACTGGCACCAAGAACGGGTTTTCGTTTTTCCCGTCCGCCGCCGGACCCTCTCCCACCTTCCTTTACGTACACTCCTCACCGACCTAGGATAGGTGGGGAACGCAATCATGTTCAGAGATATTACTGCTCGCTGCTGCAGCGTGAGGATAAAAGGGAGACGTTTCGTTTGGCCAGCAAAGCTCTGGAGGTTATCGCTTTAGATGTGTTTGCCAAGAATGGATGGCAAAGTAATAATAGACTTTGCATATGATTAGTTCCTATTTGAGTATTCTTCTGTTCTTATTTTTGTAAGCACATAAGTGGACAACATTGTAAGAGTTGGCTGTGTGCGGTTGCAGAGGCCGGAATTTTTCCATTTTCTAAAAAAAATATATATATATGACTAGCTTCTCTCTCTAATACCTACCTATCTCATTCAAATTTTTAAACTTGTTCTTTCTCTTTAGCTGCCACAACATAGTACAATTTTCAAACTTGTTCCTCCTCTCCCTCACTACTCATCTTGTTCCTCCATACGTTGTCCAGAGTCGTGGTCGTGGTGCCGTGGTCGAAGTACCGTGGTTGTGGCGCTGTGGTTGGAGACAACGTGATCATGGCGCCGTGGTCAGAGGATCTCAGGGGCGTGGTCGTGGCGCCGTGGTCAAAGTGACGTGGTTGTGGCATCGTGATCGAAGGCGGTGTGATCGTGACGCCGTGGTTGGAGGCGACATGGTCGTGGCTCCGTGGTCGAAGGTGGTGTGGTCGTGATGCCGTGGTCGGAGGATCTCAGAGGTGTGGTCGTGGTGCTGTGGTTGAAGAGTCATGGTCCTGATAACGTGGTCAAAGAGTCGTGGTCGTGGCGCCGTAATCGAAGAGTCGAGGTCGTGGCACCGTGGTCGAAGTGCCATGGTCGTAGCGCCCGTGGTCGGAGAGGCAGCGTGATCGTGACGCCAGCAGGATCTTGGGGGCGAGAGGGAGGAGCTCAGGGGCGACGAGGAGGTCAGATCTGGCTCCGAGAGGGCGGAGGAGGGAGGAGCTCGTGGGCGGCGGGGAGGCCGATCTAGCACCGAGGGGGCGGGGAGGAGGGAGGATCTCGGGGGCTGGAGGGAGGAGCTCGGGGTCAGAAGGAAGGTCAGATCTGGCTCCGTGGGAGCCAGGGCGGGAGAGAGGAGCTTGGGGTGGGAGGGAGGAGCTCGGAGGCGGCGGGAAGGTCGGATCTGGCGCAGTGGTGGTGGAGAGGAGGAAGGAGCTCGGGGGGCGAGAGGGAGGAGCTCGGGGCCAGAGGGGAGGCTAGATCTGGCTCCGAGGGGCTGGGAGGAGAGAGGAGCTCGAGGCGGGAGGGAGGAGCTCAGGGGCTGGGGCATGTCCAATCGAGGTTTTTCAGAAGTGGGAAGGAAAAATGAGATGAGAAGAGAATATATATAGCAGCACACATCTCAAGGTAGCAATAATCAGTGAGCATAATATGTGCAGGTCCCCTCTTATTCTATACATACATACATACATACATACATACATACATACATACATACATACATACATACATACATACATACATACATACATACATACATACATACATACATACATACATATAAAGATTTAAGGTATCTTCTCTGGTTGGAATGCCAGAAATCCCACAATAATCTAAAAATAATGATATAAATTATCTTATTAATAAAAAAGGAGAAGAATCTATACCATTTATTTTAGTGGACCAGATTATAACTACAAAGGCTATTAGTATATAGATATTGGAGTTGTAGAACATGTACAATTGTACCATGATATCAAGCCAAACAATTGCGCCAGTAATTCTACTAGAAATTAGTGTTATATTATTATTGAAAAGATAGGAAAAGAGGACACGATGTTTGCTCTCAAAAGCTAGAAATTACTATGTTAATGATAGAAAAACAGAAAAAAAAAATCTACATCGCTAATTGTGGTGGATCTAGATTATAATGGTGCATATCAATTTGATATAAATATGATAGCTTTTATATTGTATAAGAAATGCAACTGTATTTCCATTATAAATATAAGAGTTGGGTAACAAGTACAGCTCTATATTTCGCTATAAGCATATACATTATAGTATCTAATTGTGCAATTACATGTGAAATGAAATTCGGCTAGTTTCTCTAACTTCTTTTTTGATTTACTTTAGATATGCTTGCTGCAGCCTTTTGTTCATTTTACCGGCGAGTCTTCCTCTAGATTTCCTTTACTTGTGATGGGTTTTGGTGTCGTATCGTCTAACCAGACCAACTCCACTCATCGACAAAGCCTTCACTAGGGATCTACACTGGGCCCAGTTGGATACAAATAAAATACCTTTTGGCTTTTCGACAGAGCCTTCAACAAGGATCACCAATTGGCTCAGATTGCTATTGGAATTGTGTGGAGATGTATAGCATGACTCCCCTTTAAAGCATCTCTAATGTATTGAAAGGAAGATTTAAAATCATGCCATATAAGCATTCCATGAATTAAGCTTATTTTTCTCTAATGTATTATACTGATTCCTACTAATAACTGGGACCCACGTTATATTAAAAAACCACAAAATAATAATATTCTCTCTCAACCGTACTCTCTCCTATGTAATTGTTTAATTCTCATATAAATTGTTCAATGCTTTGAATCGACTACTAAGTAGAGTTCGGTTCCAGGGGCAAAGCTACGTGAGCTCGTCGGGGTCGGCCGACCCCGACGATTTTGCCGTAACCTCTTATAGCCAGCGATTTTTCACCACCTTGGACCCCGGTAGAAAATATGTTTGACCCCAGCAGATTGGCAGCCCAGCAGTCCGGCCCAGCAGTCATGACCCCGGTGACCATTTATCCTGGCTTCGCCCCTGGAGGACGGTTCCATCCTTAAAAATAGGGATGGATTCATTCCATCCTTACCTGACTCCAAACCAAACACACTCTAAGGGGTCCGAGACATCCTCAAACGGAGAATGAAGACTGGCAACCACCAGTAGCTAGATAGAAATCTACAGTGAACAAGAAATGTACTACCGAGATATCCTTAGTCTTTTGGTATTGGCTTATAAATAGTAACATCTTGTAGAAAAGTTTATAGAAAGATATATTTGCGTATGATTTTGATCAATATAAATAAAACCGTTGCGGTGTATACTACAATCGACTAGTAGACCTCATCTTAAAAAAACACTTCGTTTGAAAGTTAAGTATTATAAAAAAAATTATTTACTAAAGAAAAGCAGATTTTAGAAGTTAATATAAGTAAGACAGTGTTATGGTGAGAAAGAGGAGACACGCCTGAGAGCCGGAAGCATCATTACCTTTCTTATAAAACTAGCAACGTAGGCGTGGCGCCACGCCACGCCATCACGTGAACCGAAGTAAAAGAGACGAAAATTCGTAGAAAAAAGAAAGCGCGGGGTTTTCCTGGGAAAAATCAAGGGTCTTTTCGCGATAAAAGGAGAGCGCAGGGGTTTTCCGGGAAAAATCAAGGGCCTTTTCGGAAGGAATAAGGGCATGTTCGTAATTACATAAAACCGCGGGCTGCTACCCAGCAAAAAATGTGTAGGGTTTTTTCTGCAAGAATCCAGGGACCTTCCTGCGAGAACCAAGGGCGTAAACGCAATTACCGGAAAGTGCAGGGACCTTATCGCAAAAAAGCTCACCCGGCCGTACGAAAATCCCGAGGGCACGCGGCGGGCGACGGAGCGCTGGGGCCGCCAGGGGCGACGTGGCAGGGGCGAGGGGCGGCGAATCCCACCAGCTTTGTATACGGTAGTATTCCTACCAAATAGAGTACGTTTTTTATAAAATTCCTACCAAATATCACTAACAGATGGTTCCTTCGTTTGTATGGGCATGGTGGGGTCTAGCTGCTAAACAAATAGGACAAATGTAAAAGAAGTTTTATTTGGTTCACATGACAATCTGTATGTATGTACCTGTAACAAATGTTCTAGAAGCTCTTGTTCATATTTTCATTGATCGATGCTATTAGATCCCGTTCAGAACGTGGGTTTCTTGACAAAAAATGTTGTTCCATTATTATAATTTACATATGTAAACTAAGGGTATGGATGACATATCTAGTGTTAATGACATATTGGATGTTAAGGTGGCAATGGCAACTGGGGGCTCAAACGGGTCGGATGAGGCGGGCGACCGGCAGACAACCCCGACGTGCGACGGAGCGATCGCCTCCCTCCGTCCCAGCCCCCAAAGCGCCGCCGCCTTGTCTCCTTCCATCCCGTCCGGCACCGAACCGATGGCTCCTTCCACCCCTCCCCCGGCTGCGACGACACACCTCCTTTCCAGTGCGCTCCTGGCCGTCCGGAGCTTCAATAGGTCACATTGCATGTGAGCTTCGGTCCTATGTGGAAGGGATTGTAAAATTTCTGTTTGTTGTATGCAGTCCATGAGTTCAAATCGGAGTCCATCAGCATGAAGTTTTGCGATTTCTTGGTAGAATTGTGAATCGTACAGCCTGTATGCTCGATTTTTTTGGTATGTATCAGCAATGGATAGTATCAGGTTTTTCTCCATTGTTTTGGTTGTGTGTTTGAATTGTGGATGGAGAATTGTATCCAAGAATTTTATTTCTGTACTCGATTTGTGAATTGTAAGCAATTTTGAAGAGTGAGGAAGCTTGATTAGGTGGAAGGGTGAATTGTAAGCAATTTTATTCTGTCTCAGATTGCAACCTGCAGCTGCTGCTTGCTCCCAGGAGCTAGGTTCTGCTGCTTGAAACAAGTGCAGGCAGAGCCCAAAAAATCTGAGAAATTCACTTTGTTTCTTGTGAGCATGGACAAGTGCTGCTTGTTTCTGATACACTTTGCAACCTATCCCAGATTATCTCTAGAACATTGGCACACATGTAAGCAGGGAAAATAATGACCAGTATCAGTGGTACAATATCATGCAGGGGCATGCGCTCACAGAAGCAAGCAAGTCATGTTCTTTTCAGTTTCTAAAAGCTGCTTTTCGACTTTTCTACAGTAACTAGCTTTTAAACGAAGTGTCTTTTCAAAATAGAGTCTACTAGTTAATTGTAGTACATACTGTACCGACTTCATTTATATCTACGAAAACCATAAGTGAGTTTTTATTACTCTGTAATCTCTCATATGAAAAACCTAAAAGCCACAAGCCGCAGCCAAAAGCCAAAAACGGCAGCAAAAAAGAACAGGGGGGAAATCAAGTGAGCATCTTCCATTCATCCCTGAGTACATAGAACATAAAACATCACTGATACAATAGCAAAATAGGAACAGGAGCAGATTACATTGGCCAGAAGACATTACGCCCTGTTCATAGTATCTTCTGCTTCTGACTTCTACTTAGAAAAGTCAAAAGTCAATGCGAATGCACGGCTTCTTACAGCAGCTTTTCCACTCCTCTTGCTATCATATCGCTTCAGAGATAAGACAAGGGGTCACAAGTACATCACGCACCTCATCCCTCTTGCTCCCGTCACGAGCATGTATCTCTCTATCACTTTTTTCACCATTTGCTCCCTCCTTCTAAAAGCAACTTTTTCAGCCATTATTATTTATTTTCAACTAAAGCCATAAGGCACGGCTAAAAATCATCAGTAAAAACAAATATGAATGCCTAGTACATTTGGCACAGGCTGTACAAAACAATTACATATCCAGAATATGGAGGAAATGACATATCATCTAGAACAAGGAGAAAAATGGCAGAGTACATGCAGTTTTCTTGCAATCAATTCCTTTGCATCATTATCGAGCTTGGTAGTTTTCTGAAGAATTGTAACATCACAAAATTTAGATATTCGAAATATGGAGTTTATAAAATCTTTTCTTGCCCTTTTCTGGTGTTCAAACTTATTCTGAATATTTATTTGAAGTTTTCTGAGTTGTATGCTATGTAAACTGATAGTCCGAAAAATAATCCCAAGTGCAAATCATGATGGCATTACAGATTCCGAATTCAAAATACCAAAATCTTGAGTTTAAATTCGAGTTAATAAAATGAAGCCAAGAATTTCATCTTTTAATTTAAATAGCATACAAAACCCAAGGTTGGGCATTCAAAAATTTGTATAAACAATTCACTACAAAATTTAATTGAAAATAGAAGATTATTAGATTTTGTAGTTGAACCAAGACCTGAATTGGAGATTCAAAATTTGATACAAGGTTTAAATAAAAATTTAAATTTTGAATAACATGCCCAATTCCAAAGATCAATAAATTTGATGCAAATTAAAAATCAAAATTTCAGAACAGTGCCCTAGTATTTCTTTTTCACTTCCATGTGGGCCCCTCCTTTTTCTCTTACCCTCTCTCTCTTTCCTCCTTTTCTTCCCCTGCCCGCTGGGCCCTGGCATTCCCCCTTCTCCTTTTTTTTCTCCTCCTCTTTCCTCTCTTCCTCCTTCGCTTGGCTGTGCTCGCTCCGCGTCACTGCGTTCTCCCGACAACGGCTACAGCAGCGACGCTTCTGTCATCTATGCCTATCCGCCATGACCTGTCACACCGCCCCGTCCCGTCGGCATCATGTCCCCTCCCGCCAGGACTTGTCGCGTCGCCGCCTCCCTGACCTACCGCGCAATCCCCGCCGACCTCCGTCACCTCGAGCCGCACGTCACCTTGTGCCGAGCCCCGCGCCGGTCCTCCCCATGCCATAAGAAGCCCCGCACAGCTCCTTTTTCCTTCCCTGCCTCTTCTCCCGCCTCCGCCCATGCGCCGGCTGCAGCGGCCTCCTCGCCGTCCCAGCTTTCCGGCGACTCCCACACCGCCCCAAGTGTATCATGATGTGACTCAGCTCCCTAGATACTCCCCCTCTAGTGGAATTGCAAAGCCATGGCCGGAGCTCGCCACACGAACGATTTCCCCCGAAACCGGCCGCCGTCGCCAATCCCCCCGCCACCTCCTCCCCGGTCATCCCCCCTTCGATTCCTCGCCTGGGGAGCATCATGTCGGCGCCCATGGGCCTCCCCAACCGCCGCCAGAGCCTCTCCTCCACCCCAAGTCGCCGGCACCACGGTTCTCCCCGCGCCGCCCATGGCCACCGCCGCCAGGCGCTAGCTCACCTCAACCCCTCTCCCGCTCGACCAATCCCGAGGTAAACCTCCCCGTACCTCCCTAATGCTCACGCACGTCTCGATTTTGCCGCTCTCCCATGCCTGCGCCGCCGTCCCCGTTTCCCCCTCACCGCCGCCGCCCGTGCAGCCGCCCTACCGACCTGCGCTGTCCCGGGCCGCGCCGCCTCCTCCCCCAGCTTCCACACTTGCTCGGGAACCCGTTTAGCTGGTCTTCGGTGCCTCCCCGGCCGGCCCTCGCCGACGGCATCGCCACTGGGGCCGTGCGCAGCCGCCTCCCCTGTTTCTACCGATTGGGAGCTCTATTTTGAGCTGGGCTCTAGTAGACGCCTTATCAATTTAACCCCCCCCCCCCACCAGCATCACAAAGTGAGCAGTGCTCGGTTGGTTAGCCGAGCTGAGACCACGCCGTAGGTCGCCGGTTCGAACCCCCTCTACCCATATTTTTGTGTATATTTTTTTAGCACATTCCCATTTAGGAAACAATTAGAAGATAAAGTAAGAAAGCTAATAAAATTAATTTGGGATTCAAATAAAGTTTACCTATACATCAAAAATATAAAATTAAAGGCATATGAAAAATTAAGTGAGTACTAACTCAATAATGCTTAACTATTGAGATTTAAATTAAAGTCTCCTGGCATACGATTAAGTAAACCTAAAAAATAATTAGTATACCATTAATATCCATCTCCAATTCGAATATTAGCACATATGCTGCTGGCATATAAATTGCTAAAATTATACCCTTGTAGATATAGATGTTAGTAAAGATTTTGTATTCACTATAGGCCCTATTAAAGATATAGACACTATTATTATCAAGATACTGCTGATCATGAAATCTTAAACGGTAGTTTTAACTTAGTAACAATAACGAAGTATAATCCATTGTAGCAGGTTCGATCCGTCATAGATAAATTAAGATTAAATTATGCTAGAAGCTAAGTAAAGGGGCTGAACTATAGTAGCCTTAGATCATCGGATATTAAAATGGCCTAACCAATACATATATAAATATTCTGAAGTGAACATTTGATTAATAACATGAATAGTTAGGATTTCATAAAATACTACATATCAAATTAATAGTAATATGAATTAATTCCATAAGCTAAAAATGTATACATTATGTATAAAACTTATGCCTGACTCTTAAAAGATAATACTGATAGAATGATGTTCGATACCCCGATTAAAACCTCACATCTATCTATAGGTCGAATTCGACTCATGGAACTTCCTAAATAAATATAAAAATAATAACAGCTTTTATTAGATAAAAAGGTCAATCTGTGGTATTCTAAAAGTCGGCAAAGCCTAGCCATCCTCAAAAATCCTCAGGTGGAATATTCTCGTGAATATTCCCCTTGTCATGACAGCTCAATAACATCTATCTCGGCAGATTTCTTCCCTTCATTTGACTCCGTCAGAACTCTGCACGCGACCAACCTTGTCTCAAATCGCCTACTTAATCATAATAAAAGTTATCAAGTTCGATTGGATTTATTTGAATCTTTTGAGTTATTTGCTTTTATTTGAATTCAGTCGTTTGTCGTGTAATTAGAAACTAGAGTCCAAAAGATTCTATGGATCAAGCGAGACCGAGATCGATGAAGACCAGGAATTAATGATCATCGCATGAGACAACTTTGTGTGAGCTCAAGACCGCGGTAACCCGCGCCAGGCGAGTTAATACTTTGATCATGTTGAACCTACATGTTCTGCAAATTACTTTGGTTTAAATTATCAAATTGCATGCTGTTATTTTATATGCAAATACATGTTTAGTTTAAGATTCTAGTTATATGCCCAGTGTTTACCTTGAATATTATTATACCTCCTTTGGAATAATTGCATGTGTGAACCTTGTCGCCCTAGCAAAACTATAATAATAACCTTTCAAAAATAAGTCTCTAATTATACGACATGCTTAGTACTGCATAGATATTCAGGGGCGCTGAAATGCCCCAAGCCTCAGCATCATTTTTAATCATGAGAAACTGGTTTGGACAGTCGTGGTTAGAATGACTTGTATATTTTGACATGATTATTTTATGCTCCCAAAAATCCCAATTTGCTTAAATATCTGAGCGGATAGTTTGGGGGCTGGTATGTGGTGCAGTGGAAGCACAAAATTGTGGAGTGTGGTAGAACCGCTCAGGTACTCCTAAAGACTGAATCTTGTCATGACCTCCTGTGTAAAACAGTGCAACCACAAGTCTGCAAAGTGCAACTTGGCTAAGTAAATTTATCAAAATTCCTGACTCATCTCACCGGTAGTGGATAGAAGTGGATACGCAAGGGCAAGAGAAGGCCTAAAGGGACACCGAGTGGAGGGTGAAGTTTCCCAGTCGTACTAGCGCTGAGGGGAGTGGAGCCCGAATAACGCTAGTAATCGTGGGGAACATTCCGTGCATAGATGGGACCCACCGCAAGTGGGCAGTTTCCCATAAGGTGAGATGACAAAGGGGACTAGATACTTTGAAAAGTCACTGTGATGGTCTGCTCAACCACATGACTAAGGAATCGTGTGGGGCAACGAGTTGATTGTCTCTTGTGGTGAAAGTGTACAAACTCTGCAGAGTCAAAACTATTTGAATAGCCGTGTCCACGGTCAAGGGCGGACATGGGAACTTAACCAGATATAGTTCTATTTCAAAAACATTGTGGGTGGGAATGGAAAAGTGGAAGGGCAGTGGAAAGCCCTAATTTGAGTTGTCCTGGGTGTCGTCCCAGTGGTAATGTAAGCGGTTATAACGCTGAAATGTTAGCATATGGTGCGGATGCAATGTAACGGTGGATGGAATTTGGATCGCTATTATTATTGCATTTTCTTGAACATTATGATTTTGTTCAAAAACTGTTAGGACTCAGGAAATTTCTATGTATTATATTTCAAATAATGGCACTTCTACCCTTGCAAAATAAAATACAAGGGGGAATAAATAGAGTCGTGAGTAAAGGAGATAGATGTTTGTGATGAATACATAAAGCTATTAGAGGATTCATGTCGATCATAAAAAGGACACGATAGAGTGGATTCTAGGATAAATACATTGGTGGATCTTAAATGAATACATAAGCTAGATAGATGATTTAAATGATTTTGGAGAATTAGGGAGTGCAAAGATATTTGCTAGATTATAACACTGATAACTAATATAAATTCTTGGGAGATGTTGGCGATAATGGGATGAATAGGATTTGATCAATTACTGGATGGATGAATTGAATTTTTGGGAATTTGGAGGTATGATAACATTTATTGCAGGATGAATACTAGTGAATCGTAAACCTGATCAATGATATTCTTGGTACATGAATACTAGTGAATCGTAAACCTGATTAATGATATTTTTTGTGGATGAATACTAGTGAATTGTAGACTTGATCAATGATAGTTTTGGTGGAGGTATACTAATGAGTTAGTTAGGGATAGATGATGGAAAAAAAAGGTTGATTATTGACAGAGCAAACTATGGTTGTGGATCAACAATAAAAAGGATTGGATTGTTAGGAATTTGGAATACAAAAGATATTGGTGGATTATATAATTGATGATATTCGCTGTTTGGAGTCTTAGACAGCAATCAGTAAGGAAAGTGTGTATTTGGTGGTTTAAGTCCATTATGGCAATCGCCGTGTGGGGTTTAGGTAGAATTAATAACACCATGATTTAATAATAATAATAATAATACTATTAAAAGCGATTTTTGGCAAATAAAATAACCCGAGCATCTCCTTTGATAAGCCATGCATACTATTTATTTGCATACTGTGTATTGACTCGCGGAGCACGGTGGTTAGTGTGCTCACACTCGCTCTCATAACAAATCCAGAAGCAGGAATTAGATTACTATGCTTCAGCAACACTACTGATCATGGGGGCAAAGATGATGAAGATGTCAAGGGCTAGGTCGCGCACCTCCAGTTGGCTGCCTGTGGGCATGTCCTGAAGGTCTCACTTACGTGCTCGTTCTTCCGCTGCTGCAATTTAATGATTTCGGCCTAATCGGTCCGTGAGTAAGTCTACTATTATATTTACGCTTCCGCATGATATGTATTTTGATATTCAGAACTGTAAACTGTGAGCACTATCTACTGATCCAGGGAATAGTGCGGTGGAATCACAGAGAAATCCGGATTGTAAAATCTGGGTCCTGACAAGAATAAATGAAATAGTTAGAAACCATATATTAACCTTTAGAATTGGAATTGAGATTTAGAACTTTACCTTGACCATTGTGTTGTCCTCCTCAAAGGGCAATTGTGGCTATCATGGTAGACGACCTCCTTGCATGGCCTACACATGCGTGTCACCTTGTTTTGTTCTCTGCATTCTCGTCTTTCTTTCCATGCATAACATGGAACCCTTCCTTTGCTTCATTATCGACGAAATGGCAGATCATCTAGAACATGAAACCTTATGCAAATGTGCCACATGTATAACATATACGTGCTAGTAGGAAAGATAATGGAAATTGCAGCCTTCATGCTAGCATCTTTATCAGTTATGATGAGCCTAAGTGAAACTCCTCACATTGCTTTCAGTGATGTACAAAACAACCATATGTTAATAATGTAGCCCTAAACAAGACATATGTCTTATGGTGATTTACTCCGATGAATGGTATGAAGATTATGTTGTGTTGGTTGGTGTTATATATCAAATCAAATGAGATAAGATCTCTAAAATGAACATAATTCTTTCTACATATACTATCTGCTCAAAATATATGTACCAACCTACCTTTGTTATTTGTTACATAATCAAAGTAAACGACAGGATTTATCTCATTCTTTCTACTAAGGCTGTCAACAAACATCTGAGTATCTAATGACTTAATATAGTTTCTCAACTCTTTATGATAATTCTACAATTCGTTCCTCATGTATCCTACATTCTCAAATATACTCTCACTAATACGAAGATATCTTTATGCCCCGCTTGTGCCGATGATTCCTTTATGACATGTGATCAATGGTCACTAGGCTTTCTCATTTACTTTCCTATTGGACCTTATCAACTGTTGTTTGCTAGGTGATACTAATTCATGTGTATATAATTCAATAGATATTTTCACCCTAAATGTATTGTTGTTATTACGTTTTATAACTAGAATTGCCTCGTAGCTACACCTAGTTAATTTTCTGACATATTTTCTTTTCTTGGAATCCACCTTGCCCTTACCTTTCTCGGACTAGAAGCTTTCTCTTGAGCACATCTATCGCTTCCATCTGATGGCAACATTGACAATCGTATGCAGACCAATATAGACCCCAAATCTGGGTGCTTGTGCAAGTCTTATAGAATTCCTCTAACACATCTATGTCTTCAAAAACCACCCTTCAAATGGCTTGATAGCTAGGTCAACATAAGGTGTATAAGAAGAACCATACAATGGAAATGATTGTGTCAAGTATGATACATTGATAGATAGAACAAAACACATGCACACAGAGTGATACTTACTACAAACGGGGTGCTTCTGCTCTTTTGTAGGATACTAAAATGAATCAATTGGTGGGGAGGTGAACTGATTTTCAGTGCTAGAGCGTGCATAGGGGCTTTCTTGAGTTGGTAATACCAATACCATGGTCGCATCGCCCACCAATTCCATGGCTACTACATTGTCCCAAAGAATAATGTAGCTGGGGCGCAATGCTGGGTAATGAAAATAACACCAAACAAAGGTCATCAATCCACATACTCAAAAATCCAAGAGTTAGCTGGGGTGCAACGTTGGGCGGTGGGTCAGAGGGAGGCATCATCAGCTCGTTGCGGCTTGCAGCTAAGTGGAGCAGTGCAACAAGGCGTCGGGGTGGAGAGGCAGTACGAGAGGGAGACAAGGGAAAGGGGCGGGGGACTTTTTCACAAAAAAAATCAAACACGCGTGGGGGATATTGCAAAATTGCATAAGTTTCTGGGGGCTTCGCACTCGCCTCAAACTGAGCCAGTCGGGCTAGATCCAATGCCCCCATTGGCATTAGCACCCAATGAGCCATTAGCACTAGATATGTTGCCAAGGGTATGTGCAAACTTGTCTCTAACTTGTGCCACCTCATCTCAAGAGATGACATGTCCGGTACGTCCTCTCTAGCACACTCCACAACATCATCTTTGTACAATTTTTATTTAAGGTGGGACCACATGCCTTTTTTATTAAGCACCACAAATCACTCTCCCCTTCCCAATGCAATCTCTCTCTCCCTCCCTCGTTATCACAATGTCGCCGGTAGCTCTCACCTCCTGTTGCACCGGCCGAGGCCGGCTCTCTGCCCCTGTCGCACTGGCTTTCTCCCTCCCTCCCTGTTGCCTCTCTCCCTCTACTGGTAGTGGCCACCACCTTCTTCCCCTACCGCTGTCGCTATCGGATCCGTTGTATGTCCATCATCGACTTCACCATGCCCGTCTCCCTCACCACCACCGTCCCCCTTAACTTCTTCAATTCTCTGCCGCTCCCTTGAACTCGCCGGCTAGATTTGGCTGGATCTGGTTGGATCTGCCTCATCGAAGGCCAAATTTGGCCAGATCCGGCTAGTCGATGTAGTCGTCATGCGAGAAGGTTATTGTCATCTCTGTCATGGTCAGTGTCCTGGCCTGCACCGGTGTCTTCACTCCAGCTAGATCCGCCTAGTTGGATCCGCCTCATAGGAGGCCAGATTTGGCAGGATCCAGCTAGATCCGCCTCTCTGGAGGCCAGATCCGGCTGGTCGATGTGGTCACCGTGCGAGGAAGTCATTGTCGTCTCTGTCATGACCAGTGTCCTGGCCTGCGTTGGTGTCTTCACTCCAGCGGGACCAATAAACCGCATGGGCAACAGATGGTGCTGCTCCAGCAGCGAGTTGGTCATCGCCTCACATATTGTTTCGTGCGCCCAAGTTGTCTGTTGCAGGAACCATGACCTATGCTCTCTCTCTCTCTCCTGATTGTCTCTCATCCACATATGATTTTGCTAAGATGGCAGAGCTAACATACGCAGCTGAAGTGGTTCTGTCGGAGATGCCATAAGCAGCTCAAGGTTTTTGTAAGCCTTGTCATGGTTCACCAGTCGCAGCATCACCTGGTCAAAGTCAAACCCCACATACCTGGATGCAGGTTAACCACTGACTAACAAGGTTTAAAATGTTAACCGCTTCCACTTGTGAATCGTGATGTTGCCTTGCTGCCATAAGCCTGCTGCAAGTTGGTGGCGTAAAGCGAAGGCCAGCTTGGTGATTACTGGCGTGGTTATTGCTAGTTTAGTGGATACTGTACTGAAGACAAAACAAAAGCGCGCAGGTGGAATCCAATGTTGTACTACTAATCACTAATACGTCTCTGCAGCTTGCAGCCTTGTCCAGGCTGATCTACAGTATACGTGCTGAACGATTCGTGCTAATTAACCTCTTTAAACCCTGCGAAGTAGCAGCAGATCTGCCAGCCGTACGTGTACTACCATGGCATGCCCATCCACCGTCGTCTTGCCGTGCTCCTTGTGTAGGGTAGTTGCTCAGTACCATGTGTTTTTATGAGCTGCTGCTGCTACTACGACGACGACCAATGGATTCTGCGTAAGTGTCGAAATGAACTGGACAACCCCTGAGTATACTCCCACGCTACCAAGGCTGGCTTCTTTTGGGTTCATTTTTATGGTTATTGGTTTTTATTGTAGTAATTAATTTTTAAATGATATGTCTTTTTAAAACGAATCTATAAATCAATTATAATAGATAATATATCGACTTTAGCTATATTGACTAAAATCGTATGTAACTATCTCTTTTCGTATTACCTCTTACAAATAATCAAAATTTAAAAATCATAGGCTAAAGATAAAAAAAACCCACCCCAGCTACTCGTTTAGCAGTGGAAAAAGGGCAGAGCAATTTATCCGTACTCCATTACGCGGCCTCTTTAAAAACAGTGAAATTGTAGCACAATGACGCAGGCCAGGGCCCAATGATTAAGAGCAAGATTTACCCGCGCAACCTGGCACTAGTTACCACTAAGGGCATCTCCAATGGTTATAGCTAATAACTAACTATAAGACTTCCACATCATTTATATAGTACACATTAAAGCTAGCATTCTAAATAACTATCTATAAGGATAGCTATTTGATACTTACATGCACACACAGAATTTATAGAGGCTGCCTCGTTTGGCGTTATAGACTAGTGCTTAAGGAAGAGCTGGCTCGATTTTTTTTACATACTCTCTTTCTTCCACATAGGATATATGCTGATGTGTATATGCATATAGCTAGCTGACTCAGACCATTGGAGATGCCCTAAGAACCACAGTACTAGCATGCAACTAACGTTGCGCTTTTGAATGATTAAAGGTCTACCAAGAACGCACTTTTCGAAGATTGCCCATCAAACTATGCAAAGGAGAAAAGAAATGTGGGTCTAAGCTACCAGTAAGCTAAGCTGCATTGCAGGCTGGAGTATACTACTACTTATGATAAAGAAACCCATAGCCAACCACTGTCAGCAACTAATCAATCAGAAAGACCGGAGTAAAGAAACACTAACTGGGATGTGTGACCAACAGCTAAGTAGCAATTAAAATTAGCCATGATTAGTACTGCCGGCTTAGCTGCAGGCCCCAAAGCAGCAGGCAGAGGACATTCAAAGCTGCCGTTTAAAAAAAAGGAAGGCGGCAAAGCTGGGTCCAATTGAACTGAATTGAATTCAAATTTTCGAATCAAAAAGAGTCAAGTCCTTGTACAGACTTGTGTGTTGCCTGCCTCTGTTTCTGATCGGACTGGCACTGTGCTGCCTTTGATACGTGTATTGCATGGCCCCACATGGATCGGATCGGACACTGACACATCAGGAGGGAGTGTCGCATTGCTTGCATACCAATTATTTTGTATACAAGCAACATACACACGGGGGTCATACAGATAGGCTCTGTGCCTCTGTTTTTTTTTATCGACTAGTAGTGTTTGCATCTGGCTTGATTGGCTTCTCCCATGTGATCGGGGGTGGTCATGCGAAGTGAGGATGCTGTATTCATCGTGAATGACGACGGTCAAGATTAAGGGATTGTCTTTTTGCACGCAGCAGCCGGAGCGAATCCTTTGTTATTTGCTACAGGTAACGGGTTTTTTTAATGTCGCTCGGTTAAGCTGAAATAAGCTAGTTTATAACTGAAATTACATTGTAATTGATGGTGCCTTATTTGACATAACTAAATTTTAAAAGTTTTAAAAATAGAAAAAACAGATTAGTCCATTACAAACAATGCAAACGAATATAGAAAAAAAGAACCAGCAAAAAGCTCAAAAGAAGCAAAAAAATTCAGAAAAAGACGGAATTTAGGAATAGTAAAAAATAAGCCAGAAACCAGAAGTTCAAGCCGAAATGAGCGGGGCCTTAATTATGGCTGGTAATTTATGACTACGGTTTAACCCTAGCGTGAGCATTTATGCGAACGAACTTGCCGTTAAACGGTGTGTTTTTAAGATGAGGTCTACAGGTAAATTGTAATACAAACTATACCGAGTTCAGCTGTATTGTCCAAAATCATGTGCGACTATTTCTCTCTGCGTACTGTCTCTCACGAACAAATTAGAATTTAAAAACCACATTCGCAGCTATAAAGCTCAGCCAAAAACCCCACCTAATAATTTATGTATACGTGGATATCTCAACCCTAAAATTAGTTAAAACTAGTAGAGCAGATGGTTCGGCTCGGCTCGATAGTAGCATGGGCCAACCAAAGACATAGGACCCACCTCCTTTCTCCATCCTCCCATATATCTATTATTTTATTGGAATGCTGTACTAGTACACTATTTTTACGATGTGACAGCCTGTTCTCAGCTCCGACTCCTCCTCGCCACCCTCCTTATCAAAAACCGGTCCACGTGGACCCCCTTCGTCCTTACAGCCTCACTTCTAAGTGGGGCCCACTGACTGTGAGCCCACCTGCCATTGAGTGGAGACCGGTACCGTGTAGCTTAACACGATCGCAGAATAATAATGGCGATAGTAATCGATGAGATGATCGATCCATATGTACATGCCTCATTGTACGATCACACTCGGCGCTCTTCTTATTTCCTTCTTACGTAACCAACGCGATTAGGCGCTTGGTAGCCTTATGTGCTTCTCTTCTCAGGCGACAGTTACGACCTGTGGCGGAATTAGGTTTAGGGTTTATCGGGGTTGGAGAGGGGTTTAACACGATCAGGGTTTTAAGGGCGAGGGAAGGTGGTGGTTGGTCACAAAATCAGAGGAAGACGGTGAGCGACGGTACGTAGACGGCACGGTGACGAATATAACTAGCACTTGGTTGGGCAGCGTGACGATAGGGCAAGACAACGAGGGCACCACGGGCTGTGGGTGGTGGAAGCGATGGAGATAGCATGGAGGGCAGCCATTGATGACAACGTCGGCAGCCGTGGCGGGAGGCAGTTCGCTGGATGGGGCCAGGGGAGGTGGGGAGATGTCTGGAGCTACTTATCATGGAGAGCTGTCGGTAATAGAGAGATGGAAAAACGGACTGCCGATACGGGGGGAAGGAGGTGATCGCGCTCTATCAAGCGAGATTCTCTGACGTAGAGAAGTAAAGTCACAGCGTGACTTTACTTCTCTCAGCCATCCAGATTGCACAGAACGATCCAGATTTTTTTTTTGAGATTTTGATTATTTTTACTTCTAGTTTTTAGTTTTTTACTTTCATCTTTTCTAGCTTTTTTTCCTTATATTTGTTTATATTATCTGTGTTAAAATAACATATTTTTTAAAATGAAAAAATAGGTTATTTTAACGCATATAATATAAAGAAGTATAAGAAAAAAGCTAGAAAAAGATGAAAGTAAAAAAACTAAAAACTAGAAGTAAAAATAATCAAAATCTCAAAAAAATCTGGACCGTCCTTTGCAATCTGGATGGCTGAGAGAAGTACAGTCACGCCTACGTCAGAGAATACGCGCCGGCGCTCTTTGAACGATTAAAAAATAGGTTATTTTAATATAGATAATATAAAAAAATATAAGGAAAAAAAGTTAGAAAAAGATGAAAGTAAAAAACTAAAAACTAGAAGTAAAAATAATTAAAATCTCAAAAAAATCTAAACCTTCGTTGCAATCTGGATGGCTGAGAGAAGTACAGTCACGCCTACGTCAGAGAATACGCGCCGACGCTCTTTGAACGATTAAAAAATAGGTTATTTTAATACAGATAATATAAAGAAATATAAGGAAAAAAAGTTAGAAAAAGATGAAAGTAAAGAACTAAAAACTAGAAGTAAAAATAATTAAAATCTCAAAAAAAATCTAAACCGTTCGTTGCAATCTGGATGACAGTCACGCCTACGTCAGAGAATACGCGCCGGCGCTCTATGCCATCGTTCAACAAGCGCAAAAGCCACGTTTTTTTTTTTGATGTTGAGTTGTCATTCCGTCTCTCCCCGCTTGCGCTGTGCCCGTCCGTGCTGTGCTGTGTTGCACCCTCTCTCTTTTAAAGGGAACATCTGTACAAATTTTTTTACAGGTCAAATCACAGTCTGTTTTGGTTTAGGGTTTAGGGTCAAATTACAGGTCAAATTTTTTTACAGGTCAAATCACAGTCTGTTTTGGTTTCAGATTCCGTGAGGAATATAAATCCGTCGCACGCAACAGCTCAGAGCGAGGGTGGTTGAAAAAGCTGTTCCTTGCACGCATACACTAGTGCTCCCGCACTTTTCTGCGCTGTTTAACAACTTCTACTACCGGTAACATTCTCTACTCTCAGTAAAAAAAGAAAAAAAAATACTCACTCTACTCGTACTCCGTAGCCAAGGGAAAACCATTCTCTTAGGGGATGTTACAGTTGATTTTTACATATAGCTTTTAACAATAGTTTATGATTTTTAGTTACAAATAAATAGAAGTAACTAAAAAAGATGATATGAGCCGTAGAGAAATTAGAGAAGAGATACATATACGAGAAATAAGCAAAAAGAGTGAGGCATATTATAAATTTGTGACATTCTATTTTATTTTTAAAGCAATGTGGTAGTGAGAAAGTGGAAAAGCAACTTTAAGAAAACCAAATATTGTTATTAGTAGAGTCTCATTATTACCTCTTATCTTTTCAGTGACAGGGAGAGCAGGGACTAGCCTCCGTTACTCCATTCGTCCAACAGATAGATGGCTACCTACGACCGTTACAAAAACTAACGAATTTTCCCTGCACCCGACTGGACCCCCCGCACGCGGCGACTGACAGTGGGACCTCCACAATCATCACCTCGCTCACCGACACCGTGGGGCCCCGAACCGTGCCCCTTTCCTCCATCCAAGCAACGACACGAGGAGCTTTTTCACCGCCCTCTTCCCGTTCGTAAACCACCAGCAGGAGTTACACTATTTACCGCCGGGAAAGTGGCCACAGAGCTGGCCCCACCGCGAAAGCGCAGCGCAGCGGAGCTGCCCGGATCCCGTGCGGCTGCAGCTCGCTTCTCACGCCTCCCCGCGCGCGTTTCCCCACACGCCACCTTACCCAGAGACACCGATGAGATAACGATCTCTATCTCACTGACAGGTGGACTAACGTAGCAAATCCTAAATCCGGTCCCACAAGTAAGTGGGCCCACGAAAGCTGGTGCGGGAATAGGAGGGAAAGCCACAGCTAACGGGGATCCAGGCTGGCCACGCCCAAGGCTCCCGCCTTATACCCTATCATCCATCCCTCGTTACCACACCTTCCCCATCGCCGAACAGCAAACCTTTCCGCCATCGCCATTGAAGCCAGAGGAGGAGGAGAGGAAGGCGGCTGCGGACGTGGAAGCAGGGAGACGATGGATCCGTGCCCGTTCGTGCGGGTGCTGGTCGGCAACCTCGCGCTCAAAATGCCGGTCGCGCCGCGCCCCGCCGGCGCCGGCGCCGGCGTGCACCCCTCCACCTCGCCCTGCTACTGCAGGATCCGGCTCAACAAGCTGCCGTACCAGACCGCCGCCGCGCCTCTGCTGCCATCGGACGAGCAAGGGGCCGGCCCGGCGGCGTCCGGCGCGCTCGCCGCCGCGTTCCACCTGTCTAAGGCTGACCTCGACCGGGTCACCGCCAAGCCGTCGCTGTTCGGCCCCCGCTCCGCTAGGCTGAAGGTGGCGTTGTACGCCGGCCGCCGTGGGAACACGTGCGGCGTCAACTCGGCGCGGCTGCTCGGCAAGGTGGCCATTCCGCTCGACCTCAAGGGCGCGGCGGGGAAGCCCGTTGTGTTCCACAGCGGCTGGATCTCCATCGGCAAGCGCGGCCGCAAGGCGTCCTCCGTCTCCGCCGTGCAGCTCAACCTCACCGTCCGCGCTGAGCCGGACCCGCGCTTCTTGTTCGAGTTCGACGGCGAGCCCGAATGCAGCCCGCAGGTGCTCCAGGTGCAGGGCAGCATGAAGCAGCCCATGTTCACCTGCAAGTTCTCCTGCCGCAGCAACAGCGACCTCCGCTCTCGGTAAGCTCATCCCTCCTCGTCCTCATGGCAACCAATTCAGTGCGGTGTCTTCCAAATCAAGCAAATGTGGCATCATTCTGACCAAATTCGTGGATTTTTGTTTGATCCAGATCAATGCAGTCGGAGCCGGGGAGTGGCGGGCGCAACTGGCTGACGGCGTTCGGTTCGGAGCGTGAGCGGGCGGGGAAGGAGCGGAAGGGGTGGTCGGTCACGGTGCACGACCTGTCGGGTTCGCCGGTGGCGCTGGCCTCGATGGTGACGCCGTTCGTCGCGTCGCCCGGCTCTGACCGGGTGAGCCGCTCCAACCCGGGTGCCTGGCTGGTGCTCCGGCCTGGCGACGGCACGTGGAAGCCGTGGGGCCGCCTGGAGTGCTGGCGCGAGCGCGGCGCCGGCGCGGTCGGCGACAGCCTCGGTTACCGGTTCGAGCTCCTCCTCCCGGACCCCACCGGCATGGGTGTCGGCGTGTCCGTGGCCGAGTCCAGCATCCCGGCGTCCAAGGGCGGCCGCTTCGCCATCGACCTGACGGCGGCGCAGCCCTTCGGCCGGAGCGGGTCCCCGGGGTGCAGCCCCCGCGGCAGCGGCGACTTCGGGTACGGGCTGTGGCCTTTCGGGAGCTACCGCGGGTTCGTGATGTCTGCGGCGGTGCAGGGCCAGGGGAGGTGCAGCAGGCCGACGGTGGAGGTGGGCGTCGCGCACGTGGGGTGCGCGGAGGACGCGGCGGCGTTCGTGGCGCTGGCGGCGGCGGTGGACCTCAGCATGGACGCGTGCAGGCTCTTCTCGCACCGGCTCCGCAGGGAGCTCTCGCAGTCGCGCTCCGACCTGCTCCGGTGACCATGCGATGAAGATTGCAACCGAAACAAAAAAAAAATTGTACAGCGGTACGTGGAGAGAGCTCGCAAGAGCGAGAGGTGTTTGCGTTGTTGCTTCGTTCTGGTCTCTTTTTTTTGCTTTGCGTGATGATATTGGGATCACGCCTCGTGATTTCTGGGTGTGTTGTTAGTTTTTAGTCTTCTAGGTGCTTTTTGAAGTCTAGAAGAAGAAGAAGGTGGCGATCGATGGATCAATCAGTAGGCAGCGAGTCGTGTCGCGCGTGTTTATGTCTTCGATTTAATTTCGAATTTTCGCCATGAAGAAATCAAGAACATTGTGCTCATTCCCTGTGCTTCCGGTTCGCCAAAACGTTGCAGTATTAATCAACAACAGAACGACCGTCTCTCTCTCTCCGTCTTGTTCTGTTCGGTTTGTGCTCGACAGTGGTACATCTGTCTCGGGTACGTGCTAACGCAGCCGTACTAGTCCTGTAGGCTAGTCGCTTTAAGATCCGAGCTGGAGCGGTGGGCCACGTGGCCGAGCAGTAGTACGGCCGCTTGCCTTTTCTTCCCCCTCTCCTCTGGCCCACCCGCTTGGGCAGCGTCAGGGTGCAGGTGCGTGGGGCCCACGGCTGTCAGCGAGTGAGGCGTTTCGGGTTCCTTCCTTTTTCCTCTTTTTCGCTTGTGTGCTCGCGGGTGGTTGCTGGGATTGATTGGTTTTCTTTCTGTATACGGGCGCACCTCTGCTCTGCTCCGCTCCTCCTACCTGCGGCTACGCACACGCCGGAAGCGTTGCACATTTTTTTCGCCAAAACAAAAAAAGTAGAAAAATTGCACACGACGGCGAGGAGCATCCAATGCTGCCACCCGCGTGGTCACTTATGATTAGGCCCCGCTCGACTGCGCTAAAATATAGTAATTTATAACTAAAATTATAATATAGCTGGTTGAAATTATACTGTAGTTGAAGGTAACTTATTTTTAAAAATTTTAAAAATAGAAAAAAATATGTTAGTTTATTATGGACAACACAAACGAATATGAGAAAAAAGAATCAGCAAAAAAGCTAAAAAAAACCAAAAGTTCAAAAAAACGAAATTTATAAATAATAAAAAATAAGTCAAAAGTAAAAAACTTAAGTCAAAATAAGCGTGACGTTAATCTAAAGGAATCGTTGTGGCACCAAGTATTTTTAGGAAAATGCACCAACATTTTCTTTCAAACAAAATGTACCGAGGGTTGAGGCAGCATTCTGTTGCCTCGCTACGGCGCTGTGATCGCGTGTGACGTACGCCATCGTGAAAACCTGGCACCCACTGTGTGCTATTTGCCGCACGGCGCTGTGAAATCCTGCGGGTGTTGTTACACTAACGACATACTTGAGGTCTCGCCCGACAACCCAAACACTCTTCCTCTTGGATGATTTGTTAGTCGCTCTCTGCCTTACCGGTTTTACATCGACCCAACGATTGTCGACCTACCTTTTCTTTTCTTGAAATTGACTAACAAGCCGTGCAAACCCAGTGCTAAGGTAATTGAAATTCGCAGAGCTTTCAACAAAGCTGGAATAACAAAAATGCTAAACTAATTCTTAGTATTGTCCTCGCAAAAGAAAATTGTTAACATTTCACTCTCCTTTCTGTGCAGATAAGCTTCTAGTTATCGTATAGGATCAGGCCCGTCGAAGGCCAAGAGCGAAGTGAGCGACCGCTCAGGGCCCCCAAAACTGAAGGGCCCCCAAAAGTCTACGATGAAGGTCCATAGTAGGTTAGATTTCTCAATCCTCACCATGCGGCTGTGGGCAATCGGCGCCGCAAGACAAGCTCGCGATCGCCGACGCTAAGACTCGCCGCCGTCTGCGTGCGCCGCGCCATGCCGCGAATCGCGCCACCTCGCCCGGGCCGTCCTTGTGATTCTCCGCCCCACGGAGACGCGTGACACGCACGACGGCCGGCGACCGCGGCCGGGTGACGCAGAGCGCCGATCGACAAACTTGAGGTGAGCTCTTACGTACGTTGCAGTTGCATTATATATTTTAGGGCCCCAATTGCATTTCGCTCACGGGCCTCCAATTCTTGGAGACGGCCCTGTATAGGATCCGTTTGGTGTTGTATATGGCAGTATATCCTTGGTATTCTGTCATTCAGTATTCTGTGAGAACCTTTAGTATTCCAAGATTCCTTTGGAAGGGGAGGGGGTCCTTTCTTACATGTCTGGATTTGTATGAGCTAGAGCTGGCCAAATGGGCTACCTGACAGGGTATGGGTTCGGATAAGGTAATACCTAACTAGGCTTAGCACGACTGGACCGAATAAGTTATTGTGCCGGCCCACGTGCTTGCTCTCTAACCCAGGCATGACACGGAGAGGGGTTGAGCCATGCTGGGCCGTCTCGGGCACGGTTAGCCCAACGGTCGCAAGTAATTTTACTACTAGTCCCAAGTAATTTATTGCCAATCACAAACATTTTTACTACCATTCGTAAGTATTTTTACTGCCAAGTCACCCGTTCGCGCTCAGAAGAATACAACAATCCTAGCATAAGTAATTTTACTACCATCTGCAAGCAATTCTATTTCACTACCACAGGAGAGTTACTATATATTTTACTACACTACTTCAAAAGAGTATTGTGCGTACCGTTTTGGGCCGGCCCACTGTGCCGAGGTGCCGATCTAAGCATGGCACATTTGGTTGGCCCGGATTGGCACGGCCTGTTTTCTGTTTGTGTCGTGCCATGTAATGTCTAAGCCAGGCCAATGCTATGCTATGTCTAGGCTGGGGCAACGTTATTAATCTACCTTTTCTTTTCTCGCAATTGAATAACAAGCCATGCAAACCTGGTGCTAAGGTAGTTGAAATTCATAGAGCTTTCAACAAAACCGGAACAAACAAAAGGCTAAATTAATTCTTAGTATTGTCCTAGCAAAAGAAAATTCTTAATATTTCACTTTTCTTTCTTCCACTCTTCCATGAATGCCACTACTACTCCCTCTGGTTCACAAAAACAAACATGTTGTTTTAAATATTGACACGGTCCTAAAAAAACTTTGACCACTAACTTCTATTGTAATATATTTATAAAATCCAATAACATTATAATATTATGAAAAGCATTTTTAAGAAGAATATACATGTATGATTTCATATATCTAATTTAAATATTTTTTAAAAAAAATCAATAACTAAAATTTTATAAGTTTAATTGCACAATCCTAAAACGACACTATTTGTGTGAACTAGGGAGAGTATTAACAAAGTAACAATAAACGGAATGGGGAGGATGGATCCCTTTCTTACATGTCTGGATTTGTATGAGCCTGCCGATCACGGAGAAACCGATGTGCGGAATGGGAGGAAGACGATGGATATATGCAGCCCGGTGCCGGCCGGTGGTTGTTGATTAGGAGCTGTCAGCCACCTCACCCAAATCCAACGCAACAGGTAGCTAGCTAGCTCTAATTACTATGCCATTTAGCAGCTTCCTTCTTAGGCCTTAATACAAACAACTTCTAGTTTTGATTCTGTCCTTATTAACTTATGTTTCTAACTTCTATTAAAATAAGTTAGAAAACAGTATAAACATTTAACCCTCAAAACCATTTCTTCACTTCTTACTCATATCTTGCTCTAAGGATAAGTCGGAGGATGACAGACGTATTATGTACCCTATTCTTCTCGCTCCCGTCTCGCGCACATATTTCTTTCTCACTTTTTGCACTACTCACTCTCTCCTTCTAAATCCACTTTTTGCAGCCGCTACTATTTATTTTGAGCAAAAAAAACTATCAGCGGAAGCTAATACGAATACATCCTTTAACTTTCAGAAGCTAGCTTTTGAACAAAATGGTTTCTCAAGATGGTTTCTATAAGCTATTTGTAGGTGTCATTGTATGAGTGTTTTAAACGGAGTGGCTTTTCAACGTAAGTATTCCTTACTTTCTCAGTCTTACTTGTAATCAGTCAAAAGCCATAACAAAAAATCACAGCACTTTTGACCGGTGCCTTGTACTAACAAGGATCCAAATCATGACAGCTCATGCAAGTCCTCCATTTCCATTGGTAATTAATTGGTAATTGCGGTTGCTTAACCTGTTCATGCTTCAGCTAATTAATCTGATTATCGACGAATGCTTGGTTATCATTGGCGCCATCTGAAAGTTGAAAGCTGTTGATGCGGACCGCTTCTAAGCACATAGATATTTGTAGGTACCTACCTACAATCTAGTAGTATGCACAAAGTGTTCTATATCTGTCGGACAATGGATATATATTCCTATAATATAGTAACAATCAAATTACTAGCTACGTAAGCGCGGCGTCACGCCGCGCTAGCCACCGTGTGGACCAAAGTAAAAGAGACGATAATTCGTGGGGAGCTTCTTAAAAAAAATCGAGGACGCATGCGTAATTTCGGAAAAACTAAAGGGCTTTTTTGCAAAAAAAATTGAGGACCTGCAAGGACCTATACGTAACTAAACAAGGACCTATATGTAATTTTGGAAATTGCGGGGCGCTATCGGTGACGTGGAGGGTGCTTTCAAAAAACCTGGTAGGGATCTGTTTGCGAGAAGTAGGGACCTCTACATGGTTTCGCAAAACACAGAAGGTTTTTCGCATAAACACTGACGCGGCATGTCTTCCTAGCTGGAGAGTCCTCCATCTTTAATATACGGAGTATTACGATGTTTGTCTAAGAAAAAGGATTGACTAGTGAAATTTTCAACCCATGATGCCAGAAGGTCGCACATAGACCAGGTATGGGCTGTATCCCAGCAGGATTTTAGGGGGAAAAGGTTGAACCTAAATTTGAGACGTGCACGGTGACGTGGGCACGTATGAGATTATCATTGGGAAGACAGTGGTTGCGACAGAAGCAAGAAAATGTGTAGCCATCGTTGGCCGGCTTCCAATTCTTAACAAGCTAGTCAGGACAGTGTGTCAAGAAATAGTCTTGTTGCCACATGTACTTTCTCTTTTGACGGAAATGTTGGTATAAAATTATTGTAGGGTATTTAAATCGGCTTCTTGGTTCACCTCAACTTCTAAAAGCAGCTTTTATAAACCATTTCTAAAAGTGCCTTTTCCATGCCGCTTTCAAAAGTCGCCGGCTAGCCTCTGTTGCTTACTTCACGTTTATGTCTTCCAAAAGTTGTTTTTCTAAAATTTATTTCAAAAGCTATTTCTTCCGGGCGTTATTATTCCATTTCAATCAAAAACTAAAGGTCTAGCTCTTTTCAATTTATGGTTCCCCGAATGAACAAACGTGACGATTTCTTCGTCGCCGTTTCGAAGCGGAATATTGGAAAGGCTTTTTGAAACAGTTTATCGATATTTAGTTCGTTCATATAAACGTTTATATTAGGGCTAAAAGGTATCAACCGTAGCTATCAGCCGCAGCCGAAAAAAAAATAGAATCAAAAGTTATCCGCTCCAGCTTAACACCCCTGTCTTAGCTGCAGGATTCCAAGTTAATACTACCAGTAAAATAATATTGGTGATATAAAGAAAAAGATTAGTGGTACTAGTACGTGTTTTCTCCAATCTGATGGCGACTAGAGACAGTGGTTTTCGATCAGATGGATGGTTCCTACACGACGGGCGACCGGCATGAAATGAAATGAATCCAGTATGGATTAGCTATATACCTTTCGAGTCAAATTACTGTTGCGTTTTTAAAACATGTTTGTCCTGCCGCTAAGACGATCCGGATCTTGTTTTCTTTTGCAGTGTAATGCCGGAGGATACTATGCTCCTGCAGAGTTACAGGTGCACTCGCCCCCACGTGTTGCTCGGAATTATGCAACAGAAATATACCCTTTCTATATGCATATGAACAAAATACTCTTTGAAATGCTAGGAGCAGTGTACATGCCTTATCCTTTCATCTTTTCTTTCTGATAGTTCAATACGCTTTCTTTGTCCTCAAAAGAAAATCTGTGCTGTCTTTCATATGTATATATATTTTCTGAGAGTGCAATGTGAAATTGTATTTGTTTGTCCTCAAAAGAATATTAACATATAGCCAGACAACATAAAATTACTCCACATGATATTGATCGATGTAATGGTATGCTACCATAAACTTGATTTAGAGGTCAGCTATATATGACAGCGCAATGGTGGGACCAGTGGACATTCCTAGCTCCAAATGAAGACTCCAAACTGGAAAGGTTTAGTGGTGATAGTACATACGAGTTAGGGTTAGATGGGTCGTAGTTTTCAGACCCAGCTGTTGCTCACCACACCACTTTCCAGAAAAAAACATCAAGCTCTATATATACCAAAAGCAATTAAGCACAACAAGCTGTTCGTCCGTTCGTTCGGTTCTAAAAATTCCAATCGGTTGCGAGATGTACGTCTTCCCCGTGCTGTAGATTCGTCTGTATTATTATTGTTGTTGTACTCTACACGGCAGCATGCAAGAGTCACAAGTTAGATCCGAATAGTCGTCTGTATTATTATTGTTGTTGTTGGAATGATTGAGTGATCCAAAGTTTGTTTTGTGTAGTATAACATTACTTCTACTGGGTAGTAGTGTTCTTTTTGTCGAGTACGTACTGTGGTAGTACTGCGGGTCCACCATCGATCAAGCTTTATTAGCTGGATAGTCCTTCACACTGTGCTGATATGCATACATACACAAATGTTTTATCTGGAGTACAGTAAAGTCTCTTTCTTCTTTTTCTCTTTTGCAACGCTCGCTTACAGGTGGGTCCCTTTGGATGGTTGAAACATATCGTCATACACATGGCGGAGTGCTGTTTTGCTGGCAATTCAAGGGGAGAATGATACTCTGTTCTATTCACTGGGCAGCAAGCAAAATTCAGATTCTTCTCTCCTCTGTTTTTGCATGTTCTCTTCTCTCTGTTTTTGCATGTTTTCCGAATTCGATTTTCTCAGTCATATCACACAAGTCATGCCCAGGAGAACTAGAGCAGCTGTAGTAGTGGATGACAGATATGAAACTGTAGTACTTCTAGTACGGACGGGTGTATCTTGTGATCTCTGCAAGGCTGCCTGATAGCTATCTAGTATCCAGCTAGTTGGATCTGCAAGGAAGCACAAACGTCATGGAGTCCTCCTCTGAACTGCAATATGTGAGGTTCAAGGCTTTGTTGCGGCGACGCTACATGCTACGCTAAAGCCAGAGCCAGCGTACTAGGGTTTGTTCTTGGGTTTGCTTGGCCGGCAAATCAGCTCCTCGATCCAAGTTTGACAGGTAAATTAAAGCGAGAGATCGATCGAGGGCTGTGCCTGGTTTCATCAGCGTGCGCTTTGGATGCAAGCTTGCCGGCTGGCACGCGACCTGATCCGGAGAAAAATGGACTCTGCTGCGGATTTTGCTGCGACGATCTTGCTTAGAACTTGCAGCAGTAACGATCGATGCGGTGTACAAACGGACGGGAGCATTGCACGTGGCTGCCTCTTTTATCTGGAAAGTGCAGTGCTCATGTGATGATCTGATCATATATACAGGTGCATGCATGCATGTATGCCATTGCCATGCTGTCCTGAACTGCTAGATGCTAGATCTCGTCGTCGAGCTTTCTTCGTACGTGGCAGTCAAAGTTCAAAGAACGGTCATGTGGTGTGGCCATGTGGACAGCCAGTGGCGGACGCAGGAATTTTGGAATGGATGTTCGAAGTTGTAAAAATATTTTACAGTACAAAACTCAAAGATCTACAAAATCATAAAATACAAAGTCAACAAGTGTTACAAGATTCATTAAAATTATCAATTGGACGGCGAACAATATGTGATCATTGATGAATAATATGATGCACATACCCACATTCACAGAATCACATACAAGTATAATGTATACAACTATACAAGCATTGCTCATTCTCAATTTCTCATTTTCATTTTTCAACACACAACCATTATTGAGACATCTAAAGTCAATATTTCTGATTCTGAAATTCAACAATAATTCAACATTGAACATTTCATCTAAAAATGTAATCTTGATACAATGAGACATTGAGACATCACCATTCACCAATCTAAACTGCCATTTTCTCAACCAATTCAGTCATCAATCATCATCATGCTCATTGCTCAACAATTCAACATTTCAATTTTCAACAATTCAACTCAACAGTGAACAATCAACAATTCAACATCAATACTGCTACTGCAATACATCATGCTCAAGCACTCACCGCCGATCGGGCAATCGGCGAGGCGGCGAGGCGCGATCGTCGGAGGAGGAGGCCGGCTTACCGGAGCGGCGGAGCGAGACGCCGGACGGCCGGAGAGCTGGTGATGACGCGGTGCGATGTCGCGGCCGAGCCGTCAAGGTGCCGGCGAGCGGAGGCCGGACGGCGATCTGAATCCGGCGCCCGTGAGCGAGACGCTGGAGAGCCGATTGATGACGCGCGCGGTGTCGGCGTGTCGCGGTCGGGCCCGCCGTCGAGGTGCCGCGGCGGCGGAGCGGAGGCCGGACGGCCAGATCTGAATCCGGCGCCCGTGAGCGAGCCGAGCGGCGAGCGGCGGCGCCGAGCGGAGCGCGAGGGGCGAGCGCGAAGCGGCGAAGCGCGAGGGCGGAGCCGATTAGGTTCGAAATGGGGTCGGGGCCGGCGTTTGGGGTTCGGGGCCGGGAAATGCCGATTGCCGAATGGGGGCGGGGTCGGCGAGCATGCCGCAGCGCGCCGCCGCGGATTTGCTCGGGTTGGGTGGGCTAGCTTTCCCTCGGACGCGCTGCGCGAACGGATTCTCGAGTGATGCATGGTCAATTGAAGACAAATAGCTAAACATGTTCATATATATATATATATATATATATATATATATATATATATATATATATATATATATATATATATATATATATATATATATATATATATATATATATATATATATATATATATATATATATATAGACACACACACACACTACATATACTAGGTTTTTTGCCAAAAATTTTGGGTGTTCAGCTGAACACTCTTGACCCACTGTAGATCCGCCCCTGCAGGACAGCATATATGGATCATTCGCCTTGCAATCGAAAAAAGAAAAAATCATGGTCAGGAGATATCTCTTGTTATGCGTGCATGCATGCGCGCGTATAGAGTATATAAATAACGTACGCACATGTTGTGATGATCTGGTGGCGTCCAGCATGCACTTCCGACGGACTCCTCTGTTTCCTTCGTCATGCTGGACTTCGGCTGCTGCTCTAACCCTCTGACGAACAACACTTGTTTTGCCACACAACCTTTACTGCCTGAGGAGGAGAGCCACTTCAGCACTAAAGGTCAGGTGCATGCCTGTGCTGCTGCTGGTAGAGGTGGTGCCTGGTGGTAGCAGCTGCAACTAGCAAATAGCAATGGCACTCCTTTTCCTCCCATGATCCAACACTGGTGATGTTGCTGGTGTTGACCAGCTGGGCATGGCAATCATGCAATGCAACCTGGAGCAACTTTGGGACAGATCTGCAGAGGAATGGGAAAAACCAAAAAGACTAGCCAACATGTTCTGTGATGCTGACTGAGGCTTGTAGGTTTGGATGAACTTGTTGGGTGAGTCAAGAGCAAAGCATTCGGTTTCGTCCACATTCGTGAAGTCGACCGGCCGGAACAAATTCTTTCAACGCTCCGATTGGAAATTAGTACTGTACTGATCAGCCATGGCGCACTATAATTAACCAGCAAAAGGTTCAGAACAGCTCAAGCAATGCAGATTTAAAATCACCCCGCCAACGTAGTCAGCAATATGAACGACAAGATGGCATACTCACAATGGAGTAATGGAGCAACCTTTGAGGGAACTATGAAGCTAGAAATGTGAAATGATGTGATATCACATGAAATTAAACTTGCAACCGGGCTGCAAGCCTGCAACCTGGCCTCGTGGGTTCTAAGTGGGCCTTTGGAAGGGTCACTGAACTAGTGGTTCCTATAATAAGCCGATTGCTCACTGAACTAGTTGATCCAAGCCATCCCCTCATGCTGATCTATAATAAGCCGATTGCTCACTGAACTAGTGGTTCCTAACACATGCAAGATAACATTTCATAGTACATAACCGATTGGCCTGCCGTTTTTTAGAGGCACAGTTATAGGAACAGGGTCCCTGGCTGAAATATCTATAATGGGTTCTTGCATATTCTCTAAAATGTGATTAGGTAACCTAGAATTAGCAGTTGGCCAGTTGCTTATATCCTTACATATATGTAGTTGCATACTCGCATGCACTATCCTATTCTTCCTACTAAAAAAATACTAAATAGACAAAAGGCATTCGGTTCCACTACAAAGATCTTTGGCTTTGGAATGCGAGAATTTCGTAGGAATAGTGTGCCTGTTTTATATACAGATTGATAAGAGTAGTATGCTTGTTCAATATAAAAAATAATGCCGTAAACTACCTTATCAAAAAAAATTACAAGGCAACAAGTATCTAATTTTCAGCATTGAAAATATAAATAATTAAAGCTTTTGGAAATTCTGAGTTCTAACGTGGACAGAATTGCAGGAGTGTCACCATGCATCTAGTTACACTAGTTCAGTGATTTCTTGTGACTTTCCTTGTAACGGGGATGAAGTGGTTGTCAAGACTCAAGACAAGCACTTAGCATGTTTTGAAGGTGACCACTCTTCCTTGTTCGACGGAAAACGCGGCAAGGATGAACATTTCCACGTTATGGATCGTTTGATTAGAATTGGAACGACTGGCTAGAAATTCAGGTCTACAATATTTTCTGGAGAAATTTCAAACAGTCATGCTTTTTTATGGTACCGAGTAGCCTTTCCAATGGTAGCCCCGTCTTACATTTCAGCAGGCCGTCTCGACCACGGCTGCTACTAGAGCAACGACTCAACATATGTGCAGATGGATGGGAACAACCCAAGAAATTCCGTGATACCGACTGAGGTTTGTAGATTTTAGGGCCTCAATAAACAGTGGGTATCTGCTCTGGATTTTATACTGTTCTGCAATTCTTCATTTCTGCTACTGCAAGATAAATATGGTTGTAGTCTCTCGGTATCTCTGACTTGCAATCAATCATCGATACTATAGTTCCCGTGTAGACTGGAGACTCTGCTGCCGGTGTTTGTACGGGTCTGTTTTGGATGATCATGATTGGAATGTGGGATTCAAAGAGACTACGTGGTCTTGACTTCACGATTGTCTCCGGTTAACACTTCTTGGCCAATGAGTAGTTTTTGAGTACTCCCACACTGCCACACAGCACATAAGCGCTAAGAAGAAACTCACTCCAAAATCCAGTAAAGCACAATGCCCAGTCTGATCTTGCTCTGCATCCTATTGATCGTCTCTGTCGACGACGTCGTCCTTGCTGGCGACGGTGAGTTCATATACAACGGATTCACCGGCAGCAACCTCAGCCTCGACGGTGCGGCTTCCATCACACAAGATGGCATCCTTACTCTAACAACGAGCAGTAACGACATCCAGGGCCACGGCTTCCACCCCGTGCCTCTTCCCTTCGTCTGGTCCGATGGTTCTGTCCTGTGGCCCCTGTCCTTCTCGGCCACCTTCGTGTTCGCCATCACACCCAACTACACCGCCCATTCCGGTGACGGGATGGCATTTGTGATCTCCTCGGCCTCGCACTTTTCTGCTGCCTCGCCAGGGCGGTCCTTGGGCCTTGTCGAATTGTATAGTTCGTCACCAAACAATTTCTTTGCCATAGAGCTCGACACCGTCGCAAACCCGGAGTTCAAAGACATAGACGATAATCATGTCGGAATCGATCTCAATAGCCTGACGTCCACCATCTCTGCACCTGCGGGTTATCACCACAATGATGACGTCGACAAATTTGGTTTGCCGAGTTTTGAGTCGCTAAGGCTTTCCAGCGGCAACCCGATGCAGGTGTGGGTGGACTACTACGGCGACTCCATGCAGCTCGACGTCACGCTTGCTCTCGTCCCCATGTACAAGCCCTTTCCACCGCTGCTGTCTTACACCGGCGTCAACCTCTCGACCGTGCTGGGGGTTTCTCCCAAGGACAAAGCATATGTCGGCTTCTCCGCTTCGACGGGTGACAAGCGTGGCGCCAGTCATCAGATTCTTGGATGGAGCTTCACCCTGAGTGGACCGGCCAAGCCGCTCAACTACTCACTGCTGCCATTAAAACGAATGCGACAAGATAGACCACAAGCGAACAAGAAAATTTTCGTCAAATGGTTGCCTGCAGCTATATCTGTGCTTGCCATACTTGCAGGTATAACAGCTTGCGTTGTGCTTCGATATTTGTGGAAGAAGAACGCAGAGAAGCAAGAAGACTGGGAGGCTGAGCTGGGCCCCCGCCGCTTCGGATACAAAGACCTCCGCAGAGCGACCAATGGGTTCAGCAGCACGCAGATGCTGGGGAAAGGTGGCTTTGGGCGCGTCTATGGAGGGGTCCTTGACGCCTCCGGCGTGCGTGTCGCGGTGAAGCGGATCTCGCCGGAGTCAACGCAGGGCCCGACGCAATTCACGGCCGAGATCATCATCCTTGGCCGCCTACGGCACCGGAACCTCGTCCGCCTGATTGGTTATTGCCGGCACAAGGATGACCTTCTCCTGGTCTACGAATATATGCCCCACGGCAGCTTGGACAGGTTCTTGCACGGCCAGACTAAGCACACACTCGTCTGGCCCCAGAGGTTTCACATCATCAAGTGTGTTGCGGCCGGCCTGCTGTACCTGCACGAGGATTGGGAGCAGGTCATTATACACCGCGACGTCAAAGCGAGCAACGTGCTGCTCGACGGCGAGATGAACGGGCGATTGGGTGATTTCGGTCTCGCGAGGCTACACGACCACGGCGTCGACGCGCACACCACGCACGTGGCCGGCACAAGGGGGTACCTCGCCCCAGAGCTGACGAGGTTCGGCAAGGCGACCAAGGCAACCGACGTGTTCGCGTTCGGCGCGTTCATCCTAGAGGTGGCCTGCGGGAGGCGGCCGGTGGGCCTCAACGCCCGCGGCGAGCTGCTGGTGCTCGTCGAGTGGGTGCGCGATGTGTGGGCGAGCGGCTCGATCGTCGACACTGTGGATCCAAGATTGGAAGACTATGTTGCTGACGAGGCGGAGCTGGTGCTCAAGCTGGGACTATTGTGCTCGCACTCCTTGCCAGCGGCGAGGCCCGGCATGCGCCTCGTCATGCAGTACCTCGACGGAGACTTGCCTTTGCCGGAGTTCTCGCCAGGTTATCTTGGCATCACAGACGTTGATCAGGTCCTTGAAGCGGCCCCCTCAGTAGCGACTACGATCACAGGTCTGTCAGGAGGAAGATGATCCAAGCGGCTCGATTAATTGATGTCTGGTGGGTGTCAGAATATGATGTTGCATGTAATCCTGACTTGGTCGGGTCTGTTAGCAAAATGTTGAGTCTTCAGTGCGTGTGTTGGTTTCAGTTAGTGCGTGAGTGCGTTTTCAGTAACTGCACATTGTGTGCTTAATCCTGACTTGGTCGGGTCTGTAAGCAAAAAGGCGAGTCTTCAGTGCGTGTGTTGGTTTCAGTTAGTGCGTGAGTGTGTTTTCAGTAACTGCACATTGTGTGCTGGTGTCATAGGTGGTGAGGCCAATAAAATCGGATCTCAGTTGATCTAGCTAGCCATGGGAAAAAGGAGTCTGTTATTGAGTTATCGCTGAAGTCCTAGTTTAAGAAATACACCTGAAAATTGCCCCAAAACTTTGCCTCTAAAACTCTATCTGTTCTTGTCCTCTGAATTTACTGTTCATCATCAGGCAATAGAAGAATTTCGATTGATTGGGCGTGTTGATCAGTAGCTTTAGTCCAACACTTGGTATCAGATCTGAGTTCATGCCCAAGTACCCAAGGTTCAAGCCGATGGCCATCATCACGCAGCAGGTGGCAAACAAGAGCGGCGGTGTGCCCTTTCATTACCCGATGTTGATATCATCCAACTACACCGCGTGGGCGATCAAGATGGAGGCGCTGATGGATGCCTAGGGTATTTAGGACGCTATTAAACTGGTGGCTGGTGTGGTCATGGAGGTGAAGAAGGACAAGTCGGCACGGGTCTTCATGTTTTAGGCCATACTTGAAGACATTCTCCTATAGGTGGCCAAAAAGAAAACAACCAAGGAGGTGTAGGATTCCATGAGAACAAGATACCTCGGGGCTGATCGGGTTCAGAAGGCATGTCTACAGACTTTGAAGTGCGAGCTTGCGAGCATTGCACATGAAGGAAGGGGAGACCATCGATGAGTTTTGCTGGGAGATTGAGTGGGATGGTGAGCAAGTACATCACCTTGGTGCAACCTTGGAGGATCAAGTGCTCATGAAGAAGCTACTCGACTCAACGCCCGACAAGTTACTCCCTTTAATCGAGCAGTACTCTGATTTGGAGACCATGCCATTTGAGGAGGCAATAGGGCTCCTGAAGACGTATGAGGAGTGAATCTGTCATCGCGCCAGCAATGGTAACACCGATGGGCAGTTCCTCCTCACTCATACCGAGTGGTTGGCATAGCAGAAAGGTGGTGGCGAGGAGCTGTCAGCAAACAACAAAGGGCGAGGCTCAAGGAACTCAGATGGACATGGCTGGAAGACGCTTCATCAACTTCGGTGGGTCATGAAAGGATGGCATCGGAGGTGGAAAGATAAAAGCCATATCCGATGCTTCAATTGTGACAACCTAGGGTACTATGCCTCAGAATGCCATGGGAAACGCCGTGAAGAGGTGAATTTGACTCACAATTAGGACGACCAACCGTCACTGATGTTGACTGTGTGCACGGAGGAACCATGCAACTTGGTGCTACTGAATGAGCAGCATGTCCTTCCGGACCTATGTGCAGATGGCAGCAAGCACAATGTAGCATTGGAATCACCCACCTCCGAATTGTGGTATCTACATAATGGAGCCAATAACCACATGACTAGGCAACGATCTTTCTTCACTGAACGTGATGAAAGTATTGTTGGCCGAGTAAGCTTCGGTGATGGTTCAATGGTACAAATCAGGGGCAAAGGTTCAATCCTATTAGAGTGCAAGAAAGGAGAGCAGCGGCTATTGTTAGAGGTATACTATATTAATATAATGAGCCTGGGACAACTAGTGATGAAAGTGGAATGCACATGCAATAGGTTGTACAAGGTGGTGCTTCACACCGTTGCACCTATTTGCCTTGCCATGAGCCTGGACAAACCGACATGGTTATGTCATGCTCATTTGGGACATCTCAATTTTCAGGCAATGAAATTGATGGCTGACAAGGACATGGTGTAGGGAGTGCCAAGGGTTGAACATCCTACACAAGTTTGTGAGGGCCGTTTGTTAGCTAAACAAAGTCATTTGCCATTTCCAAATAAAGCACTTTACCGAGCAGTATAGCCACTTGAGCTTGTACATGCAAATTTGTGCAGCCCATTTACACCTCAGAAATTGGTATGGAATAGGTATTTGTTGCTTCTCGTCGGTGATTTCAATCAGATTATGTGGCTATACATGCTCAGTTGAAAGATAAAGCTTTTGGTGCTTTCAAGAAGTTTAAGGTGTTGGTTGAAAAGGAAATTTGGCATAGTCTGAACCTCCTCAGAATAGACTAGGGTGGAGAATTCTTGTCAAAGCAATTTGCACAATTGTGTGAAGGAGTTTGCTAGCACCTCACTGCACCCTATTCACCTCAGCAAAATGGGGTGGTGAAGGGCCCGAACCGCACTGTGTTAGCGACAACAAGAAGTCTCTTGAAGACCATGGAAGTACTAGGAAGAATGTGGGGAGATGAAGCCCGTCACACTGTTTACCTTTTGAATCGGGTACTGATCAAAGCTCTGGCTGATACTACTCCACACAAAGCCTAGACAGAAAGGAAACCAAACATGGCACACTTGAAGATTTTTGGTTGCACTGCACATACAAAGATACCAGCTATTCATTTGGAAAAGTTGGATGACAAAAGTAGAGCAATGGGGTATCTCAGTGTTGAAGAAGGAAGTAAGGCACATCGTCTTTATGATCCCCATAGCAAGAATCTTGTTGTGAGTCAGGATGTAGTATTTGAGGAACACAGGAAGTGGGATTGGGCAATTGCTAGCAGTGATGAGTTTGGAGCAGCAGCTGAGTTCACTGCAGCAGATCCTACAACTGAACCTGATGGGGAGTAGGTAGCCACTGCTACTGCTGCCCAGGAGCCACAAAACACGGGAGAGTAGAAAATGAGTCACAAGACATGGTAGGAGAGTCGACCATACCCAGGCCAAAGGAGTGGACACCCACACCAACATCAGAAAGATGCCAACTGGTCTCAGGCCCATCAAAGATAGGAATGATACCGATTGCAAAGTATGTTGGCCAGCAAGTTTCAACAGCATATTCGGGTTCATCAAGTCTTTCCTCTCCTTCTACAGAAGGACCTACAAGGTATCGATCTCTCCCTAAGATCTATGCAAAAACCCAACCAATTGAGCTCGATCCCGATATATTAATGGTGGAAATTGGGGAGCCTGTGTGCTATCAAGAAGCTGTAGATGTACCTGAATGGCAAGAGGCCATAAGAAAGGAGTTGGAGGCAATTGAGAAGAACAATACCTAGACACTCACTGAATTGCCAGATAGATACAAAGCTATTCGTGTCAAGTAGGTATACAAGTTGAAGAAAGATTCAAATAGGAATGTTGTCAAGCACAAGCAAGACTTGTTGCAAAGGGATATGTGCAGAGATAGAGGATAGGTTTGTAGATTTTAGGGCCTCAATAAACAGTGGGGAGCAAAGCAAGTACTAGTAGCTCGTACGCTGTAGTCCACTGATTTGTATCTGTAATGCGCTAGGGTCCAAACCGGCTCAGACCTAACCACATTCTGGATAGGCCACACACACATAGCAATCCACTTGCACTTTTGTCCTCGTTTCGTGTAAAACGGTTAACCGGGGATGCTACCATTGGAACTCCTAGACTTATATGTAAATGCTTCTTAAGGTAAGCTAGCAAGATGGACTAACCCAGAAATTTATGTGCACACACACATGGACCAACATGAGCCGGGGTGTCACAGTATCTGCTCTGGATTTTATACTGTTCTGCAATTCTTCATTTCTGCTACTGCAAGATAAATATGGTTGTAGTCTCTCGGTATCTCTGACTTGCAATCAATCATCGATACTATCGTTCCCGTGTAGACTAGAGACTATTCTGCCGGTGTTTGGACGGGTCACTGGACCCGAGACCAAGTCTGTTTTGGATGATCATTAGTGGAATGTTGGATTCAAAGAGACGACGTGGCCTTGACTTCACCATTGGCTCGGGTTAACACTTCTTGGCCAATGAGTAGTTTTTGAGTGCTCCCACTGTCCCACACAACAAAAAAAACGTTAAGAAGAAACTCTACTCCAAAATCCAGTAAAGCACCATGCCCAGTCTGATCTTGCTCTATATCCTATTGATCGTCTCTGTGCTTGCCATACTTGCTGGCATAACAGCTTGCCTTGTGCTTCGATATTTGTGGAAGAAGAACGCAGAGAGGCAAGAAGACTGGGAGGCTGAGCTGGGCCCCCGCCGCTTCGCATTCAAAGACCTCCGAAGAGCGACCAATGGGTTCAGCAGCACGCAGATGCTGGGGAAAGGTGGCTTTGGGCGCGTCTATGGAGGGGTCCTTGACGCCTCCGGCGTGCGTGTCACGGTGAAGCGGATCTCGCCGGAGTCAACGCAGGGCCCGACGTAATTCACGGCCGAGATCATCATCCTTGGCCGCCTACGGCACCGGAACCTCGTCCGCCTGATTGGTTATTACCGGCACAAGGATGACCTTCTCCTGGTCTACGAATATATGCCCCACGGCAGCTTGGACAGGTTCTTGCACGGCCAGACTAAGCACACACTCGTCTGGCCTCAGAGGTTTCACATCATCAAGTGTGTTGCGGCCGGCCTGCTGTACCTGCACGAGGATTGGGAACAGGTCATCATACACCGCGACGTCAAAGCGAGCAACGTGCTGCTCAACGGCGAGATGAACGGGCGATTGGGTGATTTTGGTCTCGCGAGGCTACACGACCACGGCGTCGACGCGCACACCACGCACGTTGCCGGCACAAGGGGGTACCTCGCCCTAGAGCTGACGAGGTTCGGCAAGGTGACCGACATGTTCGCATTCGGTGCGTTCATCCTCGAGGTGGCCTGCGGGAGGCGGCTGGTGGGTCTCAACGCCAGCGGCATGCTGCTGGTGCTCGTCGAGTGGGTGCACGACGTGTGGGCGAGAGGCTCGATCGTCGACACCATGGATCCAAGATTGGAAGACTATGTTGCTGACGAGGCGGAGCTGGTTCTCAAGCTCGGACTATTGTGCTCGCACTCCTTGCCAGCGGCGAGGCCCGGCATGCGCCTCGTCATGTAGTACCTCGACGGAGACTTGCCTTTGCTAGAGTTCTCGCCAGGTTATCTTGGCATCACAGACGTTGATCAGGTCATTGAAGCGGCCCCCTCAGTGGCGACTACGATTTTGCTTAGAACTTGCCGCCGGCAGGGAGTGCGACGATCTTGCTTAGAACTTGCAGCAGTAACGAACAATGCTGTGCAGCCGATCGATGCGGTGTACAAACGGACGGGAGCATTGCACGTGTCTGCCTCTTTTACCTGGAAAGTGCAGTGGTCATGTGATGATCTGATCATATATACAGGTGCATGCATGCATGTATGCCATTATAATGCTGTCCTGAACCGCTAGATGCTAGATCTCGTCGTCGAGCTTTCTTCGTACGTGGCGGTCAAAATTCAAAATACGGTCATGTGGTATGGCCATGTGGACCGCATATATGGATCATCCGCCTTGCAATCGAAAAAAGAAAACAAAACCATGGTCAGGACAGATCTCTTGTGGTACGTGCATGCATTCGCGTGTATAAATAATGTACGCACATGTTGTGATGATCTGGTGGCGTCCAGCATGCACTTTTGACTAGAGCTGGGAGTGTCGGCTCGGTTCGGGTCCATCGTGTTTCGTGCTGCTTCATGCCGTGACGGCTCAGCCCAATCATCTTACCATGCCATGCCGTGCCAGCCCGTCTCGTCTCCGGCCAGGCCTAAGCATGGCCCAAAGCCTGTCGTGCCAGCGTTCATGCTGTGCTAGCCCAAAGTAATTATACACGACGAAGACGTTGGCGACGATGGTAGCGATGGTCGTTATCTTTCTTTCTCTCGTACTCACCTCGTTAAAAACTAGTTGAAATTGAATTAGTTGCATAAAAATATGGACACGCAATGACGTAAATATTTCAGGAAAAAGTATAATTTCTTTGATATTTTAAAAATACAATGTTACTGCCTTGTTAAAAACCTTACGCCCCAGAGTAGGTTTCCCCGAGTAAGGAAAAGAGTACAGTAACAATATATGTACATACTAACTATAACAACATGTGTACGTAGTATCTACTCATCAATGTTTAGGTCGTTCATATGTTCAAGGTCAGCATACGCCTGTACAATTTCAGGATCCTCTAGTTGATGCTATTGCCACTCTTTGGTTAATTCCCAATCTTTGACGCATGTGATTGCCTCCACCATCCTGGGCGTAAGGGATGATCTTCTCTCTTCGATTATTCTTCCTACCGTGTTGAACGTCGCTTTGAAGAGACGGTGGACACTGGCACTAGGAGAACATCCTGTGCGAAATGTGACAGCACAGGAAATATCCGTTCATTGTTCTTCCACCACTCAAGCAAGTCTATCTTGCCTCCACCAGTAAGATCAGGATCAATATTTGTAAAATCATGCTCCAAATAGTGGTTCAACTCCGAGACATAGTTTCACTTGGAGGCCGCTTGAGACTAAGAAGACGAAGAAGTAGACTTGCCCTTTAGCTTCTTCCATAAGTGTGATGTCAAGCTTGTCTTTCCTTGTTGTGTCTGCTGTGAGGCTTCCGATCTTCCGCTGCTGCCAAACTTATGATGATACATACGAAAAACACGAAAAAACTCCTCTTTGACATGTGCGAAAACTTCTAAATAATCAAGGATATGGCTTTCACCTATACCCTCCATGTCAACTTATAAACCTACCAACTTTTTTGTAGGATCGAAAATAATAGCAAAGCAATACAAGTGTGAAATAGAAGCAAAATATTTAATTTGTCCATTGCTACGACGACATGGCCTAAAGGGGATCCTTCTTAGATTTGGTAATTTTGTCTGCAATTAACCAAATAAATTCTCTAACTAAGCAAGTGGTAGGATAATAAACACTAGATAGAACCTTTGTTGCTTTGTAAAAAGTCTTAAAAACTCTCGAAAACGACTAGCAATCTGCCAATCTGAATTAGTAACTACCAATTCATTATTTTGAGAGTTAGAATTGACAAAACCAGATATAATGTGTTCATACCCTTGTATCTTTTTTAACATGATATATGTCGAGTTCCACCTCACCTTCATGTCAAGACCAAATCTTCTTGGCTCTTTCCCGTTGGCTGTGCAGTACTCCGCGAACCTGGCTACCACTTGTGGGGAACTTGTGAGGTAACGAATGGCATCATGGATACTATTTAAATATGCACCAATTGTTTGCATACCATCTTAAACAACAAGATTCAAGATGTGGCATACACATCTCTGGTGGAGGACATAACTACCAATATATGTTTGCAATCTTGGGGTGAGGATGTTCATAGCTGTTGTGTTTGTCGATACATTATCAAGAGTTATAGAAGCAATTTTATTATCTATCTTAAAATCTTCAAGTATGTGCAGTATACATTCGACAATGGCCTCTCCCGTATGTGACTCATTTATTACTTTAAATTCTATGACTCTCTTGTTTAGCTTATAGTTACCATCTAAATAATGAAGTTACAATATTAAGGTATGCACTTATCTGGTGTGATGATGTCCAAATATTTGAGGTTATGGCAAAAGAAAACTAAACTTATTGAAATAGTTCTTTCAGCTCTACCAATTCCTTTTGATACATCCATAAAATATCAGATATAGTAGTTCTCATACTAACATGTTAGAACTATAGGCAAAAGCCGCGTTGAATCATTCTTTTGAACGCACGGCTTTCACTCATCCTAATCGGTTGATCTTCTGAAACAATATATCTAGCAATTTTCTCACAGGCGGAAAGCGGGTTATATACCCATGTACTTATAGAGCCATTAGCCTCGACCGTTACTCTCCCGAAGACTCAACTGTTGTGCTCGAACATTATTTTTCTAACTGTTGGAGGCAACTTTTTACTCCACGCGACCACACGCTCGCTTTATTCTCTGACCGTTGTGCTTAAACTTTACTTCTCTGATAAAGTCTAAATGGTACTCTCTCAACTTTATTTGGTACTCTCCCAACTTTATTCATCCTCGTGATTCCATCCATCCATTCGGGCGTTCGGCTACTCGGCTCCGCCTCAGTCTATCTCTGTCTCAGTCTCACCTCGCGATGGTGCCCCCTCCTCCCTCGGCCTCCCTCCCCACCTTGGTGCGACGACGCCCCTCCTTCCCCGGCCTCCCTCCCCCTACCCCGACGTGGCGGAGCCCCCTCCTCCCCACCCTAGCGTGGCAGCGCCCCTCCTCCCTTAGCCTCCCTCCCCCCACCCCGACGCAGCAGAGCCCCCTCCCCTCCCCCCACCGCGGTGCAGCGGCACCCCTCCTCCCCTGGCCTCCTTCCCCCTACCCTGACGCGGCGGAGCCCCCTCCTCCCCCGACCTCCTCCTCCCCCACCACAGGGCGGCGGCGACCCCTCCCCACCGCTGGTTGCCTCCCCTGACCCCCCCAGCTACCTCCCTCTCCTCCCCAACCCTCCGGCCACCTCCCTTTCCTCTCCCAGCCACCGCCTCCTCCCCTGGCCGTCCCCTCCTCCCTCGACCTCCCCTGGCGACCCTCCTCCCCCTCCTCCCCGACCCCCCTGCCATCTTCTCCATGACCGGTGTTCAATGATTAGGTCGTTCATGTGTTCGAGGTCAACATACACCTGTACAATTTCAGGATCCTCCAGTTGATGCTATTGCCACTCTTTGGTTAATTCCCAGTCTTTGACGCATGTGATTGCCTCCACCATCCTGAGCGCAAGGGATGATCTTCTCTCTTCGATTATTTTTCCTACCGTGTTGAACTGGTGAGTGGAGGCTCTTGGGAGTTGGGAGGTAGCTGCTGGGAGCCTAGGATGGAGGTGGCGGCGTAGAGTCTCCGTCTACGGAGCAGGCAAAGGTGCCGGTGCCGACACCAGCGGAGGAAGTGTCGTGACCTCAACCCCTTCGGCCTCCGTCGACTCCTAATGCAGCCCTCGGCACCAGCTGCCCTGCTGCTACTGGTAGTCACAGGATGGAGCACCCAGATTCTGCTTGAGGAGGAGAGCCACTTCAGTACTAAAGGTCATGTGCCTGTGCTGCTGCTGGTAGAGGTGGTGCCTGGTGGTAGCAGGTGCAGCTAGTAATGGCACTCCTTTTTCCTCCCATGATCCAACAGTGGTGATGTTGCTGGTGTTGATCAGCTGGGCATTGCAATCATGCAATGCAACCTGGAGCATCTTTGGGACACATCTGCAGATGAATGGGAAAAGTTGAAAAGGCTAGCCAACATGTTCTGTGATGCTGACTGAGGCTTATAGGTTTGGATGGACTTGTTGGGTGAGTCAAGAGCAAAGCATTCGGTCCTGTCCACATTCATGAAGTCGACCGACCGAAACAAATTCTTGCAACACTCTGATTGGTAGTTAGTATTGTACTGATCAGCCATGGCGCACTATAATTAACCAGCACAAGGTTCAGAATAGCTCAAGCAATGCAAATTTAAAATTACCCGACCAACGCAGCCAGCAACATAAACGACAATATGGCATACTTGTAATGGAGAATGGACAACAACTCAACAATACAACCTTTGAGGGAACTATGAAGCTAGAAATGTGAAATGATGTGATATCACATGAAATTAAATGTGCAAGCGGGCTGCAAGCCTGTAACCTAGCCTCATGGGTTCTAACTGGGCCTCTGGAAGGGTCACTGAACTAGTGGTTCCTACAATAAACCGATCCCCTCATGCTGATCTATAATAAGCCGATTGTTCACTGAACTAGTGGCTCGTACAATGTTTTGTTGCGGCAACGCTACATGCTAATTAAGCTAAAGCAAGAGCCAAACGTACTAGACTTTGTTCTTGGGTTGCTTGGCCGGCAAATCAGCTCCTGGATACAAGTTTGACAGGTAAATTAAAGCGAGAGATCATCGGGAGCTGTGCCTGGTTTCATCAGCCATCAGCGTGTGCTGCAGATTTTGCTTACAACTTGCCGCCGGCCGGGAGTTCGACGATGTTGCTTAGGTGGTGATCGGTTCGGCTGAAAAGCTTATGGCTTATGGCTAAAAACACTGTAGCTGGCTAAAAAAAGCACTGTAGCTGACAGAAGTTTATTTAGCATAATTAAATTTAAAAAAATTTAAAAATATAAAAAATATGTTAGCCCATTACGTATAATACAAACAAATACGGGAAAAAAAGAACCGACAAAAAAGCTCAACAAAAAGTCAAAAGTTCAGAAAAAAACAAAACTTATAAATAGTAAAAAATAAACTAGAAGCCGAAACCGAATTAATCAGGCCCACTTGCGGCTTCGATGCGGTGTACAAACGGACGGGAGCTTGTACGTGGCGGTCAAAATTCAAAGTACGGTCACGTGCTGTGGCCATGTGGACCGCATATATGGATCAGCCGCTTGCAATCGAAAAAAGAAAAGAAATCATGGCACTGCTCTTTTTCAGCTCTTGTTTCTATTTTTAATTTTTCTATAGTAGCTAACTTTTAAATGAAATATCTTTTTAAGATAGAATCTACTAGTTAATTGTAGTACATACTGTACCAACTTCATTTATATCGGCAAAACCACACGTGAGTTTCTGTTACTCTATAATCTCTCACACAAACAGCCAAAAACCACAAGCTGCAGTAAAAAACCATAAGTCTTAATAAAAAGAACATGCCAACGGTCAGGATTGATCTCTTGTGGTGCGTGCATGCATGCACGTGTATAAACAACGTACGCACATGTTCTGATGATCTGGTGGCGTCCAGCATGCACTTCCGACAGACTCCTCTGTTTCCTTCGTCATGCTGGACTTCGGCTACTGCTCTAACCCTCTGATGAACAACACTTACTTTGCCACACAACCTTTTACTATTTACTGCTGCCCGTTTACACCCAGTTCATGTGCTTCAACAACCCAAAAAAAACTTTAGGTCAATTTCAGCCATGCGAGAACGAGACATCACCTAGTACTAGTAAGCGAGGAAACACCACGGCACTGTGACTCCTACTTTCCTTGCTTCACTGGGAGGGAACACCCACAAAACACTTTACACTTCTACAGTGCTCCCTGCAGTGCAGGAGGAATCAAGCATGCAGCTCACCTGATCAAAAGCAGCTCTCGAGTAGTAGTAGTAGTAGTCACAGGATGGAGCACCCAGATTCCGCTTGAGGAGGAGAGCCACTTCAGCACTAAAGGTCAGGTGATATCACATGAAATTAAATGTGCAAGCGGGCTGCAAGCCTGCAACCTGGCCTCATGGGTTCTAACTGGGCCTCTGGAAGGGTCACTGAACTAGTGGTTCATATAATAAGCCGATTGCTCACTGAACTAGTCTATCCAAGCCATCCCCTCATGCTGATCTATAATAAGCCGATTGCTCACTGAACTAGTGGTTCCTAACACATGCAAGATAACATTTCATACTACATAACATAGGTGCAAGGGGACATGTTATCACACAAGGAAATTCTAGTAATTTGTGCTCACATGCAACATTGGACTTTACACGCATACGATGGCATATGATTATCCCATACATCTATGTGAAGTATCTCGGTATCTATTTACCATAACACTGAACAGTATCCTCCTCCATGTCATCTCCCACTTGAGAGGTCGGTCATGAGTGAGCCATGGCTCAACGTCGATGATGGATACGACATCACGTATGTGTCGAACCCTTCGGTTTGCATCACGGTTTGCATGCCAAAGCTTAGGTTTGCTGGCATTAGCTCTGGCAAGGGCATGTCCCCGTCGAGATACTGCATGGCTAATCGCATGCTAGGTCTTGCGTTAGGAACTGGATGCGAGCAAAGCAGCCCTAGCTTTAGCACCAGGCATGCCTCGTGGGCATCAAACTCATCTTGCAGCCTTGTATCTACTGCCTTCATTAGCAATCCTTTCTGCCAATGCTCGAGCACCCAATCGACCAACATGAGCTGGTTGTCATGTCTGTTCTGTTCAACAGGTCGCCGCCCACAAGTGACCTCAAGAAGGAACACGCCGAATGCAAACACGTCGGTGAGAGGGGACGCCTTGCCGGTACGTACCAACTCAGGTGCTAGGTAGCCCATGGTGCCAACAATATGCGTGGTCTGTGGGTCAACGCCGTGGTCATACAACTTTGCCAGGCCAAAGTCACCAAGCCGTCCATTCATCTCACCGTCGAGGAGCACGTTGCTTGCTTTGATATCTCGATGCACGACAACTTGATCCCACTCCTCGTGAAGGTAAAGAACGCCCGATGCGATTCCTTTGATGATATGAAACCTCCGAGCCCAATTCAAAGTGAGATTTTCCTCTTGCCCGTGCAGATACTTATCAAGGCTACCGTTCGACATATATTCATACACCAAAAGAAGTTCTCCTTTCCGGCGACAATAGCCAAGTAGTTGTACTAGGTTGCGATGTCGCAGGCGGCCAATACTAACAATCTCTGCAATGAACTCCTTAATACCCTGTCTTGACTCGTGGGACACCCTCTTCACTGCAACCTCCAACTTAGATGACGGAAGCGCCCCTCTGTACACCCTCCCAAACCCTCCTACACCAAGTAGCTGCCTGTCCTTGAAACCATGTGTGGCATTGAACAAGTCCTTGTAGGAGAATCGATGTGGCCCAAATTCAACTTCCCAATCTTCAAGCAGCTCAGCGTACCTCGACCACCTCCGTATTAATTGAAGGATGGTAACACCCAGAACAAGCACGAACATTGCAGAGGCTATTGGTAGGGTGATTTCCATGACCTTGGAAGAATGCTTTGGACCCTGTCGAGGCAGCTTTGGTAGCTTGTCTATGTCAATGGCTGGAGCAGATCGACCCATGCCAAAGCTCCAACCAAGCACGTAGTGCTGTGAATCGATAGTCCCGGTTGAGGATGAGAAGCCGACATACGCTTGGTCTGTGAGCACTGTTGACAGGTTGAACGTTGCTGAGACAAGCGGCCTTTTGGGTTTGGACGCCGTGAGCGGAGCAATGGTTACACGGATCTGTGTGTTCTCTTCGTCGTAATCTACCCATACTTGCATCGCCTCATGACTATTTAAGGTCAGGTTTTTAAAATTACCATCGCTGTCGTCGTAGTAGCCGGTGTTGTAGGATTGCACAGAGCGGATACCGTTGACATCGATGCCCACGTGGTTGTCGTTGATGTCTTGGAACTCGGTGTTCTGGATGGTGTCGAGCTCGACGGCGAAGATGTGGTTGCTTGCGTTGCCGTTGGTCTGGCTGTTGAAGAGACCCAGGAAACCCCTAGGCGCCGTGGCGGATAGGTTTTTGCTCGGGCAAACGAAGAAGGCCATGCCGTGAGAGCTCAAGTTGGGGTAGATCGAGAGGATGCCGAACACGAAGGAAACGGAGAATGACTGCACCGCTCCGCCGTCGGGCAGCTTGCGGAAGCGCAGTGGGTCCGGGTGGAACGCGTGGCCTGTGCTTTTCCCGGTGCCGTTGGTCAGTTGGAGGAGGCCGCGCCGCGTGACCGTGGCCATGCCGTCGAGGGTGAGGTTGGAGCCGGCGAACCCGGTGTAGATGAAGTGGTCATCGCTAGTAGCAGTCGAGGTTGCAAGGCTAAGGCCAAGAAAGAGGATGGGTATAAGGAAGTATGGATGCTTCATGTTAGCTAGGCTGGTTGTAAGAAGAAACGGAAGCTGCAACAATGGAGTACGGTGTCGTGCAGGTGTCTGTGTCACTCTATCTTAATAACTCCAGTATTCTGAACTCAGAAGAGACTACGTTCTTGGCAAGGCATCGCGATGATGCAGACCTGACGATTGATATTTAAATGGATTGGTGTTAGGTCTCATTGGTCTGAATCTTAGTAGCAGTATCATTGGCTCTCGGTAACAAAGGGTCGACTGCTAACAAGAAGATCAAGTGAAGTGGTCCCGGTCGGCCGGCACAATTCTGCGTGTTACACACGGCATTCAAGTATTCAACCGGCACTCGGTCGATGCTTTTCGCTCAAACATCAAATCATGTTTGTCACGAGTACGATTGAATTGTCTGTGTTAGACGACTTATAGGAAGACTTGTGTATTTAGTAATGGGTCGCGTTGATTTCTACGTAGTGCAGGTAGGACGACTCGATCCACTGTAAAAAACGTGCCGCTAGGTGGCCCCGTGTGCCCACGTCCTTCACCCGTTCCCTTTTCTTCGCCCTCCAACTTCTTGCTTCTCCAAAATTTCAGGTGTCCAGACCATGGCTTATCATCTATGTTGAAGAAAACTAAGCATCGATGAGTATTGATGCAATCCTGTCTCATGCATGCCACATGCAAAATTCATTCGTTCAGATAGTTTGATTGAAATTGTTTACTCAACTTTCTTATTATTTACTTTTTTTAGGTATCTTTTGCGGTGATTATATAAGTGCATTTATCTTGATCAGGTCAATATTCTAAAAATGGTAAGAATAGTAAAGGCGTTGTACAGAAGCAGCCCACTGGTCTTAGTATTTACTTGGAAGGATGAAGCCTTTGGTGGTGCCAATCAGGCCTACAAATTGTTCAGCTTTTGGTTTGGATATACAAGATGAGATTGCACAATGTAATTCCTATTGCCTCTTCATGGAGTCCATTTATGTTTCATTTTACCAGAGGTTGGGATGGCGTAAGCTCTGGTTGGACTTGTTTTATTTACCATTTCGGTTGTGTTACCATACTTTGTACCAAGGGTGAATTCCTTCTAGTTGAAATGGAAGGGCTGAGCTTGAAAAGCTTCACGGAAGAACGTATACTAAAACCTTGTTATGACTAATCACTGTATTTTAAATGGTTCTTATGGACCATAAATCCAACTGCTTATGGATCATAATTAATCTAGCTGGAAATTGATGCTTCTCCATTACAACATTTGTAGTATTCTGCATATTTTTCGATGATTGTTCTTTGGAGTAAGGACATCTTATTGTTGAGGCAGCACATGAAGCAGTCAATGAATGACCATTTGGATTTTAAAGGTATAATATTGTTTACCGCTTTAATTGACTTGCTGGTAGAGATCTAAGAGATGCAGGATGTTGATGATGTACTCCCTCTGGTCACAAAACAATGCCATATATCCGATCAAAATGTTATACAAAGATAGAAAGCTGGACTGCATGAATCCCAAAATGATTTTTTCTATGGCCATAAGGTGTATCCAATTGTGCTTAGGTTTCGGTAGTGAGTGGTTGTGCTGGTTTTAGCAACCGCACCAAAGCTTTGATGGAAATCTAGTCAATTTTCGGCATATTTTAATCCAGAAATTCAGCATATAAAACATGACATAAACATGCATGAGTGATCTATCAACGATGTATTCATATTCGCTAACGAACAAGCTAACAGAAACATCTATTAACATATTCATAGCGCCTGAAACAAATACACGTAAAAGTTTTCAATTTATACCTCGGCGGGGCGATGCGGAGACACCGAGGCGCCGTTACCATCGATCGACATGATGGCCTATTCGATGTAGTCGATCGGCGTGATGCGGGACGAAGCTTGATGCGGGAAGATGTTCGCGATGCAGTCCCGCGAGCGGTTCACGACCGAGAAGTAGACGTCGCAGATTGAGTAGTCGCGATGCGCTCCACAAAACTTGATCGCCCGTCTACCCATGCGGTGCATAAGCGGACGGAGTTTCGGAGGCCTACTTGCCCAGAACCCTTTGCTCGCAAGGTACTGGACCGGAGATTGCAGAGAACAGCAACAACAACACAGAACGAGAATACTCTTCTCTCTAATCCCTCGTATGGAGTGGAGAGTTCTTTTGTAACAGCAAAAATGAAGAGGCCAGAGCAACTGCAGCCATTAGTCACTAGTAACTGCATCCATTACTCGAAAGTAACCGCAGCCATAATACACTAGTAATCGCACCGCATTCTTGCCAGAGTCGATGCGTTTGATTTTGAATAGATAAAGAAAAACGCGCCCGCACCTAACACGCCTGCGCGCACCCGCACGCACACGCACTGCAACGCACGGCACGGCACGGCACGGCTCGGCTCGGCGTGGCGAGGCGAGCAAGCGAGCGCGCGCGTGTATTGGCTCTCTCCAATTCCACAAGGGGGTTACCACGTTCCACCTTTTAAAGTGGTGTAACTCCCATTCAATTCTCCATATGGGACTAAACAGTTTTTACACCTAGCATTAATAATGGGCCTAGGAATTTCATTTGATTAATTGCTAAATTAAAATGGACCAGCCCAATTAATCCAACAATCCCCACCAAATTTCAAGGCACACGAGAAATGCTCTCAGTTCTGCTGTTGTTTGATATACCAGTGTTTTGATGGAGACTGTTAAGTTGAACATCCACCTAGGAAAGGAGTTATATTCATCCACAACTGAACAATGGACTATGCCTTGAATTGACAGTTTTGTGCGAACAAGCTTTACCCAATTTCTTTACTAGTACTAGGTTGCCTAAAGCATCCCCTCTAGTTGGAGCGTATAAGTCATACTCCATGCCTATTCATGAGTATCTAGAGATCACCCAAATCTCATAGACTGTGACCAGCAGTTGAACTCATATAGGTGTGTTCCTTCTAAGATGTCCTGTAGGCCGACATCTCTGCTCTAAAAAAGCCACTCGGATCACATTGAGGCAAAAAAACAACCTGCCATACAGAATAGGAGAGAAAGCGCATCATTGAAGAAATGAGCCCTGTAAAGGTCTCTCCTCCCAGTCAATCAACAACTTGTTTCACCATCCTACTTCACGGGATCTCCGATCACGTAGAACAGGTTACCACTGTGGTATGACTCATGTGGGTCTCAGGCCCATCTCACTCGATGCACTATCTATCACATTACGTGATAAACCCTTTGTAAATTGGTCGGCCAGATTATTAGCTATCTGGACATAGTCCAGTGCTATCACTCCGGAGTTTTTCATCTTTCTGACAGACTTCAACCGCCTCTTAACATGCCTAGATGACTTCATGTTGTCCTTAGAACTGTTCACCTTGATAATTACAGTTTGATTATCACAGTTCATCAGGATAGCCGGTATCGGTTTTTCAACCACCGGCAAATCCATAAGGAGTTCACGAAGCCACTCAGCCTCAACAATTGCGGTATCTAACGCTGTGAGTTCTGCTTCCATGGTTGACCTCGTTAAGATGGTCTGCTTGCAAGACTTCCAGGAAACAGCACCACCTCCAAGTGTGAACACATATCCACTCGTGGCTTTTATCTCATCGACATCGAGATCGATGCGAATCATCAGTAGCCCTCCAGTACCTTTGGGTACCCAGCATAGTGAATTCCATAGCTCACAGTTGCTTTTAGATAGCGCATCACTCTCTCAAGAGCACGCCAATGATTATCTCCCGGATTTGAAACAAATCGGCTTAGCTTGCTCATAGAAAACGAGATGTCAGGTCTCGTAGCACTAGCTAAATACATCAATGAGCCAATGATCTGAGAGTATCTCAATTGATCCTTTGTTATTCTTCGGTTTTTCCTCAACAACACATTAGGATCATAAGGAGTAGAAGCAGGCTTGCAGTCACTATAACCAAAGCAACTCAAGACCTTCTCTACATAGTGGGATTGCACGAGTGTAACCCCACCATCACCTCCTCTCAGTAGCTTAATGTTAAGAATCACATCAGCCACTCCCAAATCTTTCATCTCAAAGCTCTTGGACAGAAAATCCTTGACCTCCTCAATCATATTGAGGTTTGTCCCAAAAATCAGTATGTCATCAATATACAAGCACAAGATCACTCCTTCTCCCCCACCATAGCGATAGTACACACATCTGTCGGCTTCATTCACAACAAAGCCAAAGAGATGTCAAAGTTCTGTCGAATTTCTCATGCCATTGCTTAGGTGCTTGCTTTAGGCCATACAAAGACTTTAACAACTTGCACACCTTTCCTTCTTGTCCTTCTACCACAAACCCGTCTGGCTGATCCATATAAATCTCCTCCTCCAACTCTCCATTTAGGAAAGCTGTCTTAACGTCCATTTGATGAACGAGCAGACCATGAGAGGCAGCCAGGGCAAGTAGTACTCGAATTGTGGTCAATCGGGCAACAGGTGAATAAGTATCAAAGAACTCCTCGCCTTCTTTCTGGGTATAACCCTTGGCCACAAGCCTTGCCTTGTACTTTTTAATTGTACCATCAGGCCTAAGCTTTTTCTTGAAAACCCATTTACATCCTACAGGTTTACACCCATAAGGACGGTCAACGACTTCCCAAGTTCCATTAGACATAATAGAGTCCATCTCACTCCGTACTGCTTCCTTCCAATAGTCAGCGTCAGGAGAAGAATATGCCTCTTCAATGGTTCTTGGAGTGTCATCCACAAGGTATACAATGAAATCATCACCAAAAGACTTTGCAATCCTTTGTCTCTTACTCTTTCGAGTAACTTCATTGTTATCCTCCTCGGGATTTTCCATAGGCATTTCCTCAACATGTTCTATCGGTATAAAAGAATCAAGGGAAATTATAGGTTCTTGGCTAGATGAGCTAGGTACATCACATTTCATAGGAAATTCATTCTCAAAAAATGTAGCATCTCTGGACTCTATGATTGTACCAACACGCATGTTAGTTACTCCAGTTTTTATAATTAAGAACCTATAACCCACGCTGTGCATAGCATAACCAAGAAGTACACAATCTACGGTTTTTGGTCCAAGTTTGCATTTCTTGATAATTGGCACGTTAACTTTGGCCAAACATCCCCAGGTGCGCAAGTATGAGAGAGTTAACTTCTTCTTTTCCCATTCCTCGAATGGTGTTATTTCTTTGTTCTTTGTAGGAACTCTATTCAGGACATGACACGCGGTCAATATAGCCTCATCCTACCATTCCTTAGAAAGTCCCGCAGTGTCTAACATGGCGTTAACCAAATCAGTTAGAGTGCGATTCTTTCTTTCGGCAACTCCGTTTGATTTGGGAGATAGGGAGGCATCCTCTCATGAATAATTCCATGTTCCTCGCAGAATAAAGTAAACTCATTTGAAAAATACTCTCCCCCACGATCAGACCTTACCCGCTTGATTTTCCTCTCAAGTTGGTTTTCTACCTCAGCTTTATAGATCTTAAAGTAATCCAACGCTTCATCTTTTGTTTTTAATAAGTACATGTAGCAAAATCTAGTGCAATCATCTATAAGCGTCATGAAATATTTCTTTCCACCTTTAGTCAACACGCCATTCATCTCGCATAAATCAGAATGAATGAGTTCTAACGGTGCCAAATGCCTCGCCTCTTTTGCTGCCTTGTGAGACTTGCGAGGTTGTTTCGATTGAACACACGCATGGCACTTAGAACCTTTTACCAAAGTGAATTTCGGGATTAAACTCATATTAGCTAAGCGCGTCATACACCCAAAATTAACATGACAAAGTCGTGAATGCCAAATATTAGACTCATCATCATCGTTACACACATGGTTCACAACTTTATTACAGGAATCCATCAAAGAAAAACGGAACAAACCTCCGTTCTCATAGCCTTTACCAACAAATGTTCCATACTTAGACACGACACATTTATTGGACTCAAATGCAAGCCTAAAACCATCTCTACACAGTAGAGATCCGACGCAATTCTTCTTTATGGAGGACATGCTGCACGTTCTTGCTGCACGGTCTTTCCCGAAGTAAACTTCAGATCGACCGTACCAACACCATGAACAGCTGCATCTGATCCGTTCCCCATCAACAAGGAGCAAGCTCGACCGACCTGATAAGATGAAAACAAGGAAATATCAGCACACACATGAATATTAGCACCAGTGTCAACCCACCACTCAGGTGATTGACAAACAGAAAGAACTGTAGGTAAATAATTACCGTACCCCGATGTTCCTCTAGCATCACTAATAACCATGTTGGCAGACTTCTTCTGCTTATCCTTGCGATATGGACAATCCTTAGCCCAATGGCCAGAATCACCGCACACAAAGCAGCCGCCCTTTCCTTTGCCTTTCTTCTTAAACTCAGTAGTAGCCTTGGGCTTGACAAAAGGCTTATTTTTCTTCTTGTTGTGGAAAGCTCGAGGATTCTTCTTACGCACCAAATTGGCGCTAGAACCTCCCTCGTGACAACTTTCTTGCCACGAGTATCTTTTGCCCTCGCCTTCTCTTCAACACCAAGAGTGCCAATGAGATCGGTGAACACCAACTCCTGCCTCTTGTGCTTTAGAGAGGTAGCAAAATCCGATCAAGAAGGTGGTAACTTGGCGATAATACCGCCAGCCACAAACTTGTCCGGTAACTCGCACTTATTGTTCTCAAGCTCCTTTGCCAGCGCCTGAATCTCATGAGCTTGCTCTACTACAAAACGGTCATCGACCATCTTGTAGTCATAGAACTGCTCCATGACATACAGCTCACTACCAGCATCGGAAACTCCGAACTTGGCTTCAAGTGCATTCCACATCTCTCTGCCCGTAGGCAAATGCATGTACACATCCACAATGTTGTCCGCCAGTATGTTGACAAGTGCACCTCGAAACAAGTTATCCGCTGCATTGAACTTACGTTCATCCTCATCAAACAGAGGCTCAACGGGCTTGCCTTGTGCAGCATGAAAACATTCCATGGCAGTAAACCACAGGATTGCGCGTGCACGCCATCTCTTAAAATTTGAACCATCAAACGGAGGGTGTGGCTTAAACGACTCAGCAAAGCCAACTACCGAAAAAGACCTATCAAGTTTTTGGATTGATGGAAATCTAGTCAATTTTTGGCATATTTTAATCCAGAAATTCAGCATATAAAATATGACATAAACATGCATGAGTGATCTATCAACGATGTATTCATATTCGCTAACAAACAAGCTAACAGAAATATCTATTAACATATTCATAGCACACAGAAACAAATACACCAGAAAAGTTTTCAATTTATACCCTCGGGCGGGGCCAGTGCCGGAGACACCGGAGGCGCCGTTACCATCAGTCGACATGATGGCCTATTCGATGTAGTCGATCGAGGCGTGATGTAGGACGAAGCTTGATGCAGGAAGATGTTCGCAGTGCAGTCCCGCGAACGGTTCACCACCAGGAAGTAGACGTCGCAGATTGAGTAGTCGCGCCGATGCGCTCCCCAAAAACTTGATCGCCCGTCTACCCGTGCAGGTACGCAAACAGACGGAGTTTCGGAGGTCTACTCGCCTAGAACCCTTTGCGCGCAAGGTACTGGACCGAGATTGCGAGAGAACGGCAACAACACGAGCGAGAATACTCTTCTCTCTAATCGCCGTATGGAGTGGATAGTTCTTTTGTAACAAAAAAATGAAGAGGCGAGTAATCGCAGCCATTAGTCACTAGTAACTGCATCCATTACTCGAAAGTAACCGCAGCCATAATACACTAGTAATCGCACCGCATTCTGCCAGAGTCGATGCGTTTGATTTTCGAATAGATAAAGAAAAACACGCCCGCACCTGACACGCCTGCGCGCACGCACACGCACCGCAACGCACGGCACGGCACGGCTCGGCTCGGCTCGGCGTGGCGTGGCGAGCGAGCGAGCAAGCGCGCGCCTGTATTGGCTCTCTCCAATTCCACAAGGGGGTTACCACGTTCCACCTTTTAAAGTGGTGTAACTCCCATTCAATTCTCCATATGGGACTAAACAGTTTTTACACCTAGCATTAATAATGGGCCTAGGAATTTCATTTTATTAATTGCTAAATTAAAATGGACCAAGCCCAATTAATCCAACAAGCTTGACTGAGTATGGTGGCAAAGCCGAGGCCACGGCACAAGCTGAGCATGACAACAAAGGTGTAACGAGGGCCGCAATGCAGCTCTTTCAAGTGTCGCGTCGGAGGCAAGGGCTTGTCGTATGCCGAGCCTGACAGCGGTGACTGAACTTACTGCGAAATATTTTTTAGTTATGTGTTCGTCCGTTGCAACGGAAAAACAAAATCATACAGATAGCACATTTCTAACTTAAAATAAAGACAAAAACCATCAATCGGTGAAAAAAGAGAAAAATATATACCATTGATTATGGTGGGTCTAGATTATAATAATCTAAATTAAAAGAAAGAGTCAATATTAAGTACAATCCAGAAATAACTAAAATTCAGAATAAAAAATAAAATACAATTTGATTTTCATATGAATTCTTAAGTAAAAACCCTAAATAAATATAATTCAAAATACTTTTTTTAAAAATAGCAATTGGATTTGTATATGAATTCTAACAAATAAACTGAATTTTGGAATAACATAAAATAAAATAGCAATTTGATTTGATACAAAAATTCCTAAATAACTTTAATTTGAAGTTAAAATTAAATAAAAATATCTATTATATTATTAAGATAGAGAAAAAAGATTTTATAGTATTATAAAAATACAATTGTATTTTTAATCATATATAAGTATTGGAGTTGGACAACAAATACAATACCATTTTTTAGAGGTATTGTAATAGATAGCTGCACAATTGTGTAGGGAATTCGGCTAGTTTTTACTATTAGAGAACATTTACTAATTGTAGTTTTATTAGGACAAAACAATAAGATGAATCACCTTTTACTTGTTTGAATGGATCAATTTTTTTCTATAGTTAGCATCATAGTCTTCTAAGGAAACATTACAAGACATATAAACTTTAAATATTCATTGTTGCATAAGTGCCATACTTTGTAAGTTAAATTTTTTTATTTCGAACTGTTATTCATATTATGTACAAAGAGAACATGTATTCAAATTTAATCATGCCACTTCAAACATTCTTTCATTTTCATAACTTGTCATACCTAAATTATATAAAGTTGGATGGATGATAGGCATAAGTATGGAATTTTAGATTTTTGGTTTCAAATTTCAAATTTTTAGCTTTGTGGTTTTAGTACCCATTTTATAGTTTGATGCAACATCATTTGATTCTAGTTTTAATTATATATTAATATATTCATCGACTTCAATTTCTATACAAATTTAACCTTAATTAACAATTATATTCCGGAATGAGTAGCTGGTTCGCTGCATCCCCTCCTTGTTCTTGGGGGAGATGTAGCACCTCACATATCAGTATGAGATACTACTATGGAATGTTATCATTAAAATAAAATAAGTAAAAGAAACAGTAGAAATCACAAGGAGATTGAAACTTTATTATCACTTTATTATAGCACCAGTGGAAATTGTAAGTAAATGTTTGAAACATGGGATCGGTCCACTTCTAACCAAATAAAGAATAAATAAGGTAACACAATAGTGGCAAGGCACGGTGTTGAAAACTCGAGTGCTCCCATGCATGTTGCAATCACTCCACTGGTCTTTAACCTGAAAATGGAAAGAGAAAGTGTGAGATTGAGAAATCTTAACAAGTACCCAACAACGGTCGCAAGCAAGGTGAGTAAAAGGACAAGTAATTTCATCAAGTAATTGACACAAGTTAAATGCAATGTAATAGCATTACAAGAAAAACAGGTACATGTCCGAGATAGTGTAACAAAAACAGTGAATTAAAGATAATTGTTATTAAGATATGGTAATGGCACTGGCGATTACTTCCCACACACCTGATTATACGAGAATAGTTAGGCACATCACTATCCTCGACTATATAACCACAGACGGAGTGTAATGTCCTGAGTAACGGCCTCCCGCACGTTACTAGGTGGGTAGAAATCTCCTCCTATATATGGATAACCCCAGGTCAGGCAACTGTTATGTTGTTAACCAATTATACGGTACAAATTAAGGGAACTATAGAGAGGCTAAGATAAGTATATGATAAGTGGAAGAATTCGCTAAAGATTTGAAAAAGAGAAGCATTAGATCCTGATAGATGGCGATGTGGAATGATAACATGGCGATAGCGGTCTAAGAATTATTCTAAAAAGGTATTATAACATAGCTCACACAAGAATTGATAACCAACTAAGTTTTATTATGTAACAAGTGATTATTAGTCAAATTAACAATTATATATATAATTATTACACCACACTGAAATGGGGCACCATGGTGTCTAGGCACCAAGCCTCTGAACTAGCCCAGCCGAGCAAGAGGCCAAGGAGTGCCACGGCCGAGAGTGGCCCCGCAAGGAGCGCCATCTTGCATGTCATGCCCCACACCTTCGGTTGCTCCAGTGCCCTCACCACCGCCGATAGCATGTACCCCATCAAATCCAGAGCGGGAGGCGGTGGCAATGTTGTGTGTTGGGGGGAGAAGGGGGAAGTAGGAAGGAATGGGCTTTGTGGCCTATGGAGAGTATTAAAGACTTAACTGGAGGCAACACCGGTGACGACGGGATGTAGGTGGTGGAGATGGAATCTTGGGGACGGCGGCTCTGCCCTTGACGGAGGCAAGGGGAGGAGCGGCACGAGGAGGAGGCGGCAAAGAAGAGGATGAGGAGCCTTGGTGGCGAATGTTGAGGCAGAGGAGGCAGAATGTGGGAGAAGGGGATCGGAGGAGGCAGTTGCAGAGGCGCAGTAGGCGCAGCTGAATGGCAAAGGAGACGGAGGGGAGATGCAGTTGTGAAGGTGGATGCGAGGGAAGAGAAAAGAAGAGAAGAGAGAACACACCGATGACCAAGTAGAGATTAGTTATAGATACAAGTTGGTTTATAATCTCTTTTAGATACGTAGAGTCTTAGTCGAATATGATTAGTTATTTGCTCTGAATAAAAAAGATAACTGTGTAATCAGTTTTAGTTTTAGTTGAGAGAAAAATAATAAAGAAAAAAAATCAGAAGTGCTTTGTGCTCCTAAAAAATATCGATCAATTGTGTTCGTGCGGTCTCTCTCTCTCCAGCGTGGGAGGCGCATGCTGTTTTCTTCGTCTATCAGACACAGGGGCGAGGAGCACCACGTGGAGGTACTGCATGTGCTCCTTCACGTGAAGGTAAGGAGGCTTAGGTTGCTGCTTCATCACGGGATGAAGCAGCAAGGAAGCAAGGAGGTGAAGGCTGTCCCGTCAGTCCCATCGGCGAGTCAAGTCAAGTGCAAGGACTAGCGGGTCCCATGGAAAAATTCTAATATGAACGGGTGATATAACCCCAGTTCAGGTAACAAACTAATGAAACAGTGATATATGGCACTAAATACTGATCTAAAATACAACATTGTCGTGCAGCTACAGAGATTCTACAGCATTTTCCGTACAGATACAGTACTACTACAGTACATTTCTGCCCACGTGTTGGCACCGATTGGCCAGTGACAAAAAACGATTTGTGCAACTGTGACAAAAAAACGATCAGCTGCAACACTCAGAGTGATCCGAAACTACTTGGACCCTACTGCAACCACTTTGAGTGATCCAAAACTACTCGAACCCAACTGCAACCACTCAGAGTGAAGCAAAATCACTCGAAGCAAAGCAAAGCCATTCAGACTAGACCAAAACCACTCAGAGCTGACTAAAACTACTCGGGCTGGACCAAAACCACTTGGAGTTGACCAAAACCACTCAAAAATGACTGAAACCACTTGGACTTGAAACCTTCTACTGCGATCGGCCGAAACTTTCACAAATAATGCAAATGTCAATTATTCATCATTACTTTAGTCATGACCATGTACATGATCTAACACTTGCTAAATAGTACTCAAAATTTGAGCCTTCATATTCAAATTCAATAGGTGAAATCACTTTGCCTCCTCCCCTTCCATTTGAGTACTATTTTGTCAAAGAGTACTCATTTTTTATGCGAGATGCATATCTACCTCCGTCCACTAGTTTATTCATTAGTTATTAGCATGTAATGTGATACGTTGAGGAATGTTTTAATACAGATTATTCTTTTCTGTACAACTTTCTTACATCAATTATATACTAGTTTTACACAAAATAAATTATGTAAAAAATGATATGGCAATTTGTAAAAAAGAGAAACTGTAGCACCCAGAAATTAAAAATAATAAATAAAAAAGACCAAAACCCACCAAATCCTAATCTCACCTTAACCTCAATATATAAAGGGATCATCTTTTTTTCCTCCCTGTGCGCCGTCTTTTCTTCCCCAGGTACTCCTCTCTCCATCTATCTCTTCCTCTCAACTCTCTCTCTCTCCTAGACTTTCCAACCCCATCTCTCTCTCACACCTGAGACCGCATGAGGTTGCATGGCGCCGGCGGGGGCAGCTTCGGCGCCGCCGCCGGCGGCAACACGCCCAGCAGCGGCACGCTCGGAAACCGTCGGTTCGGCCTTGCGCGAGGTGTAGCCATGGTGGCTCCGGCGACCGGCTCGGCAGGGGGCGGCGGCCCGCTGGCAGGCGGCAGCGGCAGCCACGGCCACCGCAGCGCACCCGCACGCTGAGCACGCACGCGCACGTCCGTCGGCTGGCTCGACGGCGGCGACGGCCCGGCTGGCAGGTGGCGGCGGCCGGTCGGCGGGCGAGCGGCGGCGTTGGTACGCACGACAACGGCCACATACGCTTGTGCCCACACGCACACACCTGCGCGCATGGCTTCGCCGGCTGCATAGCCGAACGCCGTTTCCATGGCCGAATGCCATTCACTTGGCCGAACGCACGTTCGCTCGGTCGAACGGCCGTTTCCTTTCCAGTCTATTATTTCCTGTATCAAAATTCATCATATCTTATCGGTGTTTTCCCATGTTATCATGTAGGTTCTCACACAGCTGTTGAGGGAGCAGCAGGGCAGTTGCGTCTCTCGATTCCATCGTGTAGCGTGTCCGTCGAGCGTGCTCAAGGCAAGTATCTCGCGGCCGTAACCTGTTTCTTTCGCACGTTATATCTCATGTTTACCAGTTACTTTAGTGTGATTACCGATCGTTACATTATATTGTTGCCTATCGGAAATCGTTGTAGTTTAGTAGTTTTTCATATGATGAGGTAGATAGTAATAAGTGCTTGCAATTAGTATGCTGTTAACCGTAGAATTCTTATGTGGTTAGGGTTGTAACAAACGTTTAAATGGTAATTAGTGTTGCGCCGAATCATGCTCAAATTTAAGGTTAATGACTAGTAATCTTTAACATTGGTCGGTTATTTATATGCATAGCATCTGTGATCCTTAATTGTTGAGTATTATTTGTGAACTATTGTTGATTTAGTTACTGCACATTAACTTGACTAATGACCAATTATCACCTAATAAAATGGTATGTTTGACAACCCTTGTATGACTCTGGTTAGGAACCTCCTTTTCGACAGTTCTTGTTTCCAACATCATGAATCACCAACCTTGTCTCTAGCCTTATCGTATCAAACCTTTACTCTCATAACTATATCTTAATTCAATCACAACCCTCTAATTATATCATGGATAAGTTGCTAAATAACAAACTGAGGGTTATCACGCCGGGGCTACCCACATATAGGGGTCATTTCCATCCAACCTAGTAACGTACGGGAGTCCATACATTCTCGTTACACATGATATTACACCCTGTCTGCGGTTATACAGTCGAGGACAAGGTTGTGCCTGGCTATTCTTGTATAATCGGGTATGTGGGAGGAGGTCGCCGGCACCCTTGCTATAACTTGCTAAAACTTGTCATATAACAAATATCTTTAATACACAAGTTCTCATAATATCCATCTTCCACTTATGACTGTATTTCCGATATCAGTTATCCATTGCTTGCCGTTTGTCCATTGCTCATTTATCATGTTTACTCTTATTTCATATGGTTGCATTTTCCGTCTTACCCTTGCGTTGCAACCGTTGTTGGGTACTTGCTGAGATTTCCAAATTTCACGTTTGCTCTTTCCCTCTCAGGTAAAAGGCCAATGGATTGATAGCAGCATGCATAGGTGGGAGCACTCGAATTTTAGCACTGTGGCTTGCCACAAGTTTTGTCATTTACATTATTTGTCATTTGATTAGAAGTGGATCGGTCCCATATTTCAAACATTATTACAGTTTCTGTTGATTATTTAATAAAGTACTTTAAAGGTTTTAATTGGTGTATGATTTCTATTATCGTCTTTTATTATTACTTTTATTTCTTAGCGATGACGTTCCATAGTAGTATTCCACCTTGGCTACAGGAACACAACAAATAAAAAAACTCTATAGAAAAACGCTACTTATTCATTTATGTTACGGCTCCTAACAACACTAAACAAATTGATTAATCCCTTATCATGTTATTTACTCAGAGAAAAACTCACGAAGTCAAAATCATAAAGCATAACATAGATCACAAGGCAACATCTAGTGGACAAAAATATTGAGGACTTACAAACATAAAAATACTTAAGTACCATTTAGCAGATAGCATTTACTAAATGGTACTCGAGCGTTTTTGCTAGAAAGATTGCTAAAGGGGCTGAAAGGAAGCAGGCACAAGCAAAAGGCTTAACGCACGCTTACGCTCGGCTGTCGTTTTACTACATCAGTGTTTGATGTTTCTCGCGGCGACTAATGCAACGCGCTGGACGGATCAGCACCAGCTACATTTTGCTTAATTACGTGCATTTTCCGATAATTAAGTAGATCGATCATAAGATTAGCAGACTTAGGGAAAAGAAGCTTTAGGGAATCGAAATGAACACATGCATGAATGCCCAGTTTCTCTTTGAGATCTTTCGAAGCTGCGATTAGGAATTTGTGATGAAACAACAACACTAGCACAAGCAAAGAAAATTTTCCAAAATCAGGGGAAAAGCTAGCTTAGCCTACAGTATGAAACAGACTTCAGTGATGGAGTTAATCTTGTTTTGACAGGTTATTTTTGGAGAGTTTGTTTTGTATTTAAAAAGTATTAGTTGTAGATACGAGTTGGAAAAAATTATTTTTGGAGAGTTTGTTTTGTATTTAAAAAGTATTAGTTGTAGATACGAGTTGGAAAAAATTATTTTTGGAGAGTTTGTTTTGTATTTAAAAAGTATTAGTTGTAGATACGAGTTGGAAAAAAAAAACAGAAGTGCTTTGTGCTCCTAGAAAATATCGATCAATTGTGTTCGTGCGGTCTCTCTCTCTCCAGCGTAGGGTGTTTTCTTCATCAATCAGACACAGGGGCGAGAGGAGCATCACGTGGAGGCACTGCATGTGCTTCTTCACGCGAAGGTCAAAGAGGCTCAGGTGCTGCTTCATCACATGAACAGCAAGGAAGCAAGGAGGCGAGGGATGTTCCGTCAGTCAAGACAAGACTAGCGGTAAAAAATTCCAACATCCAGAGACAGATTGAGAGAAGGACGACTACCCAGCACCTCTGGGAAAAGGAAGACATTTCTCTTCTCTGGACCGAGCGGTTTCAGAGCAAGGGATTAAAAAATTCCAACATCCAGAGACAGATTGAGAGAAAGACGACTACCCAGCACCTCTAGGAAAAGGAAGACATTTCTCCTCTGGACCGAGCGGTTTCAGAGCAAGCGCAGCCAGAGCCAGAACAATATAAATTTCAGGGGGCAGGCGATCCAGATCCTCGCTCGGCCGCCGTATCTTGTAGTAATTTCTTAACTTCATTCAATTCATGCTCTACTATATGTGCTCTTAGAATGCTCTTTGTATACAATCTGCATTCAGTTTTAACTTGTTTGATGATCCCTATATACCCTCTGGCCTCTGCATGATGCTTCTTAATTTAGTTGCCAACACAGCCCTGTTTGTTTAGTCTATCGTACTAGGACTAGATACTTAGGTATAGGAACTCTTGAAATGCATGTCACCATCTGTTTCTTTCCAGTAGAGCTTTCCTTTGTTTCGAGAGTAACTATATATGTCACCACATATGCTGATGTTCTAATACGTCAAATTAGATCATGGAAGATCGCTTCAACGGGTACTGCTCCACTGATGCTTTCGTTCGGTTCTCTAAGTTCATGAGAGAGCAAAATCAGCAGATGATGCGAGTAAACGGGCTCATGGTCGCCAACGCCATCTTGGCCGGAAACCTGGTCGGAGTAGGCGCCTACGGGCCTCGCTATCGGCACCGTGCCTTCATTCGGTCCCTCTTTCAGGGAGCCACCACCTTATTCCTACCAATCGTCTCCTATGTTGTCTCCAATGGCATCACCACCGACTCCACCTTTGGCGGCGGGCTAAGTCACAGCATCCAGAGTGGCGTTACTAATGAAACCCTGCGGTACAGATGCAGTGCAAGCGCTCACACGCTCCTGGTCCTATTATGGGCAGGCCTTGTTCAAATTGTTGGAATCTACTTGTGCAATAGTCGCCGCCGATGATAGAGAAGGTCGACACACTGGTCTCCCTGTGGTACTGCTTGTACAAGCAATCTGGACCTCCTACCTTATAGCGAACTACATACAAGGACAAGGAGTATACAGATTATCCTTGCTTAGCAGGGAATTATCCTTCGTTCACTACAATGATTTTCACTTGCTCCTACCTGGTTTATATGCTCTTATCTTTGCAAGATTGGTGTTCAAATATTATGCATTTCACAAGGCACGACGTTCCTTTGCACTTGGACGCAATCCGCGTCTTATTGTTGGATATATGGATCAGTTACAGGAGGAATGCCGACATGGTGGACCAACAGATGAGCATTTAATTACCTTCTCCGCTTATAGTTATGGGAGAGGAGAGACAACAGGTAGAGAAGCAGCCTCATGGTTACTGCTTCAAATGGATGTCCAACCAAGATAACAGGACCATGATGAATGACAACGACTTGGTGACTATTGACAAAGTTTGGCAATTGGATGACATGCTTGTGACATCAATACCACAACCCAAAGATGTATGCTTGTCATTCGCATTGTTCAAGATGTTGCGTTGTCGATTTGCAGGTTACACAGTTGCTGAGGCGGGCTTTATGAAAGCCCATAACTTCTTCTGTCATTCGTTGCTTAAGGATGATGATCATGAAAGAGTACTTGGGGTGATAACAGACGAGCTTTCTTTTCTTCATGATTATTACTATTCAGCCCTCCCAATATCCTATTCGAAGTGTTGGCTGCCTGTATTTAGTATCCTTTCCTCACTCTTGACTATAAGTTACTGATTACTTGCTGGAGTGATAGTCGGCTGGCGGATGCAACCAACTTGGGATTTGATCAGATAATGTGCGTTTTCGAGTGCAGAGAGGAAGTCCTAGAGTTTAGTGTTTCTGGAAATTCGTACTTCGATATAGTACCAGTAATCTTACTTCTTGTACTAGTCGTTCTTGCCGAGGTGAAGGATATCGCATCCTACATATGCTCTAACTGGACCAAAGTAGCCCTCATCTGCCACTATATATTAAACCATGACACTTGGTAGCGATCTCCCAGCATGCAGAAATGGGTTGGCCGTGTGTTGCGATGCAGATGCAAGTTGATGAAGCATTGGGACGACAAAATGAACCAGTGCTCAGTGTTGGTGCTCCACCCAAGAAAGCCTCCTATTGTTCTTCTCACCTGACCAAAAGAAGAATGTGAAGGTACCCGTTGGATAAACCACGCGTACGCATAAACCACGCGGTATCGCGTAGAGTGCGTTGCGTGTGGAGTCCGCGTGCGTCGTGTGTGCGTGTGTTGCGCTGTACGCGTGAGTTGCGCGTGGGTTGTTGCGTGCGTGCGTTGCGTGGCGTGAGTTGCGGCGTGGGTTGTTGCGTGACGTGAGTTGCGTGCGTGCGTTATAAAAAGCCTGTAAACGCTGTGTTTTGAGAGAGCAGAAAATACAGAAAAAAAACGGCGTTCCGTCGCCGCAGGCGTTTCGTCGCCTGACAAAAATCCTCGCGTTCTAGTGTTTGATCTTGGGCTAATTCCTTCAGTACCAACAGTGGTGAAGGCTGCGATCATCGATGCACTTATAAGCAACAATGGGCTCCTAAGCAATGGTGCAACTAATTTGCGCCGGAGCCTACAAGATGGCGCTGACAACTTCCTCTGGGCTTGCAATGGCAAAGGTAGCGCTGATATCATACTCATGTGGCACATTGCTACAAGCATCCTTGAGGTGAGGCACCAACACACACCTCTTTCTGAGCACAAGATCATTGCCACTCACTTGTCACAGAATTGTGCGTACTTGGTGGCGTGCCTACCCGAGCTACTTCCCGACGAAGACCCATGGTGCAAGAGCTTGTACAAGGCCGTCAAGAAGGACTCCATGCGTGTTCTCGCCGGCGGTGTTGAGGCGGAAGAAAACGAGAAGCTGGTGGCATTGCTGAGTGAAAAGATCGGCATACGAGGTGCTGAAGAATGGCGTGAGGCTTGGCAAGCAGCTGGCGGAGTTGACGGAAGGTGAGGAGATGACGTGGAGGGTGCTGGCTGGGTTCTGGTCGGAGATGATATTGTTCGTCGCTCCGTCGGATAACCTCAGCGGGCACGCGGAGGCGATCGCGCGCGGCGGCGAGCTGATAACGCTCGTCTGGGTGTTGCTGATGCATGCCGGGATTGTCACTAGGCCCAGCGCTGCTGAGGCTGCCGCCCCGGCTACATCTGTCTGCGTGTGAGGCTGAGTTATATGCATTCCAGATGCTTGTATGCTACTTTTACCATTGATGATTTTTACCTCACTAAGTTGAGTATTACTCCAAGTCTTGTGTAATGTCCTATCCAGGAAACTTTTGTAATTTGGTGAGAGTGATCAGTGAACTTGTTTTCTGTTAATGATGATCTTGGACCTCCTTTGATATTAAATCAAGTGTAGACATAGCGGCATACCAGGTTTCGATCAGAATGATAATAACAGACGTACGGAGGTGCATCTCGGCAGGGAAAACATTCTCGGAAATTTTTTTCGCCCCTCACTGATTATTTCGAAATTCAAAAAATTCAGAAAAATTCAAAAAAAAGCGTTTGAAAATTTAAATTTCAAATCTAAATTTTTTAGGGGAAATAAAGAAAATAAAAAATTAGTGCCAGTTTTAAGGGTTGATACTCCAAGTCCTGTGTAATGTCCTATCCGCGAAACTCCTGTAATTTGGTGAGAGTGGTCAATGAACTTGTTTTCTGTTAACGATGAGCGCTAATCTTGGACCTCCTTTGATATTATAAAACAAGGAATTCTTTAAATAATTATTTTTTATTCAGAAATATAAAATTATACCTATGATTTTTTTTACAGTTTTGACTGCATATCGCCGCACCCAATCGTTGAGCGACACGTGACCAAGTCGTTCAATCATTGGGGACTAGTCCATGTCGTCCAACCGTCGGGTGACTAGACACATAGCGGTTGGATGATTTTAAATAATAATATAATTATTGTATTAATCATATATAAATAATTATGGGGATTAAATGGTCATTTTTGTTGGTAATACATTTAACAAATCTTGTTTCTAAGTTGTTTTTTAAATAAAAGGGCAGATAATGTCGGTTAATCCATTTGTGATTTTCGTAGATTGTGAATGGTAGGTACAGAATCGGTTAGACTCGTAATAACATTTTGTGATCGTCGTACATTATTGTAGTACAAGAAACTTCTGATGCATTTCATGAAAATGATTGAGATAATAACAATTTGTAAGTAGGAGGGCAAGTGATATTACGATATAATAGATAATTCATATACGAGGAATACAAAGCAAAATACATACACAACCCAAAAAAAATATACATAGCAGGAGGAAGATCCACTACTAGGCACGCAGCATCTCCTCCATCGTCGCCACATCCCGCCCCGCGTCCATGGCCATCTCCCCGAATGGGAGGTGGAAGGTGTGTGTCTCAGGCCACCACCGGTCCAGCAGAGCTGTCAGCAATGACCGGTCAAACGGGAACCGTCGTGACTCCTCCGGGCCGGCCTGGGCCTCCCTGGCCTCCTCGACTGGAGCACTATCCTCATTGGTGGCCTCCACCATCCACGTGAGAGGTAGAAAGCTATCATCGCTCAGCCTGCAAAGCACAAAAAAGTAAGTAACAGCGCAAATGTCGTAAAAAGACGTGTGGGTGTTCGTACACAAACATATCTGTCCAGTGTGGGTCTAGTCTCCAAGCCCGTCGGGGTGTCCTCATACGGACCACCCCTAACCGGGTCTCCTCGTCCCCGTCCTTAGGATGTGGGACACGACGGCTCGCACGGTGCTACGCATCGACGTGCGAGTCCAGCGGGCCGAAAGGCTAGTTTGAACCATAAAGGTCACGAGCCATATCTACAAATCAATTTGAAGTTAGCAATCATGACACAATTACTAATTTAATTATTAATAGCATAACTCTAGGAATTCTTCAAATCATTCATAGCTGATTTCACATATGCTATTATGCCTATTTAATTTCTCGTTGGTGCATATGCATTTACCTATCTATTTAAGTTATTTTAAGTCTCAAGGTCATCGGACTAAATTCTTTCCTCTTTATACCTATTTTTCCGTAATTACTACAGCGCGACGATTTACTTACAAATATAATAGAAAGTAAATAGGCAAATAATAATTAAATTAAAATGTACTAAGGCGTTTTTGTGGGATGTGTGAATTTTATTTTGGCCAAAAATGTTTTCCCTGCATCTCGGTGATAGACAGGCAGACGAACATGTACTCTTCGATTGTCAATTCAAGCGCCCTTGCTGGAGTTTTAGTCGGTGAAACTTTGTTGCAGCGTAGTTTGTTCCGCAGCGATCACAGGCCTAGCTGGGCCTGGCGCTGGCGGACTCCGAAGCTGGGCTCTCTTGAACTCCAAATCCAACGAATACCACGATTCCATTAATCAGGATGCACGGCTAAACAACAGAGCGTCTGTCTGAAAACAGACCCGCCCCATGCCCCACAACTGCTGTGACCTTGATGGGCTGTAACAGCGCTTCTGCCTCCATTTGCAAAGCATCAGCTGCATTTGCTATAAAACCCGCTCCTCCCGCATGTACTTGACTTTGATGGTCTCGTACTATGGAAACCCACCTGATGTTAATCAAACCTTAAGGCGAGGTCAATTCAATGGTTTTCCGATCTTTCACGGTGGTATAAACGGCAAAGCATATGTGAAACACGAATTACAAGATACAATTCGCACTATAATAACTTATCTCTCTATCATGTACACCACATTACATGAATGAGAAATAGGGATTTAAGATTCACCGATAAAAACCGACACTACGATTAAAATCCACTCGTAAAGATGGAAAATCTTAATGAATTCTGAAGAACTTGCATACACGATAAACTCTAATGACCAAGGACACACACGTGTTTAATTCACGATCAAAACTCCATGTTACAACGGCATGTAGACTAGGCTATATACAGAAATACAGTAGACTCAACCCTCAACCCAAAGGGCCACCCGCACAAACACATTAATCTGTATTGCTATTCAACCGAGCATTTTGCAGTAGTGAAGGGGTGGGAGTTATAGCCGATGGAGAGACGTCTCGTCGGTTCCAGAATTAGTAAACACTGTTGATGATTGTTTGTCAGTAGGCCATCCTTCAAGCACGGTTGCTAGGTAGTTATGGTTAGTGACACGAAACAAGTTGGTTGCTTTAGATCTTCTGTACGTGTAGATTCGAAAAGATTAAAATGCCCTTCCAACTGGTATTATGCAGGTGAGCTCATGTCTATGGCAAGCTTCATAGGCCAAGTTAGGTATCCGAGTAGGGGTTTACTTGGAAGGTTCTGGCCGATACTTGTTCTGCCAAATATTGTTCATGGTAAGCTATTAGTTATGGACTATCTAGTGCTCGTCAATGGGGTGCTGCTGGTGGCTACAAGTAGCGGCTATTGGTTCGATCCTTATCCCCACTTCCCTTTGTTGTTCTTCATCGAGAGCACCCAGTGAGAAGAGAGAGAGGGCGCACCGCCGCCGCCGGGAGCCCGCGCCGAGCCGTCGCCCAGGTGCTGCGCGCTGCCGATATGAATTTTTTTGTGTGAATGGAAGTTTCTGATTTGAAACTTTTTGAGTGAATGGAAGTTTCCTGTTTGAGAGTCCGCAACTGGAAAGTTTAGGTGTGAATTGAAAGTTTCGATCTTGAATGTTTTGAAAGGTTTTCCGAAATCAATTGAATTTTTTTAATCGATTGTTTTATTCATTTCAAAGTTCCGAGGTGGAGTTTTTTTTTGTGCTGAAATGAACGAAGGGGACAAGGAGTCTTTCTTTGCCATCGGGGAAGACGGCGTCCGTGAGTTGGGGACCTCGATAGACAAGCCCCGTGGTGTTTTGCAATATCAGATGTTGAAATTTTATTTCCAATCAACTTGAAAAATAAAAACTGCTTTGAACATCGAAAAATTTATCTTAAGCAAGAACAAATTGCTAATGGAGTGTGGTTTTATACGGCGTTTCTTCTCAAAGAGGCCATCCAGTTCGGACCAGACCAGCATCCTGAAGAAATCATAGGATGCAAATTAGACTAATGCTCTGTAACCTGTCTGTTGTTTTCAAGAGGTCCATTGAGCCGGATTTACAAGTTGTTGGCCTATGAGGATTAGTATATCATGAATAGCTCGTATTTCTGAGGACTTGTTTCTTATACTTTCTCACTGAATTTCTGAGATATCCGGGAGTAGCAAACTGCACGGTTGATTACCCCACACACACACACATACATATACATATAGTAATGTGCCGTGCGTTGCAACGGAATTTATTATATGTATAAAAATTATGTATGAAAGATAGTTGCTCTGATGAGTTGAAAAGTGAAGAATATAATGGTAAAAAATAGAAGGAATGAGACAGTTAGAGGAGAACAGATGTACAACCATAACTCATTTTTTTATAATAGTAATGATGATATATACACATATATATACACACATAAACAAGTGGTGAAATTGAAGGTACCTTTTTGATTTTAGAGAGCTAGAAATTTCTACAGTAATCCTTAAATTAGAAAAAATAAAATTATTAGAAATTCTTACATTAATCTAGATAAAAAGAAAAGATCTCATACGTCTATCATATAGCTGACGATCAGGCCGGATGCCTCTTATGCCTCCATGTATATGTCGCATGCTACCATACCGTATTGAACTATAAGATCACAGTTGCCGTATTGGCATGTATTTATTCACGGGAGTGTATAGGCATCATCCGGATGTTTTTTTTTCTAATTATCATCTAAATTTGTGACATTTGGATTAGAGATTAAGTGGTCTTTTGTTTTTAAAGAGGAGAGATTTTTTTTAAGGGGAAGGGGGTACCGGGGTAGAACTCAAGGGGAGAGAGGAGAATTCATGATCATTTAGATCTTAATCTAATGGTCTTAAATTTAAATAATAGTTAGAAAGAAAATATTCGGATAACGTTTAACATAATCCTTTATTCACAGCCTTCTTTCGTTCAGATGGACATGTCTTGGACGTATCGAACTAGGAGACTTCACGTCCATGGACATATCACCATCACTCCATCAGGATGCTTCTTGGGCCTGTGAGGTCCTTATCATCATGCATAACACATCATCCACTAGTCTAGAGCTAGAACACGGCGGCCCAATGCGCCGGGCTGCTGCTGTCCTACGCGGCGCGGCGCACGGCGGCGACCGCACCCGTGAGTCCCAATCCCTCCCCATTTACCTTTTTTTTATTCGGGTCTGAGGGATTTGGGGAAATATTCTTAGGGTTCATCATGATTTGGGATTCTAGGGTTCGGGATTCATCAATATTTTGGGGAAAAAACTTTAGGATTTGCATGAAAAATTTGATTCCCCTCCTTCTCCCATACTACCCGAGCCCAAGAACACCCCTAATTGGAGACATAAGCATGCGACTAGGGTTCTAGGAGACTAGCAGTTGCTCTGATACCAAATGTGAGGTCCTTATCATCATGCATAACACATCATCCACTAGTCTAGAGCTAGAACACCTAGGCTTAAGGGATTAGGGTTTGACTTACAGTCACCGATGAACGCCATGAGCGAAGACCTCGTGCCTGCGTGATGCAGGCGTGGGGATGAGTCGGTGAAGGTCGGAGTGTCGCCGGGGTACGGAGAGTCGCCGGCGATGTCCTGCAGTGGCGGTCGATGGCCTTCTCGTTGCTAGCAGCGCGCAGTAGATCGGATCGCTTTAGGGTTTGTAACATTCAACAAAAGCTAGCGAATTAAGCTATGCATGTATCGAACGTTTCAGGCAGGTATGAACTGCACGCATACACCGCTTGGAGTCAAGTCTTGCTCGATCGATCTACTGTTCGAAACGCGCTGATGGAGCAAATCAGTCTGGATTCACGTACTCATCCGGCCGAATTTTTCAGAGTTCGATTCATACAGCTTTAGTTACATATGAAAGGAGTAGTGGCTAGTCTAGTACTCTATCTACTTTTAATGAGAATCTCTCTGATCTCTCGTAGTGATTTTCTAAGTAGAATCTCAACAACCAACCAACCACAGTACGAATATCGACGCTTCGTTTCTTCCAGAAGGCACATGAAGGCGCGTGCTGTAGCAAACCTATAGATAATGCCTTCATGATCATACGTGGGAGGCCCATACGATCTTTTGAGCAAGCATGTACGAGTGCCAGCAGAGCCAAGTGTTGGAAATTAGCCTATACGTGAGAGGTCTACTCCCTGTAATTCTAAATTAAAACAAGGTGAAGAAAATTAATTTATAAGATAGAGTTATATGTTATGCAATTTTAACACGAAAATAAGCGAATACGGCTAACCTCCATCTTTTCTTTACTGAACCATGCTACAGAAGAATAAAAAAACACATGTGAGATGTAATATGCTACAGCATGTGTCATCAGCACAATGGCATATATAACAATCAAATTAGTAAAGTTGTAGAGAAATAAACATAACATATAAACATGTAGCTATCAATTGTTAGAAGCATGTGATACCTACGTGCAAGAACCGTCTGCAAATGCAATTGTTGTTAGTTCGAACCATTTGTGAAATATTACAGATGGTTTTTAACACAAATTATCTATGATAATTATGTATCATAAATAGTTTGTGCTTCTTATGCCTTCATGTATATGTCGCATGCTGCCATACTGTATTGAACAAGGAGATCACAGTTGCTGTATCAACATGTATTTATTCACATCCATCTTTTGTTCGGATGGACATGTCTTGGACGTACCATTCACAACCATCTTTTGTTCTCGGATGGACATGTCTTGGATGTATCGAACTAGGAGACTTCATGTACATGGACATATCGCAGGCTGCCAAATATAGTTCGGATAGGTAAATTCTGAGTTCATAACAAACCTTATGTGTATATCACAGGCCTACACAGACATGTTAATCTTGCCTTCTCATTTGTCAAATATAGTTCGGATAGGCAAATTCTGAGTTCATAACAAACTTCACGTCCATGTATATATCGCAGGCCTCCTACACAATTATCTTATTATATTAACATAGCTTACACATTGCGTCAAATCTGAAGAAACAATCACTTTCTACATCAACTTGATGCCGGCGACAGCAACGGTGTCGGGTCGGCGACGGCGTTGATTCGGTCGACGTGTGGTGCCCACGAGGTTTGTCCGATTTGGATCCGACTGAATCACGTTTCGCGTATGGTTTCTTTAGCGTATGCCGGGGAGTACCGGGCTCAGCAGCTTTGCCGAGTGCCGGTGGCACTCGGCAAAGCACGAAAAACACTCGGCAACGGCTTTGCCGAGTGCCACCCACGGCATAGCTCACACGGCATAGATTCTGACGGCAAAGAGCTCTTTGCCGAGAGCTTTTCATCGAGCACTCGGCAAAGGCTTTGCCGAGTGCCGAAACGACCCTCGGCAAAAAAAGTCAGTGGATGGTGAGAACACGGTGACGGCGTCGTTTGCCGAGTGCCAGGACGGAATGGCACTCGGCAAATCCTTCCGAGTTGCCGAGTGTCATGGTAAAGACACTCGGCAAAGTACGTTCCCAGAATGCCCAGAAACGTTAATTTGCCGAGTGCTTTTACCATGACACTCGGCAAAGCCTCCCTTTGCCGAGTGTAACACACGGCAAAGTGGCCAAAAACTGCCTATTTTATTTGTTTATTGCACCCCACTCAAACAAGTCACAATATCACAGAAATATCAACAAGTAATCACCACAAGTAATCACATATAGTCCACAATATATCACATATATCACCACAAGTCACAATATATCACATATATCACCACAAGTCACAATATATCACATATCACAAGTCACAATATCACATATAGTCAGAATATATCACATATCACAAGTCACAATATCACATATCACATATAGTCCACAAGTAATCACCACAAAGAGCATTCACCAAGTTGGCCACCCCGACTGATGTGATGAGTCATGAGGCACATCATTCGAAGTCGCCGATTGATTCTGCACAAAGGAGAAGAGATTGCATGTGTGAGACAAGATTTAAGGTAAAGCAAAGCACAAGCAATAAACATGGTAAGTAAAGAGCTCAAGGTAAAGAAGGCAAACTCACAGGAGTAGTTGCAGGAGGAGGTGGAGGAGGGAATAGCTCCGGTGGCAGAGGTTGACCCATCCTCTCGCCAAGACTTTGCATCCACTGAAACATCTGCTCCATCCTCTGCCGCTCGGCCTCATTCCTCTACCGATCGGCCTCCATCCTCGCCGCCATCTCCTCCCGTAGCCTCTTCTCTTCTTCCAGCTGGGCCTACAATATTTCACCCCAATGTTACAATGCAAAGCAAAGGTATGTAAAAATTAATGAACGACGAATAAAACAAAAATAACCTGGAGTGCCTCCATCCGGATCATGCGGTGTCCGTGGTGGGCGTATGACCGGGCTTGAGCTCGTGCTCCTTGCTCGAATCTGGGAGAGAGTGGGAGTAGTGGCCATGTCGAGTGTACTGTCGCCAATCCAGTACCGCCCATGCTTCTTGCCTCGTCCCACCCTCATGACGACTTCTCCATCAAGGTCCTGGGTGCTCGGATCGTACTCTGGCCCATGGACCGCCCTTGCCATCGATGTGTACTCACTGAGGCGGCTGTGGACGGTCGCATTGCTGTACACCGAGGGCGGGTCCTCTGGGTTGTAGTCGATGTCGGGCGTCGCCTTGCCCTTGTGGGCCAAAGCCCATGCCTTGAACTGGGAGCAAGGCTGGCCACCATGTGACGACGACTGCGAAAAAACAGCAAGATGATTAGAAATTATGCAGAATTGAGCGTTATAATAAAGAAATGAATTCGCGTACCCATGTAGCCGTGAATTCGTCGAGGCTACGGTTGCCTTGATGGTGTGGTGCACCTGGCATCATCAAACGCCGCTCCCGGCAAGCGTTGTGCGTCTCCTCCCACTCGGCGGCGCACCACTTGTCCACCATCTGTGCCCAGCACTGGAGATGCTGGGCGCACCACCACGGAGGCACCTACACGTCATCAAGTATATGACATATAAGAAGATCAAATTAAGCGTACTTAATCTCAGAAAAATCAGTATTAATGTTCTATATTTACCTGCATGTATTCTTCCCGGGTCAGCCTCATGTTTCTTGCTTGAGTTTTGTTGATCTTCACTCCAAGGTAGGTAGCGTTGTATGTTATGATGGCCTGGACGCGCGCCTCGTAATGCATGTCCTTCACGAGTTTATAACAGGCTTTGTGAGCCACACTAGCCGCCTTGGCCTCATATCCCTCCTGGCATCTGAAGAAATCCTACATATAGACGCGATGTATCCAGTCATTATTTGAAGAATGTCCAATGAATGCGATGTATTGAGCAATGTAGTGCGAGGAAGACTTACCCACAGCTCGGCCGTCACCCGCGCCGCCTTGTTGGCAAATACCCTGCCATCCCGATCTGGTAAATCGGGGAAGGTGACGTAGTGGTCCCACGTGTAGGCCGGCTCCTGCCCTCCGCCAAACGCAACCAGGCCAGGGAAGTGTAGCCTGCACAAAAGACCCAGGATGCCATTGACATGGCATTTGTGATCACCTGCAGCCACAAGCGTCCAACCCCTGCCCAAGTGATTAAGATAAATTATTAGTTTCTATTGTGATTTTCAACATATCAAATGAAAAAGTAGTGATAACATCTAAAGTTACTTACGTAGCCCCAGTGGGCTGAATCAGCGGGCATCTCTCACGAGGTATCGGTCGCCTCGGGAGGGTCGAGGGACCTCGCAACCAGACACCCGACGAACCAGAGGAAGCGGAACCCCCTGCCTCCTCCTCCTCCTCCTCCTCCTACTCCCGCTCCCGCTCCTCCTCTCGCTCCCTCTCAAGAGTGCTCCTGCTCCTCCTGCTGCTCCTCCCGCTCCTCCTACTCCTGCTCCCCGACTGCTCAGCTGCATCGGGCCGTCTTTGGTAAAGCGACCTTACGTTCCTCATACCGCCCACCATCTTTGTTCAATCACCTGCAATTAAAAAGAGTAAATCAATAAGCACAGATAAACAAGACGTACTTAGAAAGAGATGCAAAATAAACAAAACATAATTAGAAAATAACAAAGTATTACATGTATTAGAAATAATCATCATGATCGGGATTAGCTGGATCATAAGTCTCATCATCACTATCAGCCATGTCCATATAATCAACACTATTCGAAGGAGCAATGTAGTCATCACTGTCATTGCCTAAATGTAATCGCTGAAGTAATTCTAAGTCCTTCACATTTTGAACCTCATCTCCAGCGTCCTCGTCAACAACCCTTTCATTGTCTACTTCCATTCCGATCGCTTGATTAAGTCTATCTCAAAACTCCTTCTAGCCCCTCTTCTTGAAAGAACTCTCTCATCATATGTGTTTGGGTCAAAGTTGTAATCTTCATTGTTTGGGACAGTAGTTTACCGTGTGGCGATACCTTGTACACAACATCCCAACCCTTAAGACGATCGTCTTTTGGCACGGTATGAGAGATAATAAACTTGCGTGGCTGTTGAGCCACAATATACACATCGTCTCTGGTAAGACGGATGATCGTCAATTTCGACTAGCCCAAGATTAGGGTCCGTCTCGTTACTTCGGATCAAACCAATGGCATTTGAATATGACAGGATTAAGAGGTTTGCAACCATGAAACGTGAGTTCGTATATTTCTTCAATTATTCCATAATACTCGACCCCATCAAGGCCAGGCGTAAAAACTCCGGATTTGTGGTTCTTCGATCGGGCTGACTCTGCTCATGTCTTGTTGTGTGAAAGCGATATCCATTCACGTCATAACCGGTAAATGAGCTTACCCTATAGGCATAGCCATCGGCAACCTGTCTCAACTCGGCACTCATAGACGCATCGGTTTGGCCCTACAAGCTCAAGCAGGATAGTTCGTTATATTATTCGCCCGTACGAGCAACTTGTAATGTCAAACTAAGTCACGAGCTAAATTGGACAAGACCTTCGCTTGAACCAAGAAATGAAATCGGGCATTCCATTTCCGCACTCGCTAAGAAGGGTCTCGACTTCTGCAGGTAGGTTCCCTTGATTCACGCCAGAATTGATGATGAAATTCCCTGCACCAACGAGAAACAAGGGGGTTGGATGCAGAATAGTGACTACTCGAGAACAAGTTTGTTGACAACTTACCGCATGTACGGCTCCACTTCGGAAAGGTTGTTCAACACATATAGCATGATAGTGTGCCACTCTTCATGTTTTAAGGTCTTGGGGGTCGCATCACTTGCACTTCTGAGTTGCCCTCGGAAAATGCTGAGGTTCGATTCATTTTCGCCAGCATTGTAACGAGGGGGTGGATTGTGCACGCTAGGAAGGTTGTCACCATAGTACATTGTTGTGAAGTTTGACACCTCCTCCAAAATGTATGCCTCTGCAACGGAAGCCTCAATTTTGCATTTATTTTTACATTTAGTTCGATGAACCTTTAGACATCTCTCAATTGGATAGCACCAACGGCCCTGCACGGGCCCCCCCATTCGTGCCTCATACGGGAGGTGCAAAATCAAATGCTGCATCGGATTGAAGAAGCCGGGTGGAAAGATCTACTCCAACTTACAGAGCAACACAGTGCCATTCTTTCCAAGTCTGCAATCACGGTCCGAGATAACTCCTTGGCACAAAGCTCGCGGAAGAAATTGCTCAACTCTGCCAAAGACTAGCCGGACATGCTCAGGGACATAGCCTCGAACCATCATCGGAAGAAGCCGCTCAAGCCATATGTGGTAGTCATGACTCTTGAGCCCATTGATTCGCATAGTAGATAAGTTCACTCCCTCCTCGGACTCGCTGCATACCCATCGAGGAACATTAACGTTTGGAACCATTCTAGTACTTCCCTCCTTTGGGGCCTGGTCAAGACGAATTCGGCCTTAGGCTTTCTCCATGTCCTGCCGCCTCTAGGAGGCTTCATTTCTTGCTTTGGTCTATCGCATAACGTTGCCAGATCCACTCTAGCCTTAATGTTGTCCTTTGTCTTATCAGGAATGTCCATGATTGTTGCCCAAAGTGCCTCGACGACATTCTTTTCAGTGTGCATTACATCAATGTTATGTGGAAGAAGAAGGTCATCAAAATAGGGGAGCCTCAACAAGCCCGACTTATGAGTCCATGCATGTTGCTCACCATATCCCACAAAACCACCTTCTTGATTGACCTCGAGAGCATCTATCTGAGCACGAACCGCGGCACCGGTCATCATCTGCGGTGCAGGGTCTATAACTACGACACCTTTCGTAAAGTTCTTGAGGACACCGGGGGGGGGGGAGATTGAGGGGGATAATGAACACGGGCCAACAAGTGTATGGGGCGGCCATCATTCCATAAGGATTGAACCCATCTGTTGCCAGCGCAACACGTACATTACGAGCCTCTAGAGCTTTCTCACGATGAATCACATCAAAGTGGGTCCATGCTTCACCATCGGATGGATGTACCAGCTTCTCAGGATTGTATCGACGTCCATTTTTGTGCCATGTCATCTGTTTCGCGGTTTCCTCGGTCATGTATAGCTGTTGGATCCTCGGTATGAACGGAAGGTACCGTAGGATTTTCACGGGGATCGCAAGCTGCCTCTTCTAACCATCACCAGATTCTACCTCCAGGAACCTAGAGGATCCACACTTTGCACAGTACTTTGCTTCCGCGTGTTCTTTCCTAAATAGGATGCACCCCTTCGGACAAGCATGTATCTGCTCATATGGCATCTTAAGTGCACGAAGGAGTTTCTTTGCCTCGTACATGCTCTTTGGCAGAATGTGACCCTCCGGAAGCATGCTGCCAAAAACTGTCAACATAGCATCGAAGGCGTCTCGACTCACGCTAAACTGGGACTTCAAGGCCATTACGCGTCCAATGCCATCCAGTTGAGAAACCTTCGTCTGGCCGTGAAGGGGTTTCTGTGCCGCAGACAACATGTCGTAATACGCCTTTGCAATTGCCTCTGGCTCCTCCTCCCTACGTCCTTCAGCGAAGTGTGCTTCATGATAGTCATTTAACATGTCTCCTACCCCACCATCAGCATCATAATCCTCGACGCATGGTCTCACGACCTCCTCTCTCATACGATCGGATTCACCATGGTAGATCCACCGGGTATAGTCTGCCGTAAATCCAAACTTGCAAAGATGTTTACCCATGACCTCCTTTGTTTGTCGACGCGTGTTTGCACATCTGCTGCAGGGACACCAAGTGGCACACGCTCCTTTAACCTTGGCAAATGCTAGTTCCAAGAAAGCATCGGTCTTCTCAATCCATTCATCGGACAACGAACCCTGACTTGAGCGGCCCGTGTACATCCACTCACGGTCATCCATCCTCTAACATATCAGGGAGTAATATAAGAATCAAATGCATCTACACGATCTTTCTCCTATCTAATAGGTGAAGATAGGTCCTAATCCCACCCGAGGATGCATAGATGAGGTTAGTTTCCATGCTCTACTCTATCAGAGACAGATTTTGCAGCACCTCCTCTGTTCTCCAAATACACGTCCTGGCAGGGAGATTGTGTATCCGGAGAACAACAGGGAGATGCTGCCGAAATTCTGTCACAGATCGGAGTAGACCATGGAAACTAACCCCATCTACGCATCCTCGGGCTGTCCAAAAAATGTGGACAATTCGAAACAGATACGGTTATAGATATGCAAAGATCTGCATATTTCCAACTGTATCTCTTTCGAACGGGAGACGCCTAACTAGGTTACGCCTAACCAGAGAATAAACTGGGCCGACCAATCAGAGAATGGCATTCAACAAAGTGATATAGCAATAACAAAGTGATATACCAATCAGATATGGCATTCAACTCCCCCTCATTCTTTAGAACATTAACACATCAGTATAGCAATAGCATCTTTCATAAAATATAACCAAGTGATATATATGTCACTAAAACATCATAGACTAAAACATCACTAAATCGCACAACACAAACACAAGGAGATCCAATGCCACTAACACTGACAACTAACACATTTCACAGCTGACAGACCTAAACATAGATTATTCAATGACAATTACTAACACAAACTAATCACACCACATTTAACTAATACAAAGATCGCAACATCAACAAAGATGACAAATTGTAGGCACTAACTGTAATCAAACTACTGGTAACAAACGAATTGCAGTTCTTGAACAAATTAACATAGCACAATCACAAGCATCCATCACAGTTCATAATTCACCAACATTATTAACATAGCACAATCACAAGCATCCATCACAGTTCACAAGAGGGATTGGGGGTAAACCGAGCAGAGCAGTAGTAGATGAAGAAGAGCAGAGGAGGAGCCGCAGTGGAGTGGAGGGAGTTGTCGCCGTCGATGTCGGTGAAGAGGTGGCGGCTGGAGAAGAAATCGGGGCAGTGGTGCCGAGGGAGGAGGATGGAAAAGGCGGCGCGGCGTGCGAAGCGGTGGCGGGCGCGCGGGCGTGCGGGCGTGCGGGCGCGCGGGCGGCGGCGGCGGCGTGCGGGCGCGCGCGCGGCGGGCGGCGGGGGCTGTGTGTTGTTGCGTGTGTGCGCGCGCGGGCCGGAAATTAAGTTTTGTTTGTTTGGTTTGCCGAGTGCCCCCGATCCGCACTCGGTAAAGCTGCCTCCTTTGCCGAGTGCCCCGATCCGCACTCGGCAAAGCTCCTCCTTGCCGTCGCCGCCACAAGGCACTCGGCAAACAATTTTTTTTTAATAAAACTTCCTTTCCTCTCTTTCTTTTCCATAACGTGTTTTACAAATTTGTTCGAATGTACTTCGAAAATGCCTTGTCAAATTCACTCAACAATGCATATTCGATGCTTCTACGAATATTAGACCATTATTTCATGCAGTTATAGCTCAAATTCAATTTATATCAATTAAAATTCTATAATTGCAGTTTAAAAATTAAAATTATCAAACGGATCCGAAAAATTACCAAAATTTCACATGAAACAATCTCTGTTGTCTATTGCCTATACAAAAAGTTTTGTAGTCAAACCACAATTCGACCGTCACTTTGACTCCAAATCTTACCGAATCCTTCTCAACTCTACGCTTCTTCTTCTTCAGAAATGCTTCGGTTTGTAAGCATCGTACGTGACAACTTATGCGAAATCTTATCAATTTTTTACCACAGCCTCCACGTATGATATCATGACATCTTGACAAATCTCATGATTTTCAGACTTCGTTTGCTTTTTTTAAAATTTAAAAATCATTCGGCCACACGTTCGTGGTCGTGTTTCCTGAACAAGATGTTCGAAATTCCTTTTCATTTCATAGGTAAGGCCTCAAACCGGGCTGAATAACATGAATATCATTTTTCTACTCATTTTTTCCTATTATTTGAATCAATTGCAGTTCAAATTTGACTTGATTCAAAAAATTGCTTGAAATGCAATTAATTAATTAAATATAGCAAACAAATAGAACAATATACCAAATTTTAACATGGAGTACCATATGTTGTATGTGGACAGTAGAAAAAGTTTGAAGGGTAGGAAAGGAAAAGGTTTTTATTTCTTTGCCGAGTGCCGCAAACTAAACACTCGGCAAAGAGCTCTTTGCCGAGTGTCAGCTCCAGACACTCGGCAAAGGTTTAACGGCGGCGGCTGACCTCTAACGAACGGCGGTTGGTGCCGAGTGTTTTATGTTTGCCGAGTGTTTTCTTGACAGCACTCGGCAAAGAGTGTATTTTGCCGAGTGTTTTCTTGGCAGCACTCGGCAAACATGTTTTTTGCCGAGTGTTTTATTTTCGCCGAGTGTCCCCATGGAGGCACTCGGTAAAGTGGTTGTTTACCGAGTGCCCGATAGATGGCACTCGGCAAAACTCCAGACACTCGGCATATAACAGCGTATAGTAGGGTTTGCTCAGCCAAATCGCGTTTTGCACGGCGTTTTCAAAATCAGGCAGCGGGTCATAGTTCGCATGACTGAACAACTAGTCGGACGAGGTAATTCGCACGATGAAGCTTTAGCGAACACAAATTTGTTCAGCCGATAGCATTTCTATCCAGTCTTCCCACAGGTTATCTCAACTTTGATCTGATCCATTTCCATTCCATCTTGTAGATTCGCACGCAGACTTTAAGGGAAGCTTGGTAGTTGCTCACCTCGGATTTCTAGTGCAATGAATCCACCAAACGTCCTCAAGGCAACTCCCTCGCGGCCATGACTTTTTCGTTTCGCATATCACGTGTTCCAGGTTACTAGTCACCTTGTCATGAAATATAATTATCACATCATGTGGCACCCCATATACCGATGTGAGATACTGCTATGGAACGTTATCGCCAAAGTGAAAAATGAATACTAAAAGCAATAAAAGCAATCACGAGTAAATAAATTTTAACGGTAATTTACTAAAGAATCAACAGAGGCTGAAATAAATATTTGAAACATGGGACTGGTCCACTTCTAACCAAATAAAGGACGAATAAAACAACAAATAGTGGCAAGCCACGGTGCTGAAAACTCGAGTGCTCCCACCCATGCATGATGCTATCTTTTCACTGGCGTTTTACCTGAGAATAAAAAGAGTAAGCATGAGATTGGAAATCTCAGCAAGTACCAAATAACGATCGCAACACGGCGTGAAAAAGGTCAAGTAAGCAAGCAAGATATGTAAAGGACAAGAAAAGCAAGCAAGCAAGCAATTGATACAGTTTATGTGCAAAAAGCTTGGTTATCAAAAACACTGATACAGATTAAAGATAGAGATCACAGGAACAGTGACATTAAAGATAAATGTTATTTAGCAAGTTATGACGGTGGCACCGGTGACCACTTCCCACATACCCAGTTATATGAGAATAGTTAGGCACGCCATCATCCTCGACTATATAACCACCGATGGGGTATAATATCCTGAGTAACGAAAGTGTATGGCCACCCGTACGTTACCAGGTGGGTGAAAATCTCCCCTATATGTGAATGACCCCAGGCTAGGTAACCGTCATCTGGTCAACTGAAATAATTGTTATTTAGCAAGTTGTGGCAAAGGCACTGGCGATTACTTCCCACATACCCGATTATACGAGAATAGTCAGGTACGCCATCGTCCTTGATTGTATAACCACCGACGGGGTGTAATATCCTGAGTAACGAAAGTGTACGGCCCCCGTACGTTACCAGGTGGGCAGAAATCTCGCCTATATGTGGATAATCCTAAGCCGGGTAACCGTTATATTATTAACATGTTATATGGTGTGAATTTAAGGAACTAAGAGAAAGTTAAGATAAAATTAGGAAAAGTGAGGGAATTTGCTAAGATTGGAAATTAAGACATGTAATTCCCGATATGAGGATATAGGGAATGATAACATGGTGATAAGATAACTGATACATCATAGACAGATTATATGGTATGATTTTAAGGAAACTAGGAAATGGTGAGGAAAAGGCTATGATAAAGTTATGAAAAGTGAGAAGACATGCTAGGGTTGAAAATAGAGAGACATGGTTCCTAACGTGAGAGCGATGTGGAATAATGATAAGGTGATAGTGATATAAGAATTATCCTAAAGAGGTATTATATTATGGCTCACGCAAGGTTATGAACCAATCAAGTTTTATTATGTGATAAGTGATTATTAGCCAGATTAACAGGTTTAATATATACATCCTTCATGGCTCAAATACAACATTGAATAATTATTGAAACATAATATTAGGAAACTAAAACATAGCAACCCTAAAATCAAAGAATGACAATAATTTAAATCTAAGTGCAAACATATTCATGTGCTACCCCCCATTAACGATTTAGGCATAGATTCTAAAACACTAATTAAAGCATGACCTCTAGAACATTTTAACTGAACATCCTAATTAACAATAGTAGTAGATGAAATGAAATAACCTAGAACATCATGGTATGCATACAATGTTAAACGTCTATGAACAGGCAAACATGAACGATATGATAATAACGGGACAACATTAGTGATATGATATTGACTAGATAAGCTTTACCGATAATGTGATTTTAGCGATATGATATTAGTCAAGCAAGCATGAGTGACATGATAATTATACTCAATGACAAGGTGATGAGTAAACTGGAAACATGTGATTTGCAAAACGGAAAGGTCACGGCCGTGAGGTATTTGCCTTGAGCACGCTCGATGGACATGCTGCATGACGGGTCCGAAATGCGCAACTACCCAATTGCTCCCTCAACAGCTACATGCGAACCTACAGGATGGAATGAAGGCAACCGATCAAATATAAATGAATTTGACTGGAGTGGAAACAGGTTTACTAGCTCATTCAGTCGCGCGAATGGTCGTTTGGCCGAGCGAACAGCAGTTCGGCCGCACAAACGGTCGTTCGGCCGAGTGGTTGCAACCGTCGACCGGCTGCCGGCCCCGCCGATCGCCGCGCACACCTTTACTCACTATGTTGTGACCGTTGTTGGATACTTGCTGAGATTTCTAAATCTCACGCTTGCTCTTTTCATTATCAGGTAAAAGGCCAGTGGAGTGATAGCATCATGCATGGGTGGGAGCACTCGAGTTTTCAGCACCATGGTTTGCCACTATTTGTTGTTTTATTTGTTCTTATTTGGTTAGAAGTGAACCGGCCCCATGTTTCAAATATTTATTTCAAATTCCGTTGGTTCTCTATCAAAATACTTTTAAAGTTTTAATTTTCTCATGATTCCTATTATTGCTTTTATTACTATTCTTCACTTTAGCGATGATGTTCATACTAATATCTCACATCGGTATGTGGAGTGCTACATCATCAGTGTTGTAATTACCATGAATGGTTTTACAAGCGTGTCCGTCTCTGTTACTGACGATAGCTAGAACCGTCTATGATATATAATTATCACAGACAGTCCTTTTTAAGAATTGTATGTGAATTATCATAGACGGTTCAAATTAAAATCGTCTGTGATGTCTTCTATAAGCACATAGTTTTTATAGTCTCTTAATATCATAGACGGTTCAAGGAACGAATAATCTGTGTTAATTCAAAGACGGTTCTTAGCAAGAAGCGTCTCTCTTCGTTTGCCACCAATTTGCTATGAAGACCGAATCTAATTCTTATTTGAAATGATGCACCTGATAGATCTGATGCATGCATGCAAACGAAACCACCATGCAACATTCAACAAAAGCTAGCGAATTAAGCTATGCATGTATCGACGGTTTCAGGCATGTATGTACTGCACGCACACACCGCTTGGAGTCAAGTCTTGCTCGATCGATCTACAGTTCAAAACGCGCTGATGGAGCAAATCAGTTTGGATTCCCGTACTCATCCGGCCGAATTTTTCAGAGTTTGATTCATACAGCTTTAGTTACATCTCTCTGATCTCTCGTAGTGATTTTCTAAGTAGAATCTCAACAAGCAACCAACCACAGTACGAATATCGACGCTTCGTTTCTTCCAGAAGGCACATAATGCCTTCATGATCATACATGGGAGGCCCGTACGATCTTTTGAGCAGGCACATACGAGTGCCAGCAGAGCCAGTGTTGGAAATTGGCCAATACGTGAAAGGTCTACTTTCTGTAATTCTAATTCTAAAATAAGGTAAAAAAATCAATTTATAAGATAGAGTTATACGTTATGCGATTTTTAACACGAAAATACGCGAATACGGTGTACCTCCATCTTTTTTTGCTGAACCATGCTGCAGAAGAATAAAAAAACACATGTGAGATGTAACTATGCTACAGCATATATGTGTCATCAGCACAATGGCATAAAAATCAAATTAGTAAAGCTGTAGAGAAATAAACATAACATATAAACATGTAGCTGTCAATTGTTAGAAGCATGTGATACCTACATGCAAGAACCGTCTATGAATGCAATTATTACAGATGGTTGTTAATTCGAATCGTTTGTGAAATATCACAGATAGTTCTTAACAAAAATCATCTATGATAATTATGTATCACAAATAGTTTGGGGTTCAAACCATCTTTGATAATTATGTCTCTAACCGCTAGGCCCATCAATCCTCCCCAACCCAATGCCAGCTAATAGAAATCCATCAAACCTCACCCCACGGATCATAGCTCCACCTCTCCATCCCCGCGCCCATTCCACCAAAAATTTTCCCACTCTTGCCTCTCCCTTCCCATAAATACCTATCCAAACCTATCCCCTACCTCAAACGAAGCTCAAAATCTCCAGTCTCATCACCATCCTCCTCCGCGACCCCGACCTTGATGTCCCACACAAAGCAGACGACATGTTAATCTATGGGCGGTAAGATGCCACGAAAGCAACTGGCGACCAAGGTGGCGCTCAAGTCGGCGCCGGCGATGGAGGGCGTCAAAGACAACTAGCTCACGCGCCGCATCAAGGGTGAGAGGGCCTAAGCATAGATGCCTCGTCGGCGTTGAGCTTTTGCTATCTACTAGGATTTTTGCTTCTTCTATGTTCTTGCCATATTTAAGAGTTGGGTTCATATGATTAGGAAATGTGTTTGTTGCTGTGTTAAATGGGTAACTTGCTCATTATCTTGTGATGTTGTAATGGTGGATTCTAATTTTAATGAAAATGTAATGGTACAGCATGCTAAGCGAACTAACAACAAAAGGCAGTTCATGGAGAGTCAAAGTAAGGAGTAACAAGATTATGGGATACATTAAATCCAAACAATGATGAATTTTTGGGTATTGATATGATTGTAATGGATGAACAGGTACACATTTATATAATGACATGGAAAATGTTTTTTCAATCCATATTAAATGAAAGTACTCTTCTTCTACAGGGTGACACCATTCATGCATCCATTCCAAAATATTTGATCAACAAATTCATACTAGATATTAAAGAAGGATATATTTATATATTGATGAACATAAAAGTTCAGGAATATACTTCATATCATCTCCTGATGAATAAGACAAAAATATTGTTCTTGAACAATACAACAGTGGTAGAAGCTAAAGAATCTCCAAATTTTCTCAGCTACTACTTTGTGTTTGCTGACTCCAATGACCTCACGAAAAGGATAAATAAGAATGATCATTACTCAGGTATGTAATCATATCATAAAAGCAATTTTTACTCATTACTGGAAATCTACTAATATCTCGTACTACTCTTTTGTAGATGTTATTGGGTTACTTATAGGGATTAAACCATATATCTCATACTACTCTTTTGTAGACGTTATTGGGCTACTTATAAGGATTAAATCAGTTGAATCAAGAATAACAAAAAAATCAAGAACTCCATGACCTATACGCCAGATTGAACTCTTACTTTTAGAGTAAGAAATCTGAGACTACTTATTTACAGCTAAATCTGAATTTTATACCTCTCAATAATTGCTGTTCACAAAAAATCATAGGTGAAACAATCAAAGTGACTTTATAGGGCCATTTGGTCAATACTCTAAATGAATTGTCAACTGAGCCAACAGTTTTTGATTGTTACATCAACTTTGGTTGGACGATACCAAGGTAATTTAAATAATTTTATGAAGTATGTACTTTCCCTGTTTAACAAATATCTAACAACCAGCACCTCTTTTGAATAGGTCTGTCTCTAACAACAAGTAGTACCTTACAAGTTTATTTGAACTTGGATATACTAGAAACTTCAGAGATCCTAGAAAGGTAAGTTAGCATCTAACTCATTTGTGCAAAATTGCTTTCTCTAATGGTTCATAATGTTCAGGTATTCTAACAAATATAATGTTCCAAAGATGATGGGGATCGATAAAAGCACACAAGAAACTATAGAAGAACAAATGCTTTACAATAGAAGAACTCTGAGGTACATTATGGATATGAGAGACGACAACCAACAAACAAAGGTATTATTAGGCCAAGTCTTATAGAATGACTTGATAGACATAAAAAATATTTCACTGTCACGTACTCGGGATTAACATCATTATCTTTTCTTGTGAAAAATGTAGGATGTTGTGGTTATAGCAAAAGCAAAGATTGATGAGATCAAACATGAAAAAATAGGTTGGTGGTATATGTCTTGTGATAAATGCTTTTATAAGTTGGATGAAAAAGACGGCAATTGTCCTAATTGTAAGGAAGTACCATAAAGTACGACCCCAAGGTAAATATATTTGAGTTTTAAAAATCAATATTGTTTTTAGCTTTGGCATATAATTAATATGATTGCAAGTATCAAATTCACCTTCAAATAAGTGATCATACAGCAACAACATTTTGCACAATGTTTGATGAAACAGCAACAAAATTATTCAGCAATAACTCTGCCTCAAAATTGCTGAAAACACTAAATGGTGAAGCTCAAAACCTTCAAGATTGTTTGCAATAAGCAGAAGAATCGATTTGACTGGTCGCCAGCGATGGTTACTCAACACGTTATCACAGATTTCGCTTTCTAGATTATTTTTCAACAGTGCAAATCCACTCTAATCTACCGCGAGCAGACTTAAAGTCGCCGGCATAATGTCGATCAGTAGATTACATCACAGAGAAGATGTTGATTGTACTGTAAATTGAAAAAAAGAAAAAAAGAGAAAAATTGTGCTCGGCTGGCCCCGTACGGCCACCAAATGCAAATCGGTACGCCGACCTGCCGCCAGTCACCGGCCCTCCTTCCCATGCGTGCTCCGACGTGGTCGCCCGAAGCCACAGCCAGCTCCACCCACACTCGAAGTCGCCGCCTCGGCCTCCGAAGCCGCGGCTGGCTCTGCCCGTGCCCGAAGTCGCTGCCTTAGCCGGCTCCACCCATGCTCTAAGTTGCCACCTCAGCCTCCGAAGTCGCAGCCGGCTCCACCCACGCTCGAAGTCGCCGCCTCGACCTCCAAAGCCACGGCCGGCTCTGCCCGCGCCCGAAGTTGCTGGTCACCGTGCGACTGCCCCCCAGGACCGCCGCTGCACCCACCACAACTATCTGTCTTGGGCTTCCGATGTCAAGATAGTACATGGAGCCAAGAAGGTCCGCACTGCTATTGGGATTGGCGCACCGCAGAACGCCCATCCCACCCTAAGAAAAATGATTAGGCACTTCACTTCCTCAGGCACCATCTCTGTCTCACTCTCCAGAATGAGTACACGGTTGAGAAGAGCGCGCTAGCACTCTCGATCGCACTCAAGAAGCGGTTTGAGAGGCTAAAGTATACCTGATGAGGACATCCCGATTGGACCGATTACACGAGCGCGAGCTAAAAAGATTAATCAACAGGTGAACTCGCTCTTAATTAAATTTGGCTTTAATTTACATGAGAACTGGCTACTACCTAATTCTAGTATTTTAATTGTTCTCAGGTTTGTACGGAAGACAATTAACAAAGAGAGCGGTGCAGAGAAAGGTAGCAGGCAGCATCAAAAGTTTTAATTGGGAAAAAAAAGATGAAGATTCAACGGAATTATGCATGCAACCATCCAAGAAAACACTTCTAGTCATTCACTGTTCATGCATGCATGGGGCTACGGGAAAATAAAAGAAGCAAAGAATCAAATATCAAGCCAATACATGCAATTCTCCAAAAGGATGCCACGCAGCAATAGAATAGACTAGAAGGTGACCATGTGCATGTTGCTTGGTATTTTCTCACGCATGCTGGCATGCAGACGCCAAGTAATATTCGGATGTTTTTTTTATTTATTGGCTGAGTCGGTCACGGACAATACGGCTCGGTCGTTTTGCTTAGTTTGGTTGTTAGAGTCGGTATCGGATTCCTTGGCCGAACAGATTGTAGCCCGGAGCCGACGTTAAATATTTTTGTGTGCATGAGTCTGGGGGGAGACGACCAGAAAACAGATCTATTATTTTGAGAGAGAGCTTCTCGCTTGTTCCTCCTAGGGTTTAGCATATGATTGCAACCTAGAGGGGAATCGGACGTTCTTCCCCGTCGTTCTTGTGTTTCCTTGTGATTGGCTGGAGCGACGGCGCGTCTACTTGGTGGTCGGGTAGACGGGATCACGAGCGTGTGGTTGGGCGAATTCTTTTGTCGCAGGTTGCTGTTCTAACAGTGGTTGGCGCCATCGATTCGTCAGGTTGCACGGATCCAACTATCTTCATCGATCCTACGCCGTGAAGATCGGGCAATCCCCCGCATCAGCTTGGTATCAGAGCGCGGTTGACACGGTAGGATCAATTTACCCGTAGTTAGATCTATTTTTTTTCCTATACACAAAAGACCAAAAAAAAATCTAAACCCTAGTTTTTGCATATGTTATTTTCGTGAGTTTTGTTAAGTTTTCATCCATTAGAATTTTGTTTAGGTGCTGATCATCGTGTTCTTTTGCGTCGCTTAATCGTTGTGTCCACATAAAAACAAAAAAAAATCAATCTCTATTATCCAGCCATATCTCGGTAGTGTGTTCAATAAAAAAAAACCAAACTCTTTGCTATCCTACCAAAACTAGTCATTCAGGAAATATTCTACCGTCATTGATCTGGTGTTTGGCTCCAAATCTTTTTACCATGATTTCCGTCCAGAATCCAAATAGTGGCGTCAGAGTTTAATCCTTTGCTAATTGATCTATTGGGGCTCTGACAAAAACCACTTTGTGGGGAAAAAAAACTGAGTGCAGATTTTCTAGCAGTAAACCATCCAGAATCAGGCACTGCTCGCATTAAACCGAAGCCATCCAAAAGTCAATTGGCTGGGTTGCTAGAGCCGAACTCACTGCTGCCGGTGAACCATCACGACATTGCTCCTGCTGGCCTTTTTCTACTGCTGCCGATTGCTTTGATCACACATGAATTGTGTTGCCTTGCACCATAAAATCTAGCCTGGCCGGAATCCACAACATCAGCCGGCCTGTGCGCCGCCACATTGCTCTGGACGTTGCATTGAGCAGCCAAACTCAATAAGTTTTGAGCTTCACTTATATCTACCTTCCTTTGAAACTTGAGACTAGCTATTGAATATTGCGTTTAGGGCTGCTCTTGGGTATTTTACACATTACTGAATATTTGTGACCTGTGCAAAATCAAAGGAACAATTAAACCTAGTTCGGCCTTTGAAAAAAAAAAGAAAGAAAGTTGAAAAAAAGGAGAAAGCCATAGCTTGAGCAACAAAAAAAGAAAAGGAAAGAAAAAAAAACATTGGCTGAATTTGGGTGAGTTCCTAGTTCATAATTTTCATCTTGTGTATTTAATTCCTTTGAGCAATCTTGTGCCCTTACATTCATATTATTGCAATTGGCTAGCGTCTCTCCTAGTACTTGGTGCAAACGAGCTATTTAATTCTCAATTTCAGATTGCTTCTATTTAGCTCATTCCTTTGTTGCATCGAGTCACATTGATCTTTGCGTGTGCGTTCATACACTTCACTTAAACCTTTTGGATCAGCACTTAGGCAGAGTATTCTAGCTTGGATTATTACTTAACTTAACAATATCAAGAATTTCAGATTGCATAGGATAAAAGTTTCTCTCCAAGCTCCACATATAAGCCATTGTTATAATAGTGATTGTGCAATTGAATTCGCTTGATCTATCACCTTGTGTTGTCTACCGTCACCAAGTGCGTGCAGCTCTTCAATTCCATCAAGGACGCATAAGAACTTCGGTTGGTAAGAGAAGGTGAGGTTGAGTGAATTCCACAAATAAAACTTTCCACATCCACATACATAGTCTTTCTTGTTGTTTGCACTAACCATGGCAGGGAAAGAAGAAGAACAAGCATATGTGACCAGCGGACCTTGAGAAGCTCACAATGATTTCAACACTCGGTTGAATGACAACATGAGCGTCTTGAGGAGGGAGATACTAGAGGAGCTTCGAAGAGAACGGGGCCCAATTGGCGTCCATGACGGAGGTGTTGAGCTTGACGAGCCCGATGAGGAGAGGGCTGCACGGTTCGCTAGAGATGCTCAAGCCGATCGAGCCGCTGCCAATGCGGTTCGACCACCTTTTCCCGGGCGTGGGGGAGGTATTTTCGGCACTGACCATGGCCAAGGGAGAGGCCATGGCCGTGGGCGTGGTGGTGCCGCCCACGTTGAGGACTTCGACGACGACGCTTGGCTACACCGCAATGACAACTACCAACGCCATGGCCGACGTCATGATGACCCGCGCGTGGAGGAGAAATTTGGGAAACTCAAATTCACTATTCCTAAATTTGAAGGTGCTTCCGATCCAGATGCTTACCTCACATGGGAGCTCAAGGTAGACAAAATCTTCTGGATGCACAATTATTCGGAGGAGAAGAAGCTACACATGGCATCACTTGAGTTTGATGGGTATGCATTGATTTGGTGGGAGCAAGTGTTGAACCAAAGAGAAGAGAATGGAGAACCTAACACTTATAAACGTGATCTTTTTGATAAACTGCAGAATTTGAGACAGGGAGGTCGTTCGGTGGAGGAATACTACAAGGATATGGAGCAAGCTATGATTAGGGCACATGTCCATGAAGATGAAGAGCAAACACTTGCGCGTTTTCTGTTTGGTCTAAACAAAAACATTAAACGCATTGTGCAATATCAACCCTACAATACTGTTGTTGATTTGGTGCATCAAGCGACCAAGGCGGAGAAGCAGTTATTAGAAGATTTAAAACCAGCACCAAGGACAACATCTTTCAACTTGAAAGCTCCATCATCATCATCCTCTAATGCCACCAAAGCACGATTCAATTTGGGACGAGGTACAAATTCAACTAGTACTACTTCAAATACTAATGCTCGTTCTTCCTCAATTGCAAAAACAGCACCTACCTCAAGTGAGAAAAAGGCCACTTCATACCCTACATCCTCAATTGGAGCTACAACAAAGAGTAGAGAAATTCAATGCTTCAAGTGTTTGGGGCGTGGCCATATTTCTAGAGAGTGTCCCAACAACCGAGTCATGCTTGTGACAGAAGATGGAGAGTATGAATCCGCAAGTGAAGATGAGGTTGAGCTTAGTCATGAAAAGGAGAAATATGAGGATGCATCGGATGATAATGAAGAGGTTGATGTGTTGAATTATGAAACAGGAGAGGCATTAGTTGTCACCAAACATTTGAGCATGCTTGCACAAGAAGGAGATGCACACCCGCAGCGATTCAACTTGTTTCAAACACAAGCCAAGGTAAACAACAAGGTAATCAAGCTTATTATTGATGGTGGTAGTTGTCATAACTTGGCTAGTGTTGAATTATGTCAAAAGCTTGGTTTAAAGATGCTGAAACATCCACGTCCATATCATGTGCAATGGTTTAGCGAGTGTGGGGATGTGAAGGTTCAATTTGTGGTGCATGTTACTTTCAAGATTGGTGATTATGAGGACACCGTGGAGTGCGATGTGGTACCCATGACAGTGTGTCATTTGCTGTTAGGAAGGCCATGGCAATATGATAGAAGTGTACAACATGATGGCCGTTCCAATAGATATGCATTTAAGTGGAAGGGAAAGACAAAGGAGCTTAATCCAATGACTCCTAGTCAAATACAAGCTGAATTTCAGCAAAGGAAGGTTGCTGAAAATGAGGGTAAAAAGAAAGAAAAGAGAGATTTCCACATATCGGTGAGTGAGAGCCACAAGCCAAATATGAGAGGAAAAAGTAAAAGTGAGGGAGGGATGGTTATGTTAGCCACAAAATCAGATTTGAGAGATGTGAGCAATGACCCCATCAAAGGTGCACTTTGTGCTTGTGTACAAAGATGCAACTATTTTGCTTTCAACTAACGACTTAACCTCTCTTCTTAGTGGTGTTTCCTCTCTTTTGCAGGCATTTGAGGACGTGTTTCCGGAGGAGATACCAGCGGGACTTCCACCATTGCGCGGAATCGAGCATCAAATTGATCTAGTTCCTGGCGCATCACTTCCAAACCGTCCACCTTACCGCACCAATCCGGAGGAAACCAAAGAAATTCAGCGCCAAGTGCAAGAGCTACTTGAGAAAGGGTATGTACGCGAAAGCCTTAGTCCTTGCGCTGTTCCTGTAATTCTTGTTCCTAAGAAAGATGGTACATGGAGAATGTGTGTTGATTGTCGTGCCATTAACAACATCACTGTTAGATATCGTCATCCTATTCCTAGGTTAGATGATATGCTAGATGAACTTAGTGGTGCTGTTATATTCACTAAAATTGATTTGAGAAGTGGATACCATCAAATTAGGATGAAACTTGGTGATGAATGGAAGACTGCTTTTAAGACAAAATTTGGATTGTATGAGTGGTTAGTAATGCCTTTTGGGTTAACTAATGCACCTAGTACATTCATGCGATTGATGAATCATGTTTTAAGAGCATTCATTGGCAAATTTGTTGTAGTATACTTTGATGATATATTGATCTATAGCAAAACGATGGATGAACACATTGATCATATTAGACAAGTACTAGAAGTGCTTAGAAGTGAGAAATTATATGCTAATTTGGACAAATGCACTTTTTGTACCGATAAAGTTGTGTTCTTAGGCTATGTTGTTTCTGGACAAGGTATTGAGGTAGATGAATCTAAAACTGAAGCAATTAAGAATTGGCCTACACCTGTGAATGTTAGTCAAATCAGAAGCTTTCATGGTCTTGGTAGCTTTTATCGTCGTTTTGTTAAAGATTTCAGCACCATTGCTGCCCCATTAAATGAGTTAACTAAAAAGGGTGTTGTATTTGAATGGGGTACATCACAAGAAAAATCTTTTCAAGAACTAAAGAAACGATTAATTGAAGCACCATTGCTCGTTTTGCCTGATTTCACTAAGACTTTTGAAATTGAATGTGATGCTAGTGGAATAGGTATTGGTGGTGTTTTAATGCAAGAAGGAAAACCCGTAGCATACTTTAGTGAGAAACTAGGAAGTGCTCAATTGAACTATCCTGTGTATGATAAAGAATTGTATGCTTTGGTGCGTGTGCTTGAAACTTGGCAGCATTATCTTTGGCCTAAAGAATTTGTTATTCACTCTGATCATGAAGCTTTAAAATATTTGAAGAGCCAAGCTAAACTGAATCGTAGACATGCCAAGTGGGTAGAATTCATTGAAACTTTTCCATATGTTGTTAAGTACAAGAAAGGGAAAGAGAATGTGGTAGCTGATGCTTTATCTAGAAAGAATGTGCTTTTAAATCAATTGGAAGTAAAGGTACTTGGATTAGAGAGCTTGAAAGAATTATATGCTTCCGACCATGAATTTTCAGAGCCATATTCTAAATGCAAAGATGGAAAAGGATGGGACAAGTTCCATGTTCATGATGGGTTCTTATTTCGTGCTAACAAATTGTGCGTTCCAGATTCGTCCGTGCGTTTGCTTTTATTGCAGGAATCTCATGCAGGTGGATTGATGGGACACTTTGGGAGAGAAAAGACCTTCATGATGTTGAGCGATCACTTTTATTGGCCTAAGATGAGGCGTGATGTCGAAAGGTTTGTACAGCGATGTGTGACATGCCACAAAGCGAAATCTAAACTTAATCCACATGGTTTATATACTCCACTTCCTGTTCCTAGTGCACCATGGGAGGATATTAGTATGGATTTTGTTTTAGGATTGCCTAGGACTAAGAGGGGGAGGGATTCAGTTTTTGTTGTTGTGGATAGATTCTCTAAAATGGCACATTTTATTCCCTGTCACAAAAGCGACGATGCGTCGCATGTAGCTGACTTGTTTTTCAGGGAAATTGTGAGATTGCATGGCATGCCAAGGACAATTGTTTCAGATCGCGATGTCAAATTCATGAGCTATTTTTGGAAAACTTTGTGGGCCAAGCTCGGGACAAAGTTGTTATTCTCAACAACTTGTCACCCACAAACGGATGGACAAACGGAGGTGGTGAATAGAACACTTTCAATGCTACTACGAACGATGATCAAGAAGAATATCAAAGAGTGGGAAGATTGTTTGCCACATGTGGAGTTTGCATACAATAGGGCGGTACATTCTACTACTCAATTATGCCCGTTCGAGGTGGTGTATGGTTTTAAACCCATCACACCACTTGACTTGCTGCCACTTCCACTACATGAACAAGTTAATATGGAGGCGTCCAAACGTGCTGAATATGTGATGAAGATTCATGTCAAGACAAAAGAAGAAATTGAAAAGAAGGCACATTACTATGCTGAGAAGGCAAACAAGTCAAGAAAGAAGATGATATTTAAACCAGGTGATTTGGTTTGGGTGCATCTACGTAAAGAACGCTTTCCAAACAAGCGTAAGTCTAAGTTAATGCCGCGAGGAGATGGTCCATTTAAAGTACTTGAGAAGATCAATGACAATGCATATAAAATCGAGCTTCCGGGTGATGATTATGCTGTGAGTTCTACATTCAATGTTGCTGATTTGTCACCGTTCTTTGGACCGGAAGAATCAGAGTCGAGGACGACTCCTTCTCAAGAGGGGGAGGATGATGAGGACATCCCGATTGGACCGATTACACGAGCGCGAGCTAAAAAGATTAATCAACAGGTGAACTCGCTCTTAATTAAATTTGGCTTTAATTTACATGAGAACTGGCTACTACCTAATTCTAGTATTTTAATTGTTCTCAGGTTTGTACGGAAGACAATTAACAAAGAGAGCGGTGCAGAGAAAGGTAGCAGGCAGCGTCAAAAGTTTTAATTGGGAAAAGAAAAGATGAAGATTCAACGGAATCATGCATGCAACCATCCAAGAAAACACTTCTAGTCATTCACTGTTCATGCATGCATGGGGGTACGGGAAAATAAAAGAAGCAAAGAATCAAATATCAAGCCAATACATGCAATTCTCCAAAAGGATGCCACGCAGCAATAGAATAGACTAGAAGGTGACCATGTGCATGTTGCTTGGTATTTTCTCACGCATGCTGGCATGCAGACGCCAAGTAATATTCGGATGTTTTTTTTATTTATTGGCTGAGTCGGTCACGGACAATACGGCTCGGTCGTTTTGCTTAGTTTGGTTGTTAGAGTCGGTATCGGATTCCTTGGCCGAACAGATTGTAGCCCGGAGCCGACGTTAAATATTTTTGTGTGCATGAGTCTGGGGGGAGACGACCAGAAAACAGATCTATTATTTTGAGAGAGAGCTTCTCGCTTGTTCCTCCTAGGGTTTAGCATATGATTGCAACCTAGAGGGGAATCGGGCGTTCTTCCCCGTCGTTCTTGTGTTTCCTTGTGATTGGCTGGAGCGACGGCGCGTCTACTTGGTGGTCGGGTAGACGGGATCACGAGCGTGTGGTTGGGCGAATTCTTTTGTCGCAGGTTGCTGTTCTAATAGTGGTTGGCGCCATCGATTCGTCAGGTTGCACAGATCCAACTATCTTCATCGATCCTACGCCGTGAAGATCGGGCAATCCCCCGCATCAATACCATTCTTCCTCAGGCAGAGCAAGAATGGATCCGACTGAGGTTTCCGACTTCAAGATAGTCGGGGAGTACAATTCTGCTTTGCACAGGATTTGTACCAATCTTCAACTTTGTGGCAAGCAGATTGAGAAAACCGTATCCACCTTCCACCCCAATGCAGTACAATCCGCATGCAATTATCGTCAAGACGGCTATAAGGAGTATGCCGAATTGATTAATATGATGCAGGTTGCGGAGGCTCAAGATGAAGTTCTCCGCAAGAACTACGTCACACAGCCACCTAGGAGCTCCGCTGGCCATGAAGCCAACGCTGGGAGCTACAAGGTGCGAAAGCCCTTGATGAAGAAAAGGGGAAAGAAGGATTAGGCCGCAACTCAGAAAGGCAAGTCAGATACTCCACGTGAGAATAAGACGAGCAAGCCAAAGCGGGATGGCAAGGCCTATGGCCAGCAGGATCAATCCTTCTTCAAGTGTGGCAAGTGGGGGCATTGGTTGCGGATTTGTAAAGAGCCGCAACATGTCATTGATGCCTTCCAAGCCCAGAAGAAGAAGGATGGCAAAGGGCAGCATGAAACCCACTTTGCATCTGTTGAGGGGAGAGTTCTGAGCAGCTGCCTGCACTGATGGAGGTTGAAGCCATCCCGGCAGCAGCATCCCCTTTTGACCTAGCAGCGACCACCGCCATAATTTCTCTTGAAGAGTAGATCACCCCCGAGAAAATAGTAGACGAAGTCTCTGATTTCTTATCAAATTCAGTCTAATGCACAGAATGCATTTAGACTTTAATTGTTATTTATTTTGTGTGAAAGGGACAAGTTAGAACTTGCACTGATGGTACTTTAGCAACTTTATTTTCTCGTGATGGTTGGATGATATTTTGAATAATTCATTCATTTATTCAGTTTATAATGGCATGATATGTTCTGATATTGAAGTATTTTATTTATGTGTTGATTGTCTTCTAATGCATATTAATAAAATACCTTATATTAGAACACGTGTGGCGCCCTATGGAGAAAGTATGCTTAGCCGACAGCGGCACAACAAATACCATCTTAAGAGAGACAAAGTATTTTCAGTCGATTTGTAAGAATGCTGGCTATCTTACAACAATCGCCGGTTGTGATGCATTATAATAGGTTCAGGAAGAGCCACAATTATACCACCAATAGGCACAACTTTAGTCATTCAAGAAGCCTTATTATACCCAGAATCGACTAGAACTCTCCTAAGTTTTAAGGATATTCGTGCCAACGGTTTTCATGTTGAAACTGAAGTAGAGTACAGTAAGGAATACATGCTCATTATGAAGCGCGAAGAAAATGAAAAAAGTGTATTAGAAAAACTTCCTTCATTAGAAACTGGGCTATACTACACCAACATCAAAGCACCTGTAGCCTATACTGCCCTGAAGACAATATTTAGAAGCTCTGAACTTTTCTGTCTCTGGCATAACAGATTACGCCACCCAGGTCTTAGGATGATGAGAAATATAATTAACAATTCACAAGGGCATAATATTAATGTAAAGAATTTTTCAAATCACAAAGATTTTGTGTTCCCTGCATATGCCACTGGGAAATTAATTACTAGACCCTACACTCTGAAAGTGAAGGATGAAGTCCCTACATTCTTGGAACGCATTTGAGGAGACATTTGCGGTCCCATTCAACCACTTTCAGGGCCATTTAAATATTTCATGGTGCTCATCGATGCTTCCTCGAAATGGTCGCATGTAGATTTATTGTCCATAAGAAACCATGCTTTCGCAAAGCTGATCTCGCAGATAATTCACATCAGAAATATTTTCCCTGATCATCACATAAAGTCCATCAGAATGGACAACAATGGAGAATTTACTTCAAAGGCATTTGATGATTATTGTATGGCGATGGGAATTACAGTTGAGCATTATGTACCGCATGTCCACACCCAGAATGGTTTAGCAGAGGCATTAATCAAGAGAATTAAATTTATTGCCTGACCTCTTTTGCAGAATTGTAATTTACCAGCAACATGTTGGGGACACGCAGTCCTACATGCAGCAAATCTCATCAACTTTAGATCATCGGCCTACCACATCCATTCACCTATGCAACTAGCGCAAGGGTCAACATTAAAAATTTCTCATCTCATGAGGTTGGATGCAAGGTTTATGTACCTATACCCCCTCCACAGTGCACAACAATGGGTCCTCTCCGAAAGACTGGGATATACGTTGGTTATGAGACTGCATCCATAATTAGGTATGTAGAACCCATGACAGGATATTTGCATATATACCGTCCGCTTTGCTGATTGCATACTTGATGAGGATAATTTCCCAACATTAGGGGGAGGAAATCAACCTCTTGATGAAAAATATTAGGAAATTATATGGCAAGCCACGGGAATCCATACACATGACCCGCGCACTAGTGAAGTAAATAGAGAAGTCCAGAAAATCATTGATTTGCAAGCATTAGCAAATCAATTGCCTGACCACTTTAGTGATTTGAAGAGCGTGACCAAGTTGCATGTGCTTGCACGCCATGCACCGGAAAGGGTTGAAATACCAAATAAAGTTGAAGGTATCCCTAATTCCATCCTGAGGCCTCAGAATAAAAGGACGAGAACTCCAGCACATCGAATCTTAAGTAACCAGGGACGCCTGGTGAAGAAGGATAAGAAAGACTTGTCATAGACGATCACTGAAGTTCCCCAGAACCAAAAGGGGAGCTAGTTGAGACCTAACAATAGTATGACACCTTCATAAAAGGGCATACTGGATCTGAACATCCCCATGGAAGAAGAAATCGGTATGGATGTGTGCGTACATATTGGAGCCGAAAAACTAAAGGGACTTGTCACCACAATTGAAAGAAGCGATGAGCGAGGAGAAGCTCCAGAAGAAGCCACTCATGAGGAAATAGCTATAAATTATGTGCATACAGGAGAGTCCATGAATATGACAACAGCCAATGGTAATATCTACTTTGCAAAGAAAATTGCCACAATCATCGATCTTGATCCCGAGTCTACATCGCTCGAAGAATGTAAGAAAAGATCAGATTGGGAAGATTGGAAGAAGGCAATATAAACTGAATTATTATCTCTGAACAAAAGAGAGGTGTTTAGGCCCATATGCCGCACACCTCCCCATGTGCACCCTGTAGGGCATAAGTGGGTATTTGTTCGAAAGAGAAATGAAAGAAATGAAGTTGTAAGATATAAAGTAAGGCTGGTAGCACAAGGTTTCACTCAATGTCCAGGAGTTGATTATGAAGAAACCTACTCCCCAGTCATGAGTGGAATTACCTTTAGATATTTGATCTCAATGGCAGTAAACTTGAATCTAGAAATGAAATTGATGGATGTGGTAACTGCATACCTTTATGGAAACTTGAATTTGGAAATTTATACGAAGGTACCTAAAGGTGTCCTCGTCCCGAACGGACTGAAGCAATTAGGTAGGATGTGGTATAATCGCTTAAGCGACTTTTTATGCAAGAAAGGCTACATGAATAATGAAGATTGTCCCTGTGTGTTTATACGATGATCCCAGAATGGATTTTGTATAATCTCAGTGTATGTACATGATCTGAATATCATCGGGACAATGGAAGACATAAAAGAAGCAAGTTCTTACCTGGAGTCAGAATTTGAAATGAAAGATTTGGGTAAAACCAAATACTGCTTAGGCCTGCAGCTTGAGCATGTCTCTAAAGGAATATTAGTACATCGTCAGCCTACGCTCAGAAGGTGTTAGAAAGGTTTGGCTTTGAGAAGGCATACCCATCGAAAGTACCGATGATCGGGAGGTCTTTACAGCAAGAAAAAGATCTATACCTACCTAGGGAAGAGGGGGAGGAAGTCCTGGGACCAGAATTCCCATACTTAAGTGCAGAAGGAGCACTTATATATTTAACAAACTGCACTAGACCGGACATTGCATTTGTCGTAAACCTATTGCAAGGCATAGTGCAGAATCTACCAAAAGGCATTGGTAGGGAATATAGTACATCTTCCGATACCTCCAAGAAAGTAAGGACTTTTGATTGTTCTATAGAAAGAATCAAGATTTGAACTTGATTGGCTATGCAAATGCTGGGTACCTATTTGACCCGCATATCGTAAGGTCACAAACAGGTTATATATTTCTGTGTGGTGAAACTGCAATTTCCTGGAAATCATCTAAGCTTGTAACGACTTTGACGAACCACTCATAAATTATAGCACTGTATGAAGCTGCACGAGAATGTGCTTGGCTTCATTGAATGACCTACCACATCCAACAGTCATGTGGGATGAATATTGTGTAAGCTCCCACAATTATCTATAAAGATAATGCAGCTTGCGTTGTATAAGTGCAGACGGGCTATGTGAAGAGTCATCTCACAAAGCATATCAACCCCAAATTCTTCTATGCTCATGAATTGCAAAAGATGGATGAAATTAAGATACTGCATACTAAGTAATGTGAGAATCTAGCAGATTTATTTACTAAGCACTCCCTGCATCTAGCTTTGAAAGATAAGTACGAGGAATTGAAATGATGAGACTTAGAGAAGTGCATAATTTAGGGGGAGAATTTTCTCAAGTCCGTTATTAAACCTTAATCATGAAGATCAAGTACCCAAAGAATAAGTCCTGAAGATTGAACAAAATTGGGTGGATTGTACTCTTTTTCCCTTGACGAGTTTTCCTGAAGTTTCTCGGCCAAGGTTTTTAATGAGGCAATTCGTGCAACACAGCATAGCATGTATCATGTACTCTTTCTCCAAATTTTTTCCACTGGATTTTATGAAGTTTTGACGAGGCATGAACGTGTCGGATGAGTGCCCAAGGGGGAGTGTTAGAAAACCTGGGCCTGGGCTTGAAGCCTTGGTCCATGATAGGCACATCTCCACCAGGATATAAATAGGAAGTACTATTGGCAATTTTGTATATAGAAACCAGAAAGAAAGCAATAAAGAAAGACCAGGAGTTCTCTCTACCTCTCTGTGTTTTCAATATACTATTGTATCTTCTGTGATCGATCTGATTGTTTGCAATAAGCAAAAAATCGATCGGACTGGTCGCTAGTGACAGTTCCTCAACACAAACAAGCCTAGGAGACACAAAAAAAGGACCTTTTGAGTGGTATGTAACACATGATAATTTTTGGAGTGGTCTTCACGAAAGCTTTGTCTTTGTAGCGACATAATATAACACATTATTTAACCTTATATATTTTGCTTTAAGATTTACATATTTTTTTGTTTTGTTAGATGAAGTAACGAAGCAAGCCAAAAAAACGGAGGGAGACTTGTATCATCTCTTCCGTGATAACACACGGAGGCTAGCTTCGGCGTGTGCAGCCACCGGCACACAGCAGAGGGCATAGATTCACCATGGCCTAGCTAGCACCAGCAGCTCTCGGAAAAGAAAAAGAAAAATGCTAGCACCCAGCGACAGCACCGGATGCCAATGGCAATAATGCATGTATGCAGCCAATGTTTTGCACGCTCACGACCCTTTAGAAAAGAAAATATTATTCGATCTCAGCTTTTGTGGACACTGGCAGCATAGAAGCAAGGCAAAAAAACATGGTGTATATGACTAAATCCGAGGATAAATATCGATCTAGGAACGTGTCTAAAGACAAAACAAAAAAAAAACATGTCCTGGACGCTTCAGCACGTGGAGCCATTACTATAAGGTTCCTTGCCCTCTTCATGAGTCACGACTGCATTCAAACGCACTGACGGGGAAAAGGTACTGACATACCAGTATAAAGCATTCCAGTGCCCCGCCGGCGGTCCAGATCGTCGTCGGCTGAACTCTAGCCACCTTCCGGCCGGTAATCTCATTTATACACTCTCCTTACCCATTTTTGTTTCAGAATTAGGAGATATGTGCTTCTTTAGGCGCCAAACTAGATCAGCTGTTACAGTGTGTGTGCTTTGGGTCTGATCAGCTCTTCTATATGCGTTCAAAAAAAAACTTCAGAAATATAATGGATGTGTTTTCATTCGGAAGTACGAAGCAATGCTTCGGAAGGTGCCACTCTGATCGAGTTTCGTACAAATAATTTTATTTTTTCTAGCTTTGTAGGCTTTTTTGCTTTTTCTTTTTTTGGGTATTCGTTACATTGTCCGTAATGGATTAATATATTTTTTTTCTATTTTTAAATTTAATTACGCTAAATAAGCCAACATCAGGTACAGTGTAACTTCAGTCAGCTATAGTATAATTTTAACCATAAGCCAGCTTATTTTAACTGAACTAAACGGCCCCTAAAGTTCCGCACTTATCTTTTTGTTAAGAGTATTACATATTTCTTGTGCATTTTTGTGTCGTCGACAACTTGTGCCAAAGTTTCAGTTTGACATTCAGCTCATGGACGGAAATTATACCTGGAACCGGAACTGCTCCGAGGCTGAATTGACGAGCTTCTCTAAGAACCTGAGGGGTCAGATGTGGCGAGTCAACGCTCTCCTAATCGTCAATGCCATCTTGATGGAGGTCGGAATAGGCGCCTACGGCCAAAGCTATCGCCACCATCCCTTGACCCGTTTCCTCTTTCTGGCAGCCACTACATTGTTCGTACCCATCGTCTCTAATGTTGTTTCCAACATTGGTAATCAATACATCATCAGAATTTTACCCAACAAGCATGAAATCATAACAGGGATCTGCGGCGAAGGCGATCACCTCGCCCTAGTCTTAGTATGGACGGGCCTTGTTCAAATTGTTGGTATCATTACCAGCGCTATAGTTGCCACAGATGCCAAAGAAGGTTGAAACACAAGTCCCACTGTTTTACTGCTTGTTCAATCAATCTGGGCTACCTAGCTACCTTGCGGTGCAACTCCACGGGGATTTAGTTGGCAACAATTATTAGAAGTGTATAATCTAGTAGGATTGACGGTCCTTGTAGCATCTTTAGGCGTCAGTCCCCTCACGCGCATCCTGACATGTCACCTCCACTCGTGCGCTCCTCGGCCACACGAGTGGGCCAAATATGACATTACAGGCGGGAGGAGGCTAAATAGGGCATTGCCGTGTGAAAGGAGGCCAAAATGGCCGAGAACCCGGATGTGTTTGCATTCGGAAGTTCGAAGCAATGCTTCGGATGGAGCCTTTGATCGAGTTTCATACAAATACGCCCTATTTGTCTCTTTTATACGATCGAGAGCTCTTGAAATGTGGCGCCTTAGTTCCGCACGTGTCTTTCTATTAGAGCATTGATTGTTTCTTGTGCATTTGTTCTTTTTTAGAACACATTTCTTGTGCATTTGTGTCGTCAACAACCTGTATAGGGGTGAGAAATGGATACTAATTATCTGTATTATTGGGTTATCGTATTCGATAGGATACGAATATGGTAAAGATTTCTCATTCGATTAACAATTTCTCTTCTATTCATATTCAAATTCGCATAAAAATATCTATACAGATATAGATGGATTTTTACCATCTAAAATGATATTTTATGTAGACTATTCTTATCCATATTCGCATTCGACGAAGCAATATATATATTTTTATTGCAATATGACTAATTAATTGGACAAAATTTTAATTTAATGTGAATTCGTGTTTCTTTAGGTGAAGTAAATTAATCAGAATTACTAAGCGTGACTGTATAAGGATAAAATATCATTAATATCTATATATTACATAAGTTATGAGGATATCTGCATCCAACTGAATTGAGTAAATATTCGATTCGAATTCGTATTCGTTACAATATTCTATTCGTATTCGTATTTGAGAATATTTATATTTGTATTTGTTTATAAAATATGATATGGTAAGAGTACTATTCGATTCGTATTCAATTGGTTTCCACCTTTTTAAGATTTTTTCTTTTAGAATTATTATATGATTTTTTTACCCTTAAAATGAAAGAGGTGTTTTAAACCTCATTGGTTATTTTTATTTATATAGATAACCAGCTCATGGACGGCAAGTACCCTATCGGAAACTGCTCCGTTGATGCATTGGCGGGCTTCAAAAAGAGCATGGAGAGGAGCATCAGAGGGCAGATGTTGAAAGTGAACGCCCTCCTGGTGGTGAACGCCATATTGGCAGGAGTCATGGTCGGCATAGGTGCCTACGGCCAACGCTATCGCCACGATCCCTTGACCCGCTTTCTCTTTCTGGGTGCCACCGCCTTGTTCCTACCCGTCGTCTCCTATGTTGTCTCCACCATTGGTAATCAGTCTACCATAGAGTCTACCATCGGTGGTTCCTTCAATCACGACAAAGACATCTACCAGGGGTCTTTCATAAGAGTATCCTGCTATACAGGCTTGCACGGCGGCCTGGTCCTAGTATGGACTGCCCTTGTTCAAATTGTTGGTATTAGTACCAGTGCAGTAGTAGTTGCTGGTGATGCTAGAGAAGGTCGAAACGTTGGCCCCCCTACAGTACTGCTTGTTCAAGCAATCTGGACTACATACCTTGCGCTCCACGCCACAGGGACGAGTTTCGGTGGTAGCAGATTTGAGTGGCAAAACGTGGAGTGCATGGGATGGTTGTTTCTCATGCTACCATTTGCTCTTATCTTTGCCAAATTGGTTTTCAAGTTTTAGGCATTTTATGAGGCCCAGCTATCATTTTCTCTTGGACGCAATCCTCGAGTTGTTGTTGGATACATGGAGCAGCTACAGGACAGAAGGCAGCATGCCGATCCAACAAGCGAGCACGTACCTCCTCCATTTATTGTGATGGGAGAGCAGACTCTACAGGTAGAGGAGCAGCCTCATGGTTACCGTTTAAACACACGATTGATGTCCGAGTCCGACCAAGGTGATAGAACAAAGATGGACAACAACGGCTTAGTAACCATTGAAAAAGTTTGGCAGTTGGATGTGAAAGCGGAGACAAATCACGCAATAACAATTGCATTGGCCAGTTAGGCTTAAATAGGTTTGGGGTTACAACCAAGGAGAAGAGTTTGAATCTAATACGGAGAAGAGATTACATCAATCCTGGTCATGCCTAACATAGCTAACCGGCCATATGAGTTGCCGTACCATATACAAGTCCAATTCCAATTCTAACACTCCCCCGCAGTCGATACAGAAGAAGGACGAACGTTGAGACTGAATCGAAACTCCGAAAAAATGGATGTCGGTAATCCCTTGGTGAAGATGTCCGCGTACTGAGAGGATGTAGGGACATGAAGAACGCGGACCTGACCAAGGGCGACTCGCTCGCGAACGAAGTGTAGATCAATCTCCACGTGTTTTGTCCGTTGATGCTGAACCGGATTAGTAGAGAGGTAAACGGCACTGATGTTGTCACAGTAGACAACTGTAGCTGGATGAAGTGGAGAGTGGAGCTCGGCCAGAAGTTGGCGTAACCAGCTCGCCTCGGCAACGCCATTGGCCACAGCACGGTACTCAGCCTCTGCACTGGACCGTGAGACGGTGTGTTGCCTCTTAGAGGACCAGGAGATGAGATTGTCACCGAGGAAAACACCATAGCCAGATGTTGACTTGCGTGTGTCAGGACAGCCTGCCCAGTCAGCATCGGTGTAGACAACCAAAGTATCTGGAGAAGTCCGGTGTAGCAGAAGTCCATGGTCGAGCGTGCCACGGAGATAACGAAGAATGCGCTTCACGAGCGCGAGATGAGGTACTCTGGGATCATGCATAAACAGACAGACCTGCTGAACAGCATATGCAATGTCAGGGCGCGTGAAAGTCAAGTACTGCAAGGCACCGGCGAGGCTGCGGTAGTGAGTGGCGTCATCAACAGGTGCTCCATCGCCAGAGAGCTTTGAGTGAGTGTCAACTGGAGTACTGCACGGCTTACAGTCGGACATGCCAGCACGCTCAAGTATCTCGAGAATGTAATGGCGCTGAGAGAGATGCATGGTTCCATGCTGTCTGGTCACGGACAAACCCAGGAAGTGATGGAGCGGTCCAAGGTCTTTCATGGAGAACTCCTGCTGAAGAGCAGTGATGGTCCGACGAAGAAGAGCAGGCGAAGAGGCTGTGAGTATGATGTCGTCCACGTAGAGTAACAAATAGACAGTGTTCATGCCGCGGCGATGAATGAATAATGATGTATCTGACTTGGCTTCGACAAAACCCAAAGAAAGAAGATGTGTAGCAAAACGACTGTACCACGCACGGGGGGCCTGCTTGAGCCCGTAGAGAGATTTGTTGAGGCGGCAGACATAGTCAGGACGTGCGGATCAACAAAACCGGAAGGCTGCGCACAATAGACTGTCTCGGAGAGTGTCCCATGGAGGAATGCGTTCTTCACATCAAGTTGGTGGACGGGCCAGTCACGGGAGAGAGCCAGAGTCAGGACGACCCGGATAGTGGCCGGTTTGACAACCGGACTAAATGTTTCGTCGAAGTCAATGCCCGGGCGCTGCGTAAATCCGCGGAGGACCCACCGAGCCTTGTAGCGATCAAGAGACCCATTAGGATGGAGTTTGTGGCGAAAGACCCACTTGCCAGTCACAATGTTGACGCCGGGCGGCCGAGGAAGTAGATCCCAAGTGTTGTTCGCCTTAAGAGCGTCAAACTCTTCAGTCATGGCGGCTCGCCAATTTGGATCGGCAAGAGCCCCACGGTACGTCTTGGGAAGGGGCGAGAGGACCGCAGCGTGGAGAGTCATCCGGTCGACTGGAAGGCAGAAACCGGTCTTTCCCCGAGTAGTCATGCGGTGAGCATTAACAACCGGAGGAATCGGGAGCACGATGGGAGGTGCACCAGTGCGGCTACGTGCGCCCGTGGCTAGAGGAGCCGGCCCGGGATCCTGGACGGCGGCTGAAGAATCGGGTCGGCAAGCACCCGTGACGGTAGTGCGTGCGCCCGTGGCAAGAGGAGTCGGCCCGGGATCCTGGACGGCGGCTGAAGGTCCGGGTCGATGTGCATCCATGACGGCAGCGGGACCAGGTGAATGGCCAGTGCGTGAGTCGAGACGCTGGAGAGGTAGTCGCAGCGCCTGACTCGGAAACATCAAGCACCGAGCCACTGGTCCAACCGTCCGGCAGGCTCACAATGTGTGAGGGCTGACCGGTCACCGATGCTGGGATAGGCGGCAGATCCAGCAGTGTGGCTGGGCCAGCTCCGCTGGCAGCGACCTGTGGCAAAAAACCAACAGGGGCAGCAGGGCCGGACCGGAAAGTACCTGCAGGGATACGCGGCCCAATGGGCAGCGGAGAGCAATCCATATCCAACAAAAAATCGTAGTTAGCAGCAGCAGGCGGTGATGCGACCGCCATATCAGCAAAGGGAAACGAATTCTCGTCGAACGTGACATGACGAGAAATGATGACCCGATTGGAGCTCATATCCAGACACCGGTAACCTTTGTGCTCAGAGGAGTAGCCAAGAAAGACACACAACTGGATCGCGGTGAAAGTTTGTTGGCAATGGTGGCGGAAAGATTTGGGTAGCAACGACAACCAAAAACTCGAAGGTGATCATAGGAGGGTGGAGAGCCGAATAAGGCAAAGTGTGGGGTGGAAAACTGGAGTGTTTTGGTGGGATGGCGATTGATAAGATAGGTGGCTGTGTGGAGAGCTTCAACCCAGTACTGGGACGACATGCTAGCTTCAATGAGAAGAGTGCGAACGACATTATTAATGGTTCGGATAGCACGTTCAGCCTTGCCGTTCTGCTGAGATGTATATGGGCACGACATGCGGAGTGCGATGCCGTGAGTAAGAAAGAACGAGCGAGCAGAGAGGTTATCAAACTCTCGCCCGTTGTCACATTGGATGGATTTAATCGTAGTGCCGAACTGATTTTGGACATATGCAAAAAAGTGCGAAAGGGTGGGAAAGGTTTCCGACTTTAAGCGTAGAGGAAATGTCCAAAAGTAGTGAGAACAATCATCAAGAACCACTAAGTAATACTTATAACCAGAGACGCTAGCAACAGGAGAGGTCTAAAGGTCACAATGAATAAGAGCAAAATTCTGAGTAGCACGAGAACTAGAAGAGGAAAACGGCAAACGAACATGTCGACCGAGTTGACATGCATGGCAAAGCGTATCAACGGTGCTTTTATTACATGAGATAGCTGTGGAACTAGCTAAATGGTGGAGAGCGTCGGCGCCAAGGTGACCGAGACGACGGTGCCAGAGGGTGGAACTAGCGGCGACTAGGGCATGCGGACTGGGTGGAGATGGCAGCGGCGATAAAGGTCTCGGTGCTATTGCACCTGATGATCTCGCTCTTGGTGCGAAGATCCTTCACAGAAAAGCCATATGGGTCAAACTCAACAGAACAGTTATTGTCGATGGTAAAACGACGAACAGAAATTAAGTTCTTGATGATTTGAGGTGTAACTAACACATTACGAAGAGTGAAAGGACCATGGGTGGCGGGGATATGTGTGGAGCCAATAGAGGTGATGGGAATCAAGGAACCATTGCCAACTATTATACTGGAAGGAGAGGCATTGGAGGGAGAATAAGAGTTGGAAAGATTACCGGCGTCCGATGTCATATGACTGCTAGCACCAGAGTCCATATACCAGCTGGGTGTCGGAGGAGTCAGATGCATTGTGCTGAATGCATTGGCTAAAGCAGCCTGGTCCCAGCCATCGGGACTGCCGTGACCACCCGATGCAGGGGAAAAACCGAGACCACCTAATGCAGGAGAAAAGGTGGGCAGACCAGGGGCGGAGCCGAGCAGACCAGGGGCCCCACCTGTGGCTGCGGCACCAAAGCCGTAGGGCGCGCTGAAAAAGCGGATGCCGTGGCGCGGGAAGCCGCGAATCCGTGTTGGCGGTGAGCGCGCGCGCTTGCCGGTGGAGCAATCGGCGCGAGCCGAGGACGGGCGCACGGCAGCCGGACACTCGCACGCGCCCGTCCCACGGGTTGAAGAAAGACGGCGGCCAACCGCCGTGCGGCGCGCTGGGCTTTCCGTCACCGGAGGAGGACGGCGGCCACCCGCCTTGCTGCGCGTTGGGCTTCCCGTCACCACCGCCGTTGTTGCGGTTGTTGCGACGGCGGCGGTTATTCGGCCGATTGCCGCCGGCCGTAGTCGATCCGCCGCCGCTGCCGGTGGAGTGACCCCGCGGGGCACCCGGTGCGCCGGACTCACCATCAGTGCGAGCACCATGGCTGAGAAGGGCAGTCGATGGCGTGGAAGCCTTGTCGTTGAGGGTGATTTCCTCGAGGAGGAGGTCGTTGCGGACAGCGTCGAACGATGGGAACGGCTTCTGCCGCTTGAGGAGGGCCGCCATGTGAGTGAATCTTTCATTGAGACCACGCAAGGTGGCTAAGACCAGAGTGCGGTCGAGGACGGGTTCACCAAGACTACCGAGCTGATCTGCCATTGATTTGAGTTTGCGACAGTAATCAGAAATTGAAAGATCACCTTGGATAAAAGTCCGAAATTCTGTGTCGAGGATCATGGCGCGGGTCTCCTTGTTGCCGACGAACATGTCTTCAAGAGCAAGCCAAATGTCCCGGCTGGTGGCTTGCCGGGTGGTATCGCTGGGAGTCATGACGCTCTCAAGAAGGTTGGCAGAGATGGTGCCGAAAATCCAAGAGACAACGATGCAATCCAAACGATGCCAAGATGCGACGTCGGGGAAAATCTTGTCGGAGAGAACATGATCGGTGAGCGCATACTTGCCGAGGGTGATGAGATGAAGACCACGCCACTTCGGGTAGGAGGCGGAGCCGACTTCAAGAACGATGGGAACTAAGGCCCGGATGTTGGAGACGGTGACCGCCTGGACATGAAGGTTGGCGACGAGAAGGGCGTCAGCTTCGGCTTCCGGCGGCGACGCGCTTCCTCGTCATGTTCAGTCTCCAGGCGGCGGCGTTCGGCGGCTGCGATGTCAGCAACGCGACGCTGCTCTTCGTCAGCGCGGCGCTGATCTTCCAAGGCGCGCCGATCGGCTTCCCTACGGAGGACCTCGATCTCCTGACGGAGACGGTCAAGCTCGGAGGAATCGCCCATGGAGACGAGCAAAGGGACATTGGCTAGATTGGTTTGCGGAAGCGGAAGGTCACAGGAGCGACGCTATCTGATACCATGAAAGCGGAGACAAATCACGCAATAACAATTGCATTGGCCAGTTAGGCTTAAATAGGTTTGGGGTTACAACCAAGGAGAAGAGTTTGAATCTAATACGGAGAAGAGATTACATCAATCCTGGTCATGCCTAACATAGCTAACCGGCCATATGAGTTGCCGTACCGTATACAAGTCCAATTCCAATTCTAACAGGATGACATGCTTCTTAGGTCAATACCACGACTCAAAGATGTGTGCTTTTCATTCTCATTGTTCAAGCTGCTGCGGTGTCGATTCGCAGGTTACACAGCTGCTGAGTCTGGCTTTACGAAGGCTGATAATTTCTTATGGCAAGTATTGCTTAAGGACAATGATCATGAAAGGGTACTTGGCGTAATTACAGATGAGCTTTCTTTTCTTCATGATTATTACTATTCATCCCTCCCAATCTCCTATTCTAAGCATTGGCTGCCTATGTTTGGCATCTTTACCTCACTCTTGACTATAAGTTATTGCTTATTTGCTGCTGTAATGGTGGTGTTCGCCATGTTGCTGAACGATTTATCTAGGGAAGGTCAGCTTACGTGCTGGCTTGCGTGCTCCAATGATCTGTACTACTCTTATGGAAGTTTATACTTTGATTTAGTGCCAGTATCTTTACTTCTTGCACTAGTTGTGCTTGCTGAGGCAAGGGATATTGCTTCCTACATATGCTCTAACTGGACCAAAGTAGGCCTCATCTGTCGCTATGTAGTCAACCATGACACTTGGCAGCGATCTCCCAGTATGCAGAAATTTGTTGGCCGTGTGTTGCGATGCAGATGCAAGTTGACGATGAAGCAATGGGACAACAAAATGAACCAGTGCTCAGTATTGGTGCTCCACCCAACAAAAACTCCTGTTGTTCTTCTCATGCGTCTTCTCCGTCTGCCCAACCAAAAGAAGAATGTGAAGGTACCAGCAGTGGTGAAGGCTGCGATCGTCGACGCACTTAGAAGCAACGATGGGCTCCTAAGCAATGGCGCAGCATTTTTGCACCGTAGCCTGCAGGATGGCGGCGGCAACTTCCTCTGGGCTTGCAGTGGCCATGGTACGGCTGACATAATGCTCATGTGGCACATCGCCACAAGCATCCTTGAGGTGAAGCACCCACACCCAGACCCACCGGCTTCTGGCTACAAGATTACCGCTACTCACCTGTCACGCTACTGCGCGTACTTGGTTGCATACGTGCCTGAGCTACTTCCTGACGACGACCCATGGTGCCAGAGCTTGTACAAGGCCGTCAAGAAGGACTCCGAGCGCGTTCTCGCCGGCGGCGTTGAAGCGGAATACGGGAAGCTGGTGTCATTGCTGAGCGAAACATCGGAGCACGAGGTGCTGAAGAAGGGCGTGAGGCTTGTCAAGCAGTTGGTGGAGTATACGGAAAGTGAGGAGACGGCGTGGAGGGTGTTCGCTGAGTTCTGGTCGGAGATGATCTTGTATGTCGCTCCGTCGGACAACCTCAACGGGCACGCGGAGGCGATCGCGCGCGGCGGCGAGCTGATAACGCTTGTCTGGGCGTTGCTGATGCACGCTGGGATTGTCACTAGGCCCAGCGCTGCTGTGGATGCCCCGGCATCTACATCTGTCTGAGTGTGACTACCCACATTGCTCTTATCGTGGTTGGTTTTGCTGCGTTTTATTCTCGTTACTGGTTTTTGCTTCTTGGTTGTGGTGTTTTGTCATGTGAGGCTGTGTGTTTTATCCATTCCAGATATATGCTACTTTTATCATTGATGGTGTGCTTTTTTTACCTCACTAAGTTGAGTATTGTTCCGAGTGTTGTGTAATGTCCCATCCAGAAAAACTTTTGTAATTGGTGAGAGTGATCAATAAACTTGTTTTCTGTTAATGATGAATGCTAATCTTGGAACTTTTTTGTCAAATTAGACAAGTGTTGTCAGAGGTGCATACCAGGTTTCGATCAGAATGATAATAGCAGAACGTAGGTGCATCTCGGTGTTAAGGATGACTGATTCGACATCCGCGTGCCGCGTCGCGTCCGGGCTATTGCGTATTGGGCTGCAGTTGCTGCTTTGCGAAAGTGTGTGAGCTATTGGGCCGATTGGATACTACTATACATGGGTACATTCTTCTCAAATCTTATATATACTAGTTTGACTCTTTTGAGGTGCAATATTACTAACTGAGATCAGGAGAAAATGCCATTTCAAAATAGATTATTACTAAAATAATTAGGGAGTTCTAAAAACTCGCAAGATAAATAACATTCTTAATCTGATCTGAAATAGCTCTTACCTGGTTTTCATCAAGGAGATGATCATGTCATAAATTAACTGATTAAGCTTGATATAGCTGATCTTATGACTGTTACGCTGCGTCCTTATCTATTATTTACTATTATAAAAGAAGGAGTTGGTGGTTGGTCCGGCCTCTCCCACCACCACCCCTTCTGACAAAAAAAAGATAGTCTGACGTGTGGGCCCACCCACCCCTCCAACCGACCGTGCGCCTCAACCGCCCGTGCGCCTCCTCCCCCACGAACCCGTGCACCTCAACCGCTCGTGCGCCTCCTCCCCCATGAACCCGTGCGCCTCCTCCCCCTGATTTCTCCCTCGCCTCCTCCCCCGCCCTCCGCGCCGCCGCCTCCTCCGCCCTCCGCTCGCCGCCACCTCCTCCTCCCTGTGCCACCGCCGCCTCCTCCTCCCCACCTCGCGCCGCCGCCTCCTCCCCTCCCTCCCACCCACGCCGCCGCCTCCTCCCCTCCCTCCCACCCCGCGCCGCCACCGCCACCTCCTCCCCCCACTCCTCCGCTCCGCCTCCATCACCCGCGCTGACGCCATCATCACCGCCTACCGCGACCACTGCGCCTACCTCACTCGCAGCGGGGACATCATCGCTGTCTTCGCCGAGCTCATGGGCCGCCATGACGGGTGCTCCCGAGGCAAGGGCGGCTCCATGCACTTGTACAAGAAGGATGCCAACTTCTACGGTGGGCACGACATCGTCGACGCGCAGGTGCCTCTCGGCTGCGGCCTCGCCTTCACGCAGAGGTATAGGAAAATTCATTACTGGATTTGGTTATTACTGGAAAATTGATCTCATTGTTGTCAACATATTTGATCTCATATGTTGATTAGTTTATTACTGGATTTGGTTGGTCTGTCGAGGGCTGCAATCCATGTTCTGCATTGATTCTACCATTGCGGAGAGGTAATTATGTGACCTTGCCACCATTCTGGGCATAGCGCACTCTGCCTCTTGTGTGATCATTGGTTTGGCGGGCTGCAAAATCACCTTCTCGTGGACTCCCTGTGTTCTTTACTTAATTTGTGATTTCCATGGTTATGCAATTAGGATTCTTTTCCTTTCATTTCATATGTGTTGGCAGCTTGGCATCTACATGAGGAGCTGAATACTATGTTGATTCTTTGATTGTGTCTCTCACTTTATAACTGGTCCATGTAAAATCGGATAGGAACACTTTGATCCTGCTATGAGCGTCCTCTGCAGGTATACAATTCAAGTCTTGATCTTGCTATGAGCGTCCTCTGCAGGTATACAATTCAAGTCTTGAACTTTTCACTAGATTTAGTTATTTAGTCTTAGTGAAATGATATGATCATTAACTGTGCAGGTGTCATCTTGTGATACCGAATCATTGAGACGATGCAGCATGCAGTGATGTGAAATTTTCTGAGTAGAATACCCAAGGTTAGCATGCTGCATTTTTTGATTCCTTGAATTGATTGATCTCGAAAGTGTTTATTGGTCTTATTGTTTTTAACTGGGTAATGGCAATATGCGTTGTTTATGATTGGTCAAGTGGTGCAGCTCATGATAGGTAGCAGGCTAGCTGTAACCAAATGGTATGTGCGTAGGAGAGTTTAGCAAAGTGAGGGCTGCTTCATGGCAAGAGGCTATTGCAAGCACTATGATGCAGTAATTCTAATGCACTATTTGTGTAGAGGTAAACAAATATTCTCTCGTCAGTACTGTTTTAGTATTTTTTTAACAAATATGAACTGATGTACTTTCCTATGTGTCACATTGTATTTCATCTTTTCACTGAATGCCTTATTCACTGCTGTGTAAATTGTAATCATAAGGAGCCTATATTAACAATTTAATACTTTTGTTTAAGCTAATTCAGGCAGTCCATGTTATTGAATTTCTCCAGGATTGTTGCAAGTTGGTTTTCCTCTTAAATATGTTCCTTGATGTAATTAGTTGATGTCTTATGTTGATACTGCATCATATCATCTATTAGACTGTACTGTGGAGTTGTCAAATCCTATAACCATGTATTATTATTTACCTTATCGGCGTATATATTCTTAATTATTCATGATGGAGTTATTTCAGATGAATTATCTTCTGAGAGAGGCTAGGCTTTTTTGCATCAGTACTTTATTCATGTTGTTTTCTCTTATTCCATTGGGCTAATCTTGGCTTAAATGTTGCACTATACACGACAGAATTGATGAGAACATGGATGACACACTGGCTAACGTTGAGGGAGCGCAAGGCTAACTCCTGAAGTACCTCAACAGCATTTCATCAAACAGGTGGCTGATGATGAAGATATTCTTTGTGCTGATGGTTTTCCTCATGATCTTCATATTCTTCGTCGCATGATTCCCCTGTAATGGCGCCCCCATATCTTGCATAGTTGTCTGCTATGCGTAGTATATTCTTTAATTTTTACCAAGCTACACCATGTACACAATTTTCACTTGGATGACAAGCAGCCGTCTAGCCTTCGTGGTCATGTAAATTATATTGGGAGAAGCTCCAGCACTGATCTGTTAGTGTTACTTGTGAGCGGTCATATTTTTACAATATGTTTGATGTACGATTTCATGGCACACAGAAACAGCAATGTTCCAAATCGCTACTTTGTCATTCTCAGCTTGTTTGCCCGGAGGGAGCCAAATCTCTGGATAATAATTCATGACATCTCCTTGGGGTTCCTTGGCAAATATTACTGTAACACACTGAAGTCGTTGTGGAGATCTTGGACAAAATGTGCTGCCCATTCGCAGAACATTGCTATGGACCTTCTGTTTCAGGCCATGCTATTTCTGACTTTCTGACTGTTTCTACGATCTCTGTTACTGTGTAGAGTTAAACAAATATTCTCTCGTCAGTACTGTTTTAGTGTTTTTTGAACAAATATGAACTGATGTACTTTCCTATGTGTCACATCGTATTTCATCTTTTCACCGAATGCCTTATTCACTGCTGTGTAATCATAAGGAGCCTATATTAACAATTTAATACTTTTATTTAAGCTAATTCAAGCAGTCCATGTTATTGAATTTCTCAAGGATTGTTGCAAGTTGGTTTTTCTCTTTGTAGGACCGAAATGGCGACAGAGGGGGGGTGAATGTCGATCTTTAAAAATCGCCCCCAACAAGTATCCTTACTTAAGCTTCTTCTCCAATAGCTATAGGAGCTATGAAGATAGAAAATAAGCCCTCACTGGAAATCACAGAGACAAGGAAAAAACCAGATCCAAACAGAAGCAGTCAAGAAAAATAAAATCAGAGAAAGTCTGACTGCAAGCGGTAGAACCGCTGAGACGAGCGGTAGTACCTCTGAGCGGTAGTACCTCTTTAGGAGCGGTAGTACCTCTGAGCGGTAGTACCTCTCGAGGAGCGGTAGTACCGCACGACGATCGGACTTGTCCGAACGTTTCTTCGCTGCCGATCAGACTGGTCCGAACAAAACCGGCAGTACTGCTAGGACGAGCGGTAGTACCTCTGAGCGGTAGTACCTCTCGAGGAGCGGTAGTACCTCTCGAGAAAATCAGCAAACTGGATTTTCAGAAAAACTGAGAAATTCGCAAGATTCTTGGATTCTTGGCTTGGGAAACTTTGAGGATAGCTAGGGAACACTCCCAGAAGAATAAGCCAAGAGCCAAAATCGAGAAAACCACTACAAGAAACAAGAATTTCAGATTTGGGTAAAAATCTGAAATTTTGCCCGAGCTGAGCCAAACATCAAATTGCTCCCAAACCGTTGATCCTTTGGCTATGAAATTTTGAGGGTAGCTAATTAATAGCCTCTGGACTCTCCATACCAAATTTCAAGCCATCTCAACAAGGGAATCAAGAGCAGCTCCAAACCCTAGAAACTGAGTTCATGAACAGAGGAAGGCCAAAACTGAAATCTGAGAATTAAACCAAGTTTGCTCTTCGGGAAATCGATCAAATGATCTTGTGGCACTAACCCATCATAGAGCAACCCATTTTGGTCCTTCCCAACAAACAAGAACTCAAAGATCAAAAAGCTCAGAAAACAACCAAATGGAGTAACGAAGAACAGAGAGAGCACGAACAGAAGAAAACTTCAGATTCTCATTCCAAAACAAAAGAAATACAGAGGAGTCCCGATACGCATGTACATTAGAACAAGATGAAGGATTACATGACTCTCAATCCCTTTCCAATCTCTCAATCCTCAACCATGAATGCTTGGATGGGATGAAGAACTCTCTGTTCTATCTAGAACCCATCGATGAAGGACAGAGGGAGCACGACTCTGCCTCTCCAACCACTAAAGACTAAAGGAAAACCACCTCCTAAAGCCTCTTTTGACTAGGGCTAACCCTAATTCCCTCCAAGTGCTCAAGTGGGCATGCAGCCACCAACCTCTATTTATAGCCTCCGGCTAACGGGTTTCCGTCCCGTTACGCCCGCTAAATCCAACGGAGCCCGCTCCCGCTTGTGCAGCCACGCGAATTTCCCGTTTCGCCCCTCCTGCACCTTCCGGGAAGCTTCCGCGCTCCTTGTCTCGCACGCCTCGCAACCACCTCGAGTCCACGTCGTCCTCGACACCTCCCGACTGTTTTGACCTCAGCGCCACCTGCGCCTAGTCCAGTCCTCCGTGTCTCGCCACGACTCCACTCGACGTCCTGCAGCCACACAGACAAGAAAACACGTTAAATAGCACCGCTCGATACATGAAAGCGTAAATACCATCATACTTACCACAAATGAAGTCCAAACCTGTCAAATCAAAGAATCAGCGTCCTAATCCCATATGACCAAGTTTGACCAAAGTCCGACCGAGCCCATTGCACCACGCAACGTCAAGGTCCGAACAACCCAAACCAAACTCGACTATCCTAAACCCTTGTCAATTACTCATCATTCACATGGAGTCACGACCACTGGTCTCTCAATCTCCCCTTGATGAGTATATTGACAAACTCAAAAAGCATGAAGTTGAGTTTGATTTTGAAGAAGAATCCAACATGGTCCAAAGAAGAGAATGAAGCTAATGACCATGTCGATGAAGGAACACTAGAGCAACAACTGAAAGAGCAAATTGATCTCCAAAGCTCTAAACTGTTCCCAATGCACTTTTTCTTCTCTATTCTCCCCCTTTTGGCAATAAACACATCAAGATGCAATAGAGAGAATATGACATGTCAATGGATGAATATGGCTGAAGTTTGTTTATTTAAGCATTTAGAGCCATGAGAATTATCCATATTGACCATAATGTAATACACCAAGCCATAACTCAATAAAACGCTATCTAGATCATGACAACATATATATAAACCAGCTAGAGCACATAGATGACAATCTGAAATGAAATGCATTTAGTGAGCAAGTCAAGTCATCAATGAGCAAAGTCTAACTAGAGATATCCAAGGATGATGCAGGCCATGTCAATAAGCTAAGCGGAAACAAGAAGCTAGTGTTGAGTCAATTAGAGTGCTACAAGCTCAAGAGTTTATCATTTGGTTAAGCACTTTTCATCTTTAGGTGATTAAGCAAATCTTGCACATTTGACATATTTTCTTTTAAAGCTTATAGCTGATTCCAACCAAAAATTTTATCATGTGCTAGATCTCAAGCCTTATGCGACTACTCCAAGCGAGAAGCTTAAGAAGATAGTCCAGGTCATCCAAAACTCCCCCTGAGTTCATGCCTAGTGCAATGGCAAGCCGTCTCATGAGAAAGAATTGGTGAAATCAGTTTTTCACATAAAAAGAAATCCTTTGCTTTTTAACAGATTGTGCTAACTCATGATGTATCAAGATGCTAAAATAGCTCAATCTAAGATTCAACCTAGATTCAAGACTCAACTCACCTATTTGACATGGCATGAATCATAAAGGGATAGCTCAAGTAAGACTAATCTCGAGTGCTAACATGACAAGTTTTAAGTTGAGCAATTTTAATTAACTTATCATGGCGAAAGCTAGTCTACACATATGAAGTCATGATAAATCTAGCAAGCTAAGCACAAGTCATGGCAAGGTGTAAAGCATTGAAGCATGTCATAACAGATAATAATCAAGGCTCAATGCAGATTGATTATAATGCTAGAATGCTGAAAATGCAAGAAAGTACAGCTCTCCTCAACATTAGATGCAACTTTTAGTTCAAGTTGAGTTATGTCAAAATTAAGCTTGAAGCTCCCAAATGAACTCCCCAACCAAAGCAATAAAATCGAGAAGTCGGCAAAGAAAACCAAACAGCAAATCCTTAAAGCATAGAAAAGATATAGAAGCAACTATGGCTTAAACTGACTCTCATCTACCCCAAATGACTCCAGGACTAACAGCTGATCGTCGAACACACACTAGAGAGCAAACACGTACCCTGTCTACCCGAGGGTGGCCCAACCCTCACTAGAACCTACAAGAAGTGAGTGAGCTCAACCTAGTGAGATAAGAAATAGCTACTCCTGGAAGCACAAGATAAGAGTAAGAAGTCTAAGCAACTCAACACAAGAAATACTCTAACCTATGCTAGAAGGACTTAACCCAATGCACCCGCAAATGCAATGCAAATGAAATGAGACAGAAGCATAATTAATATAATAAAGCGAGAAAGCCCAAGCTCCCCTTACTACAAATCGTAAGGACAAACCACCCCAAGCTCTCCCAGAGCTGAAAACCTCGAATCGTCCAAAGGCTTGGTGAAGATATCACCAACCGGTGGTCACTCTCTACAAACCGAGCACTATGTCACCCTTCTCTACATGGTCTCTAAGAAAGTGGAAGCGAATATCAATATGCTTGGTCCGAGAGTGCTGCACCGGGTTCTTAGCAATGTTGATAGCGGGCGTGTTATCACAAAAGAGTGAAACACCGTCTAAGGCTAACCCAAAGTCCCGCAGGTCGAAACCATCAAAGTACTGGCTGCAAAGAATCGGCGGCAGCAACGTGCTCGGCCTCTGCAGTGGATCGCAACACCGGATCGCTTCCTCAAGACCAGAAACGAGAAGTGCCAATGAACGGCAGTGCCGGAAGTGCTCTTCCTATCTATCCTATAGCCAGCAAAGTCTGCATCCGAAAAGGCTCTCAAGGAAAGACAGGATGAAGAAGAGTACCAGATACCATAGTCAATGTTAGCTCGAAGGTACCGAAGATGCGCTTCACTTTGGCGGTGAGATACGCGAGAGAAGCTCAAACGAGCACACAGACACACGGAGAAGTGTATGTCTGGTCTCGAGGCAGTGAGGTAAAGAAGGGAGCCGATCATACTTTTGAATTCTTTCTGATCAACTAGCTCGCCATCCTCATCTGGGTCAAGATAGGCTGTAGAAGCCATGGGAGTCGACACAGGCTTACCATCGCTCATGTCGAAGCGTCTCAGGAGGTCACGAGTGTACTTTCCTTGATAAAGAAATGTACCCTCCTGAGACTTCTTGATTTGGAAGCCAATGAAGAAGGTCAACTCCCCCATCATACTCATCTCAAACTCGGTGCTCATGACATCCGAGAACTGTGAAACCAGAGTATGGGAAGAGCCGCCAAAGATAATGTCATCGACATAGATTTGGACGAAAGAGAAAAGTCGATGCCATGCCGGCGGATGAACAAGGTCTTGTCAACTTTACCTATCTCAAAACCACGACTCAACAAGTAGGACTTAAGCCTCTCATACCAAGCTCTGGGGGCCTGCTTAAGTCCATACAACGCTTTGGAAAACTTGAAGACATGGTGTGGGTATTTGGGGTTCTCGAAACCAGAGGTCAGTTTGGACGTAGACCTCTTCCTCAATAAAGCCATTGAGAAAGGCACTCTTGACGTCCATCTGGTAAAGCTTGAAACCTTTAGAAGTCTGCAAAGGCAAGCGAGATTCTAATGGCTTCAAGTCTAGCTACAGGGCAAAGGTCTCCTCGAAATCTAGACCCTCAACCTGGGAGAACCCCTAAGCTACCAGTCTAGCCTTGTTTCGAATAACCACTCCATCCTCGCTCTGCTTGTTCTTGAACACCCACTTGGTCCCAATTATATTGTGACCTCGTGGGGGCTCGACAAGCGACCAGACCTTGTTCCTCTCGAAGTTTTCTAGCTCCTCATGCATGGCATTGACCCAAGACTCATTAGAAAGAGCATGAGAAACATCCTTGGGCTCAAAGGAGGCAATGAAAGCAGAATGGAGACAGAATTGAGATAAGCCAGATTTTGAGCGGGTGACACGCTCGAAAAGGTCTCCAATAATCTGCTCGGAGGATGAGCTTTCAATGTGTCTAGGAGGACTGGATGAGATGAAGAAGTGGCCTCTACCTCATGAGCGAGAAGAGGTAGGAACAGAGCCACTAGCTCCGTAAGAGCGGAGGCAGAGGTGATCACCTCGAGGTGCGGTGGAAGACGGTACCTCAAGGGGTGGATGAAGGACTGGATCGGGTAGACAACCCTCATCTCCATCATCTTCATCATCCATGAAGATGGGCTCAGATCGCTCTAAAGAACTCGAGATATCGGACCTAGTCCTGGGTCGCCTCATCAAAGTAACCTCGCAGTCTCTACCATCTTACTAGACTCAGCCCAAACCCGATAAGCCCGCGAAGAAGGCGAGTAACCTAGAAAGATCCCATCACAAGAGCGTGACTCAAACTTGTCTAGGTTCCCGGACTTCAAAATAAAACACTTACAACCAAATACGCGAAAATGAGAAACACTGGGCTTTCGCCCGTATCTCAACTCATAAGAAGTGCGGTGCAAGTGTGCCCTAAGAAATACTCGATTTGAGACATGGCACGCAGTAGCTATAGCCTCAGCCCAAAACTTCCGCGGTGTAGAGTACTCATCAAGCATCGTCCTGGCCATCTCGACCAAGGTACGGTTCTTCCTCTCCACAAGGCCATTTTGTTGTGGGACGTGCGGAGAAGAGAACTGGTGCTCTACATCTGTCTCACCACAGAAACTCTCAAAGTAGGAATTCTTCAACTCCGTGCCATTGTCACTGCGGATCGCTCGTAAGGCACCCGGGAGCTCGGCGAAAGCCTACTAAAAGACCTTGAAATGGCTAAACGTCTCATCCTTCGAGGCTAAGAAAAACACCCAAGAGAACCTCGAATAGTCATCGACCACGACAAGAACATACCACTTCCCTCCTGCTGACTGCACTCGAGCTGGCCCAATGGTGTCCATGTGGAGCAGCTGTCCCGGTGCATCGGTTATCGTAACTGTGACCGGAGGATGAGAAGCGGCAACCATCTTGCCGTGCCGGCATGGAGCGCAAACTAGATCTTTGACCATCTTGAGTTTCGGCAGACCACGAATGAGGTCGTGACCGCTAACTCTAGTCAAATGGTCAAATCCGATGTGACCAAGTCTCCTATGCCAGAAAGTCAGATCGCGGGACTCTGAAGCAACCAAACACCGGAGAGGATCACCAGAAGACTCAGAAAAATCAGCACGAAAGATCCTCCCATAACGAAATCTCGCAAACCGGACTACCCAAGAGTCAAGAATTTTGCAATTGTTTTTCTTGAAGCTCACCTCATAACCGTCATCGGTAAGCTGAGAAACCGAAAGCAAATTATACCGCAGCTTACTAACCAATGCAACATCCCTCAAAAGAAATGAATCATTAACACGTACTGTACCTTTGGCGATGACACGCCCAGATGAAGCATCTCCGAAGGTGATCGTCTCATCACCTGGAGCACGGGCTAGGGAAGAGAACCAACGAGAGTCTCCGGTCATGTGCCGTGAGCACCCGGAGTCTACGAGCCAAACCTCTCCCTTCCCTGCCCGGCGAGCCTGAGTCAAACAGAGAGTAAAGTCTCAGTACTAGGGTAAATCAAGAGTGATTTTGGCACCCAATACCGAACAACACGTCGAGCAGATGAAGTAGTCAAGCACGACTGCCTCTATCTACCCTACGCTCTCTACCACTCACCAAGCCAGAAGGTCTACGTGTAGACCCGAAGCTGTTGCTGGGTCCGACTGCTACGGGAAAGCGAGTCGGCACACCGGCAACATGCTGATCGGGCCGCGGGTAGCTATCTCGACGGGGGAAACGAGATCTACCCTCAGGACGGCGGAAGTCACGACCAGGAGCAGCATGAGGACGAAAACCAGAAGACTCAGAAAAACCAAGTCCTCGATGCTGCCCAAACCCATCAAGAAAAGCAGTCCTAGATCTCGTGCTGGTCTCAGGTGCACCCAAGGTCTGGGGCTGACCCTGAATACGCCTAAGTGTCTCAGCACGGTCTCTACACGCAATCCTGACGCGCCTGAAGCATCTCTCGACCGAGTGCCTATCCTTCTGACAGAAGGTGCAGTGGTACTTCACCTTCTGAGAGGTGGAAGTAGCACCAAGAGGCTTCGCCTTCTAAGAGGCCAAAGCAGCAGGTGAAATCACCTTGCTGTCAGAAATCCCCTGGACAAACCCCGCTGATTTGAATTTGACCTCATCAGATCTGGGCTCGACCTCGATCGCACCACCTACTATGGGTCTAAGAATAGCAGGTGGATGCTTCCTCATGTTCTCATAAAAATCGTATCCTAGACCTTGATTAAATCTGCAAATTTTAAACTGGTCTAGAATAAGATTAAGCTTCTTCTTGCCGCCTACAAATCTCTCGAGAGTGTTCATAAGATACTGACACTCCCGAAAGAGAGAGGTGCAAGAAGAGCAGGGGGAAGAGGGAATAGCAGGAGGTAAGGGAGCAGATGAAGAACCAACAGCAGAGGAACGAATGGCTTGTGCACGCACACCCGACTCGAATGGACAATCTTATCGCTAGCAGGTTGGTTCGCGTCACTAGGCGTCTCTACCTTACCCTGGGGCTTCTCCCCCTCCGCAGCAATCACATCACAATCTGTTGATGGCTTCTCTAGTAGATCCTTAGTTAGCTTCACACATTTATCATTCAAAGCAACGAGTTCAAGTTTTAGTTTGTCACAACTAATGCATGGTGAGCTAACAGGGTCCTTAGTCGCAAACTGAGCCAACTTCCTATCATGATCAATCATATCTTGAAACTGTTTGGAGACAGCTTCAAGTTCAGCAGTTAACTTAGGACAGTTCAAGTATGAATCAATCGGCTCAAGTAAAGAAACTTGTAGTTCAGCAATTTTATGATCTGCCCGTTTTAAGTTCATCTTCAAGTTATTGCAATTTTCACAGGACTCGGGCAGATCAAGAAGCATGGCATAAGGTCCTCTAGCAAAGAATGTCCTTAACCTCACATGAGGCGGAGAAGTAGTCTCATCGGTAGTAAGTAGGGTAACAGCCATCCTACTCAACTCTAACTCAGCAAGCAGACTAACATTCTCCACCTTAACAACATCAAGCTCGGAGGACACACTATCATGCGAGGTCCTTAGTTTCTCCAAATCACCCAAAGAAAGCACAAAGATGTATCACAATCGTCACGGGAGGAGCAGATGTAAGTGAAGTAAGCTCCGTGACGTCTGTCTACTTCCTTCTCTAACTCGGTACACCTAGCCCTAGCTCTAGCATGAAAACCTCCTAGCTTAAGAAATGCTTGATTGAGCTGGTCGTAGGTGGGGCATACCTCGTCCGAGTCGGAGTACAGCTCGCTGTCGCTGAGTTCGCCCTCGAGGGCCATGAAGCACATGCCGGAGAAGTCGTCGCCGCCATCCTTGGGCTCTTGGTCACCCGTCCCGTCGTCGTCGCTCCATCCCTCCACCTCGCTGAGGTTGAGGTCGTCGAAGGCGGTGAGAACTTCTTGGCCTTCCCGAAGTTGCGGAACTTCTTCTTTCCCGAGCAGTCTTTGAAGGCTTCGTGTTGCGGTTCTTGTCGGTGTAGTCGTTCTTGCCCGAACCGCCGTAGTCACCTTTACCCTTCCCAAGCTTGGGGCAGTTTGCTCGGATGTGGTTGGGGCCACCACACTCAAAGCAGATGACTGGTCCTCCTCTCTTCTCGCTCTCCTACCCTTGTAGGCATGGGAAAACCTTCGGCTAGGTGGGCCACCGATCATCCGCAAGTCGCTCTAACGATCATCGCTTATGTCACGAGAGCAGCAAGGGAGAAACCGCAAGAAGACTCGTAAGAGAGATCGGTTGAATCGATCGGTGACCAAAGCCATCGACTGTGACTTCGACCTACGAGAGACAACGTCAATCTCGTGAGTCTTGAGGCGCGAGTACAGCGCGTCAAGAGTCAAGGTCGAGAGGTCTGTCGTGTCTTTGATGGTGGTCACTTTCATCTCCCACACACGCAGATCGAGTGCCGCGAGCATCTGACGAGCGTTGTCCGAGTCGGAGTATGTGAGACCGACCGCTCAGAGGTTGCTCAAGATTTTGTGAAATCACGAAAAGCACTCGTCCAGGGACTCACCAGCAAGCATCTCGAATTTGTTGTATTCGCGCTTGAACTGGTCCTGTCGAACCGTCTTAATCTGGGTGGTGCCCTCATGGTATGCATCGAGGGTCACCCAGATGTCGTAGGCGGACGACAGGTGAGATATGCGGTCAAACTCGCTACAACTCAAACCCTGGATGATGATGTTCCTTGCCTTTGCATTTGCCTCAACATCAGCCATGTTCCGGCATTGATGTTCTCATCGGCAGGAACAACAAACCGACCTTGACCTTGCGCCGATGGCATACCCCGAGCTCGGATGTATGTTTCCATTCGGCTCTTCCGAAGGGTAATCGATGCCATCAAAACGGCGGCTTGGTCGAGTACTTGTCCGTCGCCATGGCTCTTGAGACCGGTTAAGATCTATTGAAAAGAGCTAACCGCTCGATACCAATTGTAGGACCGAAATGGCGACAGAGGGGGTGAATGTCGATCTTTAAAAATCGCCCCAACAAGTATCCTTACTTAAGCTTCTTCTCCAATAGCTATGGGAGCTATGAAGATAGAAAATATGCCCTCACTGGAAATCACAGAGACAAGGAAAAAACCAGATCCAAACAGAAGCAGTCAAGAAAAATAAAATTAGAGAAAGTCTGACTGCAAGCGGTAGAACCGCTGAGACGAGCGGTAGTACCTCTTTAGGAGCGGTAGTACCTCTGAGCGGTAGTACCTCTCGAGGAGCGGTAGTACCGCACGACGATCGGACTTGTCCGAACGTTTCTTCGCTGCCGATCAGACTGGTCCGAACAAAACCGGTAGTACTGCTAGGACGAGCGGTAGTACCTCTCGAGGAGCGGTAGTACCTCTCGAGAAAATCAGCAAACTGGATTTTCAGAAAAATTGAGAAATTCGCAAGATTCTTGGATTCTTGGCTTGGGAAACTTTGAGGATAGCTAGGGAACACTCCCAGAAGAATAAGCCAAGAGCCAAAATCGAGAAAACCACTACAAGAAACAAGAATTTCAGATTTGGGTAAAAATCTGAAATTTTGCCCGAGCTGAGCCAAACATCAAATTGCTCCCAAACCGTTGATCCTTTGGCTATGAAATTTTGAGGGTAGCTAATTAATAGCCTCTGGACTCTCCATACCAAATTTCAAGCCATCTCAACAAGGGAATCAAGAGCAGCTCCAAACCCTAGAAACTGAGTTCATGAACAGAGGAAGGCCAAAACTGAAATCTGAGAATTAAACCAAGTTTGCTCTTCGGGAAATCGATCAAATGATCTTGTGGCACTAACCCATCATAGAGCAACCCATTTTGGTCCTTCCCAACAAACAAGAACTCAAAGATCAAAAGCTCGAAAAACAACCAAATGGAGCAACGAAGAACAGAGAGAGCACGAATGTAAGAAAACTTCAGATTCTCATTCCAAAACAAAAGAAATACAGAGGAGTCCCGATACGCATGTACATTAGAACAAGATGAAGGATTACATGACTCTCAATCCCTTTCCAATCTCTCAATCCTCAACCATGAATGCTTGGATGGGATGAAGAACTCTCTGTTCTATCTAGAACCCATCGATGAAGGACAGAGGGAGCACGACTCTGCCTCTCCAACCACTAAAGACTAAAGGAAAACCACCTCCTAAAGCCTCTTTTGACTAGGGCTAACCCTAATTCCCTCCAAGTGCTCAAGTGGGCATGCAGCCACCAACCTCTATTTATAGCCTCCGGCTAACGGGTTTCTGTCCCGTTACGCCCGCTAAATCCAACGGAGCCCGCTCCCGCTTGTGCAGCCACGCGAATTTCCCGTTTCGCCCCTCCTGCACCTTCCGGGAAGCTTCCGCGCTCCTTGTCTCGCACGCCTCGCAACCACCTCGAGTCCACGTCGTCCTCGACACCTCCCGATCGCTTCGACCTCGGCGCCACTGCGCCTAGTCCAGCCTCCGTGTCTCGCCACGACTCCACTCGACGCCCCGCAGCCACACGGACAAGAAAACACGTCAAATAGCACCGCTCGATACATGAAAGCGTAAATACCATCATACTTACCACAAATGAAGTCCAAACATGTCAAATCAAAGAATCAGCGTCCTAATCCCATATGACCAAGTTTGACCAAAGTCCGACCGAGCCCATTGCACCACGCAACATCAAGGTCCGAACAACCCAAACCAAACTCGACTATTCTAAACCCTTGTCAATTACTCATCATTCACATGGAGTCACGACCACATGGATTTGTTTCTCAAAAAAAAATCTTAAGGCAGTGTTTTAATTTTCTGGTTGGTGTCTTTTTTCTTCCTTATTACACCCACCTACTTTCGGCTAATTATTCAATTATTAGGAGGCACCTGCATGTTCTCCTTTCTCATAGAAAGGATTAGTTGCAGGGTTTATGATGGATTTACCTAATGAGAAGATCAAGAAAGAATGTTATCACATGTAGATCTATTTATTCTCTTTCGTATAATTTAAGGAATTAAGATTAAGTTGTCAATTTGCAGAAGAAACTGAAGCCAAGCAAAACTGAAAAATCTTGTACTTTGCTCACATGTCAATCTATAGTTCTTTGTTTTTTTTTGAATATAGTATGTTTCTTGCTTAAAAAATGTTGATATGTCCTCAAGGTAGCAATAGGTATTTGTCATTTGCTCTTAGAAAGAATAAAGTTCTATTTTACTTTGTGTTTATTCCATTGGTTTTAATGCTTTTGCTCTTGGATCTGTGTTACGTTTTGTTGAAGTTGTTTTGCACTCCAATTTAAGAATAATCATTTGATTTTTACAAGAGCAACAATCATTCCTATCATATTTGTGATGTGGATTGAACTAATTGAGGAAGATGTAGGGATAGCTTCCACAAAATGATGGCAACTTATATACTATAGAGGCAGTGTACAGTCAAACCCTTTTAATTGCCTACGTTTAATTCTCTATCTAAATGATGTATGTTAAATCTAATCACTAAATCATCATTGATGTTAAATACATTCATATGCTGTCTTTTATGTTTCCGTTGCAACGCACGGGCACCTTACTCGTACTATTATAAAAGGAAGAGTTAGTAGTTGTACGTCCATTCTCCTTCAACCGCTCTATTCACTCAACTTCTCACCATTTTCACTTTCCAATCGATCAAAACAACTCTCTTCTATAGCATAATTCTCTATATATTCAATGAATTATGTTGTAACGCACGAGTACGTAACTAGTACTAAATGAAGTTCCTGTTTCAAACAACGATAACTTCTGATTTTTTACTTTCAAAAATTAAAAACCATTTAAAACACATTGATTTTTAGCACGATTTTTTTGTTTGATTACCTATAGAGATATGATAGTATATTTTATTTTTTCTTTAATTAAATACCTTAAAAACTAATAGTTACAGTAATATAATTTTAATAAAAAATCAAGAACCTTGGAAACAGATCCTAAAGTTGCGACGACTCTCGAGTCAATTCCTAACGAGTACTAATCAACAAGCCAAACACAGGAGGTATACAGAGAACCAACTATGCACGGCAACTCACGGTATGGTCGCGCGTCCTTGTCGTCGACGATTTGGACGCATACGAATTATAACGCCCAACAGCCAGGAACCCGGGGCTAGTCACCGCAGGCATGCGGATAGATTGGACTCGGAAGAGTGGACGACTGAACTTGTAATGGGCAAGGTTCTTGGTAATATTACAGACCGATTCATGATAAGAACTATTTGTGAAGTTACAGATGATTTATAATGAGAATTGTTTATGATACTCATGTACCATCTGTGATATTATCTCTTTACATATAGTTTTTAGCATCGGCAACAACACAGATGATCTCTAAACAAAAACCGTCTGTATTTGTATTTAACTCAAACGTTTTTAGAGAATCGTCTGTGATATACTGTCTAATATTAGGCTATTTGTAGCAGTTTCTCCTTCTAAACTGAAGCTTTAGCCAAGCACGTAGTGGTTGGACAAAAGGATGCCCGTCGACCACGAGAAGCCGACGTACGCCGTGTCCGTCACAACGGACGAAAGGTTAGGCCCTCGAAGACAGCAGTGGCTTCTTTGGCTTGCTCAACTTGACAAGAGCCATGGTCACATTGAGCTAAATGGTTTGACCATGGTACGCCACCCACACCTGATTGGCGAATTTTTTGTACGGATAATCCATTTTTTACTCCAAATTACAGAAATATACCCGCGGAAATTTTTTTTACAAAAATAGGCTCCAGTCGCCTAATGGTTGGGCGACTGGAGCCTTTCACCCAACCAGACTGCGACACCTGGAGAGTCTACCAACCGTTCGGTGATTAACTGTAGTCGCCCCACCGTTGGGCGACTGAAATTCAGTCGCCGAACGGTAGGGCGACTGCGGGTGAGATATAAACCGCGCTCGGCCACCGACGAACTTCGCACTGTTTTCATTTGGCCGCGCAGCGCAGAGAAGAGAGGGCCGCGCAGAGGAAGAAGGGAGAAGAGAAGGGGAAAGAAGGAGAGGGAGAGGAGGAGAAGAGGAGGGGGAGAGAAAGAGAGGGAGAGGAGGAGAAGAGGAGAGGGAGTGCGCGGTTTTCAGGTATTTTTTTGTGTTATATTTTTTGTTAGTGTAGAACATTAGTTTAGAAATTTAGTTTAGAAAATTAACGTAGAAATTTAGTTTAGGAATTTAATTTTCAAATATAGTTTAGAAATATAGTTTAGAAAATTAGTTTAGAAAATGTAGTTTAGAAATTTAGTTTAGAAATTAAATTCAGAAATCTAATTTAGAAATTTAATTTTCAAATTTTGTTTAGTAAATATAGTTTAGAAATTTAGTTTAGAAAATTTGGTTTATAAATTTTGCATACCATTTGTAATGCATTATTGTAGAAAATATAGTATTTAAATGTACATGTACAAAATTTAATGTTGAAATTATTGTACAAATTTAGATGTAGAAAATTTAGTTTACAAATTTAGATGTAGAAATTTAGATGTACAAAATTTAATGTTGAAATTATTGTACAAATTTAGATGTAGAAAATTTAGTGTTCAAATTTAGATGTAGAACGTTTAGTGTAGAAATTTAGATGTACAAAATTTAATGTAGAAATTATTGTACAAATTTAGATGTAGAAAATTTAGTGTACAAATTTAGATGTAGAAAGTTTAATGTAGAAATTTAGATGTACAAAATTTAATGTTGAAATTATTGTACAAATTTAGATGTACAAAATTTAATGTTGAAATTATTGTACAAATTTAGATGTAGAAAATTTAGTGTACAAATTTAGATATAGAAAATTTAGTGTAGAAATTTAGATGTACAAAATTTAATGTTGAAATTATTGTACAAATTTTGCAGGTATGACTCGTGCTGGACGTGACTCCGAGTGGCGGTACGCGCTGTTGGACGAGCACGTGGACCGCTCTCATCGCGCTTCCCGTCTAGTGCTGCCACCGGGGAGCACGGACGAGCCGCCTGAGCTGGGAGTGGTCCGGACACGCACACCTCGCGTGGCCTGGGGACTCGACCCTCGTTGGACTGCCAGGTTTGCACTACTCCAACGTTTAGTGCGACCGTAAGTTCATTCCGTGCTGACCTTCACTTTGTTTGCAGGCTACGGGATGCCGGGCTACTCCCTCTTGCCCGGATGGTGCAGGCCACGGAGGAGGATGGAGCCGCCTTGGCCGAGGGCGGGGACGAGGCAGGCGGGGAGCGATCACGACGCTTCCCGTTCGACCGTTCCCTGTTGACGACTTTGGTGGACCATTGGCGGCCCGAGACGCACACTTTCCACCTCCCATTCGGGGAGATGACGCCGACCCTGCAGGATGTGTCCCTGCTCCTTGGCCTTCCGATCGCGGGAGGCGCTGCCTTCCTACCGGAGGCCCCGGCCGACTGGCGCGCTGACCTGCTCGGCAGATTCGAGGGTGTCGTTGCACCGGCCGACGACCACCACATGTTCGGAGAGGATCAGACCCATGGGCCGACGCTGAGGTGGCTCGCACAGTACCGGGTACGTGGTTTTTACAATCGATCGTGCCGTCGAAGCTCTTATTTGTGGTATTACGTACTAATAACAACTTGTTTGCATTCAGGTGGAGCGCATGGATCCACAGGCAGACGATCACCAGGTGTCGCGCCACTTGGAGGCGTACGTGCTGTGGCTGTTTGGTTGGGTACTTTTCACCACCAGCCACGGCAACTCGGTGGATGCGCGCCTTATCGCTTATGCGAGGGCGATCGCTGACGGTGAGCCCCACCAGGTCAGCTGGGGATCGGCCGTACTTGCCGCGACGTACCGCGCCCTGTGCGATGCGTGCATGAGGATCAAGGCGAACTCGATCCTCACGGGCTGTCTCCTGCTGCTGCAGTTGTAGTCGTTCGAGCGCTTGAGCCTCGGACGACCTGTGCTAGACGACATGGGTCTGTATGGGCCCGAGATGTATCCAGGGGGAGACATCGACTGGCCGACGATGGGTTCTCTCTGGTGCCGTCGTCGAGTAAGTATTATCACAGTCAACTATTTCTTTCTTATTGACGATCGTCATTCTAAACAACTTGTCTTTCTTGCAGGTACAGTTCGTGCACGTGCAGGTCACGCGGGCGTACCGGCCCTTTGTGGAGAAGCTCGACCGCATCACAGCCGACGACGTGCGCTGGGAGCCGTACGCAGATACGGCAGTGCAGGCCCGTGCTCCTGGCGGGCTGTCCTCACTTTGCTGGCGTGACCGGGCTTTCTGGCTCACCCGCCGGAAGCTCGTGTACTACATCTACGTGGAGGACTACGCACCCCAGCGGGTCATGTGGCAGTTCAAGCTACGGCAGCCGCTTCCCGTACCAGTCGGACCATTGCTTCCGCGGCACGTGCACGGGTGAGTGATCGTTTGTGCTAAATATGTACATACTTACTACTGCATTCGTAAGTATCTCACATTACGTAATGGTTCTATACGCAGGCACAGCGCGAAGGGAGTGAAAAGAGGCACGGACTGGTCGACGAAGATGAAGCCCTGGGTCGAGCAGTGGGAGGGTGCGCTCGACGACCGCGTGGAGGAGGACCACCCACACGACAGCACGGACTACGCAGAGTACCTGCGCTGGTACCAGGCGCGGACACGTACCAGGCTGGTACATGTCGTAGACCCGCCTGCCACACACGTCGCCGCTCCGACAGACACGTACCCCGCGCACCTCGCGCGTGACGCTCACATCGCGGTACGTTACATGTAATTTCAAATATTCTTAAATGGCAATGTCGTTTCGATGATGGACCATTTTATGTCTTTGTGTCCAGGCTGATGTCGGTGCTGCCCTATGGCACGAGTCCACCACAATACTGCAGAGGGTTGCCAATGGTGCGGAGCTGACCCACGAGGAGGGTGTCACTTTGTACGCCGGATGGAGGCCACGTGTAGACGTGTTGTTAGCCTGCTGTCCTGCACGAGGCTACATGCGGTCTCTACACCCACGCCCAGCGCTCCGGCTGGTCGTCCACCAGTGCCACCCCGATCAGCGTGGCACTACTCCGGAGATAGTACGTGACACGTCCTATACCACCTCACCCGGAGCAGCCAGGGGGTTCAGCCTGGCAACGGCCTCCTACACCAGTTCACTTCACGCCTCCTACGCACACCCCTGGCTTCCACACATAGGGGGTGTACGCCCCTCCTCCTACCTCGATGGCGCCAGCTACGGGTACGCATCGTCTTATATCGTGTTTATCCGAAGACGACATACAACGAACTAACGATATTACTATTGCAGGTGCTTACCAGCAGCACGGCGTCTCCCCGGGGCACGACGATGTGGACCAGTTTTTTGTGGACTGGTCCGGGCAGTTCTCTGACGCAGCACTAGAGGTTCTCTCTGGCAGTGCCCTCCCCGGTGCACCGGAGGCCACACAACCAGAGGTGCAGCTGACTCCACCAGCGCAGGGGCGGGATAGACACCCTCCTGCTCGGTTTACTTTTTCGGATCGTCCTAACCCATTGCACCGGAGGAGGGCCAAGCGGGGACGTATGGGAGGACGCGGGCGCGGTGACGGGGCACACCAGGCTGGCGAGTGAGGGGTGCTGCGGAGGCTATATTATGCAATGAAAAAATACGTGGCATGTTACTAACAGTTATATTATTAAGTTTTTTTAAATTCAAACAAGTCTATCGATCGTTCTCCCATTAATCTTTAATAAAAAAAAGTTTCTAATATAACATTACATAATATAACAAGTCTATCATATATTGTATGTTACAAACCTACAATATAACATAAACTTTAATAACAACGGGGGATCCATGCAGTCGCCGTCCCATTAGGCGACTGCATGCAAGTCGTCCAATGGGAAAGCGACTACATGCGAATCGCCGTTCGGAAGCGCGACTGGATGAAATCGCCCCAGCGTGCGGCGACAGATATTGTGTCGCGGTCTGGTTGGGCGAAAGGCTCCAGTCGCCCAACCATTAGGCGACTGGAGCCTATTTTTGTAAAAAAAATTTCCGCGGGTATATTTATGTAATTTTGAATAAACAATGGATTATCCGTACAAAAAAAATCCCTGATTGGCCTTCCTGCTATACGAGCACATGTCCCTTATCATATTGTTGACATAGAAAAGATCATAAAGCACAAACAAAACAACATCTAATGGACAAAAAATTAAGTGCTCACAAACCAAAACACTTGAGTGCCATTTAGTAGAACCCTTTAATTATATATCAGATAGATATATTTGTTAAAAGTTGTGAAAGTACATAATTATCAAATTATTTTTTGATGACAAATCCGATAATATCATTTAAACGTGACCAATCTAGAATTTGTAAAAATACTATTGGTCAAACATTACAAAGTTTGACCTATTAAAATCAACAGTATCAAATATTTGAGAACTGCTGAGGTACTCTACATATATGCTATGCTGGTATCTTCTCTTTCCAGTCTGTGTACACTAAATTTCAGGGGGCATGTAGGATCGTCAATGGCAATCAGAGGGGGGTGAATGATTGACACGTCTAGCGGAACCTTTTCAAAAAGCTTTTCAAAATTTATTAATATTTTTAAACCTGCAAATCATAGAAGTACACAAAAAAATATCCAAGCACAATGCATGCAAAACAATTTATGTATATATATATTATTCATGCATAAATCACAAGCTTAAAAACTTAATACTAAAAAAATATAAAATCTTAATTAGCCTTAAGTAATCCCTTAGCACTAATTAAGTTTTTCTCTCTCCTCAATGCATAGTACGGATGCTTGCAAAAAGTAATGGCATTGAAAAAGTAACGGCATGCAAAATAGTATGGATAAAAAAAAAACCGATGCTTGATGGCAGCAGACCGTCGCTTTCAATGTCTCTGTGCACTTCTAATGCATCACACCGCGCAATACCTCGCTGTGTTCACGGTGACCGAGGAACCCGCACGAATTTTCCTCACGCACGAACTGACGGCGATGCGTCTCTTTCTCTCGCGTGAACGTCGCAAGCGTGGTCGATATTAGACCGAGACGCCGTCAATCGATCTGATGTAAAAGCACCGCCGCCATCTATTTCTTTCTCCAAAACCAAAAGGCGTTCGGTCCCAAAAACCGTACAAAGGCTCATGGCTGGACAACCTTTTTATACGGCCGCCACGTCCGACTCCTAATCCTATTACATGTCGTCTCTACCTCTAAGAGACGAACTCATTTTCTCTTTCTAATCTACTAGAAACCCTAATACCACTTATCCAATTTAGGCCTGGGCCTTTTTTAACTCAATCAGACTTTTAGCCCACTACTATTCAAGGGACCCGAAACCCTTCCTAATACGGATTTTCACACTTCCGATTTTTCAACAAATCGCACGTCGAAGCCTCCAGGACCGCACCTCCTGTATCTTCTCCATGCATCATCCACCTTTGATCTCCATGTGCTCCAGCGTGAGCCCGACCACCTCGTGACATCCTTGACCGCCCGGACCTCAGATTTCCCCCTCCTAGTCCCGGTCTTCCTCGTCACCGACCATGACCGTCTCCACGCCCATCCTGCACATGCAAAGACCAAAGAATATTTTTCCCGGCACAAGTTCGCACCAACTTGACCGATATTAGTCCACGCACACATGCACACACCTCGAATAACAATATTAAGCCATGTTGTCAATTATTCATCATTATAAAAATCCTAGATACAGCCACATGGTCTTACAATCTCCCCCTTGATGAATACATTGACAACACCTTAATATAGAATGATAAATTAGCTTCAAATAGATATAAGCGAAGAACTCAAGCCAAAAGTCTCAAATCTCTCCCCCTCAACACAAGAGAGCAAATTTCTTCAATATCTCACAAAGCACACCAAGTTTCTCCCCCTTTGGCAATGTAATCATCAAGAAATTTCAAAGAAGAACTATTCTAAAAAGAAGCAATGAGAATAGAAATCTAGAAGCTTTGTAGATTATCCAAGTCACTTTGAATTGATTTAATAATTTAACCAAGCCATATTTTTTAGTAGAGCTATCTAGATCATATAAAGTCATATATCATATAGCAATATCAAAACAAAGTTTTTAATATGATTAGATGATTTATATCAATGACACGCATCTCAACAATGACTAGACCAATTATAAAGAGCACAATGAGATATAAAAAAAATCAAAGCCTAAAAGTGAAGCAAATCTTAACTCTAGACGGGCTAGCAGTCTCATGTAGCAACTTATTGCTTCACACTCAATTCTTAGGCATGTGGCATGCTTGTAGCATACTTCTTTTTTATAATGACATTTTTTTTGATGGTGGCATGCTTGAAGCATACTTCTTTTCATTTTGCGCACTTTTGTGCCTTTTTTTTTCACCATGGCATGCTTGAAGCATACATCTTTTCAATTTTTTCTTTATATACTCATTTTTTTAATAACATGCCAAATTGAGTGATCATAAAAAATTGGAACATGAAACATGCGAGCCTCATAGCCAAGAGTTAAAAATAAGACTCACAATCAAGCTAATCCTTTTCGATGGACATCGCAAAGTAATAAATATAATTAATCTAGTCAAAGTATTCCGCCATGTCATACTTTTAATTCAAATGTAGCAATTTAATTATAAACAGTCATGATCAAAACTACACAACATATGAATAGATATGATAAAAATAGCTCCACAACTCATTTAAATTTGATGGCTTGGACTTGTTAATTTAATTGACAAGTATAATAAACAAAGCTTCCTAAATTCTTAAACATCAAGCTCCCCCTCAGAATAATCCCATAGGATGCCACACGCCCAACTCACTTCGCAAAAGAGCAAAATAAGAGGAATCAAGTGGTTTTGAAAGAATATCATCAACATGAGAATCCAACTCAATAGGGTGTAAGACTACATCACCTTTTCCACATGGTCTCTCAAAAAGTGAAATCTCTTGCAAGTCATCAAACGAGTGAAGAACCATCAAATGTTCCAATCAAACGATGATGAAAAAGATCGGAACCCAATCGAGCTCATGTTCTCCATCCTTATTAGTTGTTCTTACATCACAGGAAATATCGGTCTCACAGCATTGGGGTTAGTGAAATAAGATTTAGGAATCCAATATTGAGACACACGATGAACAGGAGCAACAAAGCTAGAACCAAAATCAAGTGCATGTGGATGATCAGAATGCCGAAAAGAACGTGTATTATTTGAATTAAATCTCAATCTAGCATGTGAAGTAGATTTAAAGTCATCATAAAAGTTCTCTAAAAATATAGCTTTCGCATTTGATCTAGGAGCAAAAGACAATGCACGTTTTTGTCTCAAAGCATTCAACCTTTCCTTCTTTTCTTTCTTAGCCCGTCTAAAACAAAATTCATGTAAGTGCCCATCTCTTCCACAGTAGGTGCAATGGAATTTAACATAACCAGAATTCTTTTGAGATGATGAGCTAGTACCTACATTATTATTCGATGAAGTTTGCACAAAGCCGCAGATTTAAACACGCTTTGTTTTGGTTCAGATTTTACTTCAATCATTCCAGGTTCAAGAACCTTAACAACCTTAGGAGGATTATTTTTGGCATGCTCAACAAAATTAAATCCTAGACCACGATTTTTCACACTTGTTTTTGACTTGTCTAGAATCATATTCAGGTTTTTCTTGCCAAAAGAAAATCTCTCTAAAGTGTCCTTAAGATACTCATTTTCCTTAGCCAAAGTGGAACAAGCAAAGGCATTTAATGTGTTTATTCACAAAATTCTTGGAAGCACTAGATTGAGCAAATCTTTCTTTTCAAATAAATCATTCAATTGCCTAGTCAAAGCATCAATTTCAATATTTAACTTAGGACAATTTGAGCAAGACATGTTCTCATGATAAAGTATTTGTTGAATAGATTCCTGAGATGAATTAAGTCTAGCTTCTAGCAATTCACAATTAGAGCAAGTTTTAGATTGAACATTTGAAATACTTGACTCTAAACATGTAGAAGAACTAGATTTGAGCTTTTCAATTTCATCATTTGCATGTTTTAATTTTTCATCACAAGAGTCATGTGTCAATTTTAATTCATCAAATTTATCAGTTACATCTCTAAGTTGAACCAGGTTTGATGCACTAATAGATCTAACAGCCTCCAACTCAGAATGTAAAACTTGGCAAGACTCACATGATTCATCATCAGGAATTAAAGCTCTAAGTCTATTAATTTCAGAATTTAGACTTTCAACAACACAATTATTTTCTTTCAATTTCTGTTTTGTCTTTTTTAATTCAATAGCAAGTTTAATCAAACCATCTTCAAGCTCATCATATGAAGGTCTTACCTCATCGGGATCACTATCGCCATCATCACTGTTGTTGCCTGCCATGAAGCACATGCCTGTGAAGTCATCGTTCTTCTTCTTCTTGCCTTTAGCATCATCATTGTCGTGATCATCGTCGTTGCAGCTCTCATATTCCACATCGCTCAAATCAAGATGCTCAATGGCCGATATGATCTTTTCAGCGAGCTTACGACGGAAATTGCCACCATTGGTGTTGTTGTTCTTGGATGGCCGACGACGATAATTCTTCTCTTCCTTCACCACCTTTCCCTTGAGCTTAGGACAATCCATCTTAATGTGGCCTGGCTCGCCACACTCAAAGCATCTGATCGGACCTGACACGCCACCTCGCTTCCTCATCCTCACATTGTTGAGTGCCTTGTATGCTCGTGAGGAGATCAAAACCAAGTCCTCTTCAGGAAGCTCCTCAAATTGTTCCTCTGAAAAAGAAGACAAGGCAGACAAAGAAACACAAGACAAAGCACTCGACGAAGCAGCCTGCACGGGGTTAGTCACAAGTGCTAAAGATGAAGATTTATTACTCTTAGATGGCAAAGCTTCCATCTCATAGGTTTTCAATCTAGAATAAAGATCATCCATGGTTAAAGTATCTAGATCGACAGTTTGATTAATAGTTGTAACAACCATCAACCACTCAGAACCTAAAGATCTCAAAATTTTAGTTGCATTATCTTCATCAGCAGGAATAACACCAACACCGCGCAGACCACTCAATATTTTCTCAAACCGAGCAAAGAGATCATCAATGGATTCACCAGGTTTCATAGCAAAATCAGAATATTCTTTTTGATAAAGATTTTTACGCACCTTCTTGATTTTAGTGGTTCCTTCATGATAATCGCAAAGAGTTTTCCAAATTAAATGGGCAGAATTAATATGAGCTACACGATCAAATTCTTTACGAGAAATTCCTTGAAATAGCAAGTTACGAGCTTGAGCATTTAAATCAACATCTGCTTTATTTAAATTAGTAACAGTAGCAGGAACCTCATATGGTGTAGAAACTTTATTCCAAACATCACTACCTTGAGCCTCAATATAAGCTTGCATCCGACACTTCCAAAAAGCAAAATCAGTACCATCTAGCATGGGAGGACGATTCACATACCTCTCTGACGCCATAGCAACCCGCTCTGATACCACTTGTAGGATCGTCAATGGCAATCAGAGGGGGGTGAATGATTGACACGTCTAGCGGAACCTTTTCAAAAAGCTTTTCAAAATTTATTAATATTTTTAAACCTGCAAATCATAGAAGTACACAAAAAAATATCCAAGCACAATGCATGCAAAACAATTTATGTATATATATATATTATTCATGCATAAATCACAAGCTTAAAAACTTAATACTAAAAAAATATAAAATCTTAATTAGCCTTAAGTAATCCCTTAGCACTAATTAAGTTTTTCTCTCTCCTCAATGCATAGTACGGATGCTTGCAAAAAGTAATGGCATTGAAAAAGTAACGGCATGCAAAATAGTATGGATAAAAAAAAACCGATGCTTGATGGCAGCAGACCGTCGCTTTCAATGTCTCTGTGCACTTCTAATGCATCACACCGCGCAATACCTCGCTGTGTTCACGGTGACCGAGGAACCCGCACGAATTTTCCTCACGCACGAACTGACGGCAGTCGTCTCTTTTCTCTGCGTGAACGTCGCAAGCGTGGTCGATATTAGACCGAGACGCCGTCAATCGATCTGATGTAAAAGCACCGCCGCCATCTATTTCTTTCTCCAAAACCAAAAGGCGTTCGGTCCCAAAAACCGTACAAAGGCTCATGGCTGGACAACCTTTTTATACGGCCGCCACGTCCGACTCCTAATCCTATTACATGTCGTCTCTACCTCTAAGAGACGAACTCATTTTCTCTTTCTAATCTACTAGAAACCCTAATACCACTTATCCAATTTAGGCCTGGGCCTTTTTTAACTCAATCAGACTTTTAGCCCACTACTATTCAAGGGACCCGAAACCCTTCCTAATACGGATTTTCACACTTCCGATTTTTCAACAAATCGCACGTCGAAGCCTCCAGGACCGCACCTCCTGTATCTTCTCCATGCATCATCCACCTTTGATCTCCATGTGCTCCAGCGTGAGCCCGACCACCTCGTGACATCCTTGACCGCCGGACCTCGATTTCCCCTCCTAGTCCCGGTCTTCCTCGTCACCGACCATGACCGTCTCCACGCCCATCCTGCACATGCAAAGACCAAAGAATATTTTTCCCGGCACAAGTTCGCACCAACTTGACCGATATTAGTCCACGCACACATGCACACACCTCGAATAACAATATTAAGCCATGTTGTCAATTATTCATCATTATAAAAATCCTAGATACAGCCACATGGTCTTACAGGGCAGGCGATCCAGATCCTCGTGCGCTCGGCCGCCGTATCTTGTGGTAATTTCTTAACTTCATTCAATTCATGCTCTACTATATTTGCTCTTAGAATGCTGTTTGTATACGATCTGCATTCAGTTTTAACTTGTTTGATGATCCCTATATACCCTCTGGCCTCTGCATGATGCTTATATACCCTCCTTTGAATTGGGGATTTCAGTATTTACCCTCCCACTTCAATGACATGTGGGGTCATCATAAGTCACTGACACGTGGGTCAGGAGGGTAAATCCTGAATTTCCATCTATGAGGAGGGTATATGATGAATAAATCCTTCTTAATTTAGTTGCCAACACAGCCTTGTTTGTTTAGCAACGTACTAGGACTAGATACTTACGTATAAGAACTCTTGAAATGAATGTCACAATCTGTTTCTTTCCAGTAGAGCTTTCCTTTGTTTCGAGAATAAACTATATATGTCACCACATATGCTGATGTTCTAATGCGTCAAATTAGATCGTGGAAGATTTCCCCGGGGGAACTGCTCTAGTGATGCTTTGATTCAGTTCTCTAAGCTCATGAGAGAGCAAAATCAGCAGATGATGCGAGTAAACGGGCTCATGGTCGCCAACGCCATCTTGGCCGGAATCCTGGTCGGAGTAGGGGCCTACGGGCCTTGCTATTGGCACCGTGCATTCATTCGGTCCCTCTTTCAGGGAGCCACCACCTTGTTCCTACCAATCGTCTCCTATGTTGTCTCCAATGGCGACACCACCGACTCCACCTTTGGCGGCGGACGAAGTCACAGCATCCAGAGTGTCGCTACTAATGAAACCCTGCGGTACAGATGCAGTGCAAGCGCTCACATGCTCCTGGTCCTATTATGGGCAGGCCTTGTTGTAATTGTTGGAATCAATACTTGTGCAATAGTCGCTGCCGAAGATAGAGAAGGTCGAAACATGGGTCTCCCTGTGGTACTGCTTGTACAAGCAATCTGGTATTCCTACCATGACACTAAATTATTGCCAGGAGATCATTCCTCTTTTACTGCACTAAATTATTCTCATTCCTGCCTGGTTTATATGCACTTATCTTTGCAAGATTGGTGTTCAAATATTATGCATTTCACAAGGCATGACGTTCCTTTGCACTTGGACGCAATCCGCGTCTTATTGTTGGATATAAGGAGCAGTTACAAGAGGAATGCCAACATGTTGGACGGACAGATGAGCATTTGCCTCCGCTTATAGTTATGGGAGAGGAGAAACAACAGGTCGAGAAGCAGCCTCATGGTTACTGCTTCAAACGGATGTCCAACCAAGATAACAGGACCATGATGAACGACAACGGCTTGGTGACAATTGACAAAGTTTGGCAGTTGGACTTGGATGACATGCATTTGACATCAATACCACAACTCAAAGATGTATGCTTGTCATTCGCACTGTTCAAGATGTTGCGTTATCGATTTGCAGGTTACACAGTTGCTGAGGCGGGCTTTATGAAAGCCCATAACTTCTTCTGGCATGCGTTAATTAAGAAGGATGATCATGAAAGAGTACTTGGGCGGATAACAGATGAGCTTTCTTTTCTTCATGATTATTACTATTCAGCCCTCCCAATATCCTATTCGAAACGTCGGCTGCCTGTATTTAGCATCCTTTCCTCACTCTTGATTATAAGTTATCGCTTCTTGCTGGAATGATGGCCGGCTGGCTGACACAACAAACTTGGGTTTTTGGAGGTCAGATTATCTGCGTTCTGTGGTGCGGCGAACACGGAGATGAAAACTTCACTTCTTTTGGATATTTGTACTTTGATCTAGTGCCAGTAATCTTACTTCTTGTACTAGTCGTGCTTGCCGAGGTGAAGAATATTGCATCCTACATATGCTCTAACTGGACCAAAGTTGCCCTCATCTGCAGCTATATAGTAAACCATGACACTTGGCAGCGATCTCCCAGCACACAGAAATGGGTTGGCCGTGTGTTGCGATGCAGATCCAAGTTGATGAAGCATTGGGACGACAAAATGAACCAGTGCTCAGTATTGGTGCTCCACCCAAGAAAAACTCCTGTTGTTCTTTTCATGCGTCTTCTCCATCTGCCTGACGAAAAGAAGAATGTGAAGGTACCAGCAGTGGTGAAGGCTGCGATCGTCGATGCACTCAGAAGCAGCGATGGGCTCCTAAGCAATGGCGCAGCATTTTGCGCCGTAGCCTGCAGGATGGCGGCGGCAACCTCCTCTGGGCTTGCAAGGGCAAAGGTAGCGCTGATATCATACTCATGTTGCACATTGCTACAAGCATCCTTGAGGTGAGGCACCAACACACACCTCTTTCTGACCACAAGATTATTGCCACTCACTTGTCACGGTATTGTGCGTACTTGGTGGCGTGCCTGCCCGAGCTACTTCCCGACGACGACCCATGGTGCAAGAGCTTGTACAAGGCCGTCAAGAAGGACTCGGTGCGTGCTCTTGCCGGCAGCGTTGAAGGAGGATACAAGAAGCTGGTGGCATCGCTGAGTGAAAGATCGGAGCACGAGGTGCTGAAGAACGGTGTGAGGCTTGGCAAGCAGCTCGCGGAGTTGACGGAAGGCGAGCAGACGGCGTGGAGGGTGCTGGCTGGGTTCTGGTCGGAGATGATCTTGTATGTCGCTCCGTCAGACAACCTCAGCGGGCACGCGGAGGCGATCGCGCGCGGCGGCGAGCTGATAACGCTCGTCTGGGCATTGCTGATGCACTCCGGAATTGCCACTAGGCCAAGCGCTGCTCAGGCTACTTCCGTCTGAGTGTGACTACCTACCTAAATTGCTCTCGTTGTGGTTGGCTTTGCTACGTTTTATTCTCGTGATGGGTTTTTGCTTCTTGTTTGTGGTGTGTTGTTGTGTGAGGCTGTGAGTGTCCATACCAGATATATGCTACTTCTATCATTGATGTGGTGAACTTGTGATTTTTTTTACCTCACTTTGTTGAGTATCATTCCAAGTCTTGTTTTCTATCATTGATCAGTGAGCTTGTTTTCTGTTAATGATGAGTGCAAATCTTGAGTTTTTTTAATTAAGACTGGTGTTGTCAGAGCTCCATACCAGGTTTCGATTAGAATGATTAACAGGACGTAGGGTGCATGTCGGTGAAAGAGAGACTGACGAGATCCTGTAGGATCAAAGGGCAATAGAGGAATGGTGAATGGTGCCGACTAAAATTTTTCTGTAAGTATTCTTGATCTTCTTCTTCAATAGCTATAGAGCTACTAAGAGTTGAACTTATAGCCAAAATCCCATGTCAAATCGACTAAGAAATCATCTTCAAAGAAAACCAAACCCTAGAGGTCTAATCTCCAACCAGAGAACGATCTGATCTCTCTCTCTGAGTAGTCTAACCGTCGTGAATAGTAAACTCGGTAATGCTACAGTAATTTCAGCACTATTGCGAAACCTAAAATCCACATAACTTTTGAATCGATGATCCAAAAGCTATGTAACTTTGTATACACCTTGGTTAAGATCTTAGGAATCTATTTCATCCATAGATTGCAAAAACCATGTCAAATTTCAGGCTTTTTTGAGACTTAAGCAAGATTGTTCCCAAAATGAGCAAAAGCCAAAATTAATAATCAAGATTTGCTCGTAGGTTAGAGGATAGCCTAGGTGACTTTTGATATGTTTCCACATATCATAGCAAGAAAAAATACTAAAGAAATCACCCTAAAAACTCTCTGATCAAAAAACCACTTGGAAAATCAAAAACGGGCAAACAAGTTTCTTGATTAAATTGCTACCAAAGTGCCTATATAGGTGGAGAATAATTTCAGAGGTTATCTCCATCTCTTATACGTCATTGGCATAACAAGATTAAAAAAGGATGAGAAGAGAGGAAAAACCAACAAAATCAAAAGCAAATCAATCAACATAAGATATAGCAATAGAAAAGATCAAATATTGATCGTATTGCTGCTTGAGGAGGAAAATTTACCACCACTCACCTTAAAGGATAGAGAGCACACCAAACACGTAACTCTCAAACCATAATACTAACAAAGAAAGCACAAGAGAGGAAGGTTGGATGATTAACCACAAGTCTTCATCCCAACCCCTTAAATAGATGTGCTAGCCAACCACATCTAATCATTAATGGATACTATCCACCTACCGCAATAAGGAAAACCCGTTAACCCCATACATATGTGTTTTAACTCACAAACCATACTTATGCACGCTTTTCAAAACGTATAAGCCTAAATCCATGAAGTCCTAAGCTTTGATCCATCCTGATCAAACTATCTTCTGCAGCTGAGATGGACCCATCGAGCTGGAGGGAGCCCCTAGTCGAGAAGACGACGTCGAGGTGAAGTGAGGCCCGGCTGAGGCAAAGCCGTCGAGGCCAAGGTAAACCACTTCAAGGCAGGCCCGTCTCTGGGCAAGTGCGGTCTGTGCGACCGCACAGGGCCCCCAATTTCCAGGGGCCCCAAATATCTTGTGTACAGCCCAATACTATATAGACCTGGTCTCTATTTTTTGGTACAAGGAAACTGGTTTCTTAAATGCACTGGAAATAGCTAAAGGAATTGCACTCGAGATGGATATTGGTACAACATTTCATAAAAGCAGAGAAATTAAAAGAAAGAGGCAATTTGATGAGAACCCAGATGACACAAATGTTGCCACACAGTCTGCAGAGGAATCATTTAGAATCAACTATTTTATACCTATTGTTGATCAAGCTATTTCTTCACTAACAACAAGATTTGAACAGTATCAAGGTTACCATAGAATTTTTGGTTTCTTATTTACTTCCGATATATTGCAGTCATTGGATAATAATAGCTTGAGATTTTCCTGTGATAATCTTGAGGCCGCTCTTAAAAGAGATGGAAAATCATATATTGATGCTAATGAACTGTATGTGGAGCTGAGGTTTCTTCAAGATTTTATTCCAAAAGAAGATATGGGCCCTGTTGATATTCTAAAGTTCTTGAAGCGACATGACTGTTTCCCCAATGCAACTATTGCATATAGAGTTTTGTTGACCATTCCTGTGACTGTTGCATCAACAGAACGAAGCTTTTCAAAATTGAAGTTATTGAAGAATTATTTGCGTTCTACAATGACGCAAGAAAGGCTTACTGATTTGGCTACAATAGCACTTGAGGGCGACATGCTGGACAAGATTGACTATGAGTCTATTATTGAAGATTTCATTTCGAAGAACACCAAAAGAATGATGATATTCAAGTAAACATTATGCGGCGAAGGGTTAAATAGGTACAATTCATAACATATTACATTTTAATGTAATAAATTATTGTTTATATATTATTTATGGTCCTATTTTGCTAGCCTACAAGGCCCCGTTTTAGACTTTGCACAGGGCCTCGGTTTTGGCCGGGACGGCCCTGCTTCAAGGCCAAGCCATCGAGGCTCGTTTAAGCTCGTCGAGGTGAGTCCGTCAAACTAGAGGAAGCCCCTAACCGAGGAGACCATCAAGGAGAAGTGAGGCCAAGTCCGACCGAGGCAAAGCCACCAAGGCTGAGTGGAACCACGTCGAGGCTAAGCCATCGAGACGTGTTGAAGCTCGCCGAGGTGAGTCCGTCAAACTAGGAAAAGCCCCTAGCTAAGGAGACTATCAAGCGAAGCGCGATTTGACCAAGGCAAAGCCATCAATGTTGAGTTGAACTATATTGAGACCAAGCCATCATGGTGATCTGGACCAGAGACCATCTGGGCGCGGACGAAGTCAGGCACACGCGAAGTCAGCGGAGAGTCTAGAACGGGCGCAGCAGCGGAGTCCAGAACCCGTGAAGCGAGCGGAGTCCAGAACGCGTGAAGCGAGCGGAGTCCGGAGCCGACAATGCGAGCGGAGTTCAAGACGCGCGAAGGGAGCGGAGTCCGCAACGCGCGAAGCGAGCGAAGTCCGCAACGCGCGAAGTCCTGGAGTAGGGCGAACAAACAAATGGTGAAATTGAAGGTACCTTTTTTATTTTAGAGGGCTAGAAATTTCTACAATAATCCTTAAATTAGAAAAAAAAAAGTAAATTTATTAGAAATTCGTACATTAATCTGGATAAAAAGAAAAGATCTCATACGTCTATCATATAGCAGGATGCCTCTTATGCCTCCATGTATATGTCACAGGCCTACACACAAGCGTTAATCTTGCCTTCTCATTTGCCAAATATAGTTCGGATAGGCAAATTCTGAGTTCATAACAAACTTTACGTCCAGGTATATGGGTCTGTTCTTCGCGGCTGCGGTTTATGGTTTTTGGTTAAAATTTTTTAATTTTAGCTGTTTACGATACATATTACGGAGAGAGATACTCGCTTGTGATTTTGGCTGGTACAGATGTTAGGCTTTTAATGTGTACATCGTTTAACTTGTAGATCCCGTCTTGAGAAAATACTCCGTTTGAAAGTTAGGTACTGTAACAAAAATAAAAAACGGCCGGCTTCGAAGGAAAAGAACATGCCCTATATCGCAGGCCTCCTACACAGTTATCTTATTATATTAACATAGCTTACACATTGCATCAAATCTGAAGAAACAATCACTTTCTACATCAACTTGATCTTGGTGGATCGCGAATAGCTTCAGCATCAAGCAGATCTTGGATGATCAGATTTCACATCAATCACTTTCTACATTAACTTGATCTCGGTGGACCAGAGACCAAGTCTGTTTTGGATGATCGTGATTGGAACGTGGGATTCAAAGTGACATTAATATGTACGACACTACGTGGTCTTGACTTCACTATTTAAGGGCCTCATGAGTACTCCCACACAACACAAAAGCGTTAAGAAGAAACTCCACTCCAGAGACAGATTGAGAGAAGGACACCTGCTCAGCACCTCTGCACGCAAGCGCAGCCAGAAGAACAAAAATTTCAGGGGGCAGGCGATCTCATCCAAGTCCTCGTGCGCTCGGCCGCCGTATCTTGTGGTAATTTCTTAATTTCATTCAATTCATTCTCTGCTATATATGCTCTTAGAATGCTGTTTGTGTACAATCTGCATTCAGTTTTAACTTGTTTGACGATCCCTATATACCCTCTGGCCTCTGCATGATGCTTCTTAATTTGGTTGCCAACACAGCCCTGTTTGTTTAGTCTAACGTACTAGGACTAGATACTTACGTATAAGAACTCTTGAAATGCATGTCACCATCTGTTTCTTTCCAGTAGAGCTTTCCTTTGTTTCTTTCTAGGAATCAATACTTGTGCAATGGTCGCCGCCGATGATAGAGAAAGTCGACACACTGGTCTCCCTGTGGTACTGCTTGTACAAGCAATCTGGACCTCCTACCTTATAGCCAACAACATACTAGGACAAAGAGTATACAGATTATCCTTGTTTAGCACGGAATTATCCTTCGTTCACTACAATGATTTTTACTTACTCCTATCTGGTGTATATCCTCTTATTTTTGCAAGATTGGTGTTCAAATATTATGCATTTCACAAGGCACGACGTTCCTTTGCACTTGGACGCAATGCGCGTCTTATTGTTCGATATATGGATCAGTTACAAGAGGAATGCTGACATGTTAGACCAACAGATGAGCTCTTGAAATGTGGCGCCTTAGCTCCGCACGTGTCTTTCTGTTAGAGCATTGATTGTTTCTTGTGCATTTGTTCTTTCTTAGAACACATTTCTTGTGCATTTGTGTCGTCAACAATCTGTATAGGGGTGGGAAATGGATGCTGATTATCTGTATTATTCGGTTACCATATTCGATAGAATGTGAATGTAGTAAAGATTTTTCATCCAATTAACAATTTCTCTTCTATTTGTATTCACATTTGAATTCGCATAAAAATACGAATACAGGTATGGAATGGATTTTTACCATCTAAAATGATATTTTATCCAAACTATTTGTATCCGTATTTGCATTCGACTAAGCAATATACATATTTTTATTGCAATATGACTAATTAGTTGGACAAGTATTAATTTAATGTGAATTCATGCTTCTTTAGGTGAAGTAAATTAATTAGAATAACTAAGCGTGACTGTATAAGGATAAAATATCATTAATATCTATATATTACATAAGTTATGAGGATATCTACATCCGACTGAATTAATTCGAATTCGTATTCGTTATAATATTCGATTCATATTCGTATTTGAGAATATGTATATTCGTATTCATTTATAAAATATGAATATGGTAAGAGTATTATTCGATTCATATTCGATCCGTTTTCACCTCTAAACTTATATATTGAATAACCTGTATGCTTTTCTTTTTTTTCTCAATTAGTATGATAATTTTTAAGATTTTTTCTTTTTAGAATTATTATAGGATTTTCTTACTCTCAAAATGAAAGAGGTATTTTAAATCTCACTAGTTATTTTTATTTATATAGATAATCAGCTCATGGACGGCAATTACACTATCCGAATCTGCTCCTTTCATGCAATGGCGAGCTTGAAGAAGAGTATGAGCGAGAGCATGGAGAGGATGGGAGGGAGCATGGGAGGGCAGATGTGGAGAGTGAACGCCCTCCTGGTGGTGAACGCCATATTGGCAGGAATCATGGTCGGCATGGGTGCCTACGGCCAACGCTATCGCCACCATCCCTTAACCCGCTTTCTCTTTCTGGGCGCCACCGCCTTGTTCCTACCCATCATATCTTATGTTGTCTCCAGCATTGGTAATCAGTCTACCATCGAGTCTACCATCCGTACAATGCTCTACAATCACGAGGAAGACATAACAGTAAAATGCTCTACAAGCTTGCACGGCGCCTTGGTCCTAGTATGGACTGCCCTTGTTCAAATTGTTGGTATCAGTACCAGCGCAGTAGTAGTTGCTGGTGATGCTAGAGAAGGTCGAAACGTTGGTCCCCCTACGGTACTGCTTTTTCAAGCAATCTGGACTACATACCTTGCTCTCCACTTCGTAGGGACGGACTACATACTATGGTGGTTTCTCATGCTACCATTTGCCCTTATCTTTTTCAAATTGGTTTTCAAGTTTTATGCATTTTATGAGGCCCAGCGATCATTTTCTCTTGGACGCAACCCTCGTGTAGTTGTTGGATACATGGAGCAGCTACAGGACGGAAGGCAGTATGCCGATCTAGCAAGCGAGCACGTACCTCCTCCACTTATAGTGATGGGAGAGGAGACTCTACAGGTAAAGGAGCAGCCTCATGGTTACCGTTTCACACGATTGATGTCCGAGTCCAACCAAGGTGATAGAACAAATATGGACAACAACGGCTTAGTAACCATTCCACTTATAGTGATGGGAGAGGAGACTCTACAGGTAAAGGAGCAGCCTCATGGTTACCGTTTCACACGATTGATGTCCGAGTCCGACCAAGGTGATAGAACAAATATGGACAACAACGGCTTAGTAACCATTGAAAAAGTTTGGCAGTTGGATGACATGCTTCTTAGGTCAATACCACGACTCAAAGATGTGTGCTTTTCATTCTCATTGTTCAAGCTGCTGCGGTGTCGATTCGCAGGTTACACAGCTGCTGAGGCTGGCTTTACGAAGGCCGATAATTTCTTATGGCAAGTATTGCTTAAGGACAATGATCATGAGAGGGTACTTAATGTAATTACAGATGAGCTTTCTTTTCTTCATGATTATTACTATTCATCCCTCCCAATCTCCTATTCTAAGCATTGGCTGCCTATGTTTAGCATCTTCACCTCATTCTTCACTATAAGCTATTGCTTATTTGCTGCTGGAATAGGGGTGGTCGTAATGTTGGTGGGAGGTATATCACAGGAAGGTCAGCTTACGTGCTCGATTGAGTGCGTCCAACCAAATCCAAACGTACAAATTGGCATTCCTGTGTACTCTCATGGAAGTTCATACTACGATATAGTGCCAGTATATTTACTTTGTGCACTAGTTGTGCTTGCTGAGGCAAGGGATATTGCTTCCTACAGATACTCTAACTGGACCAAAGTAGGCCTCATCTATCGCTATGTAGTCAACCATGACACTTGGCAGCGATCTCCCAGCATGCAGAAACGGGTTGGCCGTGTGTTGCGATGCAGATGCAAGTTGACGACGAAGCAATGGGACAACAAAATGAACCAGTGCTCAGTATTGGTGCTCCACCCAACAAAAACTCCTGTTGTTCTTCTCATGCGTCTTCTCCATCTGCCCGACCAAAAGAAGAATGTGAAGGTACCAGCAGTGGTGAAGGCTGCGATCGTCGACGCACTTAGAAGCTACGATGGGCTCCTAAGCAATGGCGCAGCATTTTTGCGCCGTAGCCTGCAGGATGGCGCCGACAACTTCCTCTGGGCTTGCAATGGCGAAGGTACGGCTGACATAATGCTCATGTGGCACATCGCCACAAGCATCCTTGAGGTGAAGCACCCACACCCACCGGCTTCTGACTACAAGATTATTGCTACTCACCTGTCACGCTACTGCGCGTACTTGGTTGCATACGTGCCTGAGCTACTTCCTGACGACGATCCATGGTGCAAGAGCTTGTACAAGGCCGTTAAGAAGGACTCCAAGCGCGTTCTCGCCGGCGGCGTTGAAACGGAATACAAGAAGCTGGTGGCATTGCTGAGCGAAACATCGAAGCACGAGGTGCTGAAGAAGGGCGCGAGGCTTGCCAAGCAGTTGGTGGAGTTTACGGAAAGTGAGGAGACGGCGTGGAGGGTGCTCGCTGGGTTCTGGTCGGAGATGATCTTGTATGTCGCTCCGTCGGACAACCTCAACGGGCACGCGGAGGCGATCGCGCGCGGCGGCGAGCTGATAACGCTCGTCTGGGCGTTGCTGATGCACACCGGGATTGTCACTAGGCCCAGCGCTGCTGAGGCTACTTATGTCTGAGTGCGACTACCTACATTGCTCTTGTTGTGGTTGGCTTTGCTACGTTTTATTCTCGTGATTGGTTTTTGCTTCTTGTTTGTGGTGTGTTGTGTGAGGCTGTGAGCGTCCATACCAGATATATGCTACTTCTATCATTGATGTTGTGAACTTGTGATTTTTTTTTACCTCACTTTGTTGAGTATCATTCCAAGTCTGGTTTTCTATCATTGATCAGTGAGCTTGTTTTCTGTTAATGATGAGTGCTAATCTTGAGTTTTTTAATTAAGACAAGTGTTGTCAGAGCTGCATACCAGGTTTCGATTAGAATGATACTAAAAGGACATAGGGCGCATGTCGGCGAAAGAGAGACGAACGAGTGCCTGTAGGATCGAAAGGCCACATTTTTTTCTAAGTATTCTTGATCTTATTCTCCAATAGCTATATAGCAACTAAGAATTGAACTTATAGCCAAAATCTCAAGTCAAATTGACCAAGAAATCATCTTCAAAGAAAAACCAAAGCTTAGAGATCTAACCTCCAACTAGAGGACAATCTGATCTCTCTCCGAGTGGTCTGACTGCCGTGATCAGTAAAATGGCAACGCTCCAGTAATTTCAGCACTGTTGTGAAACTTAAAATCCACATAACTTTTGATTCGATAATCTAAAACCTATGTAACTCTGTATACACCTTGGTTATGGTCTTAGGAATCTATTACATCCATGGATTGCAAAAACCTATGTCAAAATTCAGACTTTTTTTTGAGATTTAAATAAGATTGTACCTAAAACGAGCAAAAACCAAAATTAATAATCAAGACTTGCTCGTGGATAGAGGATAGCCTAGATGACTTTTGATATGTTCCCACATGTCATAGCAAACAAACACATTGAAGAAATCACTCCAAAAACTCTCAGATCAAAAAAACCACTTGGAAAATCAAAAACGTGCAAAAACTGAGTTTCTCGATTAACTTGCTGCCAAAGTGCCTATATGGGTGGAGAATGATTTTCAGATATTATCTTAATCTCTTATACGTCATTGGCACAACAAGATTCAAAAAGGATGAGAGGAGAGGAAAAACCAACAAAATCAACAGCAAATCAATCAAGATAAAAGATAGCAATAGAAAATATCAAAGATTGATTCTATTGCTCTTGAGGAGGAAAATTTTACTGCCACTCACCTTAGAGGATAAAGAGCATACCAAGCACTCAACTCTCAAACCCTAATACTAAACAAGAGAGCATAAGAGATGAAGGTTGGATGGTTAATCACAAGTCTTCATCCCAACCCCTTAAATAAATGTGCTAGCCAACCACATCTAATCATTAGTGGATACTATATCCACTTAGCGCAATGAAGGAAATCTGCTAACCCCACACACATGGGTTTTAACTCATACATCACACTTATGCACGTTTTTCAAAGCGTATATGTCCAAATCCGTTAAGTCCTAAGTTTGATTCATCTTGATCAAACCATCTTCTGCAGGCGAGACGGACCCATCAAGCTAGAGGGATCCTCTAGTCGAGGAGACGACGTCAAGGTGAAGCAAGGCCCGGCCAAGGCAAAGCCTCAGGGCCAAGGTGGACCACGTCGAGGCCAAGCCATTGAGGCTTGTTGAAGCTCGTTGAGGTGAGTCCATGGAACTAGAGGGAGCCCCTAACCAAGGAGACATCAAGGAGAAGCGAGGTCAAGTCCAGCCGAGGCAAAGCCATCGAGATTGAGTTAAACTACATCGAGGCCATGCCATCGAGACGTGTTAAAGCTCATCGAGATGAGTCCGTCGAACTATGGGAAACCCGTAGCTGAGGAGACCATCAAGATGAAACGAGGTTTGACCGAGGCAAAATCATTGAAACCAAGTTGAGCCATATCGAGACCAAGCCATCATGGTGATACTAACAGGACGTAGGGCGCATGTCAGTGAAAGAAAGGCACGAACAAGATCCAACAGGATCGAAAGACAACAAAAGAGGGATGAATGATACCGATCAAAATTTTCCCTAAGTATTCTTGATCCTATTTCCCAATAGCTACTGAGAATTGTCTCAAGTCAAACCGACTAAGAAATTATGCTCAGAGAAAAACCAAAACTTAGATGTCTAACCTCCAACCAGAGAGGGATCTGACCTCTCCAAGCGGTGTGACCACCATGAATAGTAAAATCAGACATGCTACAGTAATTTCAGCACTATTACGAAACTTAAAATCAACATAACTTTTGATTCGATGATCCAAAAGCTATGAAACTTTATACACACCTTGCTCAAGGCCTCAGAAACTTATTCCATCCATGGATTGCAAAAACCCACATTAAAGTTCAGACTTTTTGAGATTTAAGTAAGGTGGTATCCAAAACAAGCAAAAACCAAACCCCTGACTTGTGCTACATCGGCCGACGGCCTTGTGCCCATGGACCCACTTGAGTTCTCTGGGTGATCAAACCATTCAATATCTATATTGACCACCTTCTCAAAAGTCATCAGTCTGGTCCCCCTAATCAACTTGCACCCAGCCACTGAAAAAAGGTATGAGGCGATCGGAAGTGACAAGAAATATACTGCACTTCCCGTCAAAAAAGAAATATACTGGCACCAAATACCAAGAACATAGATGATCAAAACTCAACATCCTTTTTTAGCATGTGTGGGGGCTCATAGAATGCTTTGATGACATTAGACAGAAGTATCGCAAAGGTCAGGAAAATCACTCCACTGACAGCAGAAGCAATGGAACCAAGTATAAGCACTGGGATCTCTGGTTTGTTAAGCAATGCGAGGTGACTGAGGCACTTCCTGTCATATTTCTTCAGCTATCTTCTTTGATGAGCCGTCCTGGACATCAATTTCAGGAGGTACCCCAAATGGCATTGAGAATGAGTGGTTGCTGCTGCTGTCCCAAGATGACCTTTGGCTAGTTGACTGATTTGTCGATGATTGTTTGCCTGAGCGAATCCTAGGATCACCCTTCCTATCTGACTTGTAAGTTGCAAGCATGACTTCATTCCTGTAGGCGTATCAATAGGATGTAAACTCCCTCTGGATCCCTTATGGGTACATGGTGTGGACCTTTTTCAACTACTGATCCTCGATGGATGACAGCAATAGTACCAGCATTCTTGACAGTACCCAAAAAGAAGTGAGCTCTTGGGTTGCACGCAAGGTGTTCGATGGAAGGTCGTGGCAAGCTCAAGCCCCGTGTTGTGTGTGCCGGGTGGCTTCGGGCGGTGCAATGGCACCCATTTCATGCCTGGCCCAGCCTTCGACAACAAGCAGCAGCGCACCCCTCTGACGCGGCGCTAGTACCGCACCACCTATGCCATGCTCCTCCGGGACATGGTAGATGAAGACGCTAGGGGAGTGCAACCACCGAGCCACATGGGGGCCGTCCGGGCCCTCGAAGGCAAAGAATCCCGGGGACGCCTGTGACCTCGACGCCAAAGAATCCCCAGGAGCGCCTGGGACCCTGAAGCCAAAGAATTCCGAGGGTGCCTGGGACCTCGAAGCCCTGCCAACGCGGCGCTAGTACCGTGCCACCTATGCTAGGCTCCTCCGGGCCATGGTAAATGAGCCCAGGGTCGTGCAACCACCGAGCCACCCAGGGGCTGTCCGAGCCCTCGAAGCCAAAGAATCCCCCGGGGCTCCTGGGACCTCAAGCTAAATAATCCCCGCGGGCGCCCGGGACCTCGTAGCCAAAGAATCCCGGGAGGGGTTCAGGACGCTAGAGGGAGGCGCGGTCTGGGAGAGGTCCGAGGTGGAGAGTGCATGCGAAGGTCGGAGACGCTCAATGGCACCAGAGGCCAAGGGAGGCAAGTGGCGCGGGGAGAAAGCCCAAGGATGAACAGTGAGGAGATGCCTTAGATCGTTGGTGTCTAGACAAGGCGTCGAGGTGAGTGCACCAGGAGCCGAAGCAGGGGGCAGCTCGGGTGCCTAGCAGGAGGAGGCAGCGTCCCAGGGTGAGTGGCACGCAGGTGAGCCCGAAGACAAGCTGTGCCGAGACGAGGCCCGAGTCGGCGAGGAGCCCGGAGCAACAGCGCTTGGACAGTGGCCGGGTCGGCGAGGAGCTCAGAGGCGCCGACGATGAGCCCCATGGCCGGCCGATCCAGGTGACGATGCGAGGTGCCCTGGGTGCTCGACGCTGGGGGTAGACGCCTAGGGCAACAAGCACAAGCGCAACGCATGGCGGTCTGGTGCTAGCATCAAGCAGACATGAACAAGCTGACTAGTGGTGGGGAATACTAGAGGTAATAATGCAGCTCGATAGCTCAAAAGCAGCCCAGGCAGCCATGCCGGCTCATGGTAGCCATGCCGCCTCATGGTCTTCCAAAGGCTAGCTATTGCTACCAATGAGTAATATCAAAGTTGAGGGATTCTCCTCACCTATGCCACTTGGACTTCTAGCACTCTCACCCTGACGCGTGTGCGCAAGCGCTCCTCGCGGGCAGTTGGCGAGCCACAGGTTTTTTCTCAAGATTGTCCATGTGATGAGGTAGTCGCTGTGATGAAGGACAGCAATATGCAGCACCGAATGGAGGCAGCGCCACCACTGGTGGATGTGCGATGCAACACTAGATGGGAAAGCGCCGCCACGGGTTGAGGCGCGATGTAGCACCGCATGGGGAAGCACCGCTGCAGGTAGAGGTCGCTGTTGGCTCAGTGGATCGAATTATTATTGGAAGAAATGCAATCAGCCAATCATGGATCTAACAAATCACAGATACGAGTTCTATAGGCACTCACTAGCTTGCCCACAGCGCAAGCTCCGGTGCACCGCCTTGGCGCTGTTACCGTCTGACCACTGCTTGCTGCCCACTGCAGCCAAGGGAGAGCAGGTCGCCTGCTACGGTTGGAATTGTGGATTAGGGAGGAGGACACAGAGGCACAGAGTGGCAGACGAAACGAGTTCCAACGTGCGTGCTGTATGCAGCATTCGGGCTATTGCCTATTGGGCTGCAGTTGCTGCTGGGAAGTGTGTGAGCTATTGGGCCGATTGGATACTACTACATGGGTACTCCATTCTTCTCAAATCTTACCGAGATCAGGAGAAAATGCCATCTCAGAACAGATTATTACAAAAATAATTAGGAAGTAGTAGAAACTCACAAGATAAATAGCATTATTAATCTCATCTGAAATAGCTTTACTTAGTTTTCATCAAGGAGACGAAGGTAACTTTAGTGAATATAATTAGGCCAAAATTATTTTTCCTTCCATAATCTCATAAAGTCTCTGTGACATTTACCACTATGCAATAGCGTAGAAGATGGAAATTTAAGCAGTGACAGCAGGTGCATAAACATCCACAAAGTCTACTGTTAGTAAAGCATGAATGTACCTCAGAAAGTTTAATACTTCACACCATGTATAGCATCAGGTTTAAAGATCACTAAAGACAGACCAAGATGAACTAGAAAAGTGTAAAACTTGATGGCCACACCAGTAAATAAAGCAGCAATGAAGTTATCTGTAGCAGCACATGTAACACTTGAGCTCTCAGCAGGAAAGAGAACAGTTATAACCAAGTGATAGCTTTCTCCATGTACTAGTACCAACTGTTGGTATGAAACAACCAGGAAGGAGTATATGAAAAAAAAAAGTCCACAAGTGTACAACAAAATTGCATTCTGCCGGACTAGTGAAAAATAACACTTGGTTTTTTAACCCAGAAACTAGACTACTAGTCTTCACAAAATAGCTAGACACTACCAAGTATCAGACATCAAGATTCCCAAGCCCAATAATTCCATTTCAAGTAGATGCCCGCAAAATTAATCTTACTCCTCGAAGCCCTACTGCTACATACCTGTGAAAGGCATAATGCCAACAACAAGCAACAGATCTGCTACTAGAAAGTGATTAGCAGTCCACCATATAAAAAGCTACGCTATTAACAACTAGCACCTTCCAACTAGTACACAACTACCATTGCAAATCAATAACAGATAAAACAAACTAATAACTTTAGTGAGGAGTCCAATAAAAGGCAGACTCCTTGGAAATTAAGTAGTTAAGAAGTACATCATGCAGAATAGATGGTTGAATAATACATGCTGGTATACTACTTCTGAACAAACTAATTTAGAGTTTCAGTATGATTTAGTTCAAATTCCCAAAATTTATGCAAAGAAATCATATCATTGTTCACATCAAATAACAGAATGGTTAAGACAACACTAATGCTTACAGAAATAACAGAACAGAGAGAGAGGTGAACAACCGTGGGGGAGAAGATGGTGATCGGCACCAAGTTGGTGAAGAGGTTGATGAAGATGTAGACGAGGTCTGGTTGAGCTGCAGCACTCCTGGGCGTTGTCGCCGTGCTCGCCGAAGTTGACGGATGTACCGGCAACAGAGGGTCAGCTCGTGGCCCTCAATGTGCGGCATCGTTGCCACCCGCACCGCCACCATGATCCTCAATCCACCGATCGGAGGATGCCACAAACCCTACGTCGCCGTGCCGCCGCCATCCACTCCTCACTGCGCCGCGCCGCCAAGCTCCTCAAGAAAACCATCGGCCCCGCAACACTCCCTGTGCCGCCGATCCGCCCCAATCCACTCCTTGCGTCACGGATCGGCGGCCGCCAAGCTCCTCACGACGCCGCGCCGCCTCGTCCTGAGCCGCAACCATGGGGCCCTCTTGCTCTAGGAGCGAAGGAGTCCTCTTCTTGGCGTCCTTGCTGCTCCTCTCCTCAGCCCTGGAGTCGACGTCGCCGCGCCACGGGAGACCGCCGGAGATGCCCACCGATTAAGCGTTCCCCAGCAGACCGCACATGGCGGCAATGTCGTAGAGGAGGCAGGCACCACCCTCGTCACGCCGCCGCGGCCTCACCCTCGAACCCTAACGCGAAATGGGATGACGTGGAACGAGGGCTCCATCCAGCCGGCCCATATTAGTATGGGCCATTTATTGGGCCAGACCCATGGCCCAGCTCTCTCCATCCAGCCCAATTCGATAGTATTTCTATTATTAAGCCAATTATGGTTAGGAAATACTCTTGTGTCACGTGATCTCTGCTGGTCGTACTGCCAGAGGTATATAACTAAGTATTAACTAAGCTGAAAAAGAGCTCTTAAGTTTATCCTGACAGGAATATCCGGCAAATTGCAGAGCAGTTGAAAGGAAATTCAGAGCACACATTGAATTGCTCTTGAGGTTCCCAAAGCAGACTCAAACCGTTAATACTAAACAAAAATCTTAATTTGCGGTTACCCTGCGAAGCTTGTTGAGAACGGCTCAAATGCTGACATATGGGAGATGGGTGTCGACGATTTAATAGTCGATTTTATAAAGTAAACACGGGGAGGCTAGATCAAGACCACGTGGAAGGAGATAGAGTGTATTTATTGTTGTGAATCTATTAAAGGGGGTGCTTAATGATCACGAAGAACAATGAGTATGGATGTATTACAACGTGATCTTGTTCTGCATTGATATTCAACCGAGCATTATATAGTGTCGAAAGGGTGGCAGTTGTAGCCAATGGAGAGATGCCTCGTTGGTTCCAAATTGGTGCACATTGTCGATGATTGCTTATCAGTGGGCCATCCTCCAAGCGTGATTGCTAAGCGGTTATTATCAGTGGCACGAGCAAGTTGGTTTCTTTAAGTCTTCCGTACGTGCAAATTCGTGGTAGATCGACAGGGTACTTAGGAAGTGGAGCCATGGTAGACTAAAATACCCTTCCAACTGGTATTATGTAGGTGTACTCATGTCTATGGCAAACTTCATAGACCAAGTTAGGTATCCGAGCAAGGGTCTACTCAGAAAGTTCTAGCCAATACTTGTTCTAACAAATTCTGTTCATGGTAAGCTGTTAATTATGGACTATTTAGTGCTCGTCAATGGGGTGCTGCTGGTGACCACAAGTAGGGCCACTAGTTCGATCCTTATCCCCACTTCCTTTTGTTATTCTTCATTGAGAGCACCCAGTGCGAGAGAGAGAGAGAGAGAGTGTGTGTGTGTGAGAGAGAGATGGCGCACCACCATCGCCGCCACCTCTAGGTTGCCCAGCTAGGAGCCTGCCTCGAGCGGTGGCCCGGGAGCTCCATGCTGTCGATATGAATTTTTCTCATTTGATTTTTGTGTGAATGGAAGTTTTCAATTTGAAATTTTTTTGGTATGAATTGAAGTTTTGACCGTTCTCGATTGGAAAGTTTAGGTGTGAATTGAAAGTTTTGATTTTGAATGATTTGAAAGTTTTCCAATAGAAAGTTTTTCCAAAATCAGTTGAAAATTTTTGAATCGATTTTTTTATTCATTGTAAGTTCTGAAGAAGTGTTTTTTTACTGTGCTGAAATAAACAAAGGGCGTGGGGAAGGGGAAGCAAGGGGACAAGGAGTTAGGGCGTGTTTGGTTGGTGGGATGGGGATGGATGGATTGATCGCATCCAGCTTTTGAAGTTGTCCCTGCATTTGGTCAGTAGGATGGGATCAAATCATCCCGGGTGAACTAATCCACTTAGACGGTCCAGATGCTAGTGGCACAGTGTGGCAAAATACGTCGAACGAGCTCATCCACCATTCCAGTCACAGACTCACTACTACGCATCAGCAAGAAAACCCCGCACTCTCCGCGCCATCGTTGGCCCCGGCAACGTCGGCATCAGCCCGCTGCGTCCACCTCATGGCTCTAGCCGCCGCGTTCATGGTGACCCCACGCTTTTGTAGCACCTCATATATAGCCAATCTGGGATACTACTATGGAACGTCATCGTCAAAGTAAAGAATAAATAATAAAAGCAATAAAAGAAATTGTGAAAAAATTAAACTTTAAGAATACTTTATTAGAAAACTAGCGGAAGCTGAAATAAAGGTTTTAACATGTGACCGGTCCACTTCTAATCAAATGTAGAATAAATAAAATAACATAATTAGTGACAAGCCATGATGCTAAAAACTCGAGTGCTCCCACCCATATATGATGTTATCACTCCACTAGCATTTTACCTAAAAATGGAAAGAGCAAGCATGAGATTTGAAAATCTCAGTAAGTACCCAACAACGGTCACAAGCAAAATGTGAAATGGACAAGTAATGTTAGCAAGTAATTGACACTCGTCAAGGCAATGCAAATTAGATTACCGAAAACACTGATAGGAAATGGAATAGAGGTAATAGGAACGGTGAAAATAAGGATAATTGTTATTTAGCAAGTTATGGTAAGGCGCCGGTGATTGCCTCCCACATACCCGGTTATACAAGAGTAGTTAGGCACATCTTTGTCCTCGACTGTATAATCGTAAATAGGGTGTAATATCCTAAGTAATGAGAGTGTACGGCCCCCTATACGTTACCAAGTGGGTGGAAATCTCTCCTATATATGGGTAACCTCAGGCCAAGTAACTGTTATTTCCTTTTTTAGTGAGTTATCTGGAATGTAATTAAGGAACCGAGGGTAAACTAAGGTAAAGTTATGAGGGTGAAAGGATTTCTATGGTTGGGAAGGGAAAGGCGTAATTTCCAATACGAGGCGATGGGGAATGATGAGGTGGTGATAGTGAACTAGCAATTATTTTAAGGAGAGTATTCAGCATAACATACACAAGGGTTGTCCACCATACAAATTTTATTATGTGACAAGTAATTACTAATCAGATTAACAGATGTTATAAATATGATTCAACATGGTTCACATGCAACATCTTACAAATAGCAGATCATGCTATCATGAACTAAAATAGAGCAACCCTAATGCTAACAAAGTGCTAATGGCTAAACCTAAATTAAATGTGTTCATATGATATCCTCCATTAATAATTGACGCGTTAATTCTAAATCACTATTAACACATGAATACTAGAACAACATAACAGAGCATTAAATAAGCCTAAAGCATATCATACCAGTTAACCCAAGCAAGTGGTGATAGTTAACTATGGAATAGGTGATATGCGGAATGAAGAAATTACGATCGCGAGATAATTGCCTCAAGCACGCTTAATGGACACGCTGCACAAAGAATCTGGAATGCGTAACCGCCCAGCCGCTCCTTCAACAACTGCGTGTGAATCTACACGATGGAACGGAGATGCATTAGGTCTGGCTCAGTTAGAATTGATAAAAACGATGGACGATATGCTTGATCGAAGAGAATCCGTGTGAAACACCGTTCGACCCCGTGAAATACCGTTCGGCCATGCGAACGACGTATGGCCACCGCCGCCGCCTCGTGCCGACACTGTGCTGTGCCGCACTGTGCCTCCGCCACCGTGCTCCGTTGTCGCCATTAGCCGCCGTGGCTGCCAGCCGCCGCCCTGCCGTGCGCGCCCGTCACGCTGCTCCCCGCCACGCACGCATGCCATGCCACCGCCGCCAGTGACAACCCCCATCGAGTTGCGCCTGAGGAGAGAGGGAGAGAGAGAGAGAACACAGCAGATTAGAATTCGAAAATAAAAGAAGGAGGAGGAGACCTGTTTGGGAGAGGGCTGCGCACGGGGAAAGGAAAGGGTTCCCCTTAATTTATAGCCCTAACCCAGCTTAAGGCTAATTAGGTTTTTTTTAATGTATACTAGAGGGAAGGAAACTTGACTAGGTTGAACCGAATTGTTGAAAGCTTTAGTACTCGGTGGAGAAAATTGTTATTCAAGTGTGATAATGCGGAAAGGGAAAGTTTCATAATCTGATAATTATATTGTTGCTCATGAATACACATCATTCGACAAATAGATTTTTATTCTATGAGAGAATCGCTGTCCTATACAAATGTGTGAGGAATTCATTCCTTTAAGTTTGAAGCACGCTAGTTTCAGGAGTTCCTTGACTTGATCTGTTGGTCTGCTCTAATAACTGATGTAGTTGTGTTTTATTTCCTAGTGTGACAAAAGAAACACAAACATCTGTTGTATCAGAATCTTATGAGTCGACATTGCCATTCACTTCAGTTGTCTGTAGATTCTGTTTTGTCTGTAGAATATCTTTTGCTAGTTTGCCACTCCAGTAGTTGCATTGTCCTTGCTATCTTTTGCTCGTATGCAGTGTGGACTATGTACCAAGCTCTTCCATTTGTAAAGGAGAGGAACCTCTACTCGGGCTTTTTCGCCAAGTTCTCCATGAGCTACCATTCCTTCATTGTGGTACATCGAGTCAGAGAAATTGAAAAATATTGAGAGGGAAGGAGACGATGAAGATGAAAGGCGGCTGCAATGGTGTCGTAGATTGGGCTCTCAATGGAGGGAGAGCTTGATGCAAAGGATGTCAATTCTGTTACTGCAACCATTATTAATGGTTTGACAGAGAGGGGTCATTTGCTAACCAAAATAGCTACCCAATTTTTGAGTTTTAGGTCTAGTTTTCAGTATGTCAATTCTTTACTGTATGTTTTGCGAGGAAAATTCAAGATTGGCTGCCAGCTATTAACAGATCAGCAAATTCTTTACTGTATGTTTTTCGAATATGATGGCATTTGTAGCAACAATCCGTTGCATTCATTTCGTGTAGGGTAATCTCACCAGGGATATCCCAACCAATCTCATCCATTTAACCAAACATAAAATTAGCTTATCCTATTCACCCGCATCCCATTAACCAAACAATAATCTATATCATCGCATCCATCCAGCCAAACAGGCTCTTAAATTATCCTATCCCATCATATCCCACTAAACCCTGAATCATTCCATCCGATCTACTCTCACTTATCCAACCAAACACACTCTTATTCTTTGCCGTCGGGGTATACGGCGTCCGTGAGCTTGGGGTCCTCGATACTTAGTAGCCAGGGCCCCTGATGTTCTGCAATATCAGATGTTGAAATTTTATTTCCAATCAACTTGAAAAAATAAAAACTACTTTGAACATCGAAAAAATTATCTTAAGCAAGAACAAATTGCTAATGGAGCGTGCTTTCATACGGCGTTTCTTCTCAAAGAGGCCATCCAGTTCGGACCGGACCAGACCAGCATCCTGAAGAAATCTCAGGATGCAAATTAGACACTAGACTAATGCTCTGTACTGTAACCTGTCTGTTGATTTCAAGAGGCCAATTGGGCCAGATTCACAGGTTGTTGGCTTATGAGGATTAGGATCTCATGAATAGCTCGTATTTCTGATGACTTGTTTCTGATACTTCCTCACTGAATTTCTGAGATATCCGGGAATAGCAAACTGTACGGTTGATTGCCATACAAATATCGTACCCAACCGACGTTAACTACAGATAACCCGGGGGAGGGGGGGGGGGGGGGCAAAATGTTAGATATACAAAACAAGCTGAATTTCCATCTCGGCCGCGAAATTTACAAACAAATAGAGTTCAAACCCCGAGTCCAACAACAGTGGCATCTGATCTGACCTCTAGTTACATATTGTCGAACAACAGTAAAGTTACAAAAGAAGAATCAGGTCGATGAAACAACTAGTCATCTGCCCTCGGAGATGCCAGACATCGAACCGGCGGTCACTGCCGACGGTGAACGTGGTGCCATGAACGAGTGAAACCCTTTCTCCTGCATCATGGGCAGCATGCTGAAGCTCATATACGGCGGTGGCAGTTCCGGTAATGGAATGGCACCGTCGAGGTATTGCACGACTTGGCGCATGCTCGGCCTTGATGCAGGCAGTGGGTGCAAGCACAGCAGCCCCAGCTTCAACACCAGGCTTGCCTCCTCCATGGCGTACGTACCTCGGAGCTTCACATCAACAGCATCTGTGATGGAGCCGTGCCGCCAATGGTCGAGCACCCACTCGGCAAGGACGAATCGATCGTCCTGGCCGGTGATGTGCTCCTCGACGGGCCTCCGACCACACACGACCTCCAGAACGAACGCGCCGAAGGCAAAAACATCGGTGAGGGGTGTCGCCTTGCCTGTGTGCACAAGATCAGGCGCTAGGTAGCCATCATGCCAACGACATGCGTGGTTTGTGGGTCAGCACCGTGGTCGTACAACCTTGCAAGGCCGAAATCTCCGAGTCGTCCGTTCATCTCATTGTCGAGGAGCACATTGCTCGCCTTGATATCCCGATGAACGATAACTTGCTCCCAGTCCTCGTGAAGGTAAAGCAAACCTGATGCGACACCCTTAATGATTCGAAACCTCTGTGCCCAATCTAAAGATGGCTTGTCCCACCCATACAAGTATTTGTCGAGGCTACCGTTTGGCATATAATCATAGACCAGCAGGAGTTCACCTTTGCGCCGGCAATAGCCCAGCAGTCGTACAAGGTTTCGATGTCGAAGCCGGCCGAGATCAGCAATGAATTGTTTCATCCCTTGCCTGGACTCATGGGACACTCTCTTGACGGCAACCTCTGTCCGGGAAGATGGTAGCACGCCCCTGTACACGCTTCCGAATCCACCAACACCAAGTAGTTGCTTGTCCTTGAACCCATCTGTGGCACGGAACAAGTCCTTGTATGCGAACCTTGTTAGGGTGATCTCAGGCCGTTGGCAACGGCCAAATGCCAACCCTTTGATCGCGCTCGATCGGGGCGCCACCAATTGGTGGTGGGCCCTGCTGCGCGCCACATAAATAGAGGTGGGGGCCGGGGCGGCACGCACGACGAGGTTCACCGTGCCGCCACCTTCCCCACCGACAAAACCCTAGATCCGATCTAAGAGGCGCCCAATGACGGAAGCACCACCGCCAGATCGCGCCGCCGGGACACGCCGCCGCCGAGGAGCCCCGCACTCTTCCCGACCGCCGCTGCCGTGCGAAGACTTCACCGAGCGTACCGCGATGGCCAACCCTCCTCCTCCACATCGGACGGTTAGTCCCCTCTCTCCCTCTCGGTATTACCTCAAGAACCCGAACCCGTAAAGAAACCCCGCTAGATCTAACCTAGGAGATCCTATAGATCTAATCCTAACAATGGTATCAGAGCACCCTAGGCATAGATCTTAGACGGGGAAAAGAAAAAGAAAGAAAAGAGGGGAAAGACTCGATCTAACCCTAACCCGAACCCTAACCCTAGAAAAGAAAAGACCGAGACTTACCTGGCCGTCGTCGTTGCTGGCGTGCGGGAGACCGATCGGGCCGTAGACTCGCCGGCGCTCCACGTACGGGCCACCGTCGACGCGCGGGACAGATCCGAGCGGGCGCGCTCGAAGGGGCGCCGACACAGAGCCGCTCGACGGCAGCGCGCTCCCTCTCAGGGGAGCGCTCACGCCGGCGAGAGGGCCCGCGGCGGCGCCGGTCTTCTTCTCCTTCTCCGGCGGCGTGGACGTAGTCGCCGCCGCCGCCGCTGAGTTCGCTCGGGCGTGAGGGGAGAGGGAGAGGAGAGAATGAACTAGGGTTACGAGGCGTCCGCCGCGCGAGCGCAGCTTTGATCGGCGAACGACGCCACCGTTGGATGCGATCGACACCGAGATTGCGCGGCCGCTTTCGCCCAGCGGGCGAAGTTGTTTCGCGCCCAGCCCAGTTGCGCGCGAGCGCGCGCGCCACGAGGAGCGAGCCGCCGGATGCGAATCCGACGGTGACGGGCGCAGAGCAAAGACGTGAGGCCGAGCGCGACGCGCGCGCGGCGCGCGCGCCGAGCGGGCCGCGTGTGGCGAGGCAGGCGCGCGCGTCGCGGTGGCGGAGCAGCCGCCGTGGGCGTGTGGTCGGCCGAGCAGCCGAAATGGCCAAATGAACAGTAAATTCTGTTAAATGTTTTTATTGATTTTCAGAAGTATTTTTTGATGAATTTCAATGAAATTTGATTCAAATCTCTGTAAAATTTTACACCAACGTGTTAATTTTTCAGAGATTAAATGTGTACAGTATAATGCTTCTGAATAATGAATTATTTTTTTTAGAATAATTACAGTTTCCGTTGCAAAAGTTAATTTTGATTGATTTTTCATTATTAAATTCAAACCAACGGGAGAATTTAATTTTGAAAACAAAATAGATATAAATCCCAGATAATTATGATATTGTTATTTTCTGACCAACGTTGATAATAACAATATTATAATTTTTTAATTGATGATTTTATGCATTATTTCTATTTCTGCCCAACGGTGATGTAGATTTAATGTATAGATAAAATTGATTTAATTGTATGTCGTATTTTTGACCAACGTTGGAAATAAGGCATATAATTTTGTGTTACGTTCTCACTTTATTTGAACTATTTTTCAAAGGATACAACTTGATGAGTATCAAAGAGATCCCCACTCTCAAAGGAGATAATTATGGAGAGTGGAAGAAAAAGATAGACTTAGCGTTTATCTTGGCTGAGGTGGACTGGGTCCTCACTACAGCATGTCCCACTGAGCCTATGGCACCAAGTGAGGGATCAAAATGAGGATGATACTTGCTTGGCGTAAAAGACAGAGGGATCATGCTCCTTACGCATGTCTTATGATCTTGATCATAAGAATGGACCACACCAACAAGAAATGTATGGCTGTGATAAAGAACACAATTGAGCCTGCAATTGTGGGCTCAATTGTAGAGTGTGACACTGTCACAGAGTACCTTGATAAGATAAAGAGTCAGTTCACTGGCTCTTCAAAGACTTATGCTACACATCTGATTAAGCGACTTGTGATGAAAAGGTACTCTGTAGTGGCAAAGGGCATAAGAGAGCACATACTAAGGATGAGCAACTTGGCATCTAAGCTTAAACCAATGGATTTGGCTCTCAAGGATGAGTTCCTTATTCATTTGGTTTTTGCTTCCTTGCCAAAAGAGTTTGACACTTTTGTTGTCAACTACAATATGCAACCCGAGAAATGGGACTTGAAAAAGTGCATAGCTATGTGTGTGCAAGAGGAGGAAAGAATTAAATCCTCACATGGTGGTTCTATCAACTATGTGAAGGATAACAAGAAAAAGAACTTCAACAAGAACTCCTTCTCAAAGAACAAGGAAAAGCCTCATCCATCACCTCAACAGAATAAGTTTGTCAGAGACAAAGATCGTTGTCTTCACTGCAAGAAGACAGGAAACTACAAGAAGAACTGTCCTGATTACTTAAAAATGATAATGGCAAAGAAAGGTGAGAACATTATTACCTATATAAATGAATCCCTGTATGTGCAATATTCAAAATCCACTTGGTGGATTGACTCAGGAGCAACTGTTCATGTTGCTAATTCTTTACAGGGATTCCGTTCGACGAGGACTACGCAAAGAAAAGAAAGATGCGTTAAAGTCGCAAATGGAGTCCAAGCTGAAGTTGAAGCCGTTGGCGATTTTTCATTAGAGCTAGCTGATGGCTTCACTCTTTTACTTAGAGATGTTTTTATGTTCCCTCTTTACAGAGGAATTTGATTGGTGTTTCATGTTTGGATAATGATGGTTATGATTGTCATTTTGGAAATGGCAAATGTGAAATAATGTTTAATGATAAATGCATTGGTCTTGCCATGAAACAAGACGAGCTTTATTTATTATCACTTCGTGAAAATGTGAATTCCGTATGTGATGTGAATGAGCATATATCCTCGTCTGTGAATGCGAACAGAAAACGAAAGAGAACTCATAATGAATCGTCGAAATTATGGCATTGTCGTTTAGGCCATATTTCGAGGGGGAGAATAGAAAGACTAGTTAAGAATGAAATTCTTCCTCTATTAGAGTTCTCAGACCTAGAACAATGCAGAGAATGCATTAAAGGAAAATATGTAAAGAAAATTAAAAAAGACGCTAAAAGAAGCACAGGAGTTCTACAAATTATTCACACAGATATTTGTGGTCCTTTTCCTGTGAAAAGTGTGGATGGATATGACTCGTTCATAACATTCACAGATGATTACTCCCGTTATGGATATATTTATCCAATCAAAGAAAGAAATGAAGTCTTGGATAAATTCAAGATATTTAAGGCTGAAATTGAAAACCAACACGATTTAAAGATTAAGATAGTCCGATCGATCGTGGGGAGTATTACGGTCGACATACCCCATATGGACAAGTTCTGGACCTTTGCAAGGTTTTTACAGAAAATGGAATAGTGGCCCAAGATTCTACACCGGCGAACCTCAAAGCAAAATGGAGTAGCTGAAAGACGCAACCGCACTCGATGGATATGGTGCGAAGCATGATGAGCTACTCCACACCGCCATTGAGTTTATGGATGGAGGCGTTGAAAACCGCCATTCATATTCTCAACAGAGTGCCTAGTAAGTCGGTGCCCAAAACACCGCATGCGAGTTGTGGACGGAAGAGTTCCTCACTAAACCACTTACGTGTGTGGGAGTCTTGCTGAGGCTAAAGTATTTAACCCAAACATTGGGAAGCTTGATCCCAAAATGAGAAGTTGCCATTTCATTGGATACCTGAAAAGTCAAAAGGGTTTCGCTTCTCCGTCCGATAGATATACAAAGTTTGTAGAAACGAGACACGCTGTCTTCTTAGAGGATGAAATGATGAGAGGAAGTATGGTAGCTCGTGAGATTGATCTTGAAGAGAAGCGGGTGTATGCGCCCACTCCGATGATTCAAGAGCCATTCTTCACACTACCTGCTGTCGCTGCACCGACGGTGCAAGACACTGTGGTGCCAGCACCTGTTATTGTTCCTCCTGTGACAACAATGAATGATAATGAGGAACATGTTCTTCAGGATCCTATAGAACCTATTGCCACAGATGAGGGGGAGCAACAGCAGTCTCAAATAGAAGATGTACCAAATGAGGAGGCCCCGAGGAGGTCTCAAAGAATAAGAAGATCAGCTATTTCTGATGATTATCAGATTTATCATACAGAGGATTTTCAAATGGAGGATGATCCCACCTCTTTTGAAGAAGCCATGAGGAGCGAAAATTCCTCAAAATGGCTTGAGGCCATGGAAGAGGAGATGAGGTCCATGAAGGCTAATAAAGTCTGGGACTTAGAAATTATTCCTAAAGGAGCCAAAACAGTAGGCTGTAAATGGGTCTACAAGACAAAGCTTGACTCCCAAGGGAATGTAGAAAGATACAAAGCGCGACTTGTGGCAAAAGGCTTTACGCAAAGAGAAGGGATTGATTACAATGAGACCTTTTCTCCAGTCTCATGTAAAGATTCCTTCATAATCATAATGGCATTAGTAGCACATTATGATTTAGAGTTACATCAGATGGATGTAAAGACGGCATTTCTTAATGGGGATTTGGAGGAAAATGTTTACATGGCACAACCGAAAGGTTTTGTCGTGGAAGGAAATGAAAGAATGAGATGCCGCCTAAAGAAATCGATTTATGGGTTAAAGCAGGCTTCAAGACAGTGGTACTTGAAGTTTGACAGTACAATAAGAAAATTTGGGTTTAAAGAGAATGTAGAGGACAACTGTGTTTATGCAAAGTTTAAAGATGAGAAGTTTATCTTCCTAATCCTGTATGTGGATGATATCCTACTCGCTAGTAGTGATGTCAGTCTGCTACTGGAGACAAAGAAGTTTTTGTCCTCAAACTTTGATATGAAAGATCTTGGTGAAGCTTCGTTCGTTCTAGGGATCGAAATTCACCGAGATAGAAACAAAGGGATATTGGGACTGTCACAAAAGGCATACATAGAGAAAGTCTTAAAGAAATTTGGTATGCATAAAAGTAGTCCTTCACCTGCACCTATAGTCAAGGGCGACAGATATGGAGATTTTCAATGCCCCAGGAACCAGTATGAGATCGATCAAATGAAAGCGGTTCCATATGCTTCAGCTGTCGGAAGCTTACAGTATGCTCAAGTGTGCACACATACGACTTAGCATTTGTTACCGGGTTATTTGGCGATTCCAGAGCAATCTCGAATAGAACATTGGAAATTGATAAAGAAAGTCTTGCGTTATTTGCAAGGAACAAAAGGCCTCATGATGACATACAGAAGATCAGATTTACTCCATATAGTGGGGTATACAGATTCTGATTTTGCGGGAGATGATAGAAAGTCTACATCCGGATATGTGTTCACTGTCGCAGGAGGAGCTATACCGTATATCGTGGAAAAGCTCAAAGCAAACCGTCACTACATCGTCCACAATGTATGCCGAGTTTGTAGCATGTTGTGAGGCCACGGGGCAGGTGAACTGGCTAAAGAAGTTCATACCCGGTTTAAAAGTGGTTGACGACATCAATAGACCACTTAAGTTGTACTGCGATAATGAACCGCAGTAATGTATGCCCACAACAATAAGTCAAGTGGTGCTGCCAAACACATTGACATAAAGTACTATGTTGTGAAAGATAAAGTTCGGGATCAAATTATAAGTCTTGAGCACATAAGTACCGCAAAGATGTTAGCGGATCCGCTTACTAAAGGCTTACCACCCAACGTGTTCAGAGAACATGTAGCCGGCATGGGTTTAAGGGAAAGCCTATGATTCCTGGACTAAAAGATGGCCCAAAAGATTAAAGTAACTATTTCGCAGAGAGGTGTATTGTAGTCATTAAATCTATCGCGATTGACCGTGACGATGAGACATGTTCTATGCACTAATCTGCGATGGAATGAGTAAAGTCAAAAGTAATTAAAGTTAAAGCATAGATTGAGATCAAGGGGGAGAATGTTAGGGTGATCTCAGGCATTTGGCCCAATGGCCAAATGCCAACCCTTTGATCATGCGATCGGGGCGCCACCAATTGGTGGTGGGCCTGTCGCCAGCGCCACATAAATAGAGGTGGGGGCCGGGGCGGCACGCATGACGAGGTTCACCATGCCGCCACCTTCCCCACCGACAAAACCCTAGATCCGATCTAAGAGGGGGCGCTCCAGCGACGGGAAGCACCACCGCCAGATCGCCGCCGCCAGGGAGATCACCGCCGCCCGGGACACGCCGCCGCCGAGGAGCCCCGCACCTCTTCCCCGACCGTCGCTGCCCGTGCGCAGACTTCACCGAGCGTACCCGCGATGGCCAACCCCTCCTCCTCCACATCGGACGGTTAGTCCCCTCTCTCCCTCTCAGTATTACCTCAAGAACCCGAACCCGTAAAGAAACCCCGCTAGATCTAACCTAGGAGATCCTATAGATCCAATCCTAACAAACCTATGCGGTCCGAATTCAACCTCCCAATCCTCACGCAGCTCGGCATACCGAAGCCGCCTCTGCACAGCCAGAAGTGCCGCGAGTATCGCAGCAAGAACGAACAACGTGGTGAGCACGGGCAGCGCAATGACCAACACCTTGGACCTTGGCTTTGGGCCAACGCGAGGCAACCTGGGAAGCTTGGTGTAGTCGAGGGCAGGAGCTTCTCCTCCTAAGCTGAAGCTCCAGCCGAGCACGTAGTGGTTGGACAAGAGGATGCCCGTCGACGACGAGAAGCCGACGTACGCCGTATCCGTCACAACGGCCGAAAGGTTGGCCCTCGAAGACAGCAGTGGCTTCTTCGGCTTGGGCAACTTGGCAGGAACCATGGTCACATTGAGCTCAGTGGTTTGGCCATCGTACTCCACCCACACCTGCATGGCCTTCCGGCTATACAAGCTCAGGTTCTGGAACGCGCCTGTCCCGTCCATGTAGTAGCCGGCGCTTGCCGCAGTCAAGGAGCGCAGGCCATTGACGTCGACGCCGACATGGTTGTTGTTAATGTCCTGGAACTCGGAGTTGAGGATGGTGTCGAACTCCACCGCGAAGATGTGGTTGCTCTCGTTGCCGTTGTTGCCCATGTTGAGGAGCCCCAAGAACTGGCCCGGCAATGCCGCCGAGAGGTTCTTCTGTCCGTCGAACTAGAGGGAGCCCCTAAATGAGGAGACCATCAAGGAGAAGCGAGGCCAAGTCCGACCAAGGCAAAACCACCAAGGCTGAGTGGAACCACGTCGAGGCTAAGCCATCGAGACGTGTTGAAGCTCGTCGAGGTGAGTCCGTCGAACTAGGGAAAGCCCCTAGCTAAGGAGACTATCAAGTGAAGCGCGATTTGGCCAAGGCAAAGTCATTAATACTGAGTTGAACTATATTGAGACCAAGCCATCATGGTGATCTGGACCAGAGACCATCTGGGCGCGGACGAAGTCAGGCACACGCGAAGTCAGCGGAGAGTCTGGAACGGGCGTAGCAGCGTTGTCCAGAACGCGTGAAGCGAGCGGAGTCCAGAACGCGTGAAGCGAGCGGAGTCTGGAGCCGACAATGCGAGCGGAGTTCAAGACGCGCGAAGGGAGCGGAGTCCGCAACGCGCGAAGTCCTGGAGTAGGCCGGGCTCGATGGCCTGCGGCACGTGATGACGCGAGGTGACGCTCGGTGGAACAGAGCGAGCCTCGGCTGCCCACGGCGCAAAGTATGGCTCCCAGGGGTGATCCGGGATCACGAGTTCATGGCCGGGTCACCCGAAGCCAAGTAATCCGGCTGCAGCCTCGTCTCGAGTCTAGTCCTCTTGGCATTGATAGTCTTAAGAGGTGCATAAACATCAGCAAGCATCCTATAGTTGACTAGATTTTCTAGATCCTGAGACAAGAGATGCATAGCCTCTGCTTCTCCAATCAACAAATCTCCGCATGGACGGGAAATACTTAGCAATGTCCCCCACAATACAGCGTCATTCAAGTGTTCGGAAAGAGTATTTTCTAGCAGGTCATATGCATCAGTCAAGCGTCCAGTACAACAGAGCATATCAACAACACATGAGGTGTGCTCAATATTTGGGTCCAGACCGTGCTGCCCTTCCATGCGCTTGAGCAAGTCCATTCCCTCCTCAACAAGACTGCATCATTTGCCACTAGACTTGCCTCCTCGTGCATCATCTTTGCATTCCGCGCTGAATCCCTGAATACACTTCATTTGGATAAATCCGTTGAGCCCAATGAGCGGGATCAACGCCAAAATGATCAGAGATAGCTCCCAGCGCCGGTAGCGGCGGCGGTCAACTGTCGCCACTTGCATGGGTTACAATCATTATATTGTAATACTTGCCTGATCATATTCTGCTAATGTAGTATTTATCCCATCATGACTTGAGCTAACTTGTATGATATGCTTTAGACTTATTTAATGCTCTGTTATGATGTTCTAGTATTCATATTTAATAGTGATTTAGAATTAATGCATCAATCATTAATGGAGGGTAACTTATGAACAAATTTAATTTAGGTTTAGCCATTAGCACTTCGTTAGGATTAGGGCTGCCCTGTTTTAGTTTATGATAGCATGATCTGTTAGTTGTAAGATGTTGCATGTGAATTGTTGTGGGGGTGGCCCAACCCCCGTGACTGGGCCGTGCAACTAGTCCAACATGTAATAGGCCCAATAGTGTAGAGGAATATACCAGTGTAAATATACCAATGTACCCTCATCCTTTATAAGTACCAAGGGGTAGAATGGGAATCCCATTCTACCCCACTTATGTATATAAACCCCAAGAGGGGCAGGAGGAGGGACATCCTCTCATTCTTACCAACTCTCCCTTAGATCTGGCTTTCCTCTTCCTCTTCTACTAGTCCCCCTTCTCTACTGTTTGGCCTGTAGCCACAACAGATGGCACCGTCCGTGGGGATGACAGGAAGTTGTGTATAGAAGAGATTTCTCTAGCATTCAACAAAAGCGTCGGCTATGTGGATCCTTTCTGTTCCTGAGAGCATACAGCTTCAGGCATGGCATCGGTAGTATCTTGCAGACCACCAGCGATAGATAAGTGGTGTATCGAATAGATCTAGTCGCATGGGTTTCGCCTGCGCATTTCGCCATGTTTCGTATGGGGTATTGAGTAGATCTAATCGTTGCCTCCGCCCCGCTGGGAGTGCTCGTGCAGGGAAATGATGCCTGGATGCTTGAGGGCACGATCCTCCAGGGAGCCCGCGCGCCTTCGACTCGTCCGCGCTGGACCCCGCACAAGGTACACCTCGCCGAGCGCAACTGTGGACTCCACGTCGTCGAAGCCTTCGACTGCCTCGGAGCTTCCTCCCTGTGGCCTCTGCGTTGGCTTGAGTCCTCGCTCGTCTCCGTGCGATCAAGAGCTCCGTGCTATCCGCGTAAAGTATCTACATACTCCATGCATGCACGGTGACTTATATGATCCATGCATGCATGTTGCTCTTTATACTCGCACGTTGATTTGTATACTCATTTTCACGTAGCCATCCATACATCTATCCATCTATGCACTCACACTCTAAAGCTTTACGTACATCTATCCATCCATGCATGCGTGGATGGAAACCTCAAGGCGCATGCGTACGTGAAGCCTCGTGGCCGCAAGCCCGCGGGCACCGGTGCGTGCACTCAGATATCCTGTATACGCGAGCTCTATCCGGACACGGAGTATCCATCCGCGAAGTCCTGGAGCGCAAAGCGTCCTTTTTCGACGGGTGCTTCGTTTCTCTCTCTCCACGTTCGTCTGCAGTATCCATCCATGCAGGCGGCCACGGTAGCTCTGTGACGGCGTCCGCCTAGGTACTCCGCCGCGACGTGCTTCCCGTGCTTGACGCTGGAGTCCGCGCGCATGGCCCACGGCGGCAGCCACAGGAGCTGGTACCCCGTGGCCGCGCCCGCCTGCAGGTCGCCCTCCAGTTTGCCCGGGTCTTGGAACGCGATGCACATGAGGAACCCGGGCCCCGTGAAGAGCCAGAGCTTGCACCACGAGAAGGCCGGGCGTGACGGCACAGCGTCGCCGGCGTCGTCTGCGTCGGAGTCCGTCCGCCCAGGTACTCCGCCGCGACGTGCTTCCCGTGCTTGACGCTGAGCACACCATCCGAGGCTCCGTCACCACCGAGGCTTCTCCGTCTCCATGGCCGTGCGTCCTCGCGAGCTGCTACCTCGTCTGGCCCAGGCGAGCACACCATCTCTCCACGCGTCTAGCTCTGCAACAGGTGCCATGTGGGACGGCGCGGTGGCGCGGGCAGCAGCTGCATGTCGGCTCCGTGCGACGGACCTCGCAGGGGCGACATCGGCCTCCGCATGGCGCTCTGCGATCCGGCCTCCGCCTCCGCGCGACGGACCTCGCAGGGGCGATGTCCATTGGCCGCACACGACGATGGAGCCCCATATCCATTTATGCATCGGCTCCGCCTCCGCGTCTTGGTGCGGCGTCGCCTCGGCACGGGACTCCGCTCGGCCACCGCAGTCGTGCAGTCGGCTCTGCGCCCACAGGGAGGCCGCCTCCACGCCAAGCTTCCGAGAGTCTTCGCGTAACGCCGAGCCTCTGCGTCAAGGTCTCCGCGATGGTGGACCCCGGGACGACTTCGCCGGCCCTGGCTCGGCTCCGTGACGACTTCGCCGACCTTCGCCTGCAGACTTCGGCGACCTTCGCCCTGCAGCGATTTCGCTGGCCTCCGCTTGGCGAGGCCCCGGAGAGGTCTCCGAAGCACGCCAGGCTCCCCGTCGGCGAGGTCCTGACGAGGTCTCCGGCCGGGCCATACCTCCGCGTTATGCGTCGCTTTGGCGAAGCCCCCGTGAGGTCTTCGAAGCTCAACGTGATGCGCAGGACGTGCTTTTTCGAATCGGAGGTCTCCGTCCTTCACTTCACTATAAGCCGGCTGCACCGGCCTTCACAGCTGCTCCGTCCCTTGCCTGTTGTAAAGGTCTTACGACCTCCCAGGACCTTTTACGACCGGTTAGAGTCGTTTACGACCAGATAGAATTGAGTACGACCGGTTCAGAGTACTTACGACCAGTTCCGATCCTCTCAATTCCCCTCCGATCGCTTTTTCAACGTGGTCGTAAATTTACTGTAGCAATTTACAACCGCTCCGCGATATCGCTGCCGCTGCCTTCCTTCAGCCGCTCAAGATGCCGTGATCGAAGCCTTCTACGATCACGCAGTGATGCTGGCGATCATCGCTTCACCGTGGTCGAACACCCGTTTACCACGTTCTCTTCCTTCAACGTGATCGAGTCGCTTTCAATCATGTACTAACCTTCTCGGTGTAGTCGCTGCTCCTTACGACCACCTTCACCGTGGTCGTAGCCTTCTTAACGATCACGCTCGCTAGAACTTTGCCGTGGTCGAACTCCCCGATCACGCTTGTGGTGATCGTGAGTCCTTCCGACCACGTCTTGCGCAAACACACGACAAAACAAAGCTTTGTATGTTTCCCTCTTTTTTGGTATTTTCTCAATTGCTTGGTACATGGAATACATGGCTCTTAGCCTCTTTTTATACCCGGCTGTCCTACTTCAACACGGGTTCTCAACATCTACTCCGACTCTGATTCTAATACGACTTCGACTAGGTTTCCACCTACGACTTTGAATTGCGGCTGCAATTCGACTTCGATTACACCCAAATTTTGCACATGACTCTAAAACAAGATTATTTACAACATTCTCTCCCTAATCTTGTTTTTCAACTTCGATCATGCCAATCTTCTTCTTCATCTCTGAAAACTTTATCCGCCAAATGACTTTGTCAATATGTCTGCTTTCTGTTCTTCGGTTCTGATATAGTTGATATCGATCTTCCCCTCTTCGACACAATCTCTGATATAGTGATATCTTGTGTCTATGTGTTTGCTTCTATCATGTAGAACCGGATTCTTGCTCAGTGATATTGCAGATTTGTTATCAACCCCGAAGGCCACCTTTTGAACTGCTTCGTTTGACAACTCGCTTAATAGTCGAGCGAGCCAAACTCCCTGACACGATGCTGCGCTCGCTGCGATGTACTCGGCTTCACACGAAGATAATGCAACCACCTTTTGCTTCTGGGTTTGCCAGCTGATCGGACTCTCCCCGAGCACAAACATTATGCCTGTCGTGCTCTTTCGATCGCCGACATCTCCCGCCATGTCGCTATCATCAGAGTCGTCACCGCAACGACTTTCCACCTCCTTTCTGCATCAATCCCGAGATTCAAGGTACCTTTGATGTATCTCAGATGTGCTTCACGGCATTCATATGCTCTGAGTCGGTTTCTCCATGAAACAACTTACGATCCGACCGCAAACGAGATGTCCGGTCGGTGTGCACCGATACCGTAGACTTCCGACAATGCTCCTATAAGTCGTGGCATCAATCGTGATCCCGGGCCTGTCTTGCTCAACTTCGATGATTCTCCATTGGGGTTTGACATGGATTGCACTCTTCCATACCGACTTCTCCGAAATCTTTCGAGCATATCCCGATCGACAAAGTGTTATGCCGTTGTCGGTTTGATTTACTTCAATGCCGAGGTAGTAGCACGAAGTCCCAAATCGGTCATTTTGAACAGCCTCTTCATCTCTTCTTTAAACCTCATAATCTCCTTCAAACTCGATCCAAGAATGACCAAGTCGCCCACGTAAACGCCCACGATCACCTGTTCTTCATATCTCCCTTGAGTATACCGCATGTTCGAGTTGCTTCTTCCGAACCCGAGTGCCGTTAGACTTTTGTCAAGCTTCAAATTCCATGCTCGTGGTGCTTGCTTAAGTCCGTAGAGAGCTTTGTTCAGCTTCAAGACTTTCTCGCTTGCTTCTTGGATTGAAAACTCGCGTTGAGAAACATAAACTTCCTCCTCAATGTCTCCGCTCAAGAACGCCGTTTTCACATCCATGTGGTGAATCTCCCATCCACCGCTTGTCGCCAATGCAAGAAGTAGTCGATAGTTTCCATACGAGCCATCGGGCAAAACTTCTTCGTAGTCGACCTTGTTTTTGAACATACCCTTTCGCCACAAGTCGTGCTTTGTGTTTTACGATTTCTCCCTTGGAATCCTTCTTTACCTTGAAGACCCACTTTAAACCGATTGCTCGATGACCCTTTGGCAAATCGGTGAGTTCCCAAGTGTTGTTGTCTTCAATTGATTTTAGTTCTTCCTGTATTGCAGCTCTCCAATATTCATCTCCCTTTGCTTCTTCATAGCTTTCGGGTTCTTCTGCGATGTGTACAAATAATGACTCATCCGATCAGATCGACTCAGTTTGAGCATAGATCTCATCGATGCTCCTCATTTTCGGCACCCTGCCGTCTTCTTCATCTTCAGTATCAGGTGAGGCTTCCTGATCATTTGCACCAATCATGTTCGAGTTTTGAGGTGTGGTCATAGCTCCTTCCACTATTGTCGTATTGTCGGTATCGACATCTTCGACTTCAAAAGTTATCCACTCCGACTTATCTTTCTCAATGTTCTGGTGTTCTTCCCACTCCCAATGTTTGTCTTCTTGAAAGACCACATCTCTGCTCACATGTAGCTTGTTTTCGATCGATCATAGCACCTATATGCCTTGGTACCGATTCGAGCCGAGGTAGATCATCCTTTTGCTCCGATCGCCCAGCTTCCTCGATAAGTCGATGATCTCACATGTGCCAAACAGCCAAGACTTTCAAGTGATCGACGTTCGGTTTTCTCCCGACCACAACTCGTATGGAGTAACTCCATCCAACGACCGTGTGGTCGCACGATTTAGCAAATAGACCGCATGTCTTACGGCCGCCCAAAACCTCCGGCGGTATCGACTCTTGAAAGACTTCGTGCGGTTTCGACCACGGTTCGGTTTCTTCTTTCTACAACTCCATTTTGTTGAGGCGAGTATGGAGCCGTGAAGAATCTTGCAATGCCCTTCTCTTCACAAATTGAGTCAAACTCTTTTGCGAAATTCTCCTCCTCGATCGGACTGATCGCTTTTACCCTCTTGTCGACTTCGCTGCAAGATTAATAAACTTCTGAAAATTCGACTTTGCCTCATCCTTGCTCTTCCGCATGTACACCCATATGGCTCGAGTAGTCGTCCACGACCAGCATGAAGTATCGGTTTCAGCGTCGGTGCGGGGTGTGATCGGTCCGCACAAGTCGACGTGAACCACTCGAGTGGTTGTGAAGCTCTAAACTTCGCTTGTCGTGGGAAATCTGCTGCGAGTTTGTTTCGCCACTGCATGACCTTCGCACTTGCTCGGGTGGTCGATTTTGGTAATCCGACCACCATCTCTTTCTCGCCATTGATCCGAGACTTTGGAAATTTATATGACCAAATCTCTCATGCCACAACCAGCAGATCTTCAATTGTGGTCTTCAAACACTTCGCTTGCATGTTTCGATCTTGATTTTGTACAAACGGTTCACGGTCCGTTTCACCTTCATCGATAGATGCTCACCGTGGTCGAACACCTTCGATGGTTGCCTTTGAGCTCGATCCGACAACCTTCTTCGGTCAATTGTCCAAGGCTTATGATATTGTTCAAGACTCGGTATGTAATATACATCCGAGAGCTTTCTTCGACTTCCATCTTTGCATTGCATCGAGTTGTGCCTCTCCCTTTATCTCAACAAGAGCCGCCTCTGAATCTGTATTTTTCCGAGCACACTCTTATCTAATTCGTAAAACATCGAGTACGCATCGTCATGTGGTTGCTGGCTCCGTTGTCGAGATACCGATCTGCCGTCCGCTCTTGAGTCCGCTCTCCTGCTCCAACAGACTTGGAAAGACTCTTTCCTCATTCAAGAGAACCATTGTCGGTTCGTCTACAAGGTCTGAGTGACAACAGAGTGTTGGCTCTTTGTGCTCTGTAGTTTGTGCAAAGTTTGCTTCCTCTACCTTTTTCTTGCCCGACAATTCACAGATAGTGACCATACTTCTTGCGCTTATGGCACTGGATGTGGCTTCGACATTGAGCAACGAGTGCCCATACTTCTCGCACGTGTAGCATCGATATCGACTTGTCGCATGATGGTCGCCGCCTCCACGACCACCTCCTCGACCACTTCGTCCACGACCTCTCTGATCGTAGCCTCGACCTCGTCCATGAGATGCTCCGCGGCCAGTCGATGTGCCACGACCACGACCACGACCACGACCACCCCTCGATGACGAGTCTCCTCGGTCTTTTGCAACTTCTTTTCGAGCGATTTGCGACCGTTGTCTTCTTGATAACTCTTTAGGAGCTGCTCGTGTGCTTTGAGCGCTCCGGTTACCTCCTCTATCTTCATCTTCGAGAGGTCTTGCGAATACATAAGCGTGGTCACAACCGGAAGAAACTTCTCTGGTAGCACTCTCAAATACTTCTTCACCGCCACCTCATCTTTCAAGTCATCGCGAGAGATTTGATCTCGTTCACGACTTCGTTGAATCGACCAGAGAACTCTTCCACGGTCTGACTCTTCCCCATCTTCATGGCTTCAAACTCACTTCTTAATGTTTGAAGTCGAACCTCCTTCACTCGATCTACTCCTTCATGCATGGTTCGCAGAGTAGTCCGACTTCCTTCGCCGTCTCCTTGCCGACTAGCTGCCGCATCATTGAGTCGGGCACAGCTTGATAGATCGCTGCCATCGCCATCTTGTCGAGACGATCATCGAGGACCTTGTCCTTCTCCTTTGGTTCGACCGCACCCGCACGCCTTGCGCGATCATGTTGACCTTCATCTTCATCGCCCGCACCGGATAGTTGTCCGAATCGAGGATCGGCATCGCAGCGACACGCTTTGCTTTGCCGTGTCACCATGTTTAACCACCGCTCGATACCAATCGTTGTAAAGGTCTTACGACCTCCGTGACCTTTACGACCGGTTAGAGTCGTTATTTACCAGATAGAATTGAGTACGACCGGTTCAGTACTTACGACCGATTCCGATCCTCTCAATTCCCCTCCGATCGCTTTTTCAACGTGGTCGTAAATTTATCAGAGCAATTACGATCGCTCCGCGATATCGCTGCCGCTGCCTTCCTTCACCGCTCAAGATACCGTGATCGAAGCCTTCTACGATCACGCAGTGATGCTGGCGATCACTGTTCACCGTGGTCGAACACCCGTACGACCACGTTCTCTTCCTTCAACGTGATCGGAGTCGCTTTCAATCATGTACTAACCTTCTCGGTGTAGTCGCTGCTCCTTACGACCACCTTCACCGTGGTCGTAGCCTTCTTAACGATCACGTCTGCTAGAACTTTGCCGTGGTCGTAACTCCCCGATCACGCTTGTGGTGATCGTGAGTCCTTCCGACCACGTCTTGCGCAAACACACGACAAAACAAAGCTTTGTATGTTTCCTCTTTTTGGTATTTTCTCAATTGCTTGGTACATGGAATACATGGCTCTTAGCCTCTTTTATACCCTATTGTCCTACTTCAACACGGGTTCTCAACATCTACTCCGACTCTGATTCTAATACGACTTCGACTAGGTTTCCACCTACGACTTTGAATTGCGGCTGCAATTCGACTTCGATTACACCCAAATTTTGCACATGACTCTAAAACAAGATTATTTACAACATTGCCTTCGCTTCGCCGGAGTCCGAGAGGGCCACAGCGACCGACGCGATGCCTCCGCCGCCATGACTTCGTCGGCCTGCAGCATCGATGTGGGCTCTCCCGTCACTAAGCCAGCGCGGATCACGCAAGCAGCTATGTACGGCGAGGCACTGGAGGTGGCCACCGCCAGGGCCGGTCCTAGGATTTTAGTGGCCCGGAGTGAAATTAGAAATAGGGGTCTTAGTATAAATATCTAAATATAAATCTACATACACACACACACACAGATATATATATATATATATATATATATCTAATTTTACCAACAAACACTTAATTAAAGAAAAATTCACATCAAAGAGTTCATAGATATTACCTTAAAATTTCTTCTAATATTTCTAGATGCGAAGTCATTGATGATGGTATTGATATCAATCTCATCCAATAATTTCTTCTCAATACATAAAGTTGCCAAACCGTTGAACCTCTCTTGAGACATTGTTGACCTTAAATGATTCTTCAACAATTTCAACTTTGAAAAGCTTCTTTCAGCTGATGCCACGGTCACAGGCATAGTAAATAAAATCCGATAAGCAATAGAAATATTAGGATAACAATCCGCTTCTCTGACAAACTCAAAGATCTCCATAGCAGACATTGGTTTATCTGATAAAGTCAATTGCATAACACTTAACTCAGAAATTAGACCATTTAACTCAACATCAGAGGAACCATCTAGAGAGAAAGTTTCTACAAATTTTGTACAACATTCTTTTAATTCAGTTTGATCCAATGACTTCAATGTTGTTGAACTCATTAAAAATTCAAATATACTTCCGAATGTTTGGAGTTCTGGAAATATACTTTTCAATGAATTGATTGCCATATCAACCATAACAAAAATAATAATTAACTTCAAATTCCTTCTCAGCTTGCAAAACTGCTTCATCACAATCAATTTCATCAAACGGTTTCTTCCTAAGAACACGCCGCTTAACTGGAAATGATGGCTCTACATTCATTTGAGCTGCAATATCTTTGGCAATGATCATACTCAAAGCAAACCCTTCATTTCTATAAGTATTAAAGTATTTAACCATGCCTTCTATTTGTTGTATGTATATACTCTACATAGTATATAGGGGCCCCTGGATTTTGGGGGCCCGGGGCGACCGCCCCTCTCGCCCCCCCTCAGGGCCGGCCCTGGCCACCGCTGCGACGAGACCTCGCCGAGCTTCGTCTGCGCAGACGGCGAACGCGCCTCCAAGCCTTCGCCGGCCTTCGCTCAGCTCCGCGGCAACTCTGCCGGCCTGTCAGCGACACCTCGCCGGCTCCGGGATGCCTCCGACGACCTTTGGGCCGGAGTCCCCGAAGGCGACTCTCCGTACGCGGCGAAGCCCGCTCCGCCCTCTGCGCGCCCTTGACGACGACCTCGCTAGCCAGGCTCCGTGTCAGCCAAGACCCCGCGTCACTATGCTGAGGTCTCCGAAGTCTCCGCTAACCTCTTCGAAGGTCCCCCTGTCAAGATCGGGAGCGCGCATCATTGATGACGTGTTGAGGTATGCTGGAGAAAGCATGCATGTATGGCTCATCCTGTGCACACATCCACGCTACAGGATACGCACGCTCGCCATATATGCATGCATGGCTCCGTCAGGACGGCGCCCGATCTCCATGTGGTCAGCCTCCGCGTGGATGGGCTCCGTGTCGAAGCTTCCGCACTCGTACAACATGGCATGGGTCGGCTCCGCACCTCATGACGAGGCCTCCGCTAGCTTCATGTAGCCAAGGTCTCCGCACCTACGGAGTCTACTCCGCGACGTCACCACCCCGCCCGGTATGCCCAGCATATGATCATGTATGTTGCTTTAATAATCCCTACTGCATCTTGTGCTTGCATGGCATTAAGGAAACGGTTGCGCAGCATATCACTTATTGCAACTATGGTTCCATTCTAAGACCATTCGATTTGTCCATGTTTGCCTCTCCAGTTTTGCCTGTTCTGGCTGCCGTAGCATCTAATGCTTTCATAGTATTGCATTCTGGAGCGTTTGGTTGTCGCAAGTCTTCGGCCATTTCTTTGATGCCTCTGTTTTGGTCCCTGTTTTTGATTCAAATCGCACGATGGCCTTGCGCCTTGTCGTACTTTACAGAGTATAAATAAAGACACGTGTTCGCGCGCGCACTCTCTGTCAAAGACACGGGCATGAGTATAAACAAAGACACGCGTTCGCGCGCGCACTCTCTGTCAAAGACACGGGCATGAGTATAAACAAAGACACGCGTTCGCACACGCACTCTCCGTCAAAGGCACGGGCATGAGTATAAACAAAGACGTGTGGGAGGTGCCTCCACACGCACTCTACGGAGTATAAATAAGATGAGGATGTTGTCCCTGCGCACTCTACGGAATATAAACAAGACGCGGATGCGGTGCACGCATGGACATAGTTCTTATGCGTACTCTCCAGAGTATAAATAAGACTTGGATGTTGATCTCACGCACTCTACGGAGTATAAATTGTTGGATCAGAGTGCCTCGATCTGCAAATCACACAAAAAAAACCAGGACACAAATGGAGAGGGAACACACGCGAAAATGGCCTCTGAAACTCAGAGATTTTTTCACTCAAACTCTGAAACTGCCCTCTGGACGTGCTACAGCGCCCAGACTGAAAATACAGAGGAATACCCAAAACAACACTTCAGGCTCTAAACTAAACTCCGAGAAAGATGCTACATGCAAACACTAACCTGGTCCATGATCCTTATAACCCGGATCACAACCTTACAACTTATGCATGACAAATAAAATGGACTTGACTTTTTAAACTCCCGAACGTGAGATCGCTCTCGCTTTTTCAGATCGCAACGCACTAAAACAAAGAAAGATCAAATCTGCGATCGCTTATTCGAATGTAAACCGTACTGACTCAATGCCAACAAAACAAGATTAGTGCTAACATTCACCCCCCTAATCTTGTTTCCCTTTTGCTGTATCCACCATGCCAAGCTTCTCCCTCATTTCAAGAAATTTGACATGACCAAGTGACTTTGTTAGGATATCTGCCAACTGTTCTTCAGTCCGCACATGTTCCACTTCAATCTTCTCACTCTCCATACATTCACGAATGAAATGGTACCTTGTTTCAATGTGTTTGCTTGTATCATGGTGTACAGGGTTCTTGCACAATGATATGGTCGACTTGTTGTCAATTAACAACCTAAACTTCTTTTGCTCTTGATTCAACATGTCACTCAGCAACCGTGCCATCCAAATACCTTGACAAGCTGACGTTGTCGCTGCAATATACTCAGCTTCACATGACGACAAAGCCACCACCTTTTGCTTCTGCGAAAACCAAGCAATCAGGTTTGAGCCCAAATAGAACACAACACCGGTGGTACTCTTGCGATCATTTACATCTCCGGCAAAGTCACTGTCGCTATACCCGATCAATTCAATGTCACTACTGGTTCTTCTTCTATAGAAGCACCCCAAACCAAGTGTGCCACTTACATACCTAAGAATTCTCTTCACTGCAGTCATGTGTTCCACAGTAGGTCTTTCCATGAAACGGCTGACTATTCCCATTGAATATGCAATGTCAGGCCGAGTATTCACCAAATATCTTAAGCTTCCAATGATACTCCTGTACAGTGTTGGATTGACTGGAGGACTTTTGCTCTCTTTGCTCAACTTTAGTCTCTCTTCCATAGGAGTAACACACGGATTACACTTCTCCATTCCTGCTGCCCGCAACAACTTCTCAGCATATGTGGACTGACACAATGTTATACCTTCACTCATTTGCTTGACTTGAATTCCCAAATAGTAACTAAGCAAACCAAGGTCACTCATACTAAACAGCTGCTGCATTTGAGTCTTGAATGCAGTAATTTCTGCTATGTTTGACCCTGTAATAACCAAGTCGTCCACATAGACACCAACCAACAATATTGAGGAATCTTCTACCTTTTGGTATACAGCATGCTCCAATGGACTGCGAATGAATCCAAGCTTTGTCAAACTCGAATCCAACTTGATGTTCCATGCTCTTGGTGCTTGGCGAAGTCCATACAATGCCTTCTTCAATCTCAATACTTTGTGCTCTTGGCCTTTTATCTCAAAACCCGGGGGTTGTGTCACAAATACTTCTTCAACTAGCTCGCCATTCAAAAATGCTGATTTCACGTCCATATGGTGGACTTGCCAACCCTGCTGTGCTGCCAAACTCACAAGCAACGCACGGTCTCCATTCTTGCAACCGGTGCGAAAACTTCATCAAAATCCACACCATGCCGTTGGACATACCCCTTCGCGACCAAGCGAGCTTTGTATTTGACAATAGCACCCGAAGGATCCTTTTTAACCTTGAAGACCCACTTCAAGCCTATGGGCTTCTGAGTGCCTGAACTCTCCACAAGCTTCCATGTCTCATTATCCTCAATAGACTTCAATTCTTCTTGCATTGCTTCTTCCAGACAAGTTGGCTCTTCTGCTGCTAACATACAGAACTCTAAATGTTCAGCTTCCAGCTGAATTGGTTCAGTGGCTTCATATATCTCTTGTAGTGATCGGAGCCGACTTGGACCTTCACTTGAAGATTCACTCGGTATTGCTGATCCAGCTGATGTGTTTGGTGACAAACTAGCAGGTGTAGATGGTGGACTGCTAGCCGGTACAGATACATTAACTCCAATGCTGTCCTGTACACCCGATGGGTCACTAGCGTCTGAACTTTTGTTGTCTGAAGTCTCGTGAGTGTTATCTGAAACTGGCACTTGTTGGTCCAGATTTTGCACTTCTTCTGCATTCTCACTTTGCTCGATTTGAGTTGTAAATGTGTCACCGTGATTTCTTTGCTGTGTAACACCATCAGTGTGCTCTTGCCAGGTCCATGCTCTCTCTTCTTCAAATACAGCATCCCTACTAACATACACCTTGCAGTTTGCTGGGTTATAAAAACGATAAGCTTTAGAGCCGATTTCATAACCGATGAAAACCATCCGAGTACTCCGGTCCTGCAGTTTACTGAGATGAGGGACTGCAGTCCTCACATGAGCTACACATCCAAAAGTTCGTAGATGATAAACTTGGGGTTTCCTCTTATACAAAGCTTCATAAGGTGTTTTCCCAGTAACACTCTTTGTCAGTGCTCTATTCAGCAAGTATACAGCCATAGCAGCAGCTTCACCCCAGAATTTGCCGGGCATCATCTTGCTTTTCAACAGGCTTCTGGTCATACCAACGATTGTCTGATTTCTCCTCTCGGCCACTCTGTTTTGTTGGGGTGTATAAGGAGCCGTGAGAAACCTTTTCAAGCCCAAATCATCACAGAAGTTGTCAAACACCTTTGAAGTGAACTCTCCTCCTCTATCTGTCCTCAAAGCTTTAACCTTCAGACCGGTTTCCAACTCAGCTTTAGCCTTCACTGACTTAAACGCAGCTAGGGCCTCATCTTTAGTTTTGATCAACACAATCCACATGTATCTAGTACAGTCATCTACAATTAACAAGAAGTACCTCTTGCCTGATGGTGTAGCTGGTGAAATTGGCCCACACAAATCGCCATGGAGGAGTTCCAATGGTGTTTGTGCCCGAAAACTTGCAGTTTGAGGAAATGGCAGTCTGCGTTGTTTGCCAATTAAACACCCTTCACAAAGTTGCTCAACATGATCAATTAGTGGCAGACCCTCAACCATTTGCTGCTTTGCCATATCCCTCAATGCTCTAAAGTTCAAATGACCAAACCTTGCATGCCATCGCCACTCTTTCTCCTTCAGTGCAGTTAGCAAACATACTGGTTTTGCCGGCTGAAGTCTCAACAAGTACAACCGGTTACTTGACCTCTTGACTTTTACTAGTAACCGCCTTTCTTGATCATATACCCTCAAGGTCCCATCTTCAATTATGGTCTTGCAGCCATTCTCATCGAGTTGCCCCAAACTCAGTATGTTGCTCTTCAACTGTGGTATGTAGTAGACTTCAGTCAGTGCCTTATGCTCCTCAGACTGACATTGGAACAAAGCTATCCCACGTCCACAGATTTCTGCAAGAGAACCATCTCCAAACCTCACTGTCCCAGCCACCGTTGTGTCCAGATCTGTAAACATTCCGCGGTTTCCAGACATGTGGTTGCTAGCACCCGAGTCAAGGTACCAAGTCAGATTCTTCGGGCCACCTTCATCTCCAAGCTTTGGAAGAACTTTTTCTTCATTCAACAGTACAGTTGCAGCAGAAAGATTTGCAAGATGCATTGGCCCATTGATTTGCATCATCAACAGGACTGGCTCATCATCATTTTTCTCAACAAAATGTGCTTTCATCTCTTTCTTCTTTGACTTGCACACAGAAGAATAATGACCATAATTTTGACAATTGTAACATCTCACCTTGGTCTTATCAAACTTGAACTCTTTGTCGGTTTTGTTGTCGGACTTGTGCTCTTTGTCTGTTCTGGGTGTGTTGTCCCAGTGGCCGCGCCCTCGCCAACGTCCACGGCCTCGATCACGTCCGAAACCTCCTCTCCTGGAGCTGCTTCCTGATGTCTCACCCCCCTTCTTCTCTTCTTTGGCTTTCCACTGAGCTCTTGTGAGAAGAACGTGTTCATCATCTTCATCTTCGGCGATGCGCAGCCTCTCTTCATGAGCCTTCAGCCTCCCAATCAACTCCTCCACAGTCATATTTTTCAAATCTGCAAATTGTTCAATTGAACTGACAATTTGCAAAAACTTGTTTGGGAGAGATCGCAGCATTCTCTTGACAACATAAGAGTCTTCCACCTTGTCACCAAGTTCCCTGATCTTGTTGACAACAGTTCCAACTTTGAAGGCATAATCCTCAACAGTTTCATTGGACTTCATCTTGAGGCCGTCAAATTCCTCCTTCAGTGATTGGACCCGAGCTTCCTGCACTCGCTCAGCCCCTAGAAACATGATTTTCAGAGCCTTCCACACTTCCTGCGCACTCTTCTTTTTCACCACAAGAAAGAGTACATCTTCCGGTATCACACTGAGGATTGCTGCCCGTGCGATCTTGTTCTTCTTGGCGTCCACCGCCTCTTTCAGGTCCTCGGGATCTACCGCGTCCCAAAGATCCTGTGCTTCCATCACCGCTTGCATCTTGATTGACCACGCCGAGAAATTCGATCGGGTTAGGACGGGATATGATAGCCCGCCTGAAAATTCTTTCCCGGAACCTGCCATGGTGGTCGCCGGCGCAGCCTAGGCACTCACCGGTTCTTCTCCTTCACCGGTCCGAGCTCTGATACCAAATGTTGGATCAGAGTGCCTTGATCTGCAAATCACACAAAAAACCAGGACACAAATGGAGAGGGAACACACGCGAAAATGGCCTCTGAAACTCAGAGATTTTTTCACTCAAACTCTGAAACTGCCCTCTGGACGTGCTACAACGCCCAGACTGAAAATACAGAGGAATACCCAAAACAACACTTCAGGCTCTAAACTAAACTCCGAGAAAGATTCTACATGCAAACACTAACCTGGTCCATGATCCTTATAACCCGGATCACAACCTTACAACTTATGCATGACAAATAAAATGGACTTGACTTTTTAAACTCCCAAACGCAGACTGCTCTCAGTTTTGCAGACTGCAACACACCTGAAAATAGCAAAGACTGAAATCTGCGCTGACTGCTTATTCAGAACAGAAACTGGTACTCTGACTCAATGCCAACAAAACAAGATTAGTGCTCACATAAATAAGACGCGGATGTTGTCCCTGCGCACTCTACGGAGTATAAACAAGACGCGGATGCCACGCACGCATGGACATAGTCCTTATGCGTACTCTCTGGAGTATAAATAAGACGTGGATGTTGATCCCACGCACTCTACGGAGTATAAATAAGACGCGGATGTTGTCCCTGTGCACTCTACGGACTATAAACAAGACGCGGATGCCGCACACGCATGGACATAGTCCTTATGCGTACTCTCCGGAGTATAAATAAGACATGGATGTTGATCCCACGCACTGTACGGAGTATAAAAACTGCACGATGGCCGAGACACCAGGGAGTGCATCGCTTTAGCGACGCACCACTAGGATATCATGCCTTCGCGCATGTTGCACCAGGGAGTGCATCGCCTTTTCAAAGGTAGGGGAACGGCAGTGTCGCCCTCCCTGCCTCTGTGTGCGTAGAGCCCTCGGCCTACACTACAAGCGCCCGCTCTCTGCGGGCACTCATTTTGAAGGTAGGGGAACGGCAGTGTCGCCTCCTTGCCTCTGTGCGCGTAGAGCTCTCGGCCTACGCTGCAAGCGCCCGCTCTCCGCGGGCACTCTTTTTGAAGGTAGGGGAATGGCAGTGTCGCCTCCCTGCCTCTGTGTGCGTAGCACCCTCGGCCTACGCTGCAAGCGCCCGCTCTCTGCGGGCACTCATTTTGAAGGTAGGGGAACGGCAGTGTCGCCTCCCACGCCGCATGCGCCCGCTCTCCGCGGGGCGGCACAGCTCCGGCGCAAGACTTCGCCATCTGCCTTGTAGGCATCATCTCGGTGGGGTGCGACTCAGCCGTCCGCCTCGTAAGCATCGCCTCGGCGGGACGGCACAGCTACGGTGTAGGACTCCGCCGTCCGCCTTGTAGGCATCGCCTCGGCAGGACTGCACGGCTCCGGCGTAGGATATCGCCGTCCGCCTCATAGGCATCGCCTCGGCAGGGATGACACGTCTTCAGCGCTAGACTACGCTGTCCGCCTTATAGGCATCGCCTCGGCGGAACGGCACGTCTTCGGCGCTCCACTCCGCCATCCGCCTCGTAGGCATCGCCTTGGCGGTTCGCCGTCCGCCTCGTAGGCACCGCCTCAGCGAAACAGCATGCCTTCGCCGCCCCACTTCGCCGTCCGCCTGGGAGGCATGCCTCGCGTTAAGCGGCGCATCACTTGGATATCACGCCCTCGCACGCATTGCACTAGGGAGTGCCCTCGCCTCGCTGCAGCGCCGCTCTCCGCGGCACCGCTGAAGGTAGGGAACGGCGCCTCGCCTCCTCGCCTCGCATGCGTGGCGCTCTCGGCCTCGCCGTGGCGCCCCGCTCTCCGCGAGCACTATTTTTCGAAGGTAGGGGAACGGCGTCCTCGTCTCCCCGCCTCCGCGTGCGTAGTGCCCTCGGCCTACGCCACAAGCACCTGCTCTCCGCGAGCACTGTTTTTGAAGGCAGGGGAATGGCGTCCTCGCCTCCCTGCCTCTGCGTGCGTAGTGCTCTCGGCCTACGCCGCAAGCGCCCGCTCTCCGCAGCACTATTTTTCGAAGGTAGGGGAACGGCGTCCTCGTCTCCCCGCCTCCGCGTGCGTAGTGCCCTCGGCCTACGCCACAAGCACCCGCTCTCCGTGGGCACCGTTTTTTGAAGGTAGGGGAACGGCAGCTCCGCCTCCCTGCCTTCGCGCGTGCCCGCTCTCCGTGGGCACTGTTTTTTGAAGGTAGGGGAACAGCGTCCTCGCCTCCCTGCCTCCGCGTGCGTAGTGCCCTCGGCCTACACCACAAGCACCCGCTCTCCGCGGGCACTATTTTTTGAAGGAAGGGGAACGACGTCCTTGCCTCCCTACCTCCGCGTGCGTAGTGCCCTCGGCCTACGCTAGAAGCACCCGCTCTCCGCGGGCACTCTTTTTGAAGGTAGGGGAACGGCGATGTTGCCTTCCTCCGGCAGGGCACTACCTGGATATCAAGGCATCACGCACGTCGCACCAGGGAGTGCATCGCTTTAGCGCTGCACCACCTGGATATCGCACCTTCCCGCGTGTCTCACCAGGGCGTGCATCGCTTCGGCAGCGCACCTCCTAGGTAACCTGCTTTAACGACTCGTCTCCGGCACGGGACTTCGCCGCCCGCCTGGTACGCCATGCCTCGGCGGGATAGCTCGGCTCCGGCGCGGGACTTCGTCGTCCGCCTGGAAGGCACTGCCTCGGCGAGACGACCCGGCTTCGGAGCAGCGCCTCGCCGCCCGCCTTGTAGGCGTCGCCTCTGCGGAGCGGCGCGGCTTCGCCGTCCGCCTGGTAGGCAATGCCTCGGCGGGATGGCTCAGCTCCGGCGCGGGACTTCGTCGTCCGCCTGGAAGGCACTGCCTCAGCGAGACGACCCGGCTTCGGAGCAGCGCCTCGTCGCCTGCCTTGTAGGCGTCGCCTCGACGGAGCGGCGCGGCTTCCAAAGAAGTTTAAATGATTTGAAAGTTTTTCCAAAATCAATTGAAAATTTTTGAGTCGGTTTTTTTTATTCATTTGTAAGTTCCAAAGAAGTGTTTTTTTACTGTGCTGAAATGAACGAAGGGCATGGGGAAGGGGGAAGTAAGGGGACAAGGAGCTAGGGTGTGTTTGGTTGGTGGGATGAGGATGGATGGATTGATCGCATCCAACTTTTGAAGTTGTCCCTGAATTTGGTCGGTAGGATGGGATCAAATCATCCCGGGTGAACTTATCCACTGAGACAGTCCAGATGTTGGTGGCGCAGTGTCGCAAAATACGTCGCACGAGCTCATCCATCGTTCCACTCACAGACTCACTACTACGCATTAGCAAGAAAACCCCGCACTCTCTGTGCCATCGCTAGCCCCGACAACGTTAGCATCAGCCTACTGTGTCTGCCTCATGGCTCTAGCGGCCGCCGCGTTCATAGTGACCCCACGCTTTTGTAGCACCCCACATACGGTCAATCTGGGATACTACTATGGAACGTCATTGCCAAAGTAAAGAATAAATAATAAAAGCAACAAAAGAAATTGTGAGAAAATTAAACTTTAAGAATACTTTATTAGAAAACCAGCGGAAGCTAAAATAAAGGTTTTAACATGTGACCGGTCCACTTCTAATCAAATGTAGAATAAGTAAAATGACATAATTAGTGACAAGCCATGATGCTAAAAATTCGAGTGCTCCCACCATATGATGTTATCACTCCACTGGCCTTTTACCTGAGAATGGAAAGAGCAAGCGTGAGATTTGAAAATCTCAGCAAGTACCCAACAACGATCACAAGCAAAATGTGAAATGGACAAGTAATGTTAGCAAGTAATTGACACTCGTCAAGGCAATGCCAATTAGATTACCGAAAACATTGATAGGAAATGGAATAGAGGTAACAAGAATTGTGAAATTAAGGATAATTGTTATTTAGCAAGTTATGGCAAAAGCACCGGTGATTGCCTCCCACATACCCGGTTATACAAGAGTAGTCAGGCACATCTTTGTCCTCGACTGTATAACCGTAGATAGGGTGTAATATCCTGAGTAACGAGAGTGTACGGCCCCCTGTACATTACCAAGTGGGTAGAAATCTCCCCTATTCGTTGCTTTAAGCTGATTTTGTTTGTATGCGATTCTTTTGGTAGTAGCCATGTCATTAGGGAAAAAATGTAATGTAGCTTTGTGCATTGTTTTTGGCTGTGTGTTTGTGTTGTTGCCATCCAGCTCCAGTTAGTGCTCAAATAGCATGATAGAAGCAGCACCAATAAGGACTAACGAGCCTGACGAGCCGAGCTCGGGCTTTTTACCGAGCCGAGCCGAGCCTGTTTTTTAGCTTGTTAGTCTAACGAGCTGAGTCGAGCCACTCTTTTACCAAGCCTTACCGAGCTGAGCCGAGCCAGCTCAATATCCACCCCTAACCGTCATGACTGCTCTGGGGCGGCTTGGACCCCCTGTCCTCCTCGATCGGAGCGCCATCCTCGTCGGTGGCTTCCACCATCCGTTGCACTCAGGCTGCAAAGCATGAAGAAAGAAGTATATAGTGGAAATATAGTAAAAAGGCATGCCATAGTTTGTACACAAGTCTATCTCTCCAGCATGGATGTAGTCTCCAACCCGTCAGGGTGTCCGCGTATGGACCACCTCTAACTGGGTCGCCTCATCCCTGCCCTCAGGATGCGGGACATGACAGCTCGCGCGGTGCTACGCATCGACATGCCAGTCTAGCAGGCCAAAAGGCCATTCCGAACCACCAAGGTTGTGAGCCACACCTGCAAATCAATTTGAAGTTAGCAATTACGATACAATTACTAGTTTAATTATTAATAGTGTAGCTCTAGAAATTCTTCAAATCATTCCTAGCCGATTTCACGTATGCAATTATACCTATTTAATTTCTCGTACGTGCATACACATTTATCTACCTCTCCAAATAATTTTAGGCTTCAGGGTCAATCGACTAAATTCTTTCCTCTTGGTATCGGTTCTTTTGCTGTAATTAGTACAGCGTGACGATTTACTTACAGATATAACCGAGAGTAAATCTTAAATAATAATTAAATAAATTATACTAAGGCGTCCCTGTGAGATTCCTTAATTTTATTTTAGTCATTTGCGGATTTTTATGATTCAAATGTTATTTAAATCGTCACATACAATTTTAATCACTAGTGTAATCTTAAATCATCACGTACTAATTTAAATCAGTGCGTGCTTTTTTAATCATCATGAATAGTTATTAATCTTTTGATGGCTACTAATTGTCATCAAGAATACATATAGGGGGTTTGTACAATTTATAAGTGACTAACAAAATTAACTAGGCCTTTAAATGCACAACAGAGCGATCTAATGACAATACAACTATTAATTACTAAATCGACGTTAGTTCTACGACCATGCTATTTAAAACTATTAACATTATATGACATACCAAACACAAGTATACATATAATAATTTTAGTTGTTATCCTACCATATTTCAAAAGTAAATCTACAAAAAAATACAGAGGATTCACCATCGTCGATACACAGATATCTCCTCTTCTTCTCTCTTGTCCTCCTTTTCTTTTCTCTCCTCTCCTCTCTTTCTCTTCCTTTCTCCCCTTCCTCTCTTTTCTCTCGGTCGAACCAAAATGAGCATTGCGTTTAGCCGGCCATGCGCAGCATTGCGTTTAGTCGCCCAACCGTTGAGCGACTAGAGGTCTCTGTCACCCAACGGTTGGACGACAGGATCTAGTCATCTAACAATTGGGCAACTTGACTACTTGTCGTCTAACGGTTAGGCAGGTATAATAATATAATTCGGAATTAAAAATTAATTATTTTAAAAAAATTCTCACCAGAATCCAGGGCTGCTTCTCCGTGAATTTTTGTCGTCTCGCGCTGTTGTCGTTGCGAATTCTGACTGTCACCGGCATTTGTTTGTCACCGTACGTGGCAAACGAGGTCAGCGCCGGCCGTTCGTCGTGACACCGCCGCCTGCACGCCGGCCGCGGTAGCAACGGAACCGCCGCCGCTTCTGCCGCGTGCCAGACGATCCTTGCCCGCGGCCTCACCTCACCATGGGCTGACTATTTATTTCAGATGGGCCGTTTAACCAAGTGTAGTGGGCTTGCACTTTCTGCAGTCGATTTCTTGCCGACATGGACTGGGCCATCCACGACATACAATAACAAACTGCTTTTGTTCGACTAGTGTACGCGAAAAATTTGTTGCACTCGTACCTAGTATATCAGTCAGTATACGCAGCCTCCAAAATTAAACCTGCCATGTTCAACACCATTGAACTGGAAAAAGTAACGAAGCTAGCTAGAGTTGATCGCATGGTCACTTACCAATTAAAGCAAATTTGAACATTACATAGCTAGCGCCCCGTGTCTCTAGACGCAAACAGGGTAAAGTACACACGTACTAACAGCCTACGGTGTCTCGTTCGTTCCAGGACAGAGGCAGACTACAAGACTTGCAAATGCTACTGCGGAGTTCAGTCTCAGTCAAGGGCACTGGTACTATAACATTTCTGCGCCCAACGTTTATGGGTTTGTCCGGAAGAAACGGCTCCTGCGGTTAACCGCAAATTAGCAAACGCGTTGAAAGCCACTGGTACAGAGCACAGGGCATATGTTCACCATGGCCTAGCTAGGACCAGCAGCTCTCAAAAAAGCAAAGAAAAATGCTAGCACCCAGCAACAGCACCAGATGCCAATGGCAATCATGCATGCATGCAGCTATGTTTTGCAGGCTCACGTCCCTTTAGAAAAAGAAAATATTATTCGATCTCAGCTCATGTGGACACTGGCAGCATAGGAGCAAGGCAAAAAAACAAACATATTATGGAGTATATGACTAAATCCGAGCATTAAGATCGATCTAGCAACATGTCCAAAAAAAATGATCTAGCAACAAGTTTAGGGCTTGTTTGGATGCATGGGATTTGAACAAATCCCTTTAGATCCCTACCAATCCGAAGAGATTTTTTTGCCAATCCAAGTCTATCCAAACAAGCCTAGCTAGAAGGGGAAAAAAGACAGCTTTTGGGTGGTATGTAATACAGGATAATCTTTGGAGTGGTATTGACGAAAGCTTGATCTTTGTAGTGACGTACTATGACACATTATTTTACCCTATCTGTTTTGCTTTAAGATTCACGTATGTTTTGTTTTGTTATATGAAGTAATGAAGCAAGCCAAAAAAACGGAGACACCTCTCATCTCTTCCGTGATAACACATGGACGCTTCGGCGTGTGGAGCCATTAGTCCATCACTATTAAGGTTCCTTGCCCTCTTCATGAGTCATGACTGCATTCAAACGCACTGACGGGGAAAAGGTACTTACTCTAGCCACCTTCCCGCCGGTAGTCTCATTTAAACACTGTCCTTACCCATTTTTGTTTCAGAATTAGGAGATATATGCTTCTCTAGGCGCCAAACTAGATCAGCTGTTACAGTGTGTGTGTTTTTGGTCTGGTTGGTTCATGCATGCATACACCAACTCTAGAAATATAATTGTAGCACCCAATGGCAAAGCCAGGAACAAAATCGAGGGTGGGCTAAGGCGCTAATCTAGATTGTCACAAACACAATATTTTACTTTAGTTCAATTCAAATTCATTCATCAATACAAGAGAAACAAAGTCAAAAAGAGAGAAATGCAATGAAAGTACTTTAGTAATAAAAAAGCGCATCCAGAAAATATATAAATATGCTTCTGGTGAGTAAAGATCAGTCATCTGCATATCAAAAATAGGAAAATTAGTGATACGATAACGAATTGTAAATAATCATAACCATTGAAGAAAAACATAATATACCACTAGCATACAAGATTAAATCACAAGGATTAAATTCTACTCGAAACTTCTTTGATTAAGTTGTGCTCTCATTGGTTGGAAAAGTATTACTAGAATTACTTACAAAATAGTTATGCAAAGTTCGTTTCTTCATTATAACAAATCTATCAACAAAATGTGGCACATCAATTCTAATCAGAACATATAAATCATAATTTTAATTATCATATCTAACAATTAACGGCTGAGTCAAAAAGTTGAGCGAGTCTTTCGGGTAGTGCGCAGTTTGAGCAAGTCATGGAGTCGTGGTCGTGGAGTCGTGGCCGGTAGACTGGATCACAGAATGTTTATTTATATCTTTGTAATCAGTCTAAAAGTGGAGATGTGAAGAATAGAGTAAAGTGAGAAAACGACACAAGTCGAATTCGCGTTGGAAAAATACTCTACTATTCTTCTTCTTTCCCGTGTAGTGTGCATCCACGGGCAAATCGAGTGTGTGGTTCATGGGTGTATTTCCAACACCCTTGTGGGATGTAGAGCTTACTCCACTCCAAACGGCTTCAGTTTTTAGCTTTTTTGGTTTTGATTTATTTAAGCTAGAAGTCATTTGAAACGCATCGGTTTTTTCTCTCTTTTTTTCCTTTTTTCCTTATTCTTTTACATTGTCCATGACATATAATGTTTTTTATTTTTTCTTAGACAAAGCTAACAGTTACACTACTACAGAAAGGCTAATAGTAGACGGCAAATCACAGACGGTTTTGTGAAACCGTCTGTAATGTAAACTATTACAGACGGTTTTAATTTGAAGGCCGTCTGTGGTATTTGTGGCGGGAAAAGGAGTATCACGAGCGGTTCTTCTTGCTGAACCGCCTGCGCGATCTCGAACTATCCTGAGCGGTTTTATTACAAAGCGTGCGTGATAATTTGGGATTATCACGAGCGGTTTTGTATTAAAACCATCTGTGTTGTGTCGACTATCACAGCCGGTTGTTGTTAAGAACCGTGCAGGAATGTTCCTGACGGTTTTTCACAAGAACCGCCGTGATGTCCCTTTGTCTGTCATATTAATTCTAGATCGAGGTTAATATATAAGTACACATTGCTTCTAATAACTTAACTACGTAACTCTTGAGACAAGAGGTCACAAATTAAAGGCAAATTTATTAATTTCAATTAGAGGGAAATTCATTACATAAGTCGCATTGTAAAGAGTTTCCCATTGTAATCTTTTGGGCTTCAGACGCTTCTTCTTCGACTTTGGGACTTGGAGGATCGCCGCTGAATTCTCGAGCATTGTTAAGATTGCCCTTGTCCTCTGCACTTCCTCGTGCGGCTGGGCAAATGATCGCGACATCCATCATGTCGCATGGGATAGCATTAAAACATTCCTCACAATCTGCCGTTTCGCATGGCGGCAAGGCTATCCATCGATGCATGCAATGCGAGTAGAGCTTCTTCCGCATTGCGCACATTGTGGAGAAGAACCGGTGTGAGCTGTTTCCCTTTCTTGGCGCGGCGAGACGCCTCCGTCGGCGGCGGAGGATCAGTCAAGCCGACGGATGCAAGAAAGTCGGGAAGGAGAGCGGGCGGGTGCGGAGAAGTTGCTCTCGGATGCAAATTGCTGGCCGCTGTGTAAGGTTCGGCCAACAATTCGTGATGAGCAGATGAGAGGAAGGAGATGATCACAAGAATAGTAGAAGGCGCCATATTATGCGTGCGTAGAAGAGACTGGATTAGGCGCGCATATTTAACCTTTAGCACGCGGTTCGTATACCCAAACATTAATGATATAGATGCTTCGTATAACGATCGAGAGCGTTAATTAGGCGATCGAAACCGAAGCGTTACGCAATCGAAACACGAAGCTTTACGCAATCAAACACGCGCGGCGTTATGACAGACGGTTTTACTAGCAACCGCTCGTGATATTAACTTTCACGAGCGGTTCTTAATACGAACCGTCTATACCAATCGAGATAACACAGGCGGGTCTGTTAAGAACCGCTCGTGATAGTCCCATGTCGCGATAATTGGTGTGTAATAATCACATGTCACCAATAATTGGCGTATACACGATTTCGATCTCACCGTCTATTCTCTCCACATCGAATGGTGGCACGGTTCCTCCACGGCGTGCCCTTATTAATAACTCCCATCAACCTTTCCACGGTACTAGTCACGCGTGAGTTCATCCACTAGCTAGCTTCCTGCATGCTTCTCCCCTCCGCTGTGAGCTAGCACCTCCATCGCGGCACGTCCGGTTCATACTAAACAACACACTCTTGCCGTAAGTGTGTCTTTTTTAGTGTGAACCGTCGTGCCACAAAGGGTTTGTTAGCTTGTTATCCTGTAATAGATCGATCTGAATGTGTTGTTGAGTTTTTGTGCTTGCCTCTGTATTTGCATGTTCCTCGACCAGCTCAACCAAGAATCTTGAAATGTCTTTTCTTTGCACTATTGTAATAAAATTGCCTTGAATTTTGTCGGAAAGATGAACTGTTTTGTGGCGGGAAAAGGAGTATCACGAGCGGTTCTTACCGCTGAACCGCTCGTGATCTCGGAATATCACGAGCGGTTTTATTCAAAACCGCTCGTGATAATATGGGATTATCACGCACGATTTTTATTAAAAACCGTCGTGTTGTGTCGTCTATCACAGCCGGTTGTTATTAAGAACCGTGCAGGAATGTTCCTGACGGTTTTTCACAAGAACCGCCGTGATGTCCCTTTCTCTGTCATATTCTAGATCGAGAGTTAATACATAAGTACACATTGCTTCTAATAACTTAACTACGTAACTACGAGACAAGAGATCACAAATTAAAGGCAAATTTATTACTTTCAATTAGAGGCAAATTTATTACAAAAGTCGCAGTCTGAGTTTCCCAGTTGTATTCTTTTGGGCTTCGTAGCTTCTTCTTCAACTTGGGGACTTGGAGGATCTGCGCTAAATTCTCGGGCGCCGTTAAGATTGCCCTTGTCCTTAGCACTTCCTCGTGCAGCTGGGCAAATGATCGCACATCCATAATGTCGTGAGGATAGCATGAAAAGATTCCTCGAGAATCTGCCGTTTACGCTTGATCGGCAAGGCTATCCATCGATCTCGCAATGCGTGTAGAGCTTCTTCCACATTGCGCACATTGTGGAGAAGAACCGGGGTGAGGGCGTTTCCCTTTCTTGAGCGGCGAGACGCCTCCGTCGGCGGCGGAGGATCAGTCAAGCCGACGGATGCAAGAAAGTCGGGAAGGAGAGCGGGCGGGTGCGGAGAAGCGCTCGGATGCAAATTGCTGGCGCTGTGAAAGGTTCCGCCGAACAATTCGTGATGAGCAGATGAGAGGAAGGAGATGATCACAAGAACGATGGTAGAAGCCATGTTGTATTGTATATTGTATTGTGCGTGCGTAGAAGAGACTGGATTAGGAGCGCATATTTAACCTTTAGCACAAACGGTTCGTATACCCAAACATTAATGATATAGACGCTTCGTATAACGATCGAGAGACGTTAATTAGACGATCGAAACACGAAGCGTTCTGGCATCGAAACACGCGCGAAGCAATTCTGGTATGAAGCTTATGACAGACGGTTTTTCATAAAAAACCGTCTGTGATAATTTCATAGACCGTTAATAACATGAACCGTCTGTGATAATTGAGACATCACAGACGGTTCTTAATACGAACCGTCTATACCAATCTAAATAACACAGACGGTTCCGTTTAAGAACCGTCTGTAATAATCCCATGTCACTGATAATTGGTGTGTAATAATCACATGTCACTAATAATTGGCGTATCAGGATTTCGATCTCACACGTCTATTCTCTCCACATCGAATGGCTGGCACCGCTTCCTCCCAGTCGGGCCCTTATTAATAACTCTCCATCAACCTTTCCACGGTACTAGTCACGCGTGAGTTCATCCACTAGCTAGCTTCTGCATGCTTCTCCTCCTCCGTGAGCTAGCACCTCCATCGCGACACGTCCGGTTCATACTAAACAACACACTCTTGCCGTAAGTGTGTCTAGTTTAGTGTGAACCGTCGTGCTTGCTAAGGGTTTGTTAGCTTGTTATCTGTAATAGATCTATCTGAATGTGTTGTTGAGTTTTTGTGCTTGCCTCTGTATTTGCATGTTCCTCGACCAGCTCAACCAAGAATCTGGTAATGTCTTTTCTTTGCACTATTGTAATAAAATTGCCTTGAATTTTGTCGGGAAAGATGAACTGTTTCGTCAGGTCATGACTGCCAACTCGAAGCATATATATATAGCATATATAGCATTCGAGGCACATCCGAGGCCTGCAGCTGTGTCTTGAGGAATGCCAAGAGCTGGTCTTCAGATGTGGCAGCCACATCTGAAGACCAGCTCTTGGCATATTCCTCAAGACACGGCGGCGAGCCTCGGATGTGCCTCGAATGCTATGCTATATATGCTTGAGTTGGCGATCATCGCTGACAAACAGATTCATCCTCGTAACTATCACGAGCGGTTTGTAATGTAAACCGCTCGTGAATGACTATCACGAGCGGTTCTTTATACAAACCGTCATCATACGCATAAATCACGCAGGCGGTTGATATTTAGAACCGCGTGATATTATATACATCACGCAGAGCGGATCGTATTACGAACCGCTGCGTGATATTAATTTTGACGAACCGTTTGTAGTTGGAACCGTGCGTGATATTCTCGCGTAGTATTAATTACTTGGCGTACTTGCTTTAAGGATGTCGACACGATCTGTCTTCATTGCGCTGATCGGTGGAGCAAGGCGGCCGACTTTAGGGAGTTGGGGTGAAAAATATCACCGTCTTCTTATTGATCGATCGGAGGTTAGCATACTCAATTACTTAACATTCTTAGTGATCGATCGAGAGATTAGTATTCAATTACTTAACATTCTTAGTGATCGATCGGAGGTTAGTAGTAGAGGTAATAATCATTTTTAACACCCATTTTCACTTGTGTAGCATAGATGGACCAAGCTGGATGTATATTGAGAACCGTGTGCGTGAAGAGTACATTCTTGGCGTGTACGCCTTTAGAAGGGCGGCGAGCTGATATGTTGAAGAAGGGGATGAAATATATGTATTGCCCATGTATTGATTGTGATAATCTCAAGATGTTTAGCAACTCAATATGATTGAAGCTCACTTGATTGAAGGGTTTTGAAAAAGGGTACAAATGTTGGACGATCACGGTGAAGAGAAGAGTACACAAGAAGGTAGTTATGACATAGTGCGTGGCGAGGATGTCACGCCCTTCACGAAGTATCCTTCGTGTCGCGGAAACATGGGAGGCCTTTGTGCGGATGAAGACGGCGCCCGAATTTGTACAACAAAGTGCGGCGCACAAGGATCTCGATCACAAAACACGCACCCTCACGGACTCGGCGCTGCTGAGTGCGCGGGTAAAATCCCGCAATGGAGGATGCAGGATGAGGTTGCAATCCGATCGGAGGCCTCTCCGCCATTTGCGGGATCGCAAAGCGAGCGCTCGAATCGTTAAGAGCGAGGTCATCAACCACATCTTGGTGTCTCTTTCAAAACCCCGCAGATGAGGAAGTGTCCCAACGCATGGTAAAATATGTTAAACAACATAGTTGTTAACACCTCTTGAACTTCATGGGTTCAAAAATAACATGATTAATTGCCTCTTGCAGCAATCATTGACTACCGAATCTTCTCGTGGCTCCTTTGAAGAAGATAGGAGATAGATTTACTATCACGGGCCTTGGGAAACAAGGAGCACCCAGTGTCGCACACGAGGCATGGGGTTTATGTACCTTGGAGGCACGGATTTCCAGTTACTCCGAGACATATAGGAGTAGGAAGAGATCCAAGGCGTCTGCGGCGAACAAATAAAGCAGGAGCTTCGTGCTCAACTTGAGGAACAACTATCGCCTCACTTCAAGAGCGGTGCCTCACTTCGAGGAGAGATAGATTCGTTGCGGGAAGAAGCGAGACAAGTCCGCAACCAATCGCAACCCACTCCTAGTCTGCGGTACCGGTCCCCCTCAACGTCGCGATGAGCTGCGCGTCCCACACCAATTTCTGAACATAGCGGCGACCACTTACGTATTGATGACATTGGGTAATGTACCTCTTTAGAATGGTACATAGATCTCTCAGTGGGCGCCTTAACTCATCTCTTGTATCGTTATGTAGGGGCCCATGCCTTGCGGCCTCAAAGTCGGGCTTGTTGGCTCTATTCCGTTGACGCGGGCGCGGCATGGTGTATCCATTGCTGCCGGGGGCGCAGTGCACGGTGTACAAGTAGACACCGGTTTCATAAAGGTCCGTGGACATGATTAATGATATTTTTAAGCTGTCCCTCTTGAGAAGCCCCAAGCGAAGAGATTAAGACATTAGGGGATGCCGTCCACACATTCGTTCGATGGCCCAAGAGGACATCGTCCTCGACATGTCCGTGCCACAATCTTCACATCCAGTGGCCCAAGAGGACGTCGCCACTCGACTGGCACATCGGCTCGGTGGCTCCACCTCCACCTCCAAATCCAAAGAAAGTCTGTTGCATCGGCTCCCGCCGAGATGCCACCGAGAACATATCATAAGCGAGGCTCCAAGGCCTCCAAGGCTCATGCGAAGAAAATTAAGCGGGTCCGTGCCATGGAAGTTTATTCTAGGAGTGTCGTTGGTGCCCGATTCACAATTACGCCACTTGGTATGATTTGCAATACATTGCATGCACGGTACATGGAGAAGTCAACATGAAGCCAAACCGGCAGAGTGCATTCAACGTGAAATATAAAGAGACGCATTTCCTCCATGACTTGGGCTACATCGTCGTGACATTCGAAGATTTATTCTTACTATTCAATCTCGGCGAACTCGGCGCCTCACTTCTACGATCTTTGGACATCGTAAGTGTATCTGTACAATGAAGTTCTATATTCACGTTATATAGATAAATGTCATTACCCTTTCTTTATGTATAGATACATGATCCAACAAGCCGGAAATTGCGGCGACGGTGGGTTTCCTCGACCCTCACTTGGTCTCAGAGCAATGTATCAACGCAGATGCATCCTTCGTGGAAGGTTACATAACGAGGGGATTGATTGCTCACACCGACAAGGAGTGCGTCATGGTACCCTTCAACCAAGGGTAAGTGCTTCACTAGTTGCCACACATATGTTTCATTTGTACTTTACATGCAGCATGAACTTAGGATTAATCACTATGGCGACACATATGACTAGGAATCACTGGATTTTGATTGTGATTGTACCAAAGTGGAGCAAGGTAATATACCTTGATTCCCTCCTTAGAGCAACCACGACTTGATCGTGTGCAAGAAAATATAACAGTAAACTCATTTCCTCCATACATAACTCTATTGTAATATTTCTTTTGTTTGCCACGGCGAGGCTAAGTTTTTGAATCACGTAGGGCGTTTGCGAATATGTTGCCCAAGGAGGAACACCGACAAATCCAAAGACACGCTACGACACAACACGCGATTTCCGGTACCGCTACAACACAATAATCCTATATCATACTTTGTAATTAATAATGCCTCTAGAATTGACAATACCGATGTATGTAATTCTATTTTTGCGATGCCACCAGCAGCTACTGAGGGCAACGTATGTGGATTCTCGTTTGCCGCCATATGATGGAAATCATGGGTACTAAGATCAATGATCCGAGGTTTGTCGAGTCCTTCCAATAATTATTATTTTCTGATTATATTACACACACATGCTAATTAATGACTTAACATTGCTCCTAGCGGCGGTGGGTGAACTTCGACGGAAGTGCATATGATCTTGACAATCTCGCCGATATTCGTGCAATCATCTCCCAATTCTTGCTAGCGAGAGGTCATAAATAAGAGGAGAGTTCCACGCGTGCGATGATGATAATTAGATGTTGAAACATTGGATTCAATCAGACAAATCAAACAATTCCTTCAATTGAATACATTTGTCGATTTTGTGTAACAATTTTCATTCTATATATGTGATATTGTTACATTCATCGTGTATCGAATTTTGTTGTAATTTAGTATGAGTTGCAATTAACTTATATCTGTCATTTATCTGTAATCGCTTGCTTTGAGAGGGCATGGCTAGCATATCCTCGAGGCTAGCCAAGAAACATATAAAGCGGATGATGCACTTGGTATCACAGACGGTTCATTGTTAAAAACCGCTGCGTGATACCATATCACGACAGTTTCAAAGAGTGCCGTATGTGTGGTGTGACGCTATCACGAGGCGGCTTTACTCTCGATGCATGATATACACAATATCACGAGGCGGTTAGTAATACCGTCAGTGATAGGCGAGTATCACGACGGTTTTTATAAGCAACCGTCGGTGATACTCATCTATCACGAGCGGTTAGTAATAAAGACCGTCGCGATATCCACAATATCACGAGCGGTTTGTATTTACAAACCGTGCGTGATATTGTGGATATCTGACGGTCTTTATTACTAACCGTCTGTGATAGATGAGTATCACCGACGGTTGCTTATAAAAAACCGTCTGTGATACTCGCCTATCACAGACGGTTAGTAATCAAGACCGTCTGTAATGTTTTTATCACAGACGGCTCGGGAACCGTCTGTGATAACCACCAACTATCACTGACACATAAACACTGACGGTTCAGGAACCGTCTGTGATGACGGTTCCGAACCGTCTGTGATAGGGCTGTCTGTAGCAGTGTTACTATAGTATAATTTTAGCCAAAAAACCACATCCATAAATTGCTAAAAGCTAATGGGAACACCTCCTAAGCTAGATATTTACCCTGAAACTCTGATAGGGCCAGGACAAGAGTCAGTTTTTAGCTTTCAACTAAAGAGGAGCAATGAGGTCACCATAAATCCATCAAGCGCGCGCAGCGCAAGTGCAGAACAGTTAAAATTCAGAGCCCGTGCCAGTGAGGTCAGGTTGGGTGAGCTCTCAAGTTGGGCCATGTTAACACACACTGTTCATCTGCCGTCTACAACTCATCACACGGTTGGAGTTGGGCCGACGGCGACTGGCGCCGAGAGATGGACCGACCGTTCGGGACAAAAGATAAAGCCACTGAGACAACGAAAGCAAAGGGCAGCAGACCATGGTGGTTCAGTGCCCATGATAACAACATATAACAATATATTCTTAGTTCACGTGCTGAGCTGGGGAAAGAAACAGCAGGCGGCAGCAGCAGCAAAGAACATATTTAACGGTATAGAGTAATCTTTAAATTATTATGTTATTATACATTTTAAATATACCTCTTATTAATAAGGGAGGAATTTCATAGAATGATCATAAGATTTTCTACGACCATTCCATAGTCGTAAGCTGTTCTACCATTACCTAGTCCCAATCCTTCTGTTGGATTAATTGGGCTTGGTCCTTTTTAATTTAGCAATTAATCAAATGAAAATTCCTAGGCCCACTATTAATGCAAAATGCAATAACTGTTTAGTCCCATATGGAACGTGGTAACCCCCCTTGTGGATGGAGAGAGCCAATACGCGCGCGCGCGCTCGCTCGCTCGCTCGCCTCGCCACGCCACGCCGAGCCGTGCCGTGCCGTGCGTGTGCGTGTGCGTGCGTGCGCGCAGGCGTGTCGGGTGCGGGCGCGTTTTTCTTTATCTATTCGAAAATCGAAACGCACCGACTCTTCGAGTAATGGCTGGCAGTAACGGTGGGATTAAGGCTGCGGTTACTTACGAGTAATGGCTGCAGTTACCTGGTCTCTTCGTTTTTGCTGTTACAAAAGAACAGAGCATGTAAAGGCTCTCCTCTCTCCATACGGAAGGCCATTCTCTGCTGTTGCGCTAGTTTCATCATCTCCGGTCTAGAGCCTTGCGCGCACAAGTTTCTGGGCGAGTAGGCCTCCGAAACTTCGTCCGTTTGTGTACCTGCCCAGGTAGGCGGGCGATCAAGTTTTTGGGGAGCGCGTCGGCGCGACTACTCAATCTGCGACGTCTACTTCCTGGTGGTGAACCGTTCGCGGGACTGCACTGCGAACATCTTCCTGCATCAAGCTTCGTCCTGCATCACGCCTCGATCGACTACATCGAATAGGCCATCATGTCGATCGATGGTAACGGCGCCTCGGTGTCTCGACAGCGCCCCGCCGAGGGTATAAATTGAAAACTTTTCTGATGTATTTGTTTCTGTGCGCTATGAATATGTTAATAGATGTTTCTGTTAGCTTGTTCGTTAGCGAATATGAATACATCGTTGATAGATCACTCAAGCATGTTTATGTCATGTTTTATATATTGAATTTCTGGATTAAAATATGCCAAAAATTGACTAGATTTCCAACACCTTCTACGACCATCTCATAGTCGTAAGTACTTCTGTAAAAATGAGATAGTCGTAAGTGGCCTTATGACCACCTTGTGGTCATAGACTTTCTTGCGATCCTCGACTAGCCTATCTATAATGATCTACCACGCTGTAAGTCTGTTTGACAAGGCAGTTAGAACGTGCATTTATACCAAATAACCACACAAAATCTCTCTCTGATAACGACCGTCACACGGCGAAATGGCAACCACGTCTCTCTGACAATAACCTTCGCTAGACAGTTATCTCTCGAAACGTCAAGGCATCTTATGGCACGAGACAACTGCCATCGCCTCGTCAGCTATATAAGGGTTGATGTCAGAGAGGGATGGGAAAGGCCAGTAGATTCAGGAGAAATTGCAAGGCTTTTTCATATTACTTTGTTGTAATCATTACCGCTGAGCAATAGTCACACAGGATGTAGGGCTATTATTCTCTGAGGATGTCAGACCCGGATTTTTAAATCTGAATCTTCTCAGGTTTCACCGCACTAATCCACGGATCGATGGTTAGTGCACACAGTACATTGTCTGAATCATTTCATACATCGCGTAATCAACCATTATATTACATAAACTGAATTACACCACGTCGGGTGATAGTTTACAAAGGGGCCGACTAGGCCAAATGTCTTCATTACATCAGCGCAAATGAAATTATAGCAAAAACAGACCCAAATCCACGAGCAAGCGGCGGTAGGGTAATGTGTACCATATATGCCACGGTCCGGTAACATACATGTACACAACGCCTAGGGTCTACTTGTCTATGCCTAACCACCGAGGCCTACGCCTTAATTATCGCCTTTGCTTAGTCGATGTTGGCGGGGCCTCCTCATAGGCGTAGTGTTCTTGAACTCCTGTTTCAATTGTATCGCAAGAGCGAGAATGAGCACTCCGACCCGTGCTCGGCAAGATAACACACGAATGCAATATTTAACATGCAGCTAATCAAAGGATGGCTTGGGCTCATTTTATTTTATGGAGAGTGCTTTTGAATACAATTATAGGAAAATCCACGAGACCTAGCAATTTTAAACTCAAAACTTTTGTTTATAAAGTAAGTTGATCATATAATTGACACAGATTCCATCCACCATTACATGGCATCTGCGCCATATAGCATCTTTCAGCGTTATAGCCGCTTAACATACCAGGATAACTCCGGGACAATTCCAAACCAGGCGGTCCTTAGCCCTTAAATTTGCCATTCCCGTTTCCAAGGTTTTAAAGCAGAACTATATCCAGATTAAGTTCCCATATACGCCCTTGACCGTGGGCACGGCTATTCGAATAGTTTTGACTCTGCAGAGTTTGTACACTTTCACCACAAGAGATGAACTATCCTTTTTGCCAACATGCTTCCTTGGGCATGAGACCCAGATAATTTATCATAAAGCCTTTACCTTACTCCGGCCTAGCTAGACACCACCCACGCTGAGGTTTCACCGCTGAAGGGTTACACCACCACGATCGAAGCCCCTCTTGCGCGTGCGAGTAGCACAAGACACCCTGTGCCTCACTGTGAGTAAACCAGTACACCCTGGCACCCACTTCCCTCGGTGATGTCTGAACTAAACCCTTGCAAGTTATTCAGCTAGATCGTACCCATTATAGACTTGTGGTTGTACTGTTTTACACGGGTGGACATGACAAGATTCGGTCCTTAAAGTTACCCGGATGGTTCTACCACATTTCATGATTTGTGCTCCCACCGCACCACATACCAGCCCCCTAACCATCCATCCAGGTGTTTAAGCAATTTTAGGATTTTCCAGAGGTAAAAATATTGTGTCCACCTTCTACAGTCATTCCATCCATGACTGCCCCCAAAACATTTCATACCTTGCAATTGTTGTTTTTGGGGCAGCTATGTACCCCCGTTTTATCTAGCATTACTAAGCGTCGCCATATTTATTGGGACTTACTGATAAAAGCTATGACTGTATAAGTTTTGCTAAGGCGACAAGGTTCACATGTCCAAATACTTCAACGGATCATTATAAGCAAGCATTACAGTAGGTGTATAGCTATCATTTCTGGAAATGAACATATTTTGCCACATGAAATAACAGCATGCATGTTGATATTTAAAAGAAATTACTTTGCAAAATCGTAGGTTCAAAATGATCAAGGTGTTAACTCGCCTTAGTCACGAGGGTCGGTTTCTTGGTGATCCGTGCTTCTTGTGCTGCTGCCTCGATATCTTCCTCTTGAGCCTCGTAGGCTATTTAATCGTCTGGAATACCCCATTAAAGAAAAACAACCAATCAATAAAATATCACCAGAAATTCAAATGAACTCAAAAAATATGGTTCTGGTTCCATTAGATAGATCTTGAATTTAAACGAATTTAGACATTTGTTTCATTCAATTCGAGCTAAAATGAAGAAGTTATAAGCGGTCAAAGTTTTGGTTCGAGTCAAATCCAAAAATATTACAACTCGACATGTGGGGCCCATTGTCACCTCTATTCATTTAATTTTCCAGTTTATTTTCTTTTTCATTCTTTGTTTCTCGACATGTGGGGTCGATTCTTGTTCATGGGGTCCACATGTCGATGCAGTCCGTGCTTGGATGCATCAGCGGCCGGTGGGGCCCGGCGGTCGTGACTGACTCGAGGATGCGATGGGCGGCAGTGGGGCCCACTGCCGGGCGAGATAAAACGGAGAAAACTCAACCCGGCTGCTGAGCCGAGGCTCGAGCAGCGCGCGCCGGAGCCGGGGAGGGAAGAGAGCGCCGATAGCCAAGTGAGCGGGAGGCTTTGCCTACCTTATAAGGATGAGAATCCTTTTGAAGGATGCCGACGAGGGGTCGGGCGGAGTCGGGCGGCGGTGGCCGCGGCGAGGGGTGTCGGGAGGTCGGTGAAGAGGTGAAATCGTTCCTCGTCTGCGGTGAAGACAATGGTGCGATCGCCGGGCCGAGGAGGTCGGAGATGGGTCGGCGGCGGCGACTCGAGTGGCTCGGTGGCGGCGATGTCTGGCGTCGGGAAGCTTCGGGCGGGCGGGGCGACTTCACGGTGCTCGTGGGTGGTGTGAGTGAGAGAATCGGGTTTTAATGGCTCGGATCGAGAGTTGCGGGTGGCGGAGTTGGGGGCGATGGGGCTCGCCGCGTTTGAGTGGATGTGGGCTCGATTACCTGCTGTAGAACGAAGATGGCGATGTGTGGAACTCAACGGGGGTCCACGGCCTTTTATACACGCGCGGGCGAGGCTGGCAACGGGCGGCGCCCGTGCGGTCGCGTCGGAGCTGGTGGCGGAGGCAGGTAGGGCTGCAGGCGGCGTTAATGCAGGTCTTGACCGTGAAGACACACTGCACGCCTACGCCCCCGGGGTGGTTGCCTCTGCGCAGCTGCTTCCCTCCTCCTTTTGCCCGCGTGAAATGGCAGCGGATCGGCCGGGCGAAGCGACGCAGCGGGGAAAAGTCTGGGGCGGTGGCGTCGAGTCAAGAAGCGGCGGGGGCGCAGGCTTTCCACCTGAGCAACGGGTGACGCGGCGGGGCGAGGCTGTGCATGCGCGCCACGGGGAGCAAAAGCTCTGCCCGTGGTGCCAGCGCGCCCGCGCGGGAGAGAAAAGGGAGCGGGGCAGCAGAAGGCGGCGAGGCGGGCCCATCGGTCAGCGGGAGAGGGGAGAGGAAAGCGCGATGGCGCGGATGAAGCCGCGTGGCGGAGAGGGTCGTCGGCGGCCGGTGCGGTTTAAGTGAGGGGAACGGAGAGATCGGCCGAGGCGTCGGGCGGCCGAGAGATGCCGAGGCGGCGGGCGGATGGGCGAGCGCGGAAGGAGAAAATCGCGGCTGTCCACGCGGCGAGCGGGGGTAAGGGGAAGGCGGGATCCGCTTGGCGACGTGGCTCAATCCCACCCGTCCAGGTGTCGGACGGAGGGCGGTGGATTTTCTGATTTCTTTTTGGATTTTAAGTTTTGCTTTTAGAAATTACCAGAAAATCCCAATAAGTCCGGAAAAATATGAAAATGCTTCCAAAAATTCTAGGAAAATTCTCAGAGGTTCCTGGTAACATTCTAGACTTAATAAAAATATTTCCAACTAAAGTTGGTATTTATTTTACTTACTTCCCTTATTTTTCCATGCCATTGTTTTTCCAAAAATAATATTCTATGCCCTAAATCCAATTTCTTTATTTACTTTTATGGATCATCTTTTCAGATTCTTGTTTACAATTGTTTGTCTTTCTCTTTTATAAATTCTTTAATTCTGGAACCTTAACCAAATTCAGAAAAGCATCGAAAAATCCAAATCCAAATGGAATACAGTGCAAAAGTAATTCAAAATCCCCTCATTTTCTAATCCCAATTTTTGGGATGTTACAAACCTACCCCCCTTACAAAAATCTCGACCCCGAGATTTGATTTAACTAGTGAACAAGTCGGGGTACTCTCTTCGTAGCTGGTCTTCACGCTCCCAGGTAGCTTCTTTCTTGGAGTGATGGCTCCATTGTACCCGGCACATACGAATGATTTGGGTTCGCGTTTTCTTTTCCACGGTATCCAGGATCTCGATCGGGCGCTCCTTGTAGGTTAGGTCTCCCTCAATCTCGATTGCCTCCAATGGAGCTTGATCCTCAGGTACTCGTAGACACTTCTTCAGTTGGGACACATGGAAGACGTCGTGTATGTCTGATAGATTCGGAGGAGTGCAAGGTGGTGGCAACTTCCCCTTTTAGACACAATTGGGAATGGCCCAACATACCGTGGGGTAAGCTTGCCTTTGACCTTGAATCGTCTAACTCCTCGCAAGGGTGATACTCTCGATAAACATGATCTCCCACTTCAAAACTTAGTGGCCTTCTTCTCTTATCGCATAACTTTTACTGCTCGACTGGCCGCTGCGATCGATCTCTAATTAAGCGAACCTTTTCTTCACTGCCTTAAAGTATCGGCCCGAAATGTAGTTCTCCCTACTTCGACCAATGTAGAGGGGTTCGACATTGTCGACCATACAGAACTTCAAGGGTGACATCGAAGACGGCGATAGGCATGTTGTTATAAGCAAACTCAGCATAGGGTAGGCATCGATCCCAATCCTTAGAAAAATCTAGAGCACAGGCCGAAGCATATCTTCCAATATCGATTCACTCTCTCCGTTTGACCATCATGCAGGGGTGGTATGCGGTGCTAAAATCCAAGTAAGTACCGAGAGCTTCATGCGAGCTAGCCCAAAAATGCGAGGTAAATCGGGAACCTCGATCGAGACTATCCGTTTTGGTACACCGTGTAAACATACTATCGTGACATATATAGCTCGGCTAACTTATCTCCCTTGTATGTAGTTTTGTGGGGATGAAATGTGCAACCTTAGTCACTGTCAATCCACGACCCATCGAGTCATATCAGATTTGGTTCGTGGAAGTCCGTGATAAAGTCCATCCCGACTTCTTCCCACTTCCACTGGGGTATTTTTAATGGTTGTAGTAGTCCTGCTGGCCTTTGATGTTCTGCTTTCACTCTCTGACACACATCACAACAGGCTACATGTTCAGCTATGTCTCTCTTCATACGGGGCCACCAGCAGAATTGCTTCATACCCTGATACATCTTGGTGCTTCGGGTGCAGGAGTGCGGGAGCTATGAGCTTCCCTCAATATCGAATCCTTGAGATTCTTACGATGAGGTACCACTATACGCTTCGAGTACCATAGAGTACCGTCCTGATCAATCTTCATGTTAGGAGCCTTCCCTGCTTCTACCAGTCCTTTCCATTTTATTATAGCTGGATCCTTCTGCTGAGCAACCATAATCTGCTCCTCTAAACTTGGTTGAATTACCATGGTAGCTAGAGTGCCTTTCTCTACTATCTCCAAGTTCAAGGCTTGCAGTTCTTTACATAGCTCGGGTTGGTGCTCCTGGACCATGAGATTATTGCAATAGGCCTTCCGGCTTAGAGCATCCGCTACAACATTAGCCTTCCCTGGGTGGTAATGGACGCTCAGGTCATAGTCCTTAATCAACTCCAACCATCTCCTCTGTCTCAAGTTGAGGTGTGACTGGGTGAAGAAATATTTAAGGCTCTGGTGGTCCGTGTATATGTCACAGTGATTACCTATCAGATAATGCCTCCAAATCTTCAATGCATGTACCACTGAGGCCAATTCCAGGTCATGAGTAGGGTAGTTGGCTTCATGAGGGCGGTATGTGCGGATCGTATGCCACTACCTTGCCTTCTGCATTAGTACACATCCAAGCCCTTGATGTGAAGCATCACAATATATCTCAAAATCCTTACGTACATCGAGCGGGGTTAGCACAGCGTGGTAGTCAATCGCTTCTTCAATTCTTGAAACTTCCTTCACATGCTTTGGACCATTCGAACTTCTTCTCCTTCTTGAGTAGTTGAGTCATTGGCACGGCAATCGAGAAAATCCTTCTATGAATCTCGGTAGTACCCGGTAAGCCGAAAGCTCCTCACTTGATGTGAAGTGAGCTCTTGCCACTCTATATTCTTTGCTATTTTGGCGGGATCAGAGATATTCCTCCAGGTGACACTATGTGTCCCAAGAAACTAATATCATGAAGCGAATTCACACTTGCTAAATTTTGCATATAATTGATGCTCCTTTAGCTTTTCCAACACCAGTATGCAGATGCTCGCATGCTCTTGACATCTTTGGAGTATATAAGGATGTCGTCAATAAAGACCACGACAAACTTGTCCAAATACTCCATGAATATCTTGTTCATCGGAGTTCATGAAGTAGGTGGAGCATTGGTTAACCCAAAAGACATGATTGTAAACTCATATAGCCCATATCTAGTGGTGAAAGCCGTCTTAGGTATATCTTGACCCTAATCTTGATTGGTGATAGCCCGATCTCAAGTCTATTTTGGAGAATACAGTGGCTCCACCCAGTTGATCGAATAAATCATCAATCACAGGGAGTGGGTATTTGTTCTTGATGGTTACTTCATTTAGGGCCTGTAATCCACACACATCCGAGTGGTGCCATCTTTCTTCTTCACAAATATCTGGAGATCCCCAAGGCGAGGAACTCGGCCTAATGAACCCCTTATCATGCAACTCATATAGTTGCTTCTTTAATTCTTCTAACTCATCCACCGTCATTCTATAAGGCCTTTTGGAGATTGGAGCGGCTCCCGGCTTTAAGTTGATGACAAATTCCAGGTCTCTATCTGGGGGCATGCCAGGGAGTTCATCAGGGAACACTTCAGGATAATCTTGCACCACGATCATCCCTTCCAAAGGTATGTCTTCACTATAGTAGATTGCACGGCCCCATCGATGGGGTTGATCTACTTTTACTTTTATGGTCATCCCGGGACATTTGACTAATTTCACCATCCGGGTGGCACATTCTATGACCCCTTGGTATCTGGCTAACCAATCCATGCCTAGTATTATATCCAAGGTCTGAGAGTTTAGCACTATCAGGTCTGCTAAAAAGTCACACTTTTCCTGGTCTTGAGCTCTACCTTGGTCTTCAGGCAGATCCCCGCGATTTGAGTCTACCTCGGCTGGGTTTGTATTAGTCTGAGCCACAGTAGTTCTTGGTGGCCATCTGCGGTGGTAGCTTTATACTCAATGCTAGTTCTATATATAGGAGAAAACAAGGGTGCCAACCCATACAAGAAAGCGATAAAACCATGGCGAGGCAATTTCCAACATAAGGCGATATCCGACCATTCACTTAAACATATCAACAATTACATAGCCGCTTTTATCTTTGGGCTTACAATTACATCATAATAATTAAAGTTCATAGGTCCGCAACTACGAAATAAAAGGACGGATACATCAACTAAGATACATGAATTTAGTACTTGCAACACACACCGCAAGTACATCGCGATCCCATCTACTCCTCCGGATACCGTAGCGGATGGGCTATAGTGCGGGGACTGAGGCGGGGCGGCTCCCATCGAACTCCGACGGATCGGAATCATCGGCGTCCGAGGGCGCGCGTGGGGGCTACGGCTCGAGGAGGCTCTCCCCCCCGAAGTGCAGCCCGGGGACCCGGAGGCCGTGTGCTCTTCTGCGCGGTCATCCGAGTGCGGGGCCGGATCACAGTGGTGGAGGTGCTGGAGCTGCTGCGAGGGTGGAGGCCCGTCGGGCTGAGCTTGGAGGCGGTCACTTCGCTGGGCTGCGCCAAGGCACGCTCGCTCTTGGCGAGCTGCTCGTCAGTGCCACCACAGGCGTGCCCGGTGGTAAGCGCCGTCGAAGAAGGTGATCTCCTCCAAGGCTGCGGTGTGGGCTGCGCCCATAGCCCCAGTGAGTGACACGTGTGTTAGCGCAGGTCATCCTCGCCAACCGGCGAGTTCGTCTCATTGTACCGCGCACCATCCGTGCGACGGGTAGAAACGATAGGGCGTGCGGTGAATGGCCGTCTCATATATGTCACACGCCGCGTGCGCGCAAGCGCGCGGCGTCCTGGATCGCGTCGGCCCTGGTACTCCTTCGATGTTCCGTGGTAAAGACATGAGGCTGTTCTTGTTCGCTTTTTGGGTAGATGTAGACCTGCATGGTCCAAGATTCATCTTCTCCTATGGTAGCCTTCAGTCCACGGTAGATCGTTGCTCGTCGTAGCCCATGTAATGTAGAAGCTTGCGTAAGATGCTTGCGAACTCATTTTCATAGACACAGTGGCCCAAATAATCCCGATCCCTTCATATCCCGTTCTTGCCATCTGTAAATGTTATGGTTCCAATGTTAGTACTTTTCCAAAATGTAATGAAAAATAGAGTAGAGCAGATTCTAGGAAGGATACGAGTAAGAACATTATACTATGATTTTGGAAATTATTTTCTTGCTTTCATAACTATTGTATTCCTAGGCCATCCTAATTTTTCCATCCTAAGGCTTTACCCTACGATCGTATGCTCACGATACAGTATTTATCGGACCGGATTTTTAAATCTGAATCTTCTTGTGTTTCACCGCACTAATCCTGGATCGAGTGGTTAGTGCACACAGTACATTCTTGAATCATTTCATACATCGCGTAATCAACCATTATATTACATAAACTGAATTACACCACGTCGGGTGATAGTTTACAAAAGGGGCCGACTAGGCCAAATGTCTTCATTACATCAGCGCAATGAAATTATAGCAAAACAGACCCAAATCCACGGGCAAGCGGCGAGTAGGGTAATGTGTACCATATATGCCACCAGGGTCCCGGTAACATACATGTACACAACGCCTAGGGTCTACTTGTCTATGCCTAACCACCGAGGTCTACGCCTTAATTATCGCCTTTGCTTCCGTCGATGTTGGCGGGGGCCTCCTCATAGGCGTAGTGTTCTTGAACTCCTGTTTCTGAATTGTATCGCAAGAGCGAGAATGAGCACTCCGACCCCGTGCTCAGCAAGATAACACACAGAATGCAATATTTAACATGCCTGGCTAATCAAAGGATGGCTTGGGCTCATTTTATTTTGCGGAGAGTGCTTTTGAATACAATTATAGGAAAATCCCTGAGACCTAGCAATTTTAAACTCAAAACTTTTGTTTATAAAGTAAGTTGATCATATAATTGACACAGATTCCATCCACCATTACATGGCATCTGCGCCATATAGCATCTTTCAGCGTTATAGCCGCTTAACATACCACTGGGATAACTCCCAGGACAATTCCAAACCAGGGCAGTCCTTCGCCCTTAAATTTGCCCATTCCCCGTTTCCAAGGTTTTTAAAACAGAACTATATCCAGTTAAGTTCCCATGTCTGCCCTTGACCGTGGGCACGGCTATTCGAATAGTTTTGACTCTGCAGAGTTTGTACACTTTCACCACAAGAGATGAACTATCCTTTTTGCCAACATGCTTCCTTGGGCATGAGACCCAGATAATTTATCATAAAGCCTTTACCTTACTCCGGCCTAGCTAGACACCACCCACGCTGAGGTTTCACCGCTGAAGGGTTACACCACCACAGTCAGAAGCCCCCTCTTGCGCCGTGCGAGTACAAGACACCACATGCCTCACTTTGTGAGTAAACCAAGACACCACGGCACCCACTTCCCTCGGTGATGTCGAACTAAACCCTTGCAAGTTATTCAGCTAGATCGTACCCATTATAGACTTGTGGTTGTCTTGTTTTTACACGGTGGACATGACAAGATTCGGTCCTTAAAGTTACCGGATGGTTCTACCACATTTCATGATTTGTGCTCCCACCGCACCACATACCACCCCTAACCATCCATCCAGTGTTTAAGCAATTTTAGGATTTTCGGAGGTAAAAATATTGTGTCCACCTTCTACAGATCATTCCATCCATGACGCCCCAAAACATTTCATACCTTGCAATTGTTGTTTTTGGGGCAGCTATGTACCCGTTTTATCTAGCATTACTAAGCGTCGCCATATTTATTGGGACTTCTTGATAAAAGCTATGATCAGATAAGTTTTGCTAAGGCGACAAGGTTCACATGTCCAAATACTTCAACGGATCATTATAAGCAAGCATTACAAGAGGTGTATAGCTATCATTTCTGAAATGAACATATTTTGCCACATGAAATAACGACATGCATGTTGATATTTAAAAGAAATTACTTTGCAAAATCGTAGGTTCAAAATGATCAAGGTGTTAACTCGCCTTGGTCACGAGGGTCGGTTTCTTGGTGATCCGGTGCTTCTTGTCTGCTGCCTCGATATCTTCCTCTTGAGCCTCGTAGGCTATTTAATCGTACGGAATACCCCATTAAAAGAAAAACAACCAATCAATAAAATATCACCAGAAATTCAAATGAACTCAAAAAAATATGGTTCTGGTTCCATTAGATAGATCTTGAATTTAAACGAATTTAGACATTTGTTTCATTCAATTCGAGCTAAAATGAAGAAGTTATAAGCGGTCAAAGTTTTGGTTCAGTCAAATCCAAAAATATTACAACTCTGACATGTGGGGCCCATTGTCAGCCTCTATTCATTTTAATTTTTCCAGTTTATTTTCTTTTTCATTCTTTGTTTCTCTGACATGTGGGGTCCGGTTACTGTTCATGGGGTCCACATGTCAGTACGGTCCGTGCTTGGATGCATCAGCGGCCGGTGGGGCCCGGCGGTCGTGGTGACTTCGAGGATCGATGGGTGGCAGTGGGGCCCACAGTCGAGGCCGAGATAAACGAGAAACTCAACCGTGCTGCGAGCGGAGGCTCGAGCAGCGCGCGGAGCCGAGAGCGGGGGGAAGAGAGCGCGATAGCCAAGTGAGCGGGGAGGCTTTGCCTACCTTATAAGGATGAGGAATCCTTTTGAAGGATGCCGACGAGGGGGCTGGGCAGAGGAGTCGGGGCGACGGTGGCCGGCGACGAGGGGCTGTCGGGGAGGTCCGGTGAAGAGGTGAAATGCGTTCCTCGTGCTGCAGTGAAGACAATGGTGCAGTCGCCCGGGGCCGAGGAGGTCCGGAGATGGGTCGGCGGCGGCGACTCAGAGTGGCTCTCGGTGACGGCGATGTACGGGCGTCGGGAAGCTCGGGCGAGGCCGGGGACGACTTCACGGTGCTCCGTAGGTGGTGTGAGTGAGAGGAATCGGGTTTTAATGGCTCGGATCGAGAGATTGCGCGGGTGGCCGGAGTTGGGGACGATGGGGGCTCGCCGGCGTTTGAGTGGATGTGGGCTCGATTACCTGCTGTAGAACGAAGATGGCGATGTGTGGAACTCAACGGGGGTCCACGGCCTTTTATACACGCGCGGAGCGAAGCTGGCAACGGGCGGCGCCCGTGCGGTCGCGTCGGAGCTGGTGGCGGAGGCAGGTAGGGCTGCAGGCGGCGTTAATGCAGGTCTTGACCGTGAAGACACACTGCACGCCTACGCCCCCGGGGTGGTTGCCTCTGCGCAGCTGCTTCCCTCCTCCTTTTGCCCGCGTGAAATGGCAGCGGATCGGCCGCGGCGACGCGGGAAAAGTGCAGGGCGGTGGCGTCGAGTCAAGGGCGACGGAGGAGGCGCGAGCTTTCCACGAGCAGCGGGTGACGCGGCGGGGCGAGGCTGTGCATGCGCGCCACGGGGAGCAAAAGCTCTGCCCGTGGTGCCAGCGCGCCCGCGCGGGAGAGAAAAGGGAGCGGGGCAGCGAAGGCGGCGGGCGGGCCCATCGGTCGTGGGAGAGAGGAAAGCGCGATGGCGCGGATGAAGCAGCGTGGCGGAGAGGGTCGTCGGCGGCGGTGCGGTTTAAGTGAGAAAACGGAGAGATCGGCCGAGGCGTCGGGCGGTGAAGAGATGCGAGGCGGGCGGGCGGATGGGCGAGGCGCGAAGGAGAAAATCGCGGTATCCACGCCGCGGCGGGGTAAGGAAGGCGGGATCCGCTTGGCGGCGTGGCTCAATCCCACCCGTCCAGTGTCGGACGGAGGCGGTGGATTTTCTGATTTCTTTTGGATTTTAAGTTTTGCTTTTAGAAATTACCAGAAAATCCCAATAAGTCGGAAAAATATGAAAATGCTTCCAAAAATTCTAGGAAAATTCTCGAGAGGTTCTGGTAACATTCTAGACTTAATAAAAATATTTCCAACTAAAGTTGGTATTTATTTTACTTACTTCCCTTATTTTTCCATGCCATTGTTTTTCCAAAAATAATATTCTATGCCCTAAATCCAATTTCTTTATTTACTTTTATGGATCATCTTTTCAGATTCTTGTTTACAATTGTTTGTCTTTCTCTTTTATAAATTCTTTAATTCGAAACCTTAACCAAATTCTTAAAAGCATCGAAAAATCCAAATCCAAATGGAATACAGTGCAAAAGTAATTCAAAATCCCCTCATTTTCTAATCCCAATTTTTGGGATGTTACAGAGGAGAAGGCTCGAACTTGTATAAAAATTTCCATGTCTTCTCTCTGTGTACTCGTAGCCAATCCCTTGAGAGAGATCCCCCCTAATCCAAATAGATCATACATAAGATCGACATTAAAACATCGACATTTGGCATCGTCTATGGGAAACCTTCTTTCAAGAATCCGGTAATCTTCTTGTTAGCAAGTTCTCTTTCTTCTGATGTCCTCATGGCAGAAGAGTGGAACGAGGAGAACTGATTCAACTTGGTCAAGTACGTAGACCTCGACATGGAGGCCTACTACAAGTATGAGCAGACAATGCTCACTTCTGACGGTGAGGTTGTCCTTGGAGGTCCATCCAGAAATCGCCAGCCACACCGTGGGAAAGGTTGAGGGAGGATCCTCATCCCCCCACAGCAGTACACCAAAGGGATGAGTCACTTTCCCCAAATGGCAAGCTTTAATCCGACCACGAATCGGACTCGCAATGCGACAGTGGGCCCATCCCAAAGTGTTTGAGCCCCCAGCGGCGGCAGTCTATTCGGTTCCAGATAGTCCCAGAATCTCAGATTCTAGAAAATCGGCATCACCTAGTGGTTGTAACTCTCCATTGGAACCTGCAAAGGGTATGCTCCCTGCGAGTTCGGCCATCCCATCGCAGAGTACCGATCCAACCGGAGATAGTTATAATCCGTAATTCCCCTTTCTGACGGGGTTTACTCCTAGTCGTGATGTGCTGTCACTGGAATCCAATTCTTCAGACGAGTGGACCTCTACCAGAAGTGGAGATCCTAGACAAGAGGTCATAGCCCTCCCCGCAGATCCTCATCACCTTCCCAATGATTCAGAGAGCTAGGAGCCCAGAGAATGCGCGCAAAGCTGAGGAGAAATGACGTGCTTGGAATGGTCTTAAGGGCATCTCCAATGGTCTGAGTCAGCTAGCTATATGTATGTACACATCAGCATATATCATATGTGGAGGAAAGAGAGTATGAAAAAAAACCGAGCCAGCTCTTCCTTAAGCACTAGTCTATAACGCTAAACGAGGCAGCCTCTATAAATTCTGTGTGTGCATGCAAGCATCAAATAGCTATCCTTGTAGATAGTTCTTTAGAATGCTAGCTTTAGTGTGTACTATATAAATGATGTGGAAGTCTTATAGTTAGTTGCTAGCTATAACCATTGGAGATGCCCTAAGGACGGGTAAGCGTGGCGGTCAAAGGTGGAGCAGTCACGGGTGAGCGTGTGGCGCTTGTGCGTGGGTTGGCGGAGGAGGGCGACGGTGAGTTGAGGTGGTATCGGGGTCCACAGGGCAGCGAGGAAGTCATGGCCAAGCACACTGGCGTGGGGCAGCCACGGTGGCGCTCGATACGGCAAGAGGTGGAAGAAGGCTTTTGACGCGCGGGCCTGATGCGTCAGTGAGAGAGGGAGAAGAGTCCTGACGGGTGTGGTCTTGTCTCACTTGTCAGCGACGGAATTAAGTGGATGGAGAGAAAACGAATTTCACAAGAACATGCCTTTGCAAAGCTGAAGGCAGAAAAGACCTAAAGTGGAAAGCACACACTCGGACAGGGGGAAAAAAGGAACACCTCGTGCATGCTGATAAGTCTTGATGTGTGTGGTGGCCATTGCGATGGTGCTAATTCATAAGTGATCAGTAGTTCCTTACCCTCTCCGCATGCATGCAAACGCGCACAACAATTATCAGTAAAAGCCATTATTTACGGTGGCTAGGCGCTTCTGGATTGTCCATCGCCAACTCCCGGTAAATTCATTGTGATATTGTTTGTTAGAGTTTAGCCTGATTGTTTCATGCCTTGCGTACGTTTTTCTCGGGTAGATTATTTCTTTTTTTTTCCTTGTGCATTTGTGTCAACAACTTGTACTAATAACATTCGAATTCGACAGCAATCAGCCACCTACTCCACTCATGGCCGATATATGCTCATTTGACACCTTCACTGAGAACATGAGAGGGCAGATGTGGCGAGTCAATGCGCTCCTGATGGTGAACGCCATCTTGGTGGCAGTCATGGTCGGAATAGGTGCCTACGGCCATCGCTATCGCCACCGCCCCTTCTCCCGCTTCCTCTATGATGGAGCCACCTCCTTGTTCCTACCCATCATGTCATATGTTATCTCCGACGTTGGCAATCACTATGTCACTGGCTTGGTAAGCTTTGAACTCTTTTTGGTGGCGGAATGCGATGCAGGCCCTCACATGCTCCTAGTCCTGATATGGACAGCCCTTGTTCAAATTGTTGCTATCAATACTAGTGCAATAGTTGCCGGCGATGACAGAGAAGGTCGAAACATTGGTCCCCAAGTGGTACTGCTTGTCCAAGCAATATGGACCTCCTACCTTGCGGTCTACAACATAGGGATAGATGTACACTTAACGGTATTTTCGTTAAAATATGTCTTAAAATCCCTTGCTTCTTCGATAGGATGCCTCCTGCTCGTACCATTTGCTATTATCTTCTCCAAAATGGTCTTCAAGTTATATGCATTTTACAAGGTCCGTCAATCATTTGCTCTTGGGCGCAATCCACGTCTCATTGTTGGATATATGGAGCAGCTACAGGATGGGAGTCAACACATTGAGCTTTTACCTCCTCCACTTTTGGTTACGGGAGAGGAGACTGTGCAGGTAGAGAAGCAGCCTCATGGTTACTGCTTCAAATGGATGTCCGACCAAGGTGGTACAACGGGGATGAACAGCAACGGGGTAGTGACCATTGACAAAGTTTGGCAGTTAGATGACACGCTTTTGGCCGGGTCAATAACAGGAATCAAAGATGTATGTCTCTCATTTGCATTGTTCAAGCTGCTGCGGTGTCGATTTGCAAGGTACACAGTTGCTGAGGCTGGCTTTCAGAAGGTCTATAACTTTTTCTGGCATGTTTTGCTCAAGGATAGTGATGATGGAAGAGTACTTGGGGTGATTGCAGATGAGCTTTCTTTTCTTTATGATTATTACTACTCATCCCTCCCTATCTCATATCCAAATCGTTGGCTACCCATCTTGTGCAACTTTATCTCCCTTTTAACCATCGGTTACTGCTTATATGCTGTGACTTCACTGATCCCAGCGATCATGCGGTATTCTTTTTGGCGGAGCACTGTAGTAGCTATTCTAAGTTATCCAAAGATTAATGGTCAGGTATCGTGTGATGTGACTTGCAACGGTAGACTTGCGTTTGACGGACAGTATCTTTTCGGAAGTTTGTATTTTGATATTGTGCCAGTATATTTACTCCTTGCACTGGTTATGCTTACTGAGGCAAGGGACATTGCTTCCTACATCTGCTGTAACTGGACCAAAGTGGCCCTCGTTTGCCACTTTGTGAACCATGCTTCTTGGCAGCAATCTCCTACCATGCGGAAATGTGTTGGCCGTTTGTTGCAGTGCAGATGCAAGTTGTTAAAGCATTGGGAGGACAAAATGAACCAGTGCTCAATCCTGGTGCTCCACCCAAGGAAAACGCCAGTGGCTCTTCTTAGGCGGCTCATTCCTGATCTGCCCGACCAAAAGAAGAATATCAAGGTACCAAGAGCGGTGAAGGCTGCTGTCGTCGACGCAGTGAGAAGCTACGAGGGAAGACGAAGCAATGAATTTTGGACGTTTTTGGCACTGTTGCTACTCGAAATTCCAAAAATGGCCTCTTCGGAAACGAAATTCCAACTCTAGCCCCTACCTGACCGCACCATTTAACCGCGTCGCGACACGTGTCCAGTGGTGCGGCCGGGGAGCGCACCACACCTGAGTGGTGCGGTCCCCGACCGCACCACACTCCCGCCGTCACGTCAGGGCCAGTGGTGCGCTCCCAGGGCGCACGACACCGTGAATGGTGCGGCCCCCGGGCGCACCACTCGGCTGTTTCCCGCCCAGCCCCGCCATTTTCGTCCAGTCCCATCCCACCGAAAGCCAGTGAACTCGGCAGCCCGTGCTGCATGCAGCCAGATTCCCTCGCATTTCTTTATTTCTTGCATGCAATGTGTCGGCCGAGAGCCGCCCCTACTCGAACGCAGCGTGTCTCGCGATACAAAGGAGAGCTGCGTTGGAAGGCTTCAATCTTTCTGCATTTGTGCTGAGACAGAGAAGCGACAAGCAAGAGAGAGCGGAAGAGAGGGAGCTGATAGTGAAGGCAAGAAGAGCGGAAAACACAGCATTTGGAGTAATTTTGGAAGGGATCTGAATTTTTCGCAAGTGAGAAAGTTGTAGATCGTCTCGTGAGCTTCAAGAAGAGGTAAATATCATCTCAATGCGTCTGTAATTTAATCATATTGATTAGCTTTGTAATTAGCGTAAGCGTTACGTAAACGTTCTCCATATGTCTATATTTTATGTAATTATCGTGTTGTATTTTATAATTTATGTGAAGAAATTATGTGTTGTTGTTGTCCACTGTAATGTTAAAAGTTGTTTGTGGTTGTAGTGTATTCCATTTATTTGAAAAAATGTTTGTAGTTGTATCATATTGTATTTTATATTTTATGTACAGAATTTTTGTACTGCTGTTGTGAACCGTAACCTAAAAATACGCTAACTGGATTTTAGCTAGATTTCATTGATGTCATTGTGAAGCACTCTGGTAGTCGGAAGGGCTACTTGCGTAGATTTTGTTTGTATTAATATTTAGTCATTCTTGTAGCAAAAATCACTCAAGGATAGTAGATCTTGGTATGCATGCATGATCTTCCATAAATGAGAGATTATGGAAAAAATACGGAAAGCACATCGCTAGTCGGAAAGGCGATTCTGTAGCTACTATTTTTATTGTCATGTACTCATTCTTGTAGCCAAAATCACTGAATAATATTAGATCTTGTTGTGCATGTTCGAGAGAGCGTGCTTCCATAAATGAAAGATTAGAGAAAAATGTAGATGTTTAATTTACATAAGAATTAAGAAGTTAAAAATGATGAGAATTGAGTAGTTGGTTGGTGAATTAAGTAGAACAATAATAATAGAAATTAGGAGAGAAATTTGGAGAAATTGTAATTTATGTATCACATAAATTAGGAGTAAATTTGATTTATGTAGGAATTTGTTAAGGCACTCCGTAAATTAATTAAAAATTACATTTACAAATAAAAAAGTACCATTCATATTTGTATGGGATAGGTAGAACAATGACATTCAGATGAAAATATTACGGTTGTATCTGCTAGGCGGTACCTACGTGTTGTATGATGGTACAGTTGTTGCCTGTGATATATACTAAGAGGGTTCAGTTTGGGCTTATGTTAGGTACGCCATGGGTGACATCCAAGACTTGTTCGTGTTCTATGGAAGTGGTCTCGTACGGGACGGGCCGTACGGGGCAGACCTGAATAATTGTGACCGGGTGTGATCCGCACGCAATCTGAACACCATGAGCCTGTTGGAGCTACGGAGATGCGTGCGTTCGGATTCGATCGGGACACCGCAAGGAACAAATTACGGATCGAGCGGTGTATGCCACGGTTGGAGGTGCTGCAGGGAGAAACGGTGTGGCAACTTATAAAGGTGACGGCGACGCTTCATGGGTGAACTACATGGAGGTCGTGTGCAACCTGACGCATTGATATATGCGGGCCAATGGTGTATGTTCAATTCGTGGAGAGGACAGAATCATCCGCCATGGGTGGCTCTGGTGGTGCTGGCGGAGATGTAGAGCGTGCATTACTCTGCGGCGGTCATGAAGATGCTGGTGAAGGAGGAGTCCATGAGTCAATGGAAGATGGTGATCTGCAGAGGCGCGTGGAGAATTTTCAGCCGAATGAAGGTGCCGATAGGTGGTGGGCCGCGCGTGTTGACTGTCACGAGTACCTTGAGAACCAGGTGCAGGAAAGTGAGGAGGAGGACGATGTGGAAACAGAGAGTTCAGGAGAGGAGGAAGAAGGGGAACCTACAGCGGGAGGTGTGGTAGGTGGTGTTGTAACCACGGAGGGTGCGTACGTGCCGTCCAGATTGGACAACATCGCAGCGGAATCCCTAGTTCTGCCATGGGCAGAGGAGGCAGAGTGGGGATTCAATGAAGGCAGACTCGTTGTAGGGCAGAGCTTCCGTAATAAGAGTGCTGCACAACAAGCTATTGCCACATACGCCGTCAACATAAGCCGGACATATCGGGTGCACAGGTCCAACCCTGACACCTACATTGTGAAGTGTGTGGACGGCTCCTGCCCTGGCAAGGTCCGTGCGCAGCGGTTCAGAGGCGCTGCCACGGACTTCCGGATAACGGTGCTGAACGATCACACTTGTGAGCTTGCGGCGCCACTACCTAGGCACCGCAACATGACGTCGTCATATGTTGCAGAGCTGATAAGGTATCTTGTGGTTGCAAATGTATCCATTACTCCCAAGGTTCTCATGGCGGAGGTAGCGAACACGGTGGGGTTTGCTGTGAGCTACAAGAAGGTGTGGCGGGGGAAACATGAAGGTACTGCGGAGTATGTTCGGGACATATGAGGAGGCATATGATCTGGTCCCGAGAATGTTGTGTCAGATTGCAGCAGCAAACCCAGGCACGTACATTAACAAGTACGAGCGGGTTCATGAGACGGAAGGGCGAATTATTTTGTGCTTGACGAGTGTTCGGGCCTTCCATCGGGCAATAGAAGGCTTCAAGTGGTGCCGTCGGTGCTAACGATGGACGGCACATTCCTATCTGGCAAATACAAGGGTACAATCCTGACCGCGGTTGCAGCAGACGCAAATGACCAGTTACTCCCAGTGGCATTTGCAATAGTAGAGAATGAGAGTACGGATAGCTGGCTGTGGTTCCTTGTCAATATGAAGTAGGCCGTTGTACAAGATCGGCCCGATGTGTGTGTTATCTCGGACCGCAATGCAGGCTTGCTGTCTGCAATGCGAACGATGCAGAACGGGACACAGCCTCCGTACCAGTGGAATGACATGAAGAACCGGTGGTGCATGAGGCATCTTGCGGCAAACTTCCACAGAAGGTTCCATAGCAAGGAACTAATGAAGATGTTTAAAAAACTTTGTATGCAGAACCAGAAGACGAAGTTTGATGCCCTGTGGAGTCACCTTGATAAGGAGACCAGCAAGCATGTCAGGCGTCTTGAGCAGTCTGAAGCGGGGGCCGTGGCGGGAGGCTCCACGAGACTTGGGGAGTTCACACAATGGGTGCAGTCCAATGCACCTGACCTGGAGATGTGGTCTCTACTACATGACACCGGCGGAGCAAGGTACGGAATCATGACGACAAACATGTCCGAGGTGTACAATGGTGTTCTAAAGGGCGTGAGATCCCTACCTATCACTGCAATCATTGAAGAGACACGAACCGTTCAATAGGATACTTCGTCAATAGAGCCATGATGGCGAAGCATCATATGGACGAAGGCAAAGAATTCTCCGAGGTAGCGGGCCTACATGGACAAGAAGATGGAGAAGGCTCGTTCGCATATTGCTCGCACCATGGATGGCTTACGGAGGAAGTTTGAGGTTCGCCTCGATGCAGAGTACATGATGGGGCAGGCTAGAGGATCGTGGCGGTGTGCACGATTGATGACAGAGCATCTTGCACCGCAACAAGCGCGCAGCTTCTACACAAGCCATGCTCCCACGTGTACGCGGCATGCGCGTTATGGAACCAGCGCCCACGCATTACATCTCAAGGTACTATGACATGAAGCACTGTTTGAAACACGGAGCACGGAGTTCCATTCGTGCACGGGTGGACATGCATTATAGGGAGCTCGGCGGGGCAGATCAAGTGGGTGCGAGCGATGCACCAAGCACGCCGTCGGCGTGGGCGAAGACAAAGCCGTCGCATTCGTAACGACATGGATGATAGCCAGCGTGGGGATCGGGTTCGGCGCCCGAAGTGCAGACTATGCAAGACGGTTGGCCATTCATTTAGGCAGTGCCCAAACAGGCTGACATCAAGTAACGCTCCATAGTATGCAGCACATGGATTGTCATTGTGCACTGCTAGTATCGTGCATCCTGTAACCTATGCTGAATGTATCTTACCAAATTATTTTCGTGTACAATTTGTTTGAGTCATTTCTTGCAAATTATGTTATGTTGTGACTTATTCGATATTTCGTTATCATTTGTTGCCGTTCGATGCAAATTACGTTTGTTCATGTTATGGTGGCATTTATTTTACAATGTATTATCATTACCTACAAATTATGTCTGTTGCATATTCTCATGACACTGCGTACTGACTTGTTTTCAATCATCGGCAGGACATGGCGTACGAGTTGCTTGAGGCCCGTTGGGATGACCACCACCGATGCACAGCATGGGCATCTATGCCTGAGGGCCCTCCGTGTTTCGTCCTTAGGGGCCCCCGAGAGCACTAGCCGCTAGACGAGCGGTACATCCCGCTGCTGCGAGACACCGGTCTTTTGCCCCTTGCTCGCATGCTGGATGTTCCCTATACGTTGCAGTTCGATGCGGCGTTGCTGTCCGCACTCGTGGATCGTTGGAGACCGGAGACTCACACCTTCCACTTCCGGTGGGGCGAGATGACTATTACACTTCAGGACGTGTCCATGCTGACAGGTCTACCCATCCGTGGTGCAGCAGTAGTGCCACCCCCGTGCGGCGGGTGGAAGGACGCTCTGGGTGCCCGATTCGGTTTCCCGATCGCAGACAACATGTCTGGTGTGCCACACTCGTGGCTACGAGAGTTCATGACCTGCCCTGTGGACGCTCATGAGGGGGTCGTGCGGACACACCTCATGGCATACATCCTTTTTTTGTTCGGATGGGTCTTGTTTCCCACGACCACTGGAGTCTCCGTGCATCCGACGTACATACACCTTGCGGAGTCCTTGGCGGATGCCTTGCCCGGCGAGGTGCCGCAGTACAGCTGGGGATCTGCAGTCCTTAGTGCCATGTACCGAGGCTTGTGTGATGCCTGTCAGCGTACTGAGGCCAGCGAGCCGGTCTTGGCGGCGTGCTATGTGCTCCTACAGTACTGGTCTTGGGAGCACTTCACGGTTGGGAGGCCTAAGATCGAGAGGCCCGTGCACCCTTACGACCTCCTCCCAAAGTTGTCCGGTCAGGCTGGTGGCGATGACCCCATAGATGGGCCGACTATGGGGACTCGTTGGACACATGGTCAGCTGCGGTGGGCTAAGGATAGAGCGAGGCGTGTGTACCCAGATTTCCATAACCATTTCGAGGGGCTTCCTGACAAAGACATAGTCTGGTTCCCATGGGATGCAGGGTTCATTCAGCTCATTGCCCCTACGGGTTGTCATCTCAGTGCCACCAAGACCACACGTACTGGTTGACGACCTGTCACCTCGTCTTCGCGCACTTCGTCGAACCGTACAACCCGCAGAGAGTGTTGAGGCAGTTTGACCTCCACCAGCACGTGCCACCCCTCCCAGTACGGGCACTACCACCGAAGGCCCACCGGTAAGCCATTGCACGGTAACTGTACCCAAGGTAGTAATGTGTTGATAATACTAATTGTACAATATGTGCACTAACTTGCAGGCAAACAAGAAGAGGGCACCATGGTGACGACTGGAGAGCCACACAGCGGCCGTGGACAGACCTGTGGCGTGACTCAGCGACCACAGAGGTTGTGGACGAGACTAGGCCACACGACATCGCCACATACGGTGCGTACCTAGAGTGGTACATTCCACGCACCCGCAGCAAGATTACTGGGCCTGCCCCACCCCGTCCTTCAGAGGTCACGCACGAAGATGCCATACAGGCCGGCCTAGACCGTCATCGAGCAGCACGTCTTGACGAGGCGGTACGTGCACCTGCAGTACGTTTGTACTCATTGTTTCTTTACGTACAGTGCGTTTGAACTCATTTGTTGTTTACCTACAGTGCGAGCATATGCGTCGTGCTGAGCACGAGGCTTTCGGATCTTTGCGGCGTGGGAGGGCGGCAACCGGGTTCTTGCTTCGGCGCGTAGCATCTTCAGTGACCTCAGGAATGCGATCAAGGCGTTGAGCTGTAGTCAGCACAGGGATGATGTCCATGCACGACGCGTCCGCAGAGAGCAGCCTTCAGCGCCGCCGTCGGCACCACCTTCAGCACGTCCGTCGCTGTACGGCGGTCATCTGTCGCAGTCCGGCGGTCGTCCGTCGCAGTCCAGCGGTCGTCCGTCGCTGACCGGCGGTCCTCAGTCGCTGTCCGGCGGTCGTCCGTCGCTGTCCGGAGGTCATCCCAGCTGCGCTCCCTCGTCCTCACAGCGTTTTGGACCAGCGGTACGACATTTGCCATCAGTTCGTTCGTCCACTCGATTGCCATTTATTCGTAACACGCTTTTCCTTGCAGCGATTGCGAAGGGATAGCACGTTGCTACAGCCGTCGTCATCCCGGAGGGCGGCGGACGAGCCTACAGATAGCGACACTGAGTCACCCCAGCAGATAGCGACATATGCACCAGGCGGTCAGTCCACCCGAGCAGACACGCAAGGGCGGTACGAGTGGTTCGGGCAGACGTACCGAGGTTACACGGCGCAGGAGTACATGGGTGATTTCCCAACGTCATCGTCATTCCAACAGCCGTATGCACCGGTATGTACGCATGTAGTAAACATAACACATGATATACATAATGATTATAAACTTTTTTGTATTTTCCATTGCGGACGAGACCCTCCTCCGATTGGTGAGCTCTATTATAGGCCAGCGATGGAACTCCCACGAGATGTACCCACCACCGCTCCGACGCGAGACCTCAGCGATCGACCTTCGAGATGCACCGCGCTCCCCTAGCAGGTTCACCTTCTCGGAGGATCAGATACGTCGTCCGAGGCGGCGGCGACGAGATGATAAATGAATTTTTGTAATTGTGCTGTTGTAATTTTTTTGATGTTTTTCAAGTGCTTGATGGTTTGATGTTCAAATATGGTTTCCAGTATAAAAGGGTTGCTCTAAGTTCTTTGATTTACTATGGCATACAACCAACTGAGAGATGACAACACAAAACAACACATACATTGCACGTACATGAAATGTAGCAAGTAGTACAACCACCAACACACCAACGAACACAACAACTAAAATCCAACACAACCGTACTTAACACATTACCAAAATAGCTTGAAGACAACACAACATAAAACATTACCAACATACACGAGGAGAACCTCCAGCACTACAACTTGAGGATAACAATAATCACAAGAAACAAAATAGCACACAAAATTAAATTTATCTTCCACTCTAGTCTGTCGAAACGATGCCGCATCCCGACAGGGTCGCAACCCCCAACGACAACTCTCTCATGGCGAACATTGGCTGTCCTATTGCCCATTTCATCCTCCCACACCTGAATCGGCAACCACCGGAGCTTCTGCGATTCCATGACAAGAAGTTTTTAAACATACCACCACGATTTCAACGAACCCAAACAATCTGACTCACCGAGTGATTTGGGCACTTGTAGTAGTGTCGCCCAGGATTCGCGCCGTCTGTGATGTCCTACGTCTAACCAAGGTGTTGCAATTTGGGCACATCACCGTGGGTGCCCATGACGACGTGCTGAGCTGACTCATTGCCTAGTCTGGGGGAGTGAGCACGAAAGGAAACTACACTGATTGTGAACAACTAACTCAGGAGGTGACTGATAACATGGCAAGGGAGTATGTGAGGGATGGCTCCGTTTTATAGGCTGTGTGGGGGGGGGCAGCCTCACGCACAAAGAACACAAACAACACAAATGATACACACACATAAAGGGGCAGTGAGCAGACAAAAAGGGGCACCTTTGCTTAGTGACATGAAAAAAGAGGGCAGCTTTGCCCAGTGATATGACAAAACGGGGCAGCTTTGCCCAGTGACTTGACAAAACGGGCCAGCTTTCCGCGGTGACATGACAAAAGAGGCCAGCTTTCCGCAGTGACATGACAAAACATGCCACCTATGCCCAGTGGGATGACAAAACGGGGCATCTTTGCTGAGTATTGCATTTTTTGTGGCTTGTGATAACAACTCCACGAAGATAACAACCAATCCATCGCATGCTTAACAATGTTGCACATTACATCGTTACGGAAAGAGGCCACAGAACATGAAGGCGTCACTCACTTACAACATGAAACAACACATACATTGCACATACATAATTTATGGAAAGTAGTACACCCAACAATTTACGGAAAGTAGTACAGCCAACACATACATGAACTAAAATACGATACAACCATAACCCTCGTTACCTACATGCCAAACGAGCCTCGTGGCACCCACATGGAGAATTGCTGAGGGGGCCGTCTCGGACGTGGCTGGCCATCGTGGTAGTGGCATGCACATATGCAGCTCGGGTTCGCGCAGCAACATGTGGGATCATAAGAGCTTCCTATATTCACGACCTCCTCGTTGCCCCTCTCGCGTTGCATCTGTTCGCGGAGGTCGTTGTTCTCCTCAGTGAGACTCTCCATTCGGTACTCCAAGTCCCATATTCGAGCCCATAATGTATCCACATAACGATCAACATACCGTTCATGAGGAGGGTCGGTCCAGCGGGAGAAGTCGCATTTTGCCATCTGCAAAAAAAAGGACGGTAAACTTCGCGGGTCCATAAGCAATACATAAAAGTAAAACTACTAAATTGTACCCCGGAGCGTGAGCATCGGAAGAAACGTCGCCCGCCATCGTTCGGGGAATCCAAGATCTGGACGACCGCGTACTCATTGTGCCTGCATTTCAGCCACGCTGGTTGAGCACGCCGACTTGGTATCAATCGGTACTGTGGACCGAACATATCCCTCCTTTCTAAGGGAATGTCGTCCTTCGGTGACCCAAATCCCACTGGCCCCTCGGCTTCCGACATGGTTTGTTCAAGCACGAAAGACAGGGTACTTCTTTGTTCGATGAACAATGTGCCGGGGCCGGACCCCAACCGTGCTACTTATACCAAACGAGACAACTTGCTGCATTCACCTCAAACGAATAAAAGGACAGTTCTTCGCACAGACGTGACATAACGGGGCATCTTTGCTGTAAGAGATGACAGAACAAGTCTGCTTTCGCAATGAAATGACAAAAGAGGCCAGCTTTGCTCAGTGACAGGACAACACTGTGCAGCTTTTCGCAGTGACATGACAAAACGGGGCAGCTTTGCTCAAAGAGATGACAGAGGACAGCTTTTCGCAGTGAAATAACAAAAGATGTCGGCTTTGCTCAGTGAGATGACAAAAGATGACAGCTTTGCGCAGTGACATGATAAAACGGGGCAGCTTTGCTCAGTGACATGCCAAAACGGGGCAGCTTTGCTCAGTGAGATGATAAAAGATGCCAGCTTTGGGCAGTGACATGACAAAACGGAGCAGCTTTGCTCAGTGGGATGCCAAAAGATGCCAGCTTTGGGTAGTGACATTACTAAAGAGAGCAGTTGTGCTCAGTCAAATGACAAAAAGAGGTCAGCTTTGCTCAGTGAGATGACAAAACATGGCAGCTGTGCTCAGAGACATGACAAAACGGGGCAGCTTTGCTCAGTGCTATGACAAAAGATGTCAGCTTTGCGCAGTGAGATGACAAAACATGCCAGCTTTGCGCAGTGACATGACGAAACGGCGCAGCTTTGCTCAATGAGATGACAAAACATGCCAGCTTTGCGCAGTGACATGACGAAACGGCGCAGCTTTGCTCAGTGGGATGACAAAAGATGCCAGCTTTGGGCAGTGACAGTACTAAAGAGGGCAGCTTTGCTCAGTGACAAGACAAAACGGGGCAGCTTTGCTCAGTGAGATGACAAAAGATGCCAGCTTTGGGCAGTGACATGACAAAACGGGGCCTTTTTTCAGTGATATCACAGCACTCCCATCTTTACTCACTGCTACGACCACGCGGACCAGCTTTAGACGTACGAGTAGAGACAAAACGGCCCCTATAAATTGGTATGCATTCCATTTCCCAGCGAACATTGCACATCCAAACCCCATACTACATCGCGCTTCCCTTACCCAACCGGGATGGACAAAGGCAAGAAGAAGCAATGGGACAAGATGGTGAAGGATTGGGAGGAGACCCGTGACATAGCACGGTCAGCTGCGGCCCGCGATGCCGCCCGCGATGAGAAAATAAGGGCGATACAGGCCCGGGTTGAACAAGCGCATCGTGCTACGATGAAAGGTCCCCCCCCAGAGCGCCCGCGTAGCAACAACCCCATCCCGGACGTCCCCACCGAGCGTTCGCCACAACTACCACCTGAGGGGGAGACACCTCCCCTTTGTTGGTGCGGGGACGTGTGCAAGTTCTTCAAGTCTAAGCACCGCATCAGTCTAGGTATGCGTTACTGGGGTTGCGCAAACTACTCCAGTGACTACCCCAACCGCCGTTTTGACACCGCAACCTATCGGCGGCGGTCACGACCACATGCACCATTTTCCCTACCTTTTCTCCTTCACAAGACGCACTAACAATATCTCCCATGTATTTACGCCTCCGAGCCCCCGTGGCTACCGCAAATGGATCGATCTTGAGATCCACCACGAGGACCAATGGACCTCGACTTCGAGGAGTGGAATGTCACAAAGGAGAAGGAGTTGCTGGAGGAGGAGCGCCGCAGCACGAGCACACCCTACGTATACTGCGCGAGACGCAAGCTCATCTTGAAGCGTGCACGCGTAGGGAGTGGGAGGCTCGCGAGATGGAGCGCGAGAGAAAGAGGGAAATTGCGGCTAAGGCAAAAGAGGCCGCGGAGGAGTTCAACGCCGAGCGGGCAAGGAAGGGAAAGTGGCCCGGTCCACACAAAGAGGTCGTCTGAGCGCTTGGGTGGGTTAGTCGCATATCATGCTATATGTTATGCATGTAATAAAAATCTACGCGGCATGTTACTCCCAACTGTATTATGAAGTTTAATATCTAGTATTTTCGCATTCCATGATTCACGTATTATCTCATTTAACAATATTAACATAGCGGTCCTCACCTTCAAAATATCACTTACCACTTTATGTATCGACCGTTCTACGGTCAATCTTTCCTAAAAAAAATTTACCAAATTTTTTTATGCATCTACAACTTACAATGAACATAATCTTTTATTACAACTTTATCTGATTTTTATCCAGTTTATAACTACAAAATTGCCAAAACTGAAAACAATCAGGGAGATTGCAAACCCTAACAACAGACCAAACCCTAAAATTCACTTACCACTTTATGTATCGACCGTTCTACGGTCAATCGTTCCTAAAAAAATTTACCAAATTTTTTTATGCATCTACAACTTACATTGAACATAAACTTCTATTGCAACTTTATCTGATTTTTACGCAGTTTATAACTACAAAATTGACAAAACATACAAACATCACGCGGATTGCAAACCCTTAAAACATACCAAACCCTAAAAGTCACTTACCACTTTATATATCGATCGTTCTACGCACAATCGTTCCTAAAAAAATTTTACCGAAATTTTTTATGCATCTACAACATATAATCAACATAAACTTGTTTTACAATTTTTTCAAATTTTTTTCTGATTCACAACTACAAAATTAACAAAACTTATAATCATACGTGTTCAATATCACTTTCCTTCATTTCCTCCAATTGGTCATATCACATTTGTGCTCAAAAAATTTTTCTTTAAATTTCTTCCAATAAAACAACATACCATGATCGAAATTTGTTATTGTCAGTTGAACACATTTTTCACGGTCAACAATATATGAAAATCACAAAAACACTAATCATTACTTCACACAAATTTCGTTCGTACCCTACCAACCAATATTTTTAATTTTCAAAATTGCACAACTAATTACACAAGCAGTAAAGTGGACTCCACTTCAAATTCATATTTTTTCACACATTATTTCACATATACACATAAATTTTTATTTAAAAAAATAACTTTACAAATGTGTATAAATTAAAATCTCCCGTGCAAAAAACCCTACTGTACGGCAGAGTGGTGCGGTGTGGTGCCGCACCATTAGGCGAGTGGTGCCGCACCATTAGGCGAGTGGTGCGGTGCGGCACCGCACCATATACGTGGCAGACGGCGGGAGTGTGGTGCGGTCGGGGACCGCACCACTGGACACATGTCGCGACGCCGTTAAATGGTGCGGTCAGGTGGGGGCTAGAGTTGGAATTTCGTTTCCGAAGAGGCTATTTCCGGAATTTCGGGTATCAACAGTGCCAAAAACGTCCAAAATTCCGAAGCAATTGCGTGACATCTTTGCGTACGAGCCTGCAAGTCGGCAACAACTTCCTCTGGGCTTTCAATCGCAAAGGTACGGCTGATACCATGCTTGTGTGTCACATAGCCACGAGCATCCTTGAAGTGAGGTCACAGTTACACACCTCTAACGATAAGATTACTGCCACTCACCTGTCACGCTATTGCGCGTACTTGGTGACCTACTCTCCTGAGCTACTTCCTGACGACGACGGATGGTGCAAGAGCTTGTACAAGGACGTCAAGACGGACGCCATGCGCGTCCTTGCTGGCGGTATTGGAGTGTCGACGCCGGAAGAGGAGTATCTGCAGCTGGTCGAGCAGTTGAGTGCAAGATCGAAGCATGAGGTGCTCAAGGATGGTGCGAGGCTCGGAAAGCAATTGGCGGAGTTGGTCGAAGGAGAGGAGACGGCGTGGAAGGTTCTCGCCGGCTTTTGGACGGAGATGATCTTGTACGTAGCTCCGTCGGACAACCTGAACGGGCACGCGGAGGCCATCGCCCGGGGCGGCGAGCTGATTACACTCCTCTGGGCGTTGCTCGCCCACGTCGGGATTGTCAGTAGGCCCGACGCCACCGCCGCTGCCACTGCTGGTGATCCTGTTGCTGTTTAAGCGTGCTCTGTATTCATGCATGTTTCTCTGTTGGTTTCGCTATCTTTTAATTGTCCCCCTTGTTGTTTTCGATTCTTGATCCTGGTGTGACGATGTGTGAGGTTGTGAGTCGTATCCATTGGAGATGCCACTTTTCTCATTATTGATCTTTTTTTGTTTTGCTTTTAGAATCCATTGATGTTGTTGTGAGTGTTACCTCATCAGGTTGGTCATTACTCCATTGATGCCATTTTTCAGAACTGCTATGTAATGTGTTCTGCCTCTGCCGTGATCAATCGATTTGCTTGTTTATTCTGATGCTCGTACTTTTCTATGGAAAAATATAATATTATTTATGCACATCGAGTAGATATTATCGAGATCAACCTACTTCACATCCTTAGCTCCAATTCTATGTTTGGTCGTGATTCAACCAAGCTGACATCCCGCCTTCCGTCGACATGCTTGGCCTAAATCGTGCCCTCAGCTTGCAGTCATAGCTTTTAGTTTTTGTTAGGGATTTTATAAGGTGAAAAAAGATATGTGTACCCTCAGCTCTGCAGTCACACCTTTTAGTTTTTGTTAGAGATTTTTATAAGGAGATGAAAAAAGATATGCGTACCCTCAACTCTTCAGTCACACCTTTTAGTTTTTGTTACAGATTTTATAGGAGATAAAAAAAGAAATATGTGCCCTCAGCTCTGTGGTCACACTTTTAGTTTTGTTAGAGATTTTATAGAGAGGTGAATAAAGAGATGCGAGGAGAGACGTCGTACCAACATCACGGTAAAGATAGTTGCTAGCAGCCTCCTAATGACTAGTGCCACCAGAATTCAGAGCTGATCCTCGGTGAGCTTCTGTCGTCCGGCGCTCGTTGTCGTTGCAAATCCTCACCGTCACCGTCTTAATGCAGTGTAATCGTGCCACCGTCGCCTGCACGCCAGCTGCGGTAGCAACGGAGCAATTGGGCCCTGTAACCAAGTGTAGTGGGCTTGTATGGGCCGTTCGTTTGTTGCCTACGTGGATGGGCCGCGCGGGCGACCGGGCCATCCATACAAAGAACAAACTAGGCTAGAATAAAGATGTGTACGCACGTAGGAAGAATGAAAATGCAAATGAACGTAGCCTTGGGCTCGGTTGGTGGGTTGAAATTTGGAGGCGACACCGACACACGTCTTCTGCCGCAAACCGCGCCGCTGGAGGAGGAGAGCGAGTTGAAAGTTCTCTGAATTTGAAAGAAGTTGAAAGTGTTTGGAACACATCGTCAGTTACCAAAGCAAATCTGAACATTACATAGCGTCCCGTGTTTTTAGAGTCAAACACTGTTAATACACACGTACTAACAACATTCTTCTAATTCTCTTTCCTTCTGCAATGAAGCCTAGCAATATTTACTATTTAACCCTGCTAGTTCAAAGAAAGAAAGAGTGAGAGGGAGGACAAATTCATAAAACAGAGCACATTGGGCATCAATACAAGTACGTAATTCTTCTACTCCAAGGAGGACAACACGACGTGCACCTCTTCCATTATATCATCTTCCCCCTGAGGGACTGAGACTGCCAATACTAGTCTGCACCGATGGATACTGCACAGCATCCTCATCATCGAAGCCGAGTTCACTCTGCATCTCGTTGAAGCTCCGGACGCTCAGATAACTATCCTGCATCTTCGGAAACGGCGCATCGCCACTGAGATACTGCATCACAAGCCTCATGCTCGGTCTGCCGGCCGGCGACGGGTGCGAGCAAAGAAGCCCAAGCTTGAGCACCAGCTCCGCCTCCTCGGCCACGTACTCTCCTCCCAATCTTGGATCCATCATGCAGACGATCAAATCACGCTGCCAGAATCTGAGCACGAAATCCACCAGGACTTGCGGTTCGCCGCGAGAATTCACGCCAATTGGCCGCCTGCCGCACGCAACCTCCAGGATGAAAGCGCCGTACGCGAACACGTCGGTAGCTTTCATGGCCTTTCCGAGCCTCGCTAGGTCCGGAGAAATGTAGCCTCTTGTTCCTGCCACGCATGTCGTGTGGGCCTCAACTCCATGGTCATGTAATCTTTCTAAGCCAAAGTCGCCTAGTCGGCCATTCATCTCGCCGTCGAGGAGCGCGTTGCTCGCCTTGACGTCCCGGTGGATGACGACCTGCTCCCATTCCTCGTGCAGATAAAGGAGACCTGATGCAACACCCTTGATGATCTCAAACCTGAGAACCCAATCCAAGGATGGTTTCTCCTGATCATACAAGTACTTATCGAGGCTGCCGTTGGACATATACTCGTACACTAAGAGCAATTCACCTTTCCGACGGCAGTACCCAAGCAACTGAACTAGGTTCCGGTGCCGGAGCCGGCCAATACTTACAACCGCCGCGATGAACTCTTTCATACCTTGCTTTGACTCGTGTGACATGACCTTCACCGCAAATCCTCCTACTCCGAGCAACTGCTTGTCCTTGAAGATGTTGGTGGCTTTGAACAGCTCCTTGTACGAGAACCGGTGCGGCCCGAACTCCATCTCGCAGTCCTCACGGAGCTCCCGGTTCTTGCGGCATCTTCGCACTACTAGGTAGAGCACGACGGGCGCCAACATGGCACCTAAAACGGCAACCACAAAAGTCAGAAGAAAAGGGGGGAGTACTAATGAAGGCCCACCATAACGTGAATCATCGGTTACATTAACATCTGTCCCTGGTAGCTTGGAGTAGTTGAGTGGTGCAACTTCTCCGTTTAGCTTAAAGCTGCAGCCGAGAACGAAGTTATAATGATCAATGACACCAAGGGACCTCTGGGATGATGAGAAGACGACGAACATGCGATCAAGCAGCACGCTCGAGAGATCAACAGTGGAGGAAAGTAGAGGGCGCTTGGGCTTGGTCATGGGGACAGGTGCCAAGGTGACGTTGAGCTGTATCAGCCTGGTGTCGTACTCTATCCACGCTTGCATCGCCTTGCCGCTGGACAGCTGCAGCGGGTGTAAATCCGAGTAGGGGTCATCGATGTAATAGCCGGCCAGAGAGGATGCTGAGGAATTCAAGCTGTTGACGTCGATGCCGACATGGTTGTCGTCGATATCGTCGAAAAGTTGGTCGTGACAAGATGGTAAAGGACGCATGTGGTTGATAAATGATAAGATGTAAAGGACGCATGTGGTCAGGGGCGGATCCAGCGGTGGGGCGGGGGGGCTCGAGCCCCCCCTACCGCTACCGGACCCTTGGAGCCCCTTCATAAATTTTTAGCCATGGATGTATGGTGTAGGAGGGGCTGAGGTCGAGCTGAAGGTAGGAGATGACCTCCCTCGCGAATTGGGCCAACAATTCATCTGGCCGGCCCACGAAATAACCACATTAACAAAGCCCATAGAGTGGTAGAGATAAAGGAGCTTCTAGCCAAGCCAAAGCCCAAGGGCCAACAAACAGAAACCCTATCCCCATCGGGCACGGTCGCAACTCGCAAGCGGCGGCGGTCGGCGGGGGAAGAAGTCGCGAGAACGTAGCAGCGGGCAGACGCGGCCACGCAACTCGCGAGCACGCGGCGGCGGGCGGTTGCGCGCAGACCTGCGGGTGCGGGCGGCAGTGCGCGCGCGGCGCGCGCTGCAGTGGGCGGTGGCCAGCCGGTCGCGCGCGCGCGCGCGCGCGCGGGCGAGCGCCGCAGCGCCAGCGGCCGGGCGGGCGGCGCGCGGCGAGGCGCGGCGCGCGGGCGAGGCCACCGGCGAGCCAACAACCGGACCGCATCCGCACTCCACACTCCACAAAGATAGAGGCAACTAGGCAAGGTCGATTACTGATTAGGTATACTACTGAACTTTGGAACTTAAATCCTTATTTGTCTGTGATTGAATGATTGAATTGAATATGTGATTGGCATGTCAGATTTCAGAATGTCGAAAAGAACTTTGCGCAATTACTTTTCAAGTTCTAGTGGTTCAACTCCACATACTAATGAGAGCACAAGTCAACCAAAGAAACCTAGAGCAGAGTTTAGTCAATCGGACATAATTGGGGACCCTGGAAACCGCCAAAAAATTGATGATTATCAACCTGAAATTAGAGACCAAGTAAAGAGAGCATATGCTTTGAGTGGTCCAACCCAACCTCGTGATTTTCTATTTCCTCGTAAATGGACGAGTGGTGAACGGAGATTATTTCAAAAGATTTGGTTTGATGAATTTGATTGGCTAGAGTATAGTGAGTCCAATGATGCAGCTTATTGCTTATATTGCTATCTCTTCTTTAATTCGGCAAAGCCTGAAAATTTGGGAGTTCTGTCTTTGCACATCAAGGTTATGTGAATTGGAAGAAAGCTAAGGATACTTGTAATAACCACAGTGTTTGCAAGACTCATGTAGAGGCTAGGCTAAAGTGTGATGATTTTATGAACCAAAGGACAAATGTGGGTAGAAAATTAGTTGAAGTAAGCAAGGAGGAAGAAAAACGATATGAGATTCGTTTGACATCTTCTTTAGATGTTGCAAGATTTCTCATATCGCAAGGCGATTGCTTCTCCGGATGAATAATGGGTGTCACCGTCACCCGTCGTCTATTAGTTTCGTAATTTGGCCTTTCGGTATGGATAAACTGCATCCTTTATTTTTCATGATGTATTTTGTGATTGTCATCGTTCATCGATGTTTTGATATAAGACTACTTCAGACTATTATATTTGTCTTTTGTGGGGGGGTCATAGTGGAGTTATGTCGCTGTAGCGCTTTTGTTCAGCCCCTCCTAAAATTTTTCCTGGATCCACCCTTGCATGTGGTTGATAACTGATAAGATGGTAAAGGACGCATGTGGTTGATAAAAGATTAGCCTTTTGTGGTTTCGGTTCAGCGGGCTGTCAATCCAGGCGTACTCTATCCACGCTTGCATCGCCTTGCCACTAGACAGCTGCAGCGGGCGGAAATCCGAGAACGGGCCATCTGTGTAATAGCCAGCCAGAAAGGATGCTGAGGAATTCAAGCTGTTGACGTTGATGCCGACATGGTTGTCGTCGATGTCGTCGAAAAGTTGGTCGTGATAAGTATCCAACTCTATGGCAAGAAGATGGTTTGATGGTTTGCCTTTGTTATATCCATCTAATATGGTTCCAAAAGCCCTGAAGTTTGTGGTTGGCACAAGGACAAAGGCAATTCCATCATCATTCAGGAACATGGGGCCGCGAGGAGATATAGCGAAAACGAAGGTGGCGGAGAAGGAGAAGACGGAGCCATCGGTGAGGTTACGCATTTGGAAAGGAGAAGGAAAGAAGGCCTGGGCTCGAAAGAACGAGGTGTTGGTTAGGGTCAAGAGGCCATTTTGCATGATCGTAGCAGAACCATCAAGAACCAAGCTACTACCATTGAATCCGTTGAACACGAACTCATCCATGGCGAGAGCAAGAGGGAGAAGGAAGAGGACAGCACAAGCCAATCTCTTGGCGAACATTGGCGGAGAGCTGTACATGCTGCGCAAAGATGATACGAATTCTGGCCGGAGGAAGCTGTTCTAAACAGGCCTATATAGCTACTTGCCAATCCTTTTTTTTTTTTGATAAATGATAATATGGTAAAGGACGCATGTGGTTGATAAATGATTAGCCTTTTGTGGTTTCGGTTCAATGCATGCGGGCTGTCAATCCAGGCGTAAGTCACACGAAATGGGAGTTCTTCGTCAGTGGCGGAAAAGTCTCGAGTGTACGTACTGTCACCCACACACTTTATTTTTTTTGGCGCATCTTGCATGTCACCGGGTCAACCAACCGTGTGAGTAAAACTAGATACATATAAGAAACACTTGATCAAGCCCTAAACATATAGAGATGAAACATAGTGCACTTTTTTTTTGGAGGAAATTAGAGAAACATTGTACACTTATGCTATTATGCAGTACATATTAGACACAGTGGTAGCTTGGAGTGTTTGGTAAAATTATATGGGCTCATCAACCACGAATTAACTCATGTGATTTTTAACTTCACATAAGCTACTCCATTCATTTAAATTTATAAAACTTTATAAAACATATTTTTTGAATAGTTATGTTCATAAATATAGAGCGTATTTCATGTTCCACTATAAAATTAGTGTGATGTTCCCTTTATACCCCTAATAAATATACAGTTTTATTTGTTATTCTCTATATATATGTATTAAATATAGTATTTATAGATAATTTAGCCATTTTCACTATTTTTGGTCTATTTGTCAAAAACATATGTTTTATAAACTTGAACGGAGGGGGCACTATTTAATCACCTAGGTTAAGTACTAGGGGGCTACTAGTCAAATTTTAATATGACATCCTAATTGAAGCTTTGCATGAAGGCCCCCTTCTCCGGCACTAGTGACACTGAGCGCGGCCGAGACTTAAAGGCAAGAGGTTAGGCACGTTTCGCATGGACCAAGATTTGAAATTTCTTTTCAGTTCCTATATTCAAATTAACTCTGTTGTACACTATGTAGGAGACAATAGGGGAGCGTCGTCAAATTTTGGAGCCGCTCAGTTCAGCTAGAAAAAACTAGTTTGTAGCTAAAATTATACTGTAACTGACTAAAAATACATTGTAATTAATGGTAACTTATTTGGTATAATTAAATTTAAAAATAGAAAGAAAAGGTTATCCCATCATGGACAATGTAAACGAATATGGGAAAATAAGAAAAGACAAAAAATAAGAAAAATTATAAAAAGACGAAATTAAGAAATAGTAAACTAAAAGCCAGAAATTATAAGTTGAAGTTGATACAAGCGGTGCCGCTTTCTCAGTATGCGCTTTTACGACCATTGACTTGGTCTGCACATGCTCGTTGAATCGAACTGAATCTAAAGTGTCATCCGCCTGCAAAGCTTGTTTGACTAAGATGCCGCTCGGTTGGGCTGAAATAAACTGGTTTATAGCTGAAATTGTACTGTACCTGACTGAAATTACACTGTAGTTGATGATGGCTTATTTGGCGTAACTAAAATTAAAAAATTTAAAAATAGAAAAAACAACTTAGCCCATCACAGACAATGTAAACAAATACAGAAAAAGAACCAGCAAAAAAAGCTCAAAAAAGCCAGAAAGGCAGAAAAGACAAAATTTAGAAACACTACTACAAAACAAGCTATACTGGATATCTCACCACATATGGTTCATGTGGAGCCGTCTGTACTTTGATTATTACAGACGGTTCATCGCTAAAACCGTCTCTGAAACTATCACAGACAATTAGGTTTAAATGCCGTCTATGGCATACGCATTATCACAAACGGTTTTTTAATTAGAACCGTCTATGAAACTATCACAGACGATTTTTATTTACAACCGTCTGTGTTTTGTCCTTTATCGTATAAACTACAGAAGCTACTACTGAGACGAAAGACAAATTCAAAGCAAATTTATTACAAAAATCCCCAAAAAGAGATTTCCATATCTTAGTCTTTTGGGCTTCATATGCTTCTTCTTCGACTTTTGATGTTGGAGGATCAGCCGCTGAGTTCTTGAATGCTGTGAAAATTATCCTTGCCCTCTCCACTTTTTCCTCTAGCCTGGGAAAATCATTAGCATGGCCCATGATCTCAAAGAGGTTGTCATGATAACCTTCCTCAGAATTGGCCGCTTCTACTTGATCAGTAATGTTATCCATGTGTCTCTCCACTGCCGCAAGAGCTTCTTCCGCTTTGTGCATATTGCAGAGAAGAACGAGGATGAGGGCGGTTTCTCTTTCCAGAGCGGCAATGAGATACCTCCGTTGACAGCGAATGATGAGGTCTAGTTGACAGATGGAAGTGAGTCAAGGAAGAAGAGCATGGCGTGAGCAAAAGAGCTGCTCCAGACGTAAATTGTTGGCCGCCTGTGTAAGGTTGCGGCTGAACAACTAATGATGGATAAATGATAGGAAGGAGATCAAAAGAATATTAGATACCATTATTGAGAAATCTGGTGATAAAGATGAGGGAGAGGATAGTTTAGAAGAGCTGGATTTTAGTCTAAATAATTTTAGTTCTGATAGTTTAGAAGAGCTGGATTTTAGTTTAGAAGATCTAACATTCGGTCCCTCACTCTAAATAATTTTAGTTCTTATTTTTTAGCTTTCAGCTTATTTAAGTCAGAAGTCATTTGGAATGCATCTATTTTCAATTTCAGTTTATTTTGACCTTTTTTTGTCTTTTCATTTTTCATTTTTTCTATATTTCTTTATATTGTCCTGACGATATTACAGGTTTTTTTTATCAATTTTTTCTTAGAAAAACTAAACACCTCTCAAGTACAATTTTAGTCAGAAAGAAGCCGCTTTGAGCGTCATACGGTAGAGACTGCCGAAGACCTGGGGTCTAGTCACCGCACGCGGACGTTACAACGGAGTCATAAAAATAATGGGACAAAACTTACTGCCTAGCCAACTTCACACATCAAACATTAGAGAGCAAGCGACAGAGAGAAGGGTGGCCAGAATGCGGGAGGAAATGGGAAAAGTAGAGGGGGTGGGCGGTTGTATCCTGAGAAAGAGAGGAGGGGAGAGACGAATGATCCAAATCAAATCGGATGGCTGAAAAAAGAGGAGGGAGAATGGACCAATCACCAACTCAAACTTTTATAATAGTAAAGATAAGGACTAGTTGAGTTAGCCACACACGATCGCGCCGCTGATCTTAAGTTGAGAAGTACTCCACAGTCCATACAAACTAATCGATCGAGAGCATTATAACCTGGACTCATCAGATAAACAATGTAGATCTTTCCCTTTTTTATATTAGATAGATATATTTGCCAAAAATTGTTAAAGTACAGCAATATCAAATTATTTTTTGATGAAAAATCTGATAATAACAAGTACTAATTAACAAGCCATAAACACAAAGCCAACCATGCACGGCAACTTACCATATGGGCCAGCCGGAGTGCTACACGTGACATATGGTCGCGCGTCCTCGGCGTCGACGATTTGGACGTCCAAAGAATTATAAGGGCAGTCCCATGGTTGAAACCATGCACGGTTTTCATAGCGATCACATCAGCAACAAACTATCTATAGAAATCACCTTACACAATGCAAGTTTCTTGGGCTAATAAATGTGACCTTTTTTTTCACGAGCGGCGACGCGGCCAGCGAGCGAGCACGGCCTTCTGATGCTCGCGGGCATCATCGTAGTGGACCAGCGGACGGCCTCGCCATGGAGGGCCGCGTGCTCGCCGGCGTCAGCGTCATCGCCATGGAGAGCCTGCACGGACGACCTCGCCATGGAGGGCCGCGTGCTCGCGGGCATCATCGTCGTGCACATGCGGACGACCTCGCCATGGAGGGCTGCGTGCTCGCCGGCGTCAGCGTGGACCCGCGGCGGCCTGGGCGAGCGACCTGCGACGGCCTGAGCGAGCGATCTGGGCGAGCGACTTGCGACTGCGTGGACCTGCGGCAGCGGCGGCTTGCTTCCCTGCTGCACGGCGGCGCGGCCTGGACAGAGCGGCGGCGACTTGCGCACGGGATGCCGTGGAGGCGATGGAAACTGGTAGTTTCTCCCCAACGCGTATTTTCTCGTTTCTTCGCGCATCGTTCCGCGTGAGGACGCGATTTCTTGAGGAGTAAACGATTTCTTGATTCTGCACTCTCTTTCCTCAATAACTCCTTTGCCACATCATCAAATTGCTGAGCTGTCAGCATAATTAAGAGGGATAGAAACTACCATCAATGTCCCATTGGGACTGCCCTAACGCCCAACAGGCGAAGACCCGGGGCTAGTCACCGCACGCGCATGGATAGATTGGACTTGAAGGAGTGGACACCTGAACTTGTAATGGGCAAGATTTTCTCGGATAGATTGGACTAGAATGAGTGGACGACCGAAGGACTTGGAAAGAATGGACGACTGAATTTGTAATGGGCAAGATTTTCCTTTGAGAAATGGTGCACCCTGTACTTGTATTGTTGACTTTACATTGGTCTTAACAAATTAAGGTAGATTCTATTGAGCTGGTAGTTTATGGTTTAAATATTTAAATTCTGGTTGTTCGTGAGAGACAGTACACAGAGAGAAATAGTCGCATGCGATTTTAACTGGTACAACTAAACTCAGTATACTTTTTACTATAATTTTTCTATTAACCCATCTTGAAAAAATGCACCATTTAAAAGCTAATTACTGTAGAGAGTACAAGCATAAGTCACAAATAAACTGAAATGAACCCAACCTAAAATTTTGACCGTTTGCTTTGTACTGCTTGCAAGACGGATCGGAGTATGGGTGAATAACCATTCAAAAACTTTTCTAAAATATCAACAACATACAGCAAAAACATAAATTTATCAAAATCCTAAGCTAAAGAAGGTGAAACTCTAGAAATGTAAAGTTTCGCCGGTCTAACCTCTGTAAGCTAGCGGTGAATAAAATCAGCACGATTTAAAATCAAAAATTTATGTAACTTTTGATACGCTGATCCAAATAATTTAAAATTTAGTATATACTTTCTTTGGGATATCACGAATCTGTTCTAATTTCAATTGCCAAAAGACCCGGGGCTAGTCACCGCACGCAGACGGATAGAGACTTGAGCACAAATTTCATAAGACTTATTTGGCATCAGGAAATTTTGGAACTAATCTAACTCTGTACCATACACTCTTTGCTCAAATAATCTGGACGACGGCTGGATTCAATGCAGAAATGTTCTTTAACTAAAAAAAATCAATTAACAATGACTCATGAGTTCCAAATTAGCGACCCCGAGGAAAATAGTTCGACCATCCATTATATTATAAAAACAAAGGCACAATAAGTCACCATATTTGTTCTCGAGTATATAAATTACCATAACTGAAGAAAAAAATAAAGATCTACACAATTGATTGTGATAGATCCAAATTGTAATGATGGAGATCGTTCAAATATATATTAGACCTATTACAATTGTATAAGAAATACAATTGTATTTTCAAACATACATTAGAGTTATCTAACAAATACAACTCTATATTCAAATATAAACATGTGTTGTCTCTATCTGCCCAATTTTCTCGGGAAATTCGGCTAGGTTGGAAGTAATTGAATATCATTTAAGTTCAAGGAAGTGCTAACTTGGAAACTGGAATGGTGACAAATATATCGAAACAAACTAAAGCCCTCAAAAATCAGATTGAACTATTTATTTCTATTTCATCAGTGCAACATGCTATCAAACACCAGCTGAAGGATCGAAAAAAAGAGACTGCTGACCATCGCCTAGCAACATGCAAATGCACAATCTTGCACTTAAATCTATCTATCTATCTATCTATCTATCTATCTATCTATCTATCTCTCTATCTATCTATCTATCTATCTATCTATCTATCTATCTATCTATCTATATATATATATATGCGTCTACAATCACACGCGTGCGTGTTTAATCATCTCCCTCCGGAGAGACTAGACATTGTACCGACGCTTTCCGCCGTTGTTGGATACGACATGATGTAGGAGTCGAACCCTTCGTTCTGCATCAGCGCTAGCATGCTGAAGCTCATGTACGTCGGTGCCAATTCCGGTAGAAGCATGCTTGCCTCGAGGTATTGTACAACTTGACACATCCCTGGCCTTGCACTAGGAGACGGGTGAGTGCACAACAACCCTAGCTTCATCACCAGCAACACCTCCTCTGTGACATACTCGCCATTGAGTTGCTGGTCTACCATGTCAGTGATCGATCCCTTGTGCCAATGCTCGAGCACCAGGTCTACCAGAACAATGTTGTTGTCCTATGGATTTCGCTCGATCGGTCTTCTGCCACATACAACCTCTAGAATAAATGTCCCAAACGCGAATACGTCAGTTGCAGGTGTCACCTTTCAAGTGTGGGCAAGCTCTGGAGCTAGGTAACCCATTGTGCCGACCACATGTGTGGTTTGTGGATCGGCACCATGGTCGTACAATCTTGCGAGACCAAAATCACCTAGTCGTCCGTTCATCTTAGCATCAAGGAGCACATTGCTAGCCTTGATATCACATGAATGACGACTTGTTCCTGTTGGACTTAATTCTGGTTGTGAGTTTTTGGAGTTTTATTGTGTTGCAGTGTCAGTTTTTGTATTTATCTTCAGAAAGCATACAGAGATGCTGCGGCAAGCGCACAGTGCATGCAGAGTCAAATAACGTGCAGTTTGCACGAAGTCAGTCTTTCCGGTTAATATGGATCTGTGATCCGATTTAGTCACTATAGCGTTTAGCACTCAGTTGTAGTTCTTGAAGTATTCTGAAGGTATTCAGAATCTTGTATTGAGACATTTCAGTAATACAATTTTGAGAATTCAGTTTTCTGAATCTGTCCACATTTCTTTACCTTGCCGTAAGATCTACAGTGCATGCTTGTTTTTTATTTTTCTGGGCGTGCTCTGTTTTGTTTCTAGTCTGGGCACATTCCTGGGTATTCTCTGTTTACATTTGGTATCAGAGCTTGAGGTTAGAGTGCCCAGTTGCCCCTGTTGAATCCGGATGGCGCTCGTCGCAGCAGATAACGCGCGGGAGAGCGACGGAGGCCAGTTCGTGTATCCGCAGCTGACGGCGACAAACTACGCCAGCTGGGTAATCCAGGTGCAGGCCATGATGGAGGACCAAGGTGTGTGGGAGGCGATCGAGCCGGCGGCCGGGGCGGTCGTCGACACAAGGAAGGATAAGAAGGCGCGGTCGCACCTTCTTCAAGCTCTCCCAGAGGACCTCCTCATGCACGTGGCAAAGAAGAAGACGGCGAAGAAGGTGTGGGAATGTCTCAAGACGAGGTTCGTCGGCGCGGAGCACGTCAGGGAGGCGCGCCTGCAAACGTTGAAAAGTGAATTCGACGTGTTGCGCATGAAGGAGGACGAGACGCTGGATCAGTATGCCGGCAAGCTCGCAGCCATGTCCATCAAGTACGGCAACCTGGGTGGCACGCTCGATGACGCCGCCCTGGTGAAGAAGCTCTTCGACACAGTGCCGGATCAGTTCCTCAATGTCATCGCTGGCATTGAACAATTCTATGACCTCCGCACACTGGCGTTCGAAGAGGCGATGGGCGGTGAAAGGCCTACGAGGAGCGCACGCAACGCGGCGTCCGTGGCGCGAGAGCAGACGGGCAGCTCCTTCTCACTCAGGCCGAGTGGGAGGCGCGCCACAAGAAGACAGCGGGTGAGTCCTCGGCGAGAGGCAAATCACCTGATTCTGGTGGCCGCGGCAGAGGGCGTGGTCACGACAAGGGGTGAGGTCGTGGAGGACGCGAGACAACACCAGGCAAGGAGGTCTCCACTGGCTCTATGCACAGACGGGATAAAAGCCATATAAAATGCTTTGCCTGTGGCACAATGGGCCATTATGCAAGCCAATGCAAGCAGCCAAAGAGGGAGGAGGAAGCACATCACGCCCAAACCGACGACGTCGAACCGGCGTTGCTGCTCGCAGTGACGGAGGAGCCGGTGCCGCTCGAGCAAGCGCGGGAGGTAAAACAGACTGCTGCCATGCTTAAGAAGCCTCTTAGGCAAGCACATATGGGAGGTCTGGATGCTATCTTCCTAAAAGAGTCACTCGTGCAAGCAAAGAGGGGAGCCCAGGATGTTGTCTTCCTCAATGAAGAGTACGTGTGGCCGAAACTTCATCTGGTTGGAGAAGGGGTTAATGTAGGCAATGTTTGGTACCTCGACAACGGCGCCAGCAATCACATGTCCGGAGATCGAGGCAAGTTTCGTGAGCTTGATGAAACTATCACGGGAAAAGTGAGGTTTGTTGATGGCTCGTATGTGCAGATCATGGGCAAGGGCTCTATCTTGTTTGATTGCAAAAATGGAGATAACTGGTTACTCCAGGAGGTGTATTTCATCCCAAAGTTGCGTAGCAATCTTGTAAGCCTTGGACAGTTGATAGAGATTGGCTACCAGGTGGTGATGGAAGATGATGAGCTTGAAGTGTTCGACAAAATGTCTCAGAGGTTGATCATGAGGGTGAGGCGTTCTCCCAACTGCCTCTACCGCATAGGGCTGAAGCCAATCGTCCCAGTGTGTTTGCTGACTAGCAGGGAGGATCCAGCATGGCTTTGGCACGCACGGTTGGGCCACGTAAATTTCCAAGCGTTGAAGAAGCTAACCAACAAGGAGATGGCAGTGGGTGTGCCGGCGATATCACATCCAAATCAACTGTGTCAAGCTTGTTTGGTGGGGAAACAAATCAAACATCCATTCCCGGTGGCATCAAGTTACCGAGCGCAGGAGGCGCTTGAACTGCTACACATTGATCTTTGTGGTCCAATTACTCCCAAGACTACTGCTGGTAACAGCTACTTTATGTTGGTTGTTGATGACTTCTCAAGATGGATGTGGGTGCATGTTTTGAAGACCAAAGATCAAGCCTGCTCTGAATTTGTCAAGCTGAAAGCACAAGCTGAAAACACCTGTGGACGCCGCATCAAGACGTTGTGGTCAGATCGTGGAGGCAAATTCCTTTCAGCGGCGTTTGCAGATGTGTGTCAAGAAGCCGGCATCCAGAGGCACTTCACTGCACCCTACACGCCGCAACAAAATGGCATGGTGGAGCGCAAGAACAGGACCGTCATGGAGATGGCACGGTCTTTACTCAAGTGCATGAGCGTTCCAGGAAGATTTTGGGGCGAGGCTGTGCGACATGTGGTATATTGTTGAACCGACTACCGACAAAAGCAATGGGAGAGCGTACTCCATTTGAGGCTTGGAACGGGAGGAAGCCGCACTTGGCGCACCTACGGGTGTTCGGGTGTACGACGCATGTTAGGACGGCGGCACCACACATGAAGAAGCTCAACGATCGAAGCCAACAAATGGTGTACTTCGGCGTCGAGGATGGGCCTTGCATAGACTGTTTGACCCACGTCGCGGCAAAATAGTGGTAAGCCGTGATGCAATTTTTGAAGAAAATCTGGAATGGAAATGGTCTGGAGGTGTGAGCACAGGAGAGCCGACAGAGTTCCAAGTTGAAGAAGACACTCATACAGACCCCTCCGTGTGGACTCCTGCTGGAAGACAGGCCGCTGTCCCAGAAGGGTGCAGTGCGGTTCAACACACACAGCACCGCGGCTCGGTTCGGTGAAGTCGGACAACGACGAGTCGGTGAGTGCGACCCGATAGCTCCGGTGCAGTGCGATTCAGCACACCGGCGAGTCGGTGAGTGTGGCGTCTGGCGGCGCGCCAGTCGCAGCGTCACCACCGGGCCTAGTGACGAGGGCACGGGCTGCTGCACGCATGTGACGAGTGGCCAGGACAACGTCAGAACTGCCAGTCACTCCCATGCATGTGCCAATGACTGGGACAGAGCTGGTCATGGAGCAGGAGGCTCCTGGCTCGGTTGGGAACAGCAGTCCAATTGGAAACTGCAACACGGTTGGGAGCAGCAGTTCAGTTGGGAACATCAGCTCAGTTGAAGCCCCAGTCAGATATCGCAACCTGGAAGACATTTATCAGAATACAACTGAGGTAGAGTTGAAGTTTGACTCGAAGAAGAAGTCTATGTGTCACAGCCAGAGGGATACTCTGTGAAGAATAAGGAGCACCTGGTACTTAAGCTGAGCAAGGCTCTTTATGGTCTTCGGCAGGTGCCGCGAGCTTGGAATATAAAACTGGATAAAAGTCTAAAAGGGTTTGGTTTCAGAAGATGCATACAAGAGCAGGCTGTGTACACAAGAGGTGAAGGAAAAGCTGAAATTATACTTGGGGTATATGTTGATGACCTCATTGTCACAGGGAGTGATCCAAAGGAGATTGAAGTTTTCAAACAACAAATGACAACTGAATTTGAAATGTCTGACTTGGGTCTGCTGTCATATTACCTTGGTATTGAGGTGTCACATCAAAAGGATTATTTGACAATCAAGCAAACTGGTTATGCACTAAAGGTGTTGAAGCAGTTCGGTATGTTGGACTGTAATGCAACCAAATACCCTATGGAGCAAAAGCAAAGTTGCACAAAGACCTTGATGGTCAACTAGTGGATGCCACAAAATACCGGGGAGTGATAGGTTGCCTCAGGTATTTATTGCACACTCGGCCAGATTTATCATTTCCTGTTGGAGTTGCAAGTAGGTTCATGGATAGGCCAACAATGTTGCATTCAAGAGCTGTGAAGCAAATCCTTAGGTACCTGAAGGGTACTATTAACCTTGGGCTGGTTTACACCCGAGGAGGAGGTGAAGAAGTGTTGATAGGATACACTGACAGCGATTTAGCTGGAGACTTGGATGACAGGAAGAGCACGGGTGGAATGGCCTTCTATATCAATGAAAGCCTAGTGTCTTGGTGTTCACAAAGCAGAAAACAATGGCACTCTCATCTTGTGAGGCTGAATTCATGGCAGCTACGGCAGCGGCAATGCAAGCTCTTTGGCTCAGAAGCTTGCTAGAAGAGCTCACTGGAAAAGAGCAAAGAGCAGTGAAGATTTGTGTTGATAACAATTCAGCTATTGCGTTTATGAAGAATCCGGTTTTCCATGGATGAAGTAAGCATATTGACACTAAATATCACTTTATTAGAGAGTGCATTGAAGGAGGAAGGATTGAGGTTCAGCGTGTTTGCACTGAAGAACAAAGAGCTAACGTTTTGAAAAAGGCATTGCCGGCGGTGAAGTTGGCAACAATGTGACATCCGCTTGGTGTTCGTGATCTTGGCCCACACCAGAATTAGGGAGGAGTATGTTGGACTTAATTCTGGTTGTGAGTTTCTGGAGTTTTATTGTGTTGCAGCGTCAGTTTTTGTATTTGTCTTCAGAAAGCATACAGAGGTGCCGCGGCAAGCGCACAGTGCATGCAGAGTCAAATAACGTGCAGTTAGCACGAAGTCAGTCTTTCCGGTTAATATGGATCTGTGATCCGATTTAGTCGCTAGAGCGTTTAGCACTCAGTTGTAGTTCTTGAAGTATTCTGAAGGTATTCTGTTGGACCGAAATAGCGACAGAGGGGGGGTGAATGACGCTCGACACTCTCGAAAAACTCAACCCCTGACAAGCACAAGTCAGACTGTCCCTCGGGCAAAAGATCCAGAAACCTGATTTTTCAAAAGATAAGGCTTGAAGCTTCACAAAACCAAAGAAATTGAGACTTCCATTTGTTCTCTTGGTCCAGTATAACAAGGAAATGATTATACCAGCCCAAGGAACCTAAGAGACCACAAAAATCCAACTCAACAAGAGAAAATTCAGATTTGCACAAGAAACTGAAAGTTACTGGCAGCAGCTACAAAAACTTAAATTCCCACTCAATCCTTGAATCTTTGGTCACGAAACGTTGAGGATAGCTACTTAATAGCCATAGGAATATGCATGCCAAGTTTCGTCATTTTTCGAGAAGGGAATTAAGAACAGCCCCAAATTGTAGAAAGGACTGAAAACTGAAAATCTTCAGAGAGGAGCACTCAAAAACTCAAGTTTCTCCATGGTCTCAAACCCTTTGCTAAAGAGACTTTCCATATATCTAATAGATAGCCTTAAGACTCTGGATACCAAGTTTCAAGTCATCTTGCAAAGGGAATCAAGATTTAACTCAAAACCCTAGAAAAGACACAATTCTGAAATTTTGCACGAGCTGAACCAAAAAGGCCAAATTTCTCCTAAACCCTTGATCCTTTGCTAATGAAGTTTTGCAGACAAGGAAGCAATAGCCATGGGACAATCCAGATCAAATTTCATGCCATTTCTCCAAGGGAATCAAGAATGGCATCAAAAACCTAGAAGGCCAAAAATCATGAACAGAGGAAGTCACTTGACAAATTTCTCGATTCCAACCAATTGCTCTAGGGAACTAACTGAATAAAGAGTGTAGAAACATCATCCCATCACTGAGCAACCCATTTTGCCACTCCTCAGCACAAGAAACACCAAGAACCAAAAATCAAGAAATTGGGCTAAGAGGGCATCGAAGCAAACTGATCAGAGAACTGGACAGAGAGTAAAATCAACCAAATTGATTCATTCCATTGAGTCTCGATACGCGATTACAGCAGAGGAATGATTACAACACAACTCACACCAACTCTACTGCCCCATGAATGCTTCATACCTCAAGAACTCAAGAACACACACTGATACATGGTTGGTCAAAGAACAGACACACTCTGTCTTCCTCACCAACTCTCCACTACCAAGCACAAAGCAAACCTACCCTCAAAGCCAATCAGACCATGCAGGAGACACCCTCCTTTTATAGCCTCTCCAAAGTAGGTTTTGCTTTTGCTTTACCCTCTAACCCTCATGCTTTACCCGCTAATGCCCGCTTCCTTTTGCAGCCTTGCATTTTTACCGAAACGCCCCTACTGCACCTTCCGGGAAGCTTCCGCATTGCTTGTCTCGCACGCCTCGCAACCACCTCGAGTCCACGTCGTCTTCGACACATCCCGACCGTTCTGACCTCAGCGCCACCTGCGCCTAGTCCAGTCCACCGTGTCTCGCCACGACTCTGCTCGACGTCCTGCAGCCACACAGACAAACAAACACATCGCATAGCATGGTACAAAGCATGTAAACATGGTTAGCACCTACTGATCCTACTTAAGCGAGAAATGACCCACATGGCCAACCGGGACGACGCCCACGCGTCAAATCTGTCTAGTCACAACCCGACCTCGCCAAATGCCTACCTGGCACGAAACACTCAAACCAAACTCACATAAACCAAACCACGTGTCAATTACTCATCACCAACATGGGATTTAGACCACATGGTCTCTCATATTCAGAATCTTGTATTGATACATTTCAGTAATACAATTTTGAGAATTCAGTTTTCTGAATCTGTCCACATTTCTTTACCTTGCAATAAGATCTACAGTGCATGCTTGTTTTTTATTTTTCTGGGCGTGCTCTGTTTTGTTTCTAGTCTGGGCACATTCCTGGGTATTCTCTGTTTACAGTTCCCAATCCTCGTGGAGGTATAGTAGACCAGATGCAACACATTTGATGATGCCAAACCTCTGTCCCCAATGTAAGTGGGATTTACCTTGAATGTCATATAGCCACTTATCCAAGCTGCCATTTGACATGTAGTCGTAAACCAAGAGGAGCTCGTCTTTGCGACGGCAGTAGCCGAGTAGTTGCACAATGTTCCGATGCCGAAGACGGCCTATACTCACAACCTCAGCGATGAATTCCTTCATACCTTGTCTTGAATCGTGTGACACTCTCTTCACAGCAACCTCCTGTTTAGATGTTGGAAGCAGTCCCTTATACACCCTTCGAACCCTCCTACGCCAAGCAGTTTCTTGGCCCCAAACCCTCCGGTGGCATGAAACAAGTCCTTGTACGAGTACCGATACGGCCCAAACTCGACTTCCCACTCCTCAATCAGCTCAGCGTACCTGAACCTCCGCCACAGGACGGCGACGGTAGTTGCAGCGGCAGCAAGAACGAACAAAGGCATGGCTGTGGGCAGGATGACAGCCAGTGCCTTTGACCTGCCATGCTTTTCGCCCTTCACGCGTGGTAGGTTCGGCAGCTTGGAGCGCTCGAGTGGCCGAGCAATTCCATCCAGGCTGAAGCTCCAGCCGAGCACATAGTGGCGCGCGACGAACGAACCTATCGAGGACGAGAGACCGATGTACGCCGTCGTCGCGACCACCTCTGAGAGGTTGATTTTTGCGGATATCAGAGGCATCCTGGGTTTCATCAGCTCTACAGGAGCCAGAGTCACGTTGAGCTCCATGCTTGTGCCGTCGTAGTCCATCCACACTTGCATCACCTCGCCGCTAAAAAGACTCAAGTTCTGGAACTCGCCCGTCCCGTCAACGTGGTAGCCCGCCGAGGCGGCCTTTATGGACCTTAGACCGTTCACGTCGATCCCGACATGGTTGCTGTTGATGTCTTGGAACTCGGCATTAAGGACGGTGTCGAGCTCGACGGCGAAGATGTGGTTGCTGCTGTTGCCGTTGTTCTGTATGTTGAAGAGACTGAAATATTGGCTCGGCAGGGCGCTCGAGAAGTTCTTGTTCGGGGCGAGGAAGAAGGTGATGCCATGGCCGCTTAGCTCGACGTGATCGCTGGCTATGGCGAATGCGAAGGTGGTCGAGAAGGACCGGACGGCGCTGCCGTTAGGGGATGGCGCATGGAACCGTAGGGGGGGCGGGTGGAAGGCATGGCTTTTTATCTGGTACGTGCCGTTGGTCATCACGAGGAGGCCATCCTGCGTGACCACCGCCATGCCGTCGAGGGCGAAGTCCGCGCCGGCGAAGCCGCTGAACGCAAAGTGGCCATCGGAGGCGCGAGCTGGATGGCTGAGGTGAAGGGAGAGGAGGACAAGAGTGAAGGATACGGGACTTAGAAGCATGACTAGCTAACTTCGATGACGCCGTACGACAGTAGCAAGAAAAATTCCAAGATTGTCACAGAGAGCTAGCAGAGGCTACACAGAAATACTAAATGGATTGGTGTTTAGTCTCACGGGTTATGGGTCTTAGTAGCAGTATCATTGGTTCTCGGAAACAAAGTGGAGGTGCTTTGCAACCGTCAACTGCTGACTAGAAGATAAAGTAAAGTGGTCCCGGCCGGCCGGCCGACGCAATTCTGCATGTTACACACGGCATTCAAGTATTCAACCGGCACTCGCTCAATCGCTCAATGTTTTTCCCTCAACATCAAATCATATTTGTCACGAGTAGGATTGAATTGTCTGTGTTAGACGACTTACAGGAAGACTTGGAGGTCATACTTGCTGTCCCAGGTCGCGTTCGCAACAAATGTAGTACTAGTAACGTCCTAATGTTGTCACTGAATTTTTTTAAATACCCAGTACAACTTATACATGTCGACACGCGTACACCACCATACACAAGCAGTCACACACACCACAGCACCTATAAATGAATAGGAGCGGAGTTGGCGAAGACAAGAAGTCACCATTGACACCTCACTTACAACGGACACGTCGCTTCCCACTAAAATAAATCCGTCTAAAAAAGACCATCGCCTCCTTCAAGGGCCGCCGCCTCCGGCAGCCACCATCGCCGGATTTGATCGCCCACACGGACCGACGGGGTCCTCACAGGGTGAAAACGTGAGTTTTTCAGTTTTGAAAGTAATATTTTTTGAATTGAATGTTGGGGATTTGGAGTTGAAAGTTAGATTTTAATTTTAAAGTTTTGGATTAATCATTTGAAAGACTGCAATTGAAAGGTTTTGAATCCAGTGTGAAAACCCACACCTCAATTGAAAGTCCAGATTTAATTTGAAAGTTCTCGGATTAATCATTTGAAAGGCCTTCAATTAAAAGTTTGAATCCAGTTTGAAAGCCACACAGTTGAAAGTGCGAAGTCGAATTTGAAAGTGCAAAGCTGAAATTGAAAGTATGAAGTCGAAATTGAAAGTACAAAGTTGAGAGTTTTTCCCCTTCTCTCCGCTCGATCCGACCGGCGTGCTTCCGACGGCGCGCGTCCTTCCTCAATCACAAGCAGAAAATTGGAGCTTTGCTTACGGTCAGTTCGCATCTGTTGTGTTATGGCAGATTTGCTATGGCCATATCTATTGTAGCTCTTCTGTTTTTCAGTTAACAAATTCTGTTTTTCTGTTGTAGCTAACGCCATATCTTAGCATGTAACATTCATAAAAAAGAGTGATATTTTAGACATTGATAAGATCTAAAATATGCAACTTTAACCACTAATTTCTATTACAATATATTTATAAAAACTAAACTAATAAAATTATAATATTACGAAAGCATTTTTCAAAACATACGCACACACACATATACATACACACATACATACATACATAGGACGCTGAAATGGGGTACCAAGCCTCTCTGCCTTTGGATTGCTTTTAGATGTGTGCTAGTACATTAACATGGATGGAAAGTCTTAATCATAGATGGAAAATCTCACTCATAAATGGAAAGTTATATATATATATATATATATATATATATATATATATATATATATATATATATATATATATATATATATATATATATATATATATATATATATATTCATATGTTCAATCTAAATACTATAGATATTGATAGCCAAATATTACAATGTTTGATTGCGCATATCTCTAAATATTATAAAGATATCGATAGCCAAATATTACAATGTTTGACTGCACATACCGACACTTTTTTTTTACTGCAAGGCCGTAGTTTTAAAAAGTAGGACCAAGGAAAAAATAAAATCGATTCTAGAAAACGAGATTATCATAAAATAATGTTACGCCGAATGGAACTTACTTTTTACTTCCGGCATGTCGCGCTCAGGGGTTGCTTATTTATTAATCAGCACAAATATAAGGCTTTCAGTTTTTGGAAGTCACTTGAACGAGTCGATTTTTTAATTTTGTTATTTTAGACTTTTTCTGTTTTTCTATTTTTTTTCTTATTCTTTGCATTATCTTAAAAGATATATTGATGTTTTTCTCATTTTTTATTTTTTTATTTCTGACTTAAAAACTAACAGCCACGTGTTATTACAGCCAAAAGACTACAGGGGAAACTCAAAGCTATAGTTTTAAGCCGTTTGGAGCACTGCATAGTGGAAAGCAGACCTCTGTAGCACCGCCGAAGATTTTCTTAGAATTTCACGTTTGTAATGCTCTGAACTCTCGCCTGATGTTTCCCAAGATTTTGTTCTGCATCATCTCCATATTACTTCTCCTTCCTCTTGTCGCCGTTGCCATCGATGAGTTCGTGCTCAATGGATTCAACGGCAGTCACTTGGCCCGTGAAGGCTTTGCTTTTGTCACGGACAATGGCCTCCTCATCCTTGCCATGGGTAATGCCTTCTATCCTTCTCCCTTCCGAATGCGTAACCTCACAGATGGCTCCGTCTCCTCCTTCTCCGCCAACTTTGTCTTCGCTATAGGAACTATCCCCCAATCAACGTTCGAGGGTGACGGAATTGCCTTTGTCCTCGCTCCAACCACGAACTTTACTAGCAACTTTCCCTCCAACAGCGGCACATTTGGTCTCCTCTCGGAAGATCGAAATGGAAACACTTCGAATCATGTCCTTGCCATAGAGTTGGACACTTGGTACAACCAAGAGTTCGAAGACATCGACAACAACCATGTTGGGATTGATGTCAACAGCGTGAATTCTTCCCAGTCTTCTCCGGCGGGCTACTACCATGATGATCCGTTCTCAGATTTGCGGCCGCTTCGGCTAACAACCGGCGAAGCAACACAAGTGTGGATAGAATATGATCACCTGTCGAGGCAGCTAAACGTCACCATGGCTCCCGTTCCAATGGCGAAGCCGAAGCACCCTCTTCTATCCCCCACCATCGATCTCTCGACCGTGTTGCTCCAAGACATGTATGTCGGCTTCTCATCGTCCTCCAGTCATTCTGGTGGGAATAATCAATTCATTCTCGGCTGCAGCTTTAAGCTAAATGGAATTGCTGAATCACTTGACTACTCGGAGCTTCCAAGGACAGACATCAATACAACAGTTTATGGTATAAATCGCACTCCCACTTCCTTCAAACTTAGGCCAGTGATATTTGTGATATCCACATTTCTTGGTGCTATATTTGTATGTGGTGTGATCTGGCAAGTTGCAGTAATGTGTGTCCAGTACGGTGAACTCCGTGAAGACTGGGAGGTTGAGTTCGGGCCACATCGGTTCTCATACCAGGATCTGCTCCATGCTACCGAGGGATTCAAGGGCAAGCAACTACTTGGTGTGGGAGGATTTGGAAAGGTATACAAAGGAGTCCTTCCGACATCAAAGTTAGAGGTTGCGGTGAAGGTTATGTCTCATGATTCAAAGCAAGGGATGAGAGAGTTCATCGCTGAGATCGTAAGCATGGGCCGGCTTCGGCACCGTAACCTAGTTCAGTTGCTTGGTTATTGCCGTCGAAAGGGAGAATTGCTACTAGTATACGAGAATATGCCCAATGGGAGCCTTGACAAGTACTTGTATGACTCTGACAAGCCAACGTTGGATTGGTCTCACAGGTTCGAGGTCATCAAAGGTGTTGCATCAGGTCTCCTTTACTTGCATGAGGAATGGGAGCAAGTCGTTATCCACCGAGATGTCAAGGCGAGCAATGTTCTTCTCGACAGTGAGATGAATGGAAGATTAGGTGACTTTGGCCTGGCGAGGTTGCACGACCATGGAGTCGAGGCGCATACTACACATGTTGCAGGAACTAGAGGCTATATCTCTCCAGAGCTAGCGAGGCTTGGCAAGGCGACCAAGGCCACGGATGTGTTCGCTTTCGGTGCGTTCATCCTGGAGGTAGCTTGCGGTAGGCGTCCCATCGGCGTGGACTCTCGTGGTGAACCTCAGGTGCTAGTGGATCTGGTGCTCAGCTGCTGGCAGCACGGTACAATCACCAACATGGTTGATCAAAGATTGGGACCAGGAGGCTTTGTGATGGAGGAGGCGGAGCTGGTGCTCAAGCTTGGGCTTCTCTGCTCGCACCCGTCGCCAGCGTCGAGGCCGACGATGAGGCTCGTGATGCAGTACCTTACCTGGGACCTGCCGTTTCCTGATATCCCGGTGAGCTACATGAGCGTTCAGAGCATCGCTGAGATGCAAGATGAAGGCAGCCTTGATGAGGATACCGCACTGCATCAGTCGGTGCAGACTAGTATAACCAGCCTCTCTGGGGGGAGGTGATGATTCCGTTACTGAATACTCGTGTTTGTAATGGTCATGGCGTGTGTAGGATATATGGGGCGTTGTCATGTGGTTTAAGAGATGCTATAAGCTAGTCCCCCTAATCTTATGTCCTGTTATTTTTGCTGTTAAGCTGCTTTTAGTTTTTTTGCACCTCTTAATAGTCACTATATCTATCTATTTATTATTAAAAGTCGATAACAGATCTTTTAGAGTTGCTAAGAAAAAAAGAAAAAATATGTTAGAATTTCTCACAAAAAGTAAAATATCTAGTTTTTAATTTGATGAATCCAAATTATAACGGTTTAGATTAAAAGAAAGAGTTCATATCTATATATATTCCTAGAAATTCTCACGTTAGTCAGAATAAAAAGAAAAGATCTGATATGGCTGACGATCATAATGCTTTATGTGCCTATGTTAGTCTAGAGACCGCATTGTTTATAACTCATCGTAGATTTTCTTTAACGTGTGGCGAACAGGCCAATACCGACCAATCATCATAAATCTATTAAAGCTGGATAATAAAACGCTTATGAAGAAGGAATTCCGGCGCTCCCGTTCACTCCGTACGCTCGGCCGCTCCGCGTGCCACCCCGCGCCCATCAGACTCCGTCCGCGTCGTTGGTCCACCCAGTTGCCCTCTTCCACCCAGCTCTGCTCAGGTTGCCGCTCCTCCGACGTCAGTGTGCCGGCACCGCCATTGGCTTCATTGGAGCCGACTGGGGCGGAGCTAAGTTTCGTAGGTTTCAGTCCACCCTCGGCCTGGCCCGAAACACCCCAACCCCCATAGATGGCCTGACCCAGCACCGAGGCAGCAGAGGAGTTCATCCAGATCCAGACATCCACTGAGCCGAGGCGGCCACAAGAACACAGCACAGAGACAGAGTCACAACTCACAAACCTACAGACGAGACGTACACGCACCGACGGCACGGGAGACGCTATTGGAAATAATCTTGTTTAGAAGTCGTATGCAAGTTATGGTTGTAATCAAAGTTGAGTTGAAGTAGGAATTAGAAGTCGGAGTTAGAATTGGTTTTGTATTCCTAATCGGAATCCGAGTAGGAGTCGTAGGTTTGGGTATAAAAAGAGGGGACTCATGTAATCAGAAGTACGCCGAGAAAGAAGAAAAGAAAAAGAGAAGTGGTCGAAAACCAGAAAGTATCGACTTCTTTGTGATCTCGCAAGACGTGGTCGAAGTCGACCTATGAGAGACCAGGTGGTCGTGACTCCATGTGAATGATGAGTAATTGACAAAGATTTAGGATAGTCGAGTTTGGTTTGTTGCGTGGCGCAATCGGGCTCGGTCGGACTTTGGTCAAACTTGGTCATTTGGGCTTAGGATGTATATTCTAATGTTTCGACAGGTTTGGACTTCGTCTGTGGTAAGTGTGATGGTATTTACGCTTTCATGTGTCGAGCGGTGCTATTTGACGTGTTTTCTTGTCTGTGTGACTGCAGGACATCGGGTGGAGTCGTGGCGAGACACGTGGACCGGACTAGGCGCAGGTGGCGCTGAGGTCAGAACGGTCGGGATGTGTCGAAGACGACGTAGACTCGAGGTGGTTGCGAGGCGTGCGAGGCAAGGAGCGCGGAAGCTTCCCGGAAGGTGCAGGAGGGGCGAATCGGGAAATTCGCGAGGCTGCACAAGCGGGAGCGGGCGCTGTTGGAGTTAGCAGGCGTAACGGGGCGGAGACCCGTTAGCCAAGGCTATAAATAGGATTGAGGGGCTGCATGCCCACTGGAGCACTTGGGTGGAATTAGGGTTTGTTAGAGTCAAAAGAGTCTTTAGTGGTTGCTTTAGGCTTTAGACTTTAGTTGTTGAGAGTGGGTAGTAGTGGCAGAGTAGTGCTCCCTCTGTTATCTACGATGTGTTCTAGATAGAACAAGTGGTGTTCATCCCCTCCAAGTATCCATGGGTGAGGATTGAGAGGTTGGAGAGGGATTGAGAGCTTGTAATCCTTTCTTTGTATCAAGTCGGGGTATCGGGACTCCTCTGTATTCCCGTGAATCAATGAATGAAATTCTGAAGTTTAAGTTTCCTGTTCGTAGCTCTGTTCTTCATTTTCCTCTTTGCAAGATTTCTTGATTTTCGTCTTTTGAGTTCTTGCTTGCTGGAGAGTGCCAAAATGGGTTGCTATGACATGGGTGATGCTCAAAAGCCATTTGGCTACTTAATCCCAAGAGCAAACCTAGTTTGATTCTCGCTTTGCATTTTAGCCTCCTGTTTCTTCATTCCAGTTTCTAGGGTTTTGAGTAATCTCTTGATTCCCTTCATGGTTTGAGTTGATTTTTGGTCTGAGCAATCCTTTTGCTATTGCTAATATATTTGCAAAATCTTATTAGCAAAGGATTTGAATCCATGAAGTATTTTGAGTTTTGGATCTCTCTCTGTATTTTCGATTGCAACTCTAGGGTTTTGGTGGAATCTGTGATTCCTTTGTGAAATCTCTTGAAATTTGGCTTGTAGAGGCTCTTATCTATTGCCAATATTTCTGCAAAGTTTCAGCTCCAAAGAGTGAAGGATGGAGGAGTAATTTGAGATTTTGTGCTTGCTGCCCTGTATTTTCAGTCTGCAGTTTTATGCCCTGTTCTCTGTAGCCGAGTTCACTGCTTTGCCCTCTTGGCTTTCTCTGAAAAAGCAATTTGAGTTTCCCGATCTGAGAAGCCAAGTGCATTCTCCTTCCCTTCTGTTGATTGAGAGCTCCTTTTTCTATCTCTCGGCAATGCATTAAATTTGTTACAGATCGGTTTCATTAGCTCAATCCTATTCTCTCGTGAGAAACTTGCTCACTAATCCATTCGGCCAGAGCAGCTCTCCATTGTGTCTCTTGCAGCATGTACACTCTTTTAGTGCTTTTCTTTTTATTATTTTACTGATCTTTGGCGATTTTGAATGCTGATCAAACAGCGATAATTTCAGTTGAAATTTGTACTGGATGATCTCTGATTTATGCTGAATTTTTTGGTGCCACATGCGTTCCAAATTTCAGCAGAATTAATTTTAAGTTTTCTGTGAGTTGCGTTGTTTTGCATCTTTTGAAAAATCAGTGTTCGTTTTCTCGGGGGCGATTTTAAGCGAGCGACATTCACCCCCTCTGTCGCCATTTCGGTCCTACAATTGGTATCAGAGCCGGTTAGCTCTAATTCATAGATCTTAACCGGTCTCAAGAGCCATGACGATGGACAAGTACTCGACCAAGCCGCCCGTGTTGGATGGCGTTGATTACCCCTTCTCGGAAGAGCCGAATGGAGACATACATCCAGGCTCAGGGGTACGCCATCTGGCGCAAGTTCAAGGTACGGTATGTTGTTCCTGCCGATGAGGACATCAATGTCGGCAACATGGCTGATGTCGAGGCGAATGCTAAGGCAAGGAACATCATAATCCAGGGGTTGAGCAGAAGCGAATTCGATCGCATCTCTCACCTGCCGTCCGCCTACGATATCTGGGTGACCCTCGACGCATACCATGAGGGCACCACCCAGATCAAGACGGTACGACAGGACCAGTTCAAGCGAGAATACAACAAATTTGAGATGCTTGCTGGTGAGTCCCTAGATGAGTGCTTCGCTCGCTTCCACAAGATCTTGAGCAACCTCCGAGCGGTCGGTCTCACATACCCCGACTCGGACAACGCTCGTCAGATGCTTGCGGCACTTGATCTGCGTGTGTGGGAGATGAAAGTGACCACCATCAAAGACACGACAGACCTCTCGACCTTGACTCTTGACGCGCTGTACTCGCGCCTCAAGACTCACGAGATTGACGTTGTCTCTCGTAGGTCGAAGTCACAGTCGATGGCTTTGGTCACTGATCCCAGTTCGGCTTCCGGTCTCTCTTCCGATTCTTCTTATGGTTTCTCCCTGGCTGCTCTCGTGACATAATCGATGATCGCTTAGAGCGACTTGCGGATGAGCAACCGCCCTCCTTGCTCGAAGATTCTCCCATGCTTACAAGGGAGGAGGGACAGAAGAGAGGCGGACCGTGATCTTCATGAGTGTGGTGGCCCCAACCACATTGAGCAAACCGCCCCAAGCTGGAGAAGGGCAAAACTGATTTCGGCGGTTCGGGCAAGATCGACTACTCCGACAAGAACCGCAACAAGAAGCCTCCAGTTCAGACGCCAGGAAAGAAGAAGTTCCGCAACTTCGGGAAGGCCAAGAAGCTCTTCCACCGCGTCCTCACCGCCTTCAACGACCTCGACCTCAGTGAGGTGGAGGGATGGAGCGACGACGACGGGACGGGTGACCAAGAGCCCAAGGATGGCGGCGACGACTTCTCCGGCATGTGCTTCATGGCCCTCGAGGGCGAACTCAGCGACAGCGAGCTGTACTCCGACTCGGACGAGGTATGTCCCTCCTATGACCAACTTAATGAAGCTTTCTTTAAGTTAGGAGGATTTCATGCTAGATCTAGAGCTAGATGTAGCGAGTTGGAGAAGGAAGTAGAGAAACTGTCACGGGAGCTTACTTTACTTATATCTGCTCCCTCCCGTGACGACTGTGATACATGCTCTGCTTTGCTGGTTGATATGGAGAAATTAAGGACCTCGCATGATAGTGTGTCCTCCGAGCTTGATTCTATTAAGGTGGAGAATGTTAGTCTGCTTGCTGATTTAGAGTTGAGTAGGATGGCTGTTACCCTACTTACTACTGATGAGACTATTTCTCCCACCTCTTGTGAGGATAAGGACATTGCTGCTAGAGGACCTTATGCCATGCTCCTTGATCTGCCCGAGACTTGTGCAAACTGCAATAAATTAAAGATGAACCTAAAACGGGCAGATCACAAAATTGCTGAGTTGCGTGCTTCTTTACTTGAGCCTATTGATTCATGTTTGAATTGTCCTAGATTAACTGCTGAACTTAAATCTATCTCAAAACAGTTTCAAGATATGATTGATCATGATAAGAAGTTGGCTCAGTATGCTTCTAAGGACCCTGTTAGCTCACCATGCAAAAACTGTGACAAACTAAAATCTGATTTGATTGCATTGGATGAGAAATGTGTGAAGCTAACTAAGGACTTACTAGAGAAGCAACCATCAGCTTGTATTGTTTGTGTTGAGAAGGGGGAGAAGCCCCAGGGTAAGGTGGAGACGTCTAGGAACGTGAACCAACCGGCTAGCAGTAGGACTACCCTTTCAGAGTCGGCTGTGCGTGCACAAGCCATTATTTCCTCTGCTGTTGGTTCTTCTTCTGCTCCCTTACCTTCTGCTGTCTCTTCTTCCCCCTGCTCTTCTTGCATCTCGCTCTTTCGGGAGTGTCAGTACCTTATGAACACTCTCGAGAGATTTGTAGGCGGCAAGAAGAAGTTTAATCTTATTCTAGACCATTCCAAGATTTGCAAGTTCAATCAAGGTCTAGGGTATGATTTCTATGAGGATATGAGGAAGCATCCTCCTGCTATTCTCCGTCCCATCTTAGGAGGTGTGATCGAGGTTGAGCCCAGGTCTGATGAGGTCAAATTCAAATCAGCGGGCTTTGTCCAAGGGATCTCTGACAGCAAGGTAGGTTCACCTGCTACTTCGGCCTCTCAGAAGCCGAAGTCCTCGCGTGCTACTTCCACCTCTTCGAATGTGAGGTACCACTGCACCTTCTGTCAGAAGGATGGGCACTCGATCGAGAGATGCTTCAGGCGCGCCAAGATTGCGCGTAGAGACCGTGTTGAGTCTCTTAGGGGTATTCAGGGTCAGCCCCAGATCCTGAGTGCACCTAAGACCAACACGAGGTCTAGGTTTGCTCCTGTTACGGAGTTTAGGCAGCATAGAGGACTTGGTTTTCCGAGTTTTCTGTTTTTCGTCCTCATGCTGCCTCTGGTCATGTCTTCCGCCGTCCCGAGGGTAGATCTCGATTTCCCGTCGAGATAGCTACCCGCGGCGTGATCGTGTGTTGCGGTGTTCCACTCGCTCTCCGTAGCGATCGGACCCGCACAGCCTTCAGTCCGCTCACAGACCTTCTGCTTCTTTGAGTCATGGAGAGCGTAGGGTAGATAGAGGTCAGTCGTGCTTGACTACTTCATCTGCTCGACGTGTTGTTCAGTATTGGGTGCCAAAATCACTCTTGATTTATCCCAAGATCGAGACTTTACTCTGTTTGACTCGAGTTCGCGGGCGAGGAAGGAAAGGTTTGGCTTGTAGACTTGGTTGTTCGTCATATGACCGAGACTCCCGTTGGTTTTCTTCCCTTGCCCGTGCTCAAGGTGATGAGACAATCACCTTCGGAGATGCTTCATCTGGGCGCGTCATCGCCAAAGGTACTGTGCGCATTAATGATTCTTTCATTTTGAAAGATGTAGCCTTGGTTAGTAAGCTGCAGTACAATTTGCTTTCAGTTTCTCAGCTTACCGATGACGGTTTCGAGGTGAGCTTTAAGAAAAATGCTTGTAAAATTCTTGATTCTTCGGGTAGTCTGGTTTGCGGGATTTCTCGTTATGGGAGGATCTTTCGTGCTGATTTTTCTGAGTCTTCTGGTGATCCTCTCAGGTGTTTAGTTGCTTCTGAGTCCCGCGACCTCTCTTTCTGGCATAGGAGACTTGGTCATATTGGATTTGACCATTTGACCCGAGTTAGCGGCCACGATCTCATTCGTGGTCTGCCTAAACTCAAGATGGTCAAAGATCTTGTTTGCTCTCCATGCCGGCACGGCAAGATGGTTGCCGCTTCTCACCTTCCGGTCATAGTTACTATGACCGATGCACCGACACCGCTCCACATGGACACGCTTGGACCACTCGAGTGCGATCGGCGGGAGGGAAGTGGTATGTTCTTGTTGTGGTCGATGACTTCTCGAGGTATTCTTGGGTGTTTTTCTTAGCCTCGAAGGATGAGACATTTTCACATTTCCGAGGTCTTTTCGTGTCAGACCCGGATTTTTAAATCTGAATCTTACTGTGTTTCACTGCACTAATCCCTGGATCAGTAGTTAGTGCACACAGGTACATTGCTGAATCATTTCATACATCGCGTAATCAACCATTATATTACATAAACTGAATTACACCACGTCGGGTGATAGTTTACAAAAGGGGGCCGACTAGGCCAAATGTCTTCATTACATCAACGCAGCGGAAATTATAGCACAAACAGACCCAAATCCACAGGCAAGCGGCCAGTAGGGTAATGTGTACCATATATGCCACCAGGGTCCCGGTAACATACATGTACACAACGCCTAGGGTCTACTTGTCTATGCCTAACCACCGAGGCCTACGCCTTAATTATCGCCTTTGCTTCCGTCGATGTTGGCGGGGGCCTCCTCATAGGCGTAGTGTTCTTGAACTCTGTTTTCAATTGTATCGCAAGAGCGAGAATGAGCACTCAGACCCCGTGCTCATGAGCCAATACACACAGAATGCAATATTTAACATGCATGGCTAATCAAAGGATGGCTTGGGCTCATTTTATTTTGCGGAGAGTGCTTTTGAATACAATTATAGGAAAATCCCTGAGACCTAGCAATTTTAAACTCAAAACTTTTGTTTATAAAGTAAGTTGATCATATAATTGACACAGATTCCATCCACCATTACATGGCATCTGCGCCATATAGCATCTTTCAGCGTTATAGCCGCTTAACATACCATTGGGATAACTCCGAGGACAATTCCAAACCAGGGCAGTCCTTCGCCCTTAAATTTGCCCATTCCCCGTTTCCAAGGTTTTTAAAATAGAACTATATCCAGTTAAGTTCCCATGTCTGCCCTTGACCGTGGGCACGGCTATTCGAATAGTTTTGACTCTGCAGAGTTTGTACACTTTCACCACAAGAGATGAACTATCCTTTTGCCAACATGCTTCCTTGGGCATGAGACCCGAGATAATTTATCATAAAGCCTTTACCTTACTCCGGCCTAGCTAGACACCACCCACGCGAGGTTTCACCGCCAAGGGTTACACCACCACGATCGAAGCCCCTCTTGCGCCGTGCGAGTACAAGACACCACGTGCCTCACCGTGAGTAAACCAAGACACCCCGCACCCACTTCCTCGGTGATGTCGAACTAAACCCTTGCAAGTTATTCACTAGATCGTACCCATTATAGACTTGTGGTTGTCTTTGTTTTACACTGTGGACATGACAAGATTCGGTCCTTAAAGTTACCGGATGGTTCTACCACATTTCATGATTTGTGCTCCCACCGCACCACATACCACCCCTAACCATCCATCCAGTGTTTAAGCAATTTTAGGATTTTCGGAGTAAAAATATTGTGTCCACCTTCTCAATCATTCCATCCATGATCGCCCCAAAACATTTCATACCTTGCAATTGTTGTTTTTGGGGCAGCTATGTACCCCCGTTTTATCTAGCATTACTAAGCGTCGCCATATTTATTGGGACTTACTGATAAAAGCTATGACTGTATAAGTTTTGCTAAGGCGACAAGGTTCACATGTCCAAATACTTCAACGGATCATTATAAGCAAGCATTACAGTAGGTGTATAGCTATCATTTCTGGAAATGAACATATTTTGCCACATGAAATAACAGCATGCATGTTGATATTTAAAAGAAATTACTTTGCAAAATCGTAGGTTCAAAATGATCAAGGTGTTAACTCGCCTTGGTCACAGGGGTCGGTTTCTTGGTGATCTGGTGCTTCTTGTGCTGCTGCCTCGATATCTTCCTCTTGAGCCTCGTAGGCTATTTAATCGTACGGAATACCCCATTAAAAGAAAAACAACCAATCAATAAAATATCACCAGAAATTCAAATGAACTCAAAAAAATATGGTTCTGGTTCCATTAGATAGATCTTGAATTTAAACGAATTTAGAAATTTGTTTCATTCAATTCGGAGCTAAAATGAAGAAGTTATAAGCGGTCAAAGTTTTGGTTCAATAAATCCAAAAATATTACAACTCGACATGTGGGGCCCATTGTCACCTCTATTCATTTTAATTTTTCCAGTTTATTTTCTTTTTCATTCTTTGTTTCTCGACATGTGGGTCCGGCATCGCTCATGGGGTCCACATGTCGATGCGGTCCGTGCTTGGATGCATCATCGGCCGGTGGGGCCCAGCGGTCGTGACGACTCGAGGATGCGATGGGCGGCAGTGGGGCCCACTGTCCGGCCGAGATAAACGGAGAAAACTCAACCCGCTGCCGCGGAGCGGAGGCTCGAGCGCGCGCCGGAGCCGGGAGGGGAAGAGAGCGGTGATAGCCAAGTGAGCGGGAGGCTTTGCCTACCTTATAAGGATGAGAATCCTTTTGAAGGATGCCGACGAGGGGGCGGGCGAGGAGTCGGGCGGCGGTGGCCGCGACGAGGGGCTGTCGGGAGGTCCGGTGAAGAGGTGAAATGCGTTCCTCGTGCTGCGGTGAAGACAATGGTGCGATCGCCGGGCCGAGGAGGTCCGAGATGGGTCGGCGGCGGCGGCGGCGACTGAGTGGCTCTCGGTGGCGGCGATGCGGCGTCGGAAGCTCGGGAGGCCGGGGCGACTTCACGGTGCTCGTGGGTGGTGTGAGTGAGAGGAATCGGGTTTTAATGGCTCGGATCGAGAGATTGCGCGGTGGCGGAGTTGGGGACGATGGGGGCTCGCGGCGTTTGAGTGGATGTGGGCTCGATTACTGCCGAGAACGAAGATGGCGATGTGTGGAACTCAACGGGGTCCACGGCCTTTTATACACGCGCGAGCGGCGCCGGCAACGGCGGCGCCCGTGCGGTCGCGTCGGAGCTGGTGGCGGAGGCAGGTAGGGCTGCAGGCGGCGTTAATGCAGGTCTTGACCGTGAAGACACACTGCACGCCTACGCCCCCGGGGTGGTTGCCTCTGCGCAGCTGCTTCCCTCCTCCTTTGGCCCGCGTGAAATGGCGGGATCGGCCGGCGGCGGCGCAGCGGGAAAAGTGCGGGCGGTGGCGTCAGGTCAAGGGCGACGGGAGGGGCGCAGGCTTTCCACCTGAGCAACGGGGTGACGCGGCGGGGCGAGGCTGTGCATGCGCGCCACGGGGAGCAAAAGCTCTGCCCGTGGTGCCAGCGCGCCCGCGCGGGAGAGAAAAGGGGGGCGGATTTAAGGCGGCAGGCGGGCCCATCGGTCGTGAGAGAGGGAGAGGAAAGCGCGATGGCGCGGATGAAGCCGCGTGGCGGAGAGGGTCGATCGGGCGGCCGGTGCGGTTTAAGTGAGGGGAACGGAGGAGATCGGCCGAGGCGATCGGGCGGCTGAGAGAGATGCCAGAGGCGGACGGGCCGGATGGGCCGAGGCGCGCGGAAGGAGAAAATCGCGGTATCCCACGCGGCGGCGAGGTAAGGAAGGCGGGATCCGCCTGGCGACGTGGCTCAATCCCACCCGTCCAGGTGTCGGACGGAGGGCGGTGGATTTTCTGATTTCTTTTTGGATTTTAAGTTTTGCTTTTAGAAATTACCAGAAAATCCCAATAAGTCCGGAAAAATATGAAAATGCTTCCAAAAATTCTAGGAAAATTCTCGAGGTTCTGGTAACATTCTAGACTTAATAAAAATATTTCCAACTAAAGTTGGTATTTATTTTACTTACTTCCTTATTTTTCCATGCCATTGTTTTTCCAAAATAATATTCTATGCCCTAAATCCAATTTCTTTATTTACTTTTATGGATCATCTTTTGATTCTTGTTTACAATTGTTTGTCTTTCTCTTTTATAAATTCTTTAATTCGAACCTTAACCAAATTGAAAAAGCATCGAAAAATCCAAATCCAAATGGAATACGATTGCAAAAGTAATTCAAAATCCTCATTTTCTAATCCCAATTTTTGGGATGTTACATTTCAGTAGGCTTTCTGTTGAGCTCCCGGGTGCCTTACGAGCGATCCGCATGACAATGGCACGGAGTTCAAGAATTCCTACTTCGAGAGTTTCGTGGTGAGGCAGTGTAGAGCACCGCTCTCTTCTCCGCACGTCCCACAACAAAATGGAGTTGTGGAGAGAAAGAACCGCACCTTGGTCGAGATGGCGGGACGATGCTTGATGAGTACTGCACCGCGAAGTTTTGGGTGAGGCTATAGCTACCGCGTGCCATGTCTCAAATCGAGTATTTCTTAGGGCACACTTGCACCGCACTTCTTATGAGTTGAGATACGGCGAAAGCCAGCGTCTCTCATTTTCGTGTGTTTGGTTGCAAGTGCTTTATTCTCAAGTCCGGAACCTAGATAAGTTCGAGTCACGTTCTTGTGATGGGATCTTTCTAGGTTACTCGCCTTCTTCGCGGGCTTATAGGTGCAGGCTGCGAGTCTAGCAAAATGGTAGAGACACGTGAGGTGACTTTTGACGAGGCCACCGGGACTAGGCACGATATCTCGAGTTCTTTAGAGCAGTCCGAGACCATCTTCGTGGATGACGAGGACGATGGAGATGAGGGTTGTCTACCCGATCCAGTCCCTTATCCACCCCTTGAGGTGCCGTCTTCCACCGCACCTCTAGGTGATCAGCCCATGCCTACTGCTTCCTCCGGAGCTAGTGGCTCTGTTCCTACCTCGTCAGCTCACGAGGTAGATGCCACTTCTTCATCTCATCCAGGACCTCCCAGACATATCCAGAAAAGACATCCTTCCGAGCAGATGATTGGAGACCTTTTCGAGCGTGTTACCCGCTCAAAATCTGGCTTATCTCAATTCTGTCTCCATTCTGCTTTCATTGCCTCCTTTGAGCCCAAAGATGTTTCTCATGCTTTATCTGATGAGTCTTGGGTCAATGCCATGCATGAGGAGCTAGAAAACCGAGGAACAAGGTGCGGTCGCTTGTCGAGCCCCGCGAGGTCACAATATTATTGGGACTAAGTGGGTGTTCAAGAACAAGCGAGCGAGGATGGAGTGGTTATTCAAACAAGGCTAGACTGGCACTCGGGGTTCTCCCAGTTGAGGTCTAGATTTGAGAGACCTTTGCCCTGTAGCTAGACTTGAAGCCATTAGAATCTCGCTTGCCTTTGCGGCTTCTAAAGGTTTCAAGCTTTACAGATGGACGTCAAGAGTGCCTCTCTCAATGGCTTTATTGAGGAAGAGGTCTACGTCAAACGACCTCTGGTTTCGAAAACCCCAAATACCCAAACCATGTCTTCAAGCTTTCCAAAGCTTTGTATGGACTTAAGCAAGCCCCTAGAGCTTGGTATGAGAGGCTTAAGTCCTACTTGTTAAGTCATGGTTTTGAGATGGGTAAAGTTGACAAGACCTTGTTCATCCGCCGGCATGGCACTGACTTTCTGCTTGTCCAAATCTATGTCGATGACATTATCTTTGGCGGCTCTTCCCATACTCTGGTTTCACAGTTCTCGGATGACATGAGCACCGAGTTTGAGATGAGTATGATGGGGGAGTTGACCGTCTTCCTTGGCTTCCAAATCAAGCGACCTCGGAGGGTACATTTCTTCATCAAGGAAAGTACACTCGTGACCTCTGAGACGCCGACATGAGCGATGGTAAGCCCGTGTCGACTCCCATGGCTTCTACATCTATCTTGACCCGGATGAGGATGGCGAGCGATTGATCGAAAGAGTTCGAAGTATGATCGGCTCCTTCTTTACCTCATCGCCTCGAGACCGGACATACACTTCTCCGTGTATGCGTGTGCTCGTTTTGAGCTTCTCTCGCGTATCTCACCGCCAAAGTGAAGCGCATCTTCGATACCTTCGAGCTACCATTGGCTATGGTATCGGTACTCTTCCTCATCCCGTCTTTCCTTGAGAGCCTTTTCGGATGCGACTTTGCTGGTCAGAGGATAGATAGGAAGAGCACTTCCGCACCGCCGATTCATTGGCACTTCTCTCGTTTCTGGTCTTGAGGAAGCGATCGGTGTTACACATCCACCTGCAGAGGCCGAGCGTTGCTGCGCCGATTCTTCGCAGCAGCAGTACTTTGGATGGTTTTGACCTGCGGGACTTTGGGTTAGCCTTAGACGTTGTTCCACTCTTTTGTGATAACACGTCGCTATCAACATTGCCAAGAACCCGATGCAGCACTCTCGGACCAAGCATATTGATATTCGCTTCCACTTCCTTAGAGACCATGTAGAGAAAGGTGACATAGTGCTCCAATTTGTGGAGAGTGACCACCGTTGGTGATATCTTCACCAAGCCATTGGACGATTCGAGGTTTTCACTCTGCGGGAGAGCTTGGGGTGGTTTGTCCTTACGGATCAGTAGTGAGGGGAGCTTGGGCTTTACTGCTTTATTATATTAATTATGCTTCTATCTCATTTCAGTTGCATTGCATTTGCGGGTGCATTGGGTTAAGTCCTTCTAGCATAGGTTAGAGTGTTTCTTGTGTTGAGTTGCTTAGACTTCTTACTCTTATCCTGTGCTTCCAGGAGTAACTATTTCTTATCTCACTAGGTTGAGCTCACTCACTTCTTGTAGGTTCTAGCGAGGGTTGGGCCACCCTCGGGTAGACAGGGTACGTGTTTGCTCTCTAGTGTGTGTTCGACGATCAGCTGTTAGTCCTGGAGTCATTTGGGGTAGATGAGAGTCAGTCTAAGCCATAGTTGCTTCTATATCTTTTCTATGCTTTAAGGACTACCCGTTTGGATTTTCTTTGCCAGCTTCTCGAATTTAATGCTTTGGTTCAGGGGGAGTTCATTTGGGAGCTTCTGGAGCTTAATATTGACTTAACTCAACTTGAACTAAAAGTTGCATCTAATGTTGAGGGGGAACTGGTCTTTCGTGCATTTTCAGCATTCTAGTATTATAATCAATCTGCATTGAGCCTTGATTATTATCCTGTTATGACATGCTTCAGTGCTTTACACCTTGCCATGACTTGTGCTTAGCTTGCTAAATTTATCATGACTTCATATGTGTAGACTAGCGTTTGCCATGATAAGTTAAGTAAAATTGATCAACTTAAATTAAACTTGTCATGCTAGCATTTGAGTTTAGTCTTTCTTGAGCTATCCTTCTACGATTCATGCCATGTCAAATAAATTTGAGTAGAGCGTTGAATCTATATTAAGCCTTAGTTTGAGCTGTTTTAGTCTCCTGATGATACATGAGTTAGTACAATGTGTTAAAAAGCAAAAAGATCTCTTTTATGCGAAAAACCGATCTCACCAATTCTTTCCTATGAGACGGCTTGCCATTGCACTTGGCATGAACTTAGGGGAGTTTTGGATGACCTAGACTATCTTCTTAAGCTTCTTGCTTGGAGTAGTCGCATAAGGCTTGAGATCTAGCACATGATAAAACAAAATGTTGGTTGACAACCACCATATTTGTGCGAAAAACTGATTTCACCTATTCTTTCTCATGAGACACTTGCCATTGCACTAGGCATGAACTCGGGGAGTTTTGGATGACCTAGACTATCTTCTTAAGCTTATTGCTTGGAGTAGTCGCATAAGGCTTGAGATCTAGCACATAAACAAAAATTGAGTTGAAAACAACCATATGCTTTCAAAAGACAATGTTTAATGTGCTCAATTTGCTTAATCTACAATCGAACCAAGTACTTTAACCAATGTTTCAATCTTGAGCTTATAGCACTCTATTTGGACTCAATGTTAGCTTCTTTGTTCCGCTTAGCTTATTGACATGGCCTGCATCATCCTTGGATGTCTCTAGCTAGACTTTACTCATTGATGACGTGACTTGCTCACAAAATGCATTACATTTCAGATTGTCATCTATGTGCTCTAGCTGGCTTATATATACGTTGTCATGATCTAGATAGCGTTTTATTGAGTTATGGCTTGGTGTATTACATTATGGTCATTATGGATAATTCTCATGGCTTTAAATGCTTAAATAAACAAACTTCAGTCATATTCATCCATTGACATGTCATATTCTCTCTATTGCATCTTGATGTGTTTATTGCCAAAAGGGAGAGAATAGAGAAGAAAAAGTCTGTTGGGAACAGTTTAGAGCTTTGGAGATCAATTTGCTCTTTCAGTTGTTGCTCTAGTGTTCTTTCTGTCGACATGGTCATTAGCTTCATTCTCTTCTTTGGACCATGTTGGATTCTTCAAAACCAAACTCAACTTCACGCTTTTTTCTGAGTTTGTCAATATACTCATCAAGGGGGAGATTGAGAGACCAGGTGGTCGTGACTCCATGTGAATGATGAGTAATTGACAAAGATTTAGGATAGTCGAGTTTGGTTTGTTGCGTGGCGCAATCGGGCTCGGTCGGACTTTGGTCAAACTTGGTCATTTGGGCTTAGGATGTATATTCTAATGTTTCGACAGTTTGGACTTAAATGCGTGGTAAGTGTGATGGTATTTACGCTTTCATGTGTCGGCGGTGCTATTTGACGTGTTTTCTTGTGCGTGTGATGCAGGACATCGGGTGGAGTCGTGGCGAGACACGTGGACCGGACTAGGCACAGGTGGCGCTGAGGTCAGAACGGTCAGGATGTGTCGAAGACGACGTAGACTCGAGGTGGTTGCGAGGCGTGCGAGGCAAGGAGCGCGGAAGCTTCGGGAAGGTGCGGGAGGCGAATCGGGAAATTCGCGAGGCTGCACAAGCGGGAGCGGCGCCGTTGAGTTAGCAGCGTAGCGGGCGAGACCCGTTAGCCAAGGCTATAAATAGGATTGAGGGGCTGCATGCCCACTGGAGCACTTGGGTGGAATTAGGGTTTGTTAGAGTCAAAAGAGTCTTTAGTGGTTGCTTTAGGCTTTAGACTTTAGTTGTTGAGAGTGGGTAGTAGTGGCAGAGTAGTGCTCCCTCTGTTATCTACGATGTGTTCTAGATAGAACAAGTGGTGTTCATCCCCTCCAAGTATCCATGGGTGAGGATTGAGAGGTTGGAGAGGGATTGAGAGCTTGTAATCCTTTCTTTGTATCAAGTCGGGGTATCGGGACTCTTCTGTATTCCCTGTGAATCAATGAATGAAATTCTGAAGTTTAAGTTTCCCTGTTCGTAGCTCTGTTCTTCATTTTTCCTCTTTTGCAAGATTTCTTGATTTTCGTCTTTTTGAGTTCTTGCTTGCTGGAGAGTGCCAAAATGGGTTGCTATGACATGGGTGATGCTCAAAAGTCATTTGGCTACTTAATCCCAAGAGCAAACCTAGTTTGATTCTCAGTTTTGCATTTTAGCCTCCCCTGTTCTTCATTCCAGTTTCTAGGGTTTTGAGTAATCTCTTGATTCCCTTCATGGTTTGAGTTGATTTTTGGTCTGAGCAATCCTTTTGCTATTGCTAATATATTTGCAAAATCTTATTAGCAAAGGATTTGAATCCATGAAGTATTTTGAGTTTTTGGATCTCTCTCTGTATTTTCAGTTGCAACTCTAGGGTTTTGGTGGAATCTGTGATTCCCTTTGTGAAATCTCTTGAAATTTGGCTTGTAGAGGCTCTTATCTATTGCCAATATTTCTGCAAAGTTTCAGCTCCAAAGAGTGAAGGATGGAGGAGTAATTTGAGATTTTGTGCTTGCTGCCCTGTATTTTCAGTCTGCAGTTTTATGCCCTGTTCTCTGTAGCCGAGTTCACTGCTTTGCCCTCTTGGCTTTCTCTGAAAAAGCAATTTGAGTTTCCCGATCTGAGAAGCCAAGTGCATTCTCCTTCCCTTCTGTTGATTGAGAGCTCCTTTTTCTATCTCTCGGCAATGCATTAAATTTGTTACAGATCGGTTTCATTAGCTCAATACTATTCTCTCGTGAGAAACTTGCTCACTAATCCATTCGGCCAGAGCAGCTCTTCATTGTGTCTCTTGCAGCATGTACACTCTTTTAGTGCTTTTCTTTTTATTATTTTACTGATCTTTGGTGATTTTGAATGCTGATCAAACAGCGATATTTTCAGTTGAAATTTGTACTGAATGATCTCTGATTTATGCTGAATTTTTTGGTGCCACATGCGTTCCAAATTTCAGCAGAATTAATTTTAAGTTTTCTGTGAGTTGCGTTGTTTTGCATCTTTTGAAAAATCAGTGTTCGTTTTCTCGGGGGCGATTTTAAGCGAGCGACATTCACCCCCCTCTGTCGCCATTTCGGTCCTACAACCTACGACCACGACAAACGTGGTCGGACTTACGACCACGGCAAATATCGGCAGGCGTGATCGAAAAACGTTCGACCACGGCAACGCTGAAGAAGACGTCATCGGAGGAGCGTACGACCACGACAAGATTTCAGCTGAACCGGTCATAAGGCTTCAGAACTGGTCGTAAATAACTCTAACCGGTTGTAAAGATCCTGGGAAGGTCGTAAGATTTTCCAACAGACGAGAGGACCTGCAGGCTGCAGCTAGGCAACACGATGGTCGGCGGTCGAGTCCCGAGTGAGCAGACCTGGCCATTCGAGCGGCGCCGCGTCAGCTGAGCACACATCCGGGTGGAGCAAATCTTGGCGGTAGCCGACGGGCCGAGGCGCCGACGCCGAGCCCGAGCAGATCCCGGCTCTGGCCTCTGGGCGGTGCCACGATGGGGCCTGGGCGGCGCGTCCCTGGTGGTCGGCAAGGCCGCAGGGGTTAGTGCCGTCTGGGGAGAGTCTAGGGGAGGCAGTGAACTAGTAGTCGGCTAGTCTGCTACTAGGAAGTGGGGAGCAAAGCAACCGATGAAGAGACTGACTAGTTGTGTGCTGGCTTGGAGCCTTGTACTGTTGAAGTGCTGAGATGAAGGGCGGCCCTCGGTATTTGGTTGAAGACTAGAGTTAGAGGGCGACGCTGGCCGACTCACCGACGCAGGAACACGGCAACGCCTGAGCCCCAATGGCTGGTGACTGCCGACTTGCAGAGAGCCCAAGACCGAGCGTCAGGTAAACCTTTTCTCTTTAGTTTATTAGTTCTGTCTTCTTTACATCGAGTATTTCAGTTATTAACATTGATCGGTTTGTCAGCCTGAATTAGTAAAATTATAAATTATATGTATGTCCTATCATTACCATTGATCAACTTGAATTATTAGAGAATAAAATTATGATTTATACGTTTCGATTAGAAATAATGTGTTATATTTTGTTAATAGATTTGCTATAATAGAGAAATAAACTTTGTGTAACCATTTAAGATGATTTCAAGGCATGACATCTCATAGAATAAATTTGCCTTATGATTTAATCTTGCGTGAAAGTGGTATGTTATGTTTTTTTAATGTTCATGATCATTTATAATTAGTTATTGTATCGATAATTTTGCTATTTTTAATATGTAGATAACTGATTTCTACTTACTATAAGCATATTTATATATTTTCAGGATGCGCTTTCTATTACTGAGGTATTTTCATTGCATTTCTCTTTTTTTACTTTCTTTCTCTTTTATTCATATATAAATTTAAATTATACAAGAGTAAAATACTATATTTGTAACACTTCAGTTTAGTCCACCCTCCATTTTGTTCTGGCTTCGCCACTGGACTCGAGGTTGTTCCTCTTGCTTCTCCTCTTAGGCCCCCTCCGATTACCGATGCTTACCCGGCCTCCTGGTTCACCCTTCGGTTCCCCCGCGATTGTCGATTTCCTTTCCCGGCCCGTCTTTTCTGCCCCGTTTTTTCCTTCGTGCTGCCTTCTTCTGTGCTGGGCGGAGTCTAGGTCCAAATAATCGATTAAGTAATTGGTAGTGTTTTCTGGAGAAATATTTGGGGTAATTTCTAATGTGTTAGTGTCGCTGTAAGTAATCTTAGCGGTCCTGTGCCGATGCCACTTCTTGTTGGTTAGAAACACTGTTACATGCACATTTTATATGAGTATGCCATCACGAAATTTGCTCGGTTCCTTTTTTTGCCCCCCATTTAAAAGATAGCGTCTCAGACATTTTTAAATATGGAGGAAGGAGCAAACTAGCAGATCATCCTCAGTTTGTTGACTAGGACCCCAATGCAAGTCAAATTGTAGCCAAGCTAATCTTAGAGCCACGTCTAGACAACTCATGAGCCACAAGTGTTTGATCTATCACGAGACATCATGTGCAATATATATCGTTTTTAAGATCATGTGGAAAATTTCTGGGTCCATTTTATATGCATTCTCACTTTTTTTAGTTACTGTCTTTTATTCGATACATGTAGGTTATAGGAAGCTTCACCTTGCTAGAATATTAAGATTTTCACCGCAGTAGCACCTGTTAGCTCATAAGCTTAATTATGTAGTGAACATAAGGAAAAAAGGAAAGACCAGCCAAATCTTAACTGTGCTTCCCTTTCTTAACTTGGTTCATTTGCTCAGTCGTCTTTGAAGATTTATGGGGATCTCTGCCATGGTAGTTAGCTTAGATATACCCTATTTTACCTTTGTTCTTACTATCCTATCCTATATGCACTAAACAAATTCTTGTCGTTGGCCTTGCTGTTCATTGTTCACTAACTCGCTTGCAGGGGCGGATCCAGCGGTGGGCGGGGGCTCGAGCCCCTACCGCTACCGAACCCTTGGAGCCCCCCTATAAATTTTTAGCTATGGATGTATGGTGTAGGAGGGGCATGTCGCTGTATCGCTTTTGTTCAGCCCCTCCTAAAATTTTTCCTGGATCCGCCACTGCTCGCTTGTGTTATATGCACTAAACAAATCCTTTTTATCATATCACCAAGGATTACTTTTGGAGTCAGTGTACGTCTTCTTGGTGGTTTGATGGCATTGGAATATACTATAGCAGCTGTGCTAAAGAAAAGCAGTCGTGTATTTTCTGATGGCAAGGCAACTGTTAGGATTAGCTTAACCGAAGGTACATTCAGGTAAGCATCATCTTTGCTGTTTGATTCCTACAGTTTCTGTCGATATGATCTGTCTTTGGGTGCATCCCGACAACCCATTAAGAAATGTAAAAAAACTTACCTTGCTTCTTTTTTTATTTAGGCGCAAGGAACAGATAGCCTTTATGTCAAATTTGCACCGGACCAATTAGGTTTGGATGGTTCTTATATTCCACACACATATATTGAACAAATTCAGCTGGAGAAACTGACGAACGATGTTATGGTATATGCATTTTTTAGCTGCTACAGGTTTTTTAGCTACACAAGAACTTGGCAGCTGACAGAATGGGAAGTGAATTTAATGCCCGCTTACCATTTGAATTCAAAACATTCGTGTAATTGTTGTGTATCACAGGATCTGAGTAGTGTTAACGTTGGAATTAGACTATATGAACTGAGCTGAGCCTGTTGCACCTTAATAGCCGAAGTTATGTACTTTGAAACAAATTTCAGTACTGCTAGATTGCGTATATGTTGTTTCTTTGGTTAAAACACAAGGTTGGTCAGTACCCACTTCTAGTTTGGTGTCCTTTTTCAACGACTGTCCTGTGATTTGTTTTGCGGTGATCAGTTGATTTGCTTGCCTTTGGAACGATAATTGCCAGCGGCCTTCTGATTACTAGTGCCACCAGAATTCAGGGCTGCTTCTCCGTGAGTTTTTGTGGTCTCGCGCTCGTTGTCGTTGCGAATTCTGACCGTCACCGGCATTTGTTTGTCACCGTACGTGACAAACGAGGGCAGCGCCGGCCGTTCGTCGTGACACTGCCGCCTGCACGCCGGCCACCGCGGTGGCATGATCCTTCCTTGCCCGTGGCCACGAGAGTGTAGCACGAAAACAATTTCGGACGAAATTTCATGAGATTCGGCGAATTTTTGTTTATCTCGGTCACCTCGAGAAAAGGCCACTTTAACCAAAAATTCGCCCATTTTATTTTTTTTTTAGAGATTTGACCGAGATTTCTGAGATCTTGTCGAAATTTTGTTGAGAAGGCACCGAGAATTTTTCTACACCGAAATTGTTTTCTTGAAGTGGAGGGCCTATTTGTTTCACATGGGTCGTTTAACCAAATGTAGTGGCTTGCACTTGTACGCGAAGAAATTGTTGCACTCGTACCTAGTATATCAGTCAGTATACGCAGCCTCCAAAATTAAACCTGCCGTGTCGTACCTAGTATATCAGCTTCTGTGGACCCTGGCAGCATAGGAGCAAGGCAAAAAACAAACATATTATGGAGTATATGACTAAATCCGAGGATTAAGATCGATCTAGGAGCATGTCTAAAAAAATCGATCTAGCAACAAGTTTAGGGCCTGTTTGGATGCATGGGATTAGACAAATCCCTTTAGATCCCAGCCAAGCCGAAGAGTTTTTTTTTTCTAATTCAAATCTACCAAACAAGCCTAGGAGGGAAAAAAGAGAGCTTTTGAGTGGTGTAATACCGGATAATCATTGGAGTGGTGTTCACGAAAGCTTGACCTTTGTAACGACATAACATGGCACATTATTTAACCCTATCTGTTTTGCTTTAAGATTCACGTACCTTTTGTTTTGTTAGAAGTAACGAAGAAAGACAGGCATGTTCTTTTCGGCTGCGGCTTATGACCTTTGGCTGAAATTTTTGAATTTTAGGTGTTTACGGTACAGATTATGGAGAGACAGATACTCACTTGCGATTTTGGCTGGTACAGATGTTGGGCTTTTAACATGTAGATCGTTTAACTTGTAGATCCATCTTGAAAAAATACTCTGTTTGAAAATTAAATACTATAGTAAAAATTAAAAACCGTCAGTTTTTAACTTAAAAAACAGGCCAAAAAAGGAGATATTTCTCAACTCTTCCGTGATAAGACACGGAGGCTAGCTTTGGCGAGTGGAGCCGTTAGTCTATTACTATTAAGGTTCCTTGCCCTCTTCATGAATCATGACAGCATTCAAACGAACTGACGGGGAAAAGGTACTGACATACCAGTATAAAGCATTCCAGTGGGCGGCCAGGCGGTCCAGATCGTCGTCGGCTGGAATCTGGGCACCTTCCGGACGGTAATCTCATTTATACACTCTCCTTACCCATTTTAGCTGTTACAGTGTGTGTATGTGTTTTGCGTCTGATTGGTTCATTCATCCTTACAACAATGCTAGAAATGTAATGGATGCGGTTTCATTCAGATGTATGAAACAATGTTGTTAGATCATGTGGCTAGGTTTACGATATTTTGGTGATAAATAATTGATAATGGTTAATTTGTGATGATGAATGATTGACAATATTATTTAGCATTGTTATGTGAGTTGCGTCGTGTATGTGTGAACTAATGTTGGTCAAGTTGGAACAAACCTGTGCCGAAAAATATTCTTTGGTCTTTGCATATGCAGGTTGAGCATGGAGGCGATCATGGTCGGTGACGAGGTGGACCAGGACTATGAGGGGAGATCCGAGGTTCAGACAGTTAAGGAGGTCACGAGATGGTTGGGCTCATGTTTAGGGCACATGGAGATCAGAGATGGATGATACGTGTTGGAGCTATAGAAGTGCGGTCCGGATGCTACAACATGTGATGGATGATGCGTGAAGAAGCTACGGGAGGTGCGGTCCTAGAGGCTTCGACATGTGACGCGTTAGAAAAGTTGGAATTTTAAAAAACCCATGTTAGGAAGGGTTTCGGGTCCCTTTGATATTGAAATTAGATTAGAACTCGTGGGATTAGGCTCAGCCCATGTTTTGGGCCCTACACAATAAATAGAGATGGGGTTAGGGGCTAACCCTGTGATTTTTAGAAAGGATACCGATTAGAGGGGGAATAGAGGGTTGAGGTTTACCGATGTTTTACCGTGGTGTTCGGAAACTTACCGGTTTCCCCTAATCCACGTTGAGGTTAGCCCAAACGAATTGGACCGACTCCATGAATTAAGCCGAAACATCTCCAATTCACTAGTGGTAGCTCTTCTCCGCTCCGAGTAGGTGAGCTCTAACCTTCACAAGAACACCAGGCCTTCTCATAAGCTTCTTGAGAAGATCACCGATCGACCTCCGCCCAATCATCCAGGTGCCGGCATGCACCAAGAGTAATAAACCACGGGCTTCACTTGATTGCAAACAAGTGCCAAATGGATCAACTATTGAATGCACATGCACTTTTGCTCCAACTACCTCAATTGAACGAACAAGGAGAAAAGAGGTGTGGAATGAATGCTCAAACCTCAAAGATGTTCAATAGAGTCTCTTGTTACTGTCTTTGAGCAGTGGTACGGGTATTTATACCCCTCACCAAACAAAACTAGCCGTTTGGAATAAATTCCAGAAAAATCAGGGTGAGTGGAACTACCGCCGGCCAATGGCCGGTAGTTCCGCTCCACCTCTGGCGCGGTAGAACGGCTATGTCAGAACCTCTGCAGTAGCCATTGGAAAGTCGGCGCGGTACTACCGCCATTATAAAATGCGGTACTACCGCTCTACAGTAGTTCTGGAAAGTTAGCGCGGTACTAGGGGTGCAAATGGGTTGGGTTAATCCCGATCGATCCGGTATCGAATTCGGTTGGTACCGGATTCGGGAAGGGAATTTGGTATCCAGTCGGATTCGGATTCGGATTTGGATAATTCATGTTGGATTCAGATTCGGATTCGAGAGAGTTGTTATCCAACCGAATAGTATTGGTATTCGGATACCGGATAATTATCCAGTCGGATATTCGGTCAGATATCTGGTAAGAGCTAAGAATTCACCTTTTATTTTGCTAGTATTTGTTTTTTTGTCATAGTGGCTGGTTGAGGTGTGCAGTGTATAGAAAGTTTTACTGGATCGTGTAAGCTTAAGTTCTCTAAAAGGAATATGACATTCAGTTGTGGCAACTATAAATATACAAATACTAAAATAGTGTTTTATTTCTAATTCTGCTACTTGTGCAATTGGAATCCTAAATTTGCTCATTAATATCACTCTTCCTAGCTAATGGAATGAAAAGCATGTAATCAGAGTATTATTAAACGATGAACTTTGGCATGCTTCAGTAAATGAACAGGTAAATTTGTCAAAAGTCTATTATCCCCAATTGTCTACTGTCTCTACCTTAATTTAATAAAATTTCTTTAGCCTAGAAAAAGAAAATATTGTCCGTCAAGAATCAAGATTCATCTTGAAAATGCCGCACCTCAATGGGCAATTTTGGGGAAAACGCCACACCATCTTCGGTTGATGAATTATAATCACTATTATGTACTTATGTCTAACAGTTTAAGGCTTGAAGTGATGGTGGTATGGTTTAGCATATGTTCCTTTCCGTATGCACGTACTATCCGTCTATATTATCCGTTTTCGATCCGAAACCGTCAAGTATCCGTTCCGACGGCACCCACTACACCAGGAAGGAGCTATAGTAACACGTCTATGTGCTACTACATGTCAATAAAGATGTTACTAGTCTTTGCAGTAACACAATTTTTAAGTGTTCTTATAGCCCATGTTACTAGCTAGGTTTGAAGTAACACGTGATAAGTGCTACTACATGTCTGAAAACATGTTACTACCTTGCAACACATATCTTATCTATAAGAACACATATTATATGCTACATGATCGTGCAAAAATAGCACACCCGCAAGTGCACGGGCTGCCACTGAAATAGCGGCGAGTGTCGTGTTCTCCACAGGGACTAGACTGAGGCTACCGATGCTCGGCTAAATCTAGGTCTAATGAAACAGGGGAGAAAACTAAACCTAAAACGACTACCGAATCAGCCAAACGAACGAACTACCGAGCGAACGCTAACTCGCACGGACGAAACAACGAACGAACTAAATAACGACGGGACGAACGACCGTACAAATGAACGTCGTACGACCGAACGAACTACACGACAAGAAACTAAACGAGCGACACACAAACGACACTAACAACTACACGAACGAACACCACTACTGATAGACGAGACTACCGACTGACAACCTAATTACTACCGACCACAAGATAGAAAGGGGGAGGTCGAGAAGCACGAAGGGAGTCGAGAAAGAAAGAGAGGGAGAGTCGAGAGAGAACCAGGGGGAAGACGGTCGTTCGCTAACTAGACGACGACGGCAGGATGACACAACAAACAACTACGAACAATCGCACGACTTAACTACCGGCGGCATCGGAGAGAAGAAAAGAGAGAGGATTCAGAAGCAAAGGGAGGTTGAGACAGAACGGGGAAGGGAGACGATCGGCCGGCTAGCTAAATTGCGCAACACAAACACACATACTAAAACGGACAACTAACACAAGCACAAGACAAAGCCTACGCAACACTGAACATGAACTGACCATATGCACAAGCTAATCACTGACACATACATCACAGATCACCACAGTAATAAATACTAAAATTGTTGAACAACTTCCAACAGCATAAACATATTATATGAACAGCACAAAACATTGCACATATCACAGATCACCATCACAGATCACAAGTCAACATCCACAGTTCAATAGAAATTAACAAGCACTCATAGTAATTCAGTTTGACAGTAATTGAGAACAGCAATTAGACAAAGGAAGAAGGATGGGAGGATGAACCGAGGGGTAGAGCAGAGGAAGCGAGCGAGAGTCGTCGGTGTAGTGGAGCCGAGGAGGAAGGGGTCGGTGAAGGAATAGCCGTAGAGGAAGAAGCCGGCCTCGGTGGGATGATTGCAGATCGGCTGCCCGGCGCTCAGGTGGTGATGGCGGCGGTGCTGATGTGGGTCGACGGCGTACGGTTGAGGATGCGGCGGCTCAAGGTGGTCGGAGAAGAGGTGAAGCTCGGCGGCCGTGGTGGAGAGAGGCGGTCGAGTAGGAAGGGGGAGCAAGGCGGCGGCCGGTGGAGGAGAGCAGAGGGGCGGCCGGAGAAGGGAGACGCGGTGGCGAGCCGGAAAAGGGAGGCGATGAAGGGTGGCCGAGAGAGGTGGAGAGGAAGGGGCTGGCGGCCGTGGATCCGGTGAAGGGAGGCGCACTGAAGGGGAAGCGGTGAAGGGAGGAGGCGCGCCGGTGGAGAAGGGAGTAGAGGGGGCGGCGGCGCTCGGGATGAGGAAGAGGTGTTGCGGCGGAGTGGCGAGAGGGTGAAGGGAGGTGGACGGGTTGGCCGGATGTGAGAAGAAGGGAGAGCGAGGCGGCGGTGGATGCGGTGGGCGAGACCGCGCGGTGCTGCGGAGAGAAGAGCAAGGAGGTGAAGGGCGGCGGTGAGGAGAGAGTGGCGGCCGGAGAAGGCGGCGCCAAGGTGGAGCGATGGGGAGGCGCAGAGGATGGGGTGCGGCGGCGCTGATGGAGAAGTGGTGGCGCGTCGGAGAAGGAACGGCCGGCGAGGTAAGGCACGGCCTCGCCGGCGCCGTGGATGAAGGAGGAGGAGGAGAGCGGAGGGGATAGGGGAGAGAGGAAACCGGGCTCGAGTCCCCTACGAGCGGCAGTGGATGAAGGAGATGGGAGAAGTTTTGGCACTTTGCAGATAGGTCCTCCAAGAAGCTAGGGTTTACAAATGAGTCCTTCTCCCATTTCAATTCTTACATTACGGTCCTCGGAAGTCCAATTTCAGCGCGGTTTGATCCTATGCATCCGTGACAACGCGCACGTCTGTATGGAGCAGTCCCGAAATGCCAGAATTGTCGTTTATGCGCCTCGATCGCGCCGGCCTGTGGAAAAGCATAAAAAATGTAAAATGGTCCAATTTGAGCAATTAATTTTAGAAAAGCATGTAAATGATGATAAATAATCTCAAAATGTGAAAAATAATAGGGTAAAATGACATGTAAAAATATGTAAAAATGACGCATGTCATACCCCCAAGCTTAAACTTTTACTTGTCCTCAAGTAAATGGCATGAATTATCGAACCCGGACAAGTAATCATGAGGTAAAAGACTAATTAAATGCATGTAATAAGTCAAAAGGCATACAACAATGTAAAATGCGATTATCTAACTTGAGTTTTGAGGACAATCCAAGATGAGAATGAAACATTCAAGCAAAGATATCAAAGTGATAACTATAGCATTTAACCAAATCAAGTTGCACACACAAGTGTCGAAATACACTCAAGCGATCACATGAATCCAACCAAAATTGTAAAGCATCGAACTAGGTATAACATCAAGAATGAGCATAGCAAAGAGTCATGCTAAGGCATATACTATTTGAGACAAAGAGACTAATACTGCATGATATTTATGAAAAAGTCCACACTTGAGCCATGATACCTAATTTTTGTTGATTTTTAGCAAATTTAAAACACACATTGGGCACAAGTGCCACTTATTCCAATCCATGGGCAAGCTTGCCACTTATTCACACATTCAAACTTCAATTGGGCAAAATGCCACTTATTCAAACGTTTGCAATACCAATGTGACAAAGTCACTTATTCTACACACTCACACAATGCATCACAATTTTTGGTCTTTTCTCTCTTTGTTTTTAGTTTTGATTAAGCATCTTTAACCGGTTTTCATTAAGCTAAGTAACACATGTTCCAAGACATGGATACCTAGATAAATCAACCAGATTATTGGCTCAAGATAGGACTACCCCTTTCACAAATGTACATTCAAGCAAAGTATCAATATCTAAAATAACATATGCCAAAGCATGAATCTAAGATATAATCATTCAAGAGGCTATGACTAGAACCAATTCAATCCGCAAATGGTTAAAACACATGCGTAACTCGCAATGAATCAAATGTTATAGGATCACAAGGTTTCTAAGCACATCAAGGATAATAAACAAAACTCAAGCTCTACAAAATGATGCCAAGTGACTTAAGCATACAAGGAACTAGTGACAATATAGCTCAAATAAGAAAATTTCGACATGACCTTTCTGAATTAATTATGGCATGGGCTCACATGGCCAAAATATACAATCAAATATAACATGAGAGCAATGGTAAAGGCCATATATCATCAACATAAGCGTAACATCAAGCATAAGAATGACCATAAATCATCATCTACACGACAATAAGCTCAAATGCTCACAAATATAATACAAACATGCTAGAACATCATCCATACACATACAAGTCCTCCCCCAAGCTTAAATTGAGCAATGAATCAAGCATGTGCTTAAAGGGGTAAGAAACAGCTCACCGGGTATATATGATGTAGTGAAAGTAGACAAATCATCCCGTGGCTTCTCGCATATATAAGGATGAAGATCTAGCACGGGACCTGAAATAAAAAAGAAAGAAAACAGGAGAAACCTAACAAAAACTAACAAAAGGAATGGAAATAAAAAGATAAAGAAATGCTCATTTGGATGTAGCGGGAGGAGGGCCAAGGACGGGACATGGAAAAGGCACATGTCCGCCCTCCTCATGCAACAGCATGCCTCGAAATCCACCAGGATCCCAAGGAATATCGACTCGAGTCAAGTCCACTCGTAGTCGATGGTACAAAAGCATAACCCTGCAAGTAAACTTAAAAACATGGCAAGTATGTGTGATAGGGTTGACACCCTCCAAGTCATCAATCGAATATCCAATCATGTAGGTATATCGATAAAGTACATCATGAGGTCTATCAGTGAGATGAGCACAACTAGTAATAGCATATGTCTCGTCAAAGCCAAGGAAATCAAACCTGAGGTGGTCGGGGAAGAGTTTCCACACTACCTGATATGTAGGTGAAGTAGAGCGTACGGTAGTAGAAACCTCCAGAGGGGCGATGTCGACGAAAGAAGTAGCCAGTGGTGGATCAATAGAAATGTGCTCCTCCACGACATCGGAAGCAGCCCCCTCATCAAGATGTGGAACCTCAGAACTCAAAAGTATATCCATAATGAACTCATCGTCATCTGGCACAAAGCTCTCATCATCTAAATCTAGCTCATCACAACTCAAGAGTGGATCTACCGCAAACTCATCCTCGTAGTCAGGAATGAAACAATCATCATCAGAAGGTAGGTCCTCATCATCTAGCACAATGTCAACATAAGGGTCATCTGAGTGAAGCACTGAGTCTGGCAAAATGGTGTCTATGCAACTGACCGTATGCTCAATACGACACTGAGATGTCTCTAGCACAAACTCATCAACCTCATCTATCCTGTAGCACTGACTAAGAGACTGAGTAGATGGCTTCTTATGGTGACGAAGTGAATGGTATCCAGAAGATGTAGGCTGACTCTGCTGAAGCACTGGTGGAGTAGGTGGAGTAGGCTCAACCAAAGTCGTACCGCTCTCCGTGGTGATAGACTGGTAGTGAGCTAGAGAACTCGGGTAAGACTGCGAGGATGCCAAACTATCACAATGGGAGGTCAAAGTGCACATAGCCTCTCTAAGATCATCCAATTGGGTCATCAAAGTCTTCACACCACATAACTGTGACTCCAGATCAGATGTATGCAAAACAGACAGCTCGGGACTATAAATATGATCATGATGAAGAGTAGGTAACTGCTGCTGAGGTGTAGGAGTGGAATGAAAACTATCTTTGGTGTGATGACAAAGAAGGATGTGGTGACTAGAGCTCAAAGCTGCATCGATCCATATGATGCTCGGCGCATGCGCTTTGGTCATCAAAGAATCCAAACAAGGCTTCTCATTGTACCACCGGAATTGATGGGAAGCCATGTTCTCAAGAAGAGTGAATGCATCATCAAGTGTCTTGTTTGTGAATGCTCCACCATTTCTTGTATCAACTAAAGATCGTGTGGCACATGTCAAGCCTCTGTAGAAGATCTGCAGAACAAGCCATCTCTCTAGACCATGGTGCGGACATCTCCTGAGCAAAGCCTTGTATCGCTCCCAAGAATCATACAAACTCTCTCCATCAAGCTGAGCAAAACTGAAGATCGATCACGGATCTCAAACTATGCGGATAGTGGAAAGTATCTCTCCAAGAAAGCACATGACAGCTGATCCCAAGTGAATGACCTCGATGGCAAAGAGTAAAACCAGTTACGAGCACCATCTCGAAGAGAGAATATGAATAATCTGCATCTGATAGTGTCCTGAGAAACCCCATGGTATTTGGCTGTATCACAATACTCCAAAAATACGCGAATGTGCTCATAAGGATCCTCAGCGGGCAATCCTCCAAAATGGTTCTCCTGAACTAAGGCAATCAGACCAGGTCTCAACTCAAAATCATCAACCTCAAATACTGGCAAAACCGGTCCTGACATAGCACTCTGACTACTCGGAGCCCAAAGATCATGAACTAATGCCATATCCTCAATATATACCTCTATCGATCAACCTACGGGACAAGATAAGAAAAACCACAAAAAGAAATAGAAATAGCTAGGAAAAGGGTTAGGGGTTAGCGAGATATCACAAATAAGAATGAAGACGAAATGAAAGACAAGTCAGCACAAACACAAAATAAGCTAAAGAAAACAAACGACCTAGTCTATAGCCTAACACTGTCGCTCTAAGCTAGTCCCCGGCAACGGTGCCAAAATACTTGATCGTGCAAAAATAGCACACCCGCAAGTGCACGGGCTGCCACTGAAATAGCGGCGAGTGTCGTGTTCTCCACAGGGACTAGACTGAGGCTACCGATGCTCGGCTAAATCTAGGTCTAATGAAACAGGGGAGAAAACTAAACCTAAAACGACTACCGAATCAGCCAAACGAACGAACTACCGAGCGAACGCTAACTCGCACGGACGAAACAACGAACGAACTAAATAACGACGGGACGAACGACCGTACAAATGAACGTCGTACGACCGAACGAACTACGACAAGAAACTAAGCGGCGACACACAAGCGACACTAACAACTACGAGCGAACACCACTGCGATGAGACGAGACTACCGATCGACAACCTAATTACTACCGACCACAAGATAGAAAGGGGAGGTCGAGAAGCACGAAGGAGTCGAGAAGAAAGAGAGGAGAGTCGAGAGAGAACGGGGAAGACGGTGCGTTAGCTAACTAGACGACGGCGGCGGGATGACACAACAAACAACTACGAACAATCGCACGACTTAACTACCGGCGGACGCGGAGAGAAGAAAGAGAGAGGATTCGAAGCAAAGGGAGGTTGAGACGAGCGGGAAGGGAGACGATCGGCGGCTAGCTAAATTGCGCAACACAAACACACATACTAAAGCGGACAACTAACACAAGCACAAGACAAAGCCTACGCAACACGAACATGAACCGACCATATGCACAAGCTAATCATCGACACATACATCACAGATCACCACAGTAATAAATACTAAAATTGCTGAACAACTTCCAACAGCATAAACATATTATATGAACAGCACAAAACATTGCACATATCACGATCACCATCACGGATCACAAGTCAACATCCACGGTTCAATAGAAATTAACAAGCACTCATAGTAATTCAGTTTGTGATGGTGAGAACAGCAATTAGACAAAGGAAGAAGGATGGGAGGATGAACCGAGGGTAGAGCGGAGGAAGCGAGAGCGGAGGTCGTCGGTGTAGTGGAGCCGAGGAGGAAGGGGTCGGTGAAGGAATAGCCGTAGAGGAAGAAGCCGGCCTCGGTGGGATGATTGCAGATCGGCTGCCGGCGCTCAGTGGTGATGGCGGCGGTGCTGATGTGGGTCGGCGGCGTCGGTTGAGATGCGGCGGCTCAAGGTGGTCGGAGAAGAGGTGAAGCTCGGCGGCCGTGGTGGAGAGGCGGTCGAGTAGGAAGGGGAAGCAAGGCGGCGGCGGTGGAGGAGAGCGAGGGCGGCGGAGAAGGAGACGCGGTGGCGAGCCGAAAAAGGGAGGCGATGAAGGTGGCGAGAGAGGTGGAGAGGAAGGGGCGGCGGCCGTGGATCCGGTGAAGGAGGCGCACCAAGGGAAGCGGTGAAGGGAGGAGGCGCGCCGGTGGAGAAGGGAGTAGAGGGGGCGGCGGCGCTCGGGATGAGGAAGAGGTGTTGCGGCGGAGTGGCGAGAGGGTGAAGGGAGGTGGACGGGTTGGCCGGATGTGAGAAGAAGGGAGAGCGAGGCGGCGGTGGATGCGGTGGGCGAGACCGGCGCGGGTGCTGCGGAGGAAGAGCAAGGAGGTGAAGGGCGGCGGTGAGGAGAGAGGTGGCGGCCGGGAGAAGGCGGCGCCAAGGTGGAGCAGTAGAGGGGAGGCGCTGTAGAGGATGGGGTGCGGCGGCGCTGATGGAGAAGTGGTGGCGCGTCGGAGAAGGAACGGCCGGCGAGGTAAGGCACGGCCTCGCCGGCGCCGTGGATGAAGGAGGAGGAGGAGAGCAGTAGGGGGATAGGGGGAGAGAGGAAAACCGGGCTCGAGTCCCCTCGAGCGCGGCGGTGGATGAAGGAGATGGGAGAAGTTTTGGCACTTTGCAGATAGGTCCTCCAAGAAGCTAGGGTTTACAAATGAGTCCTTCTCCCATTTCAATTCTTACTTACGGTCCTCGGAAGTCCAATTTCAGCGCGGTTTGATCCTATGCATCCGTGACAACGCGCGCGTCTGTATGGAGCAGTCGAAATGCGAGAATTGTCGTTTATGCGCCTCGATCGCGCTGGCCTGTGGAAAAGCATAAAAAATGTAAAATGGTCCAATTTGAGCAATTAATTTTAGAAAAGCATGTAAATGATGATAAATAATCTCAAAATGTGAAAAATAATAGGGTAAAATGACATGTAAAAATATGTAAAAATGACGCATGTCACTACAACAAACTACCGTGGTAACACAAATATGTGCTACAACAAGCTACCCCAGTAACACATTTTTGGAGCAATAGTAACACCATTGTAATATGAGTAGCAACACACTTTCTTACACCAAAACATTTTGTGGAAACTTATTTTAATATATATAAATATATATACACACAGATCTCGAGAGAGGAAAAAGTAATGATTTTTTCGAAATGACAATTAATTAATTGCAGAATTATTCTTTCACAAGAATCACATATTCCACAAAATTATAATCATCACCAACATTGCATTCCACAGGGAAATATATAAAATATGGTTCACATAATTTTATAACATACATGACAATCCATTTGAGAAAACAAGTCTTGGGAATAACAACACAAACTTTTCATCCTATAATGACATAATGATATCTATCTATTCTTCTCAAAATCTTTGCCCGATGATCTATCCATGAGGTGAAACAAGTATGAGATTTCAACCATTAATCTTCCGAACCTGCATGTGGCAAACATTACTTAGCTTTAAGGATACATGAAAAAGTATATATGTAGTATTATATGGACTAAGGTTGAAATATCATACACATATTGAAGGCCAAGCAATCGGCATTCTTTTAGCATGGGCATCATCAATTGACTTGCAGTAGTCCAGTGGTCGTACAAGTGCCTCAGTTTTACGCAAAGAGTGATTGATTCTTACTTTACAAAATTGGTTGCCTAGCTCAACACCACCTACTTTTGTAGATGGATTGCAGCTCAACAAACTAGCATAAGCCACCTGGTCTTTGTTTGGATATTTTGCACTCAAGAGTATTACTATTGAACCAACCTATATTTATGACTTCATCAATAACTAGCATATAAGAAAATTAGCTGTAACATGAATCCAAACGTAGTGTTTTTTACCTCCATTGGTGAAGGTCGTGTCTTCTTTGAAGGCACATGATGTGGAGTCTTGTTTCGAATCACTTGATCTTGTATGTTGTTCATGCAATTTTGGAACTTTTCTGCTATTGTTCGATTAGTTCTGATGAAATCTGATAAAATTTATTGCATGCTATCAGTATAGATACTCAAAAGTCACACAACAATTTTCTACTAAAAATATGTATATAAGATGCCATTATTTGGCTATTTTAAAACAATTTCTTTATACACATCGAACTGAAAAGTAGGGAATAGGTTAATTAGTTCTTGAAAAAGGAGCAGTTTGAAGGAAGCATTTTTAGACTATGAAATATCCTTATTTATTCATAAAGGTAAGCTTGTATTCTAAAAGATTCCAAACCTTCCATTATATAGCTGTAATACAGATAGAAATAATTATAATTGAATTAAAGAAAACTGATTTATTAAATTTGGATGCATGCAACTCATTATATATGAGGTGTGCCATAAATTTTATTGTTGGTTCTTTAATTCCTTAATCCTTAAACAACCTAGTTAAAATGATATATCTTACTAGTACTGTAGAAAGTGATATATCTTACTATTTTCTTGCAAGTGCATCACATCAAATCATTTATCAAAACATTTACCTCTTCTTTGTGGAAAGAACGTGCGGACCATTGCGATGACGGTGCTTCATGACATTGTAATAGTTGTTGATTTGCATAGTTGTCGTGCTAATTCAATCACAAAATCATCTATCAAATCATTGTAGTATTTATATTGCTTAAAAATGTAGTGTTTCTAAAAAAAATGCATAAACAGTTCTGCTAACCTTTTCAGTAGAAAAAGACATGTCATCGTCCTCATATCTGTTCTGTTGGTTCAACACTCTTCCATTGTTCTACAGTTAAGTGCACAACCAACATTTAGTATATATTCATATGAAGTATAGAAAAAGATATTAATGCAGTAATAGAATTACCATTGATATATATCCTTGTTCACTCATGGAGTCTTCCTAATCAGCTACATCACACTGAACTCTCTGTAGATTTAAATACAGATAAATATAAAACTTGAAGAGAAATAACATTATATAGAAATAATAACACAAATACCTTTCTTTTATAATGTATTGCTTGTGATTGAGAATTGCTATGATATCCTTTTATTTGATTCACTTGGAAAAGGATATCAGTTTGGAATGAATTTTTATATGAAGGTTAAAGAAAAATCTTTACCTTTGTTGGTTTGTCTTTTTTTGAGAGCGTTTTTGCAGGTTTATTGTTCCCACGGCATGACTTAGTTTTAAGCAATTCTTGAATGAGTAGATCTTGATTCTTCACATGCTCCTTTAACTTCTGCACTTCGTCAATAACATGCACCCCTACTTCCGATGGCGATCCCTCTATAGTAGTGATATTGATGTTCTTGAGACGTTGTGTTGTTTGTCCATAAACATGGCTTGGGACCGAAGCAGTCCCATCCCATGCACTTGTCCAGTTTCTCATCACCCAAAATTTGATGTAAGCGTCACCTTTCCATACAACTCTTCCCTCATCATCTTGAGCTAATTCTGTTTGTTCATCCATGAGGTTCTCTAACTCAGCCTAACAGTGAAGATAAATCCATGTTCTTTTAGTTAGATCAAATGATAAGCGAGTATAGTACAGATAGAAACATTGTGTATATGGCATACCACGTGTTCACTTCTATCTTTAGCCCTTCTTTTGTGAGTTGCTAAGTAGACCATGGCTCTATGTGGTGCTTCTTTTGAGGATCATCTTGTTTCGCACAAAATTAGAATGTCCAGAAAATATGATGCAAAACATAGAGGATATATAGCATTGAATAAAACAAGACTACTCACCATATCCTCATTAACGAGCATAGCTCTTTGTTCTCTTGTATGTGTAGTTTTCATCAAGATACGACTATTTTGTTCTTCTCACTAAGGGCCTGCTAGCAAAATGTCTACTATTAATGCATGTAAATGTATGAAATTCAAAATAAAACGGCAATGTAAATATGGTTGCATTGCTATGACCTTTCCTTCTTTTTGACTTCCAAACTTTCACAAGTAAAACCCATTGATCATAATCTACATCTTTCGGACAAAGCTTATACAGAGCAGATCTTTTCTTCTTTGCATTAAAGTATGTTTACTTTAGTGATGCTTTGTATCGCCTCCAATCTCTCCCTGTTGACTTCAGTATCCATTTCTCGCACAAATAAGGGTACAAAAACTTTGTCTGAAATCATTAAGATTTACTGAATCAATGTGCTATTTTCTAAGTTATCACATATATAGTCGTATGCAAATTAGATTCATAAATCCTGTATGTCATGGCCTCATGCGCGATTCTCCATAAATAACTTAATCTACAGTGTTAATGCAATTTTTTAAAAAGGAAATTGTTAACTGTAATGAGTTCCTTTCCTTGTAAACATCTTTCCTTGTAAACATTGACTATTTCCATTTAATATGGTGCAAAGACAGAGAATTAACCTTTTGATGGTCAAAGTGTCTCACCCCCTACATGGTAATAGGTCACCGTGGCAATTAGATCAAATAAATCTAACGTGCTCATGAAAAGTGGCGTACCACAAAAAAAAATCCTCACATATATCACAGAAAAGGATATTTAGTAATATATAGTTTACTACTACATAGGTTTTGGTTGACAAATACTTTGTTTTGATTTTCCATGCAACCTTTTCTATCTAATACCACTGTTTATTGCTTATTAGTAATTGCATTAGGAGATACATATACAATCAATACGGGTGTCATACGCGAAGTAACAAGTAATTTATTCCTTCCTTGGTATGCACGCACGAAGCTATAACGACAAGAAAAATTGGATGGCGGAATAGCCACACATAGAAGTTTCTTGAATTAGCATCAGGTCATCTGAGGAAGTTGTAAGCAGTATCAAAGACTATTGGAACTCTTCGTCGTAAAAAAGAGAGACTTGAACCTATTAACTTCATGTTGGATGGCCTGCATATTTGTGAAAAAAAAATTCATGTACATGGTGATATTAAGTTTTCTATTTCTATAGGTCTTGCATCTGCCGTCCTTATCTTTCATCAGGAGAAAATCTGTGAGTGTGACATTCACAAACACGCACTACAGAGCAATGCTTTTCCCCCATAGGAACCATTATCATGATAGCCCTTCCCCAATCATCCGAATGCTTTCTACCAAACCGTCTCCAACAAAAACAAAAATGAAGCGATACAGATTCCAGGAGACGAATTGTAGGTCCTTATCTACCAAAGATTGCAATACCATTTGCTGATATGTATGGTGTTACTTGAAAAAATACGTACAAAATTAGGAAGGCTAAAGGAAAAATCAAAGGCCACAAATTAGAGTATATATTCTGTCTACAGTTTCTCAGCATACATATATACCTCTACAAATTGAAGTATTGTTTCAGCTCCACCATCCTTTTTGACCATTCTCCAATCCTTCAAGTTAAGTGGACAATAACCCCCATTTCTTGCTACCGTGCCCAAAAATTTCCCTAAAAGTCCACCTTCTGCTCCAATGGGTTGTCCAAGCTTATTGCATTTAACTACTATTCGATTTCCTACTGGTAGGTCCCAAATATGTGTTAAAGTAGTTCTTCCACGCTTTTTCGCTGTTGCATTCTCACCTGTAAATTAAACAAGAATAGTAATAGTTGATCCAAGGATTTCCATATATCAATCATTTAATTAGTCCATCTGACTAGCTAGCTTTAACTATCTTAATTGAAGATGTACCTGACATATTCAGAGAACCATTATCTTGCTGCTCGACATATACCTCATTACCTTCCAATTCCTGTGACTCAAGAACTTCTTCAACTTGGTCCATGAAATGCTCACTGTATCACCATCTCCGTTGCTATAATGAGCACTGCTTTTTACTACATTCAACCTTTTCTTTCTTGCCATTTCACCTGGAAATTGTTGTGAAGTTTCTGAAAATATGACAAAATATGCAGTTAAAAACGGTCTCTATCTAGCTATGATTCTTCCGACACAAAAGGAGATAGCACTTAAAAAAAACAGAGGAGATAGAGGAAACTGAGAAAGGAATCGAACTACACATTGACCTTTATCTCCTCAGAACCTCAGTTCCTCAATTCTTCAAAATAATGTACAAATAACTGAGTGAGAGAAAGAAGCATACACATACATATTTCTCCCAGGAGCAGCAGCCCGCGAAAGGTCTTGGTGGGAAGGCAGTTCGTGACTTGTGAGGACCGAGGGGTGAGGAGTGGGGACTTAGGAATTGTGACAGGTGATGTATACGAGAAGCCACTAATAAGTTATGGCGCATGGGAAGTCGAACGGAGAGATTTGCCTGGAAGATTTTACATGCGCCGCGCCGGGACGTTGTCCAGTCTACGCTGGCGCGCGCAGGCACGCGTAATGGCGATGGGACGTTGGAGTGTGCCTCCTGCCCTGCTCCACCCCATAAAAAAAATCTCCCACGCCACGAGTGTTCCATCCGGTCGTGCGGTCACGTGCAGTGCCGTGCCGGTGGGCTAGCTCCACGGATGGCAATTTGCAAGTCCTGCCCATTTCGATCGATGGTTCTAGATATTTTGATGATTACGCTGGCATCTTGTGTGCGCACTTGCGCTTGCGCTTATGTGAAGTCCAATTCATAATTGCTAAGTATGGATTTAAAGGGGTTGTACAGCAATTGTGTGCCTGAATAAAAAGTCATAGACCTATATGTATACTAAAACAATCGTGAAGTATCTGTTCCACTTGCTCTCGTGAGCAATTTTATGTCTCGGTGATGTTTATGCTTTTATGGTGTTTTCAGACTTTTAAGGATTGCTCTTTCCAGAATAACCTTGATATACATGAGCCTGTATAAAACATTTCAGTTATTGCTAATGGTGTTTTATTTGTCGTATGCTTTATTTTAGTTTTTATTAGTCCTGTTAAAGTTTTTTATCTAGTGACAAGATAACTAGGAAAGGAACAGGCTTGCCAACCTGACGGCGAGTATATGAACCGCTTGTTTATTTGTATTTCAGTTCTTTTTTTCTTTCTTTCAAAAGGACGTTCACCTTCTCTAAGGATGTGATACAAATACTTTCCTATTCACAAACCTGCTAAAAGGTGAAGCCGCATACATCAGCTCACTTTTTTTATAAATAATAATATAATTATTGTATTAATCTGATAAAAATAATTGCGGAGGATTAAATGACAATTTTTGTAAGTAAAACATTTAAGAAATCTTATTTGTAGTTAATGTCGTTTTATATAATTTGTAGTTAATAAGTGAAGGAGCAATTTTTTTTGAAATAGAAGGACAGATAATGTCGTTTGATATAATTGTGATTTCGTAGATTGCGAATGGTGAGAAACATGTTAGACTCGTAATAACATTTTACAATCATCGTACGTTATTGTAGTACGAGAAATTTCTAAAAAAAATTGTAAAGACGATTAAGAGAGCAACAATTCATAAGTAAGAAGGTAAGTGATGTTGGTGGCCACTCGTACGACCCCGTTTAGGCTTCCTCAACGCGGGGTGTTGAGGTTTGGGCCCCGAGGCCCCCGACGGGGTGAGGCGGTAAGAAGGTAATATGTCTGTGTTTCGGACCGATCGAATGACCGATCCAACAGAGCTATCAACAATGACCGATCGAATGGGAACCATCGTGACTGCTCTGAGCCGGCCCGAACCTCCCAGGCCTTCTCTATTGGAGCGCCATCCTCGTTGGTGGCCTCCACCATCTGCACGAGGGATAGAAGGCCGGTATCGCTCAGCCTACAAAGCACGAAAAAGTAAGTACATAGCGAAAATATTGTAAAAAGATGTGCCATATTTTGTACATAAACCTGTTTGTCCAGCATGGGTCTAGTCTCTAAGTCCGTCTGGTGTCCGCGTACGGACCACCCTTAACTCGGTCTCCTCATCCCCTCCATCAGGATAAACTACACATTTAATGGTTTCAATTGCTATCCTACCATGTTTAAAAGCACTGTAGCTGGCTGAAAAAACACTGTAGCTGACAGAGGCTTGTTTAGCATAATTAAATTTAAAAAAATTAAAAAATATGTTAGCCTATTACGTATAATACAAAAAAAATACGGGAAACAAGAACCGGCAAAAAAGCTCAACAAAAAGCCAAAAGTTCAAAAAAAGACAAAATTTATAAATATTGAAAAATAAGCCAGAAGCCAAAAGCTGAAGCCGAAACGATCACAGCCAGCACAAGTTACCGCATTGGTGCCCGGGACCCGGGCATATGCTATCCTCGGATCTCTTCATGGGAGGAGCGTCACAGTGGACTAGTGGAGTATTAGTAAGTATCACCCAAACACCGCACTCCTCACTCGTCAGATCCACCGCCGCCCGCCGCCCCTCCTCAGATCCGCCGCCGCCCCTCCTTAGATCCATTGCCGCCCGCCAGCACTCTTCACTCGTCAGATTGCCTACCGCCCGCCGCCTCCTCGAATCTGCGCGCTGCCGCCCCTCCTCGATTAAATCGGCCGACATGCGTCATTTTTGCATATATTTACTCGTTATTTTACCCTCATATTCTTCGCATTTTGGGACCATTTATCATCATTAACACGCTTTTCCATATTTAATTGCTCGAAATGGACCATTTTACATTTTTCTGTATTTTTCTGCAGGCCGGCGAGATCGAGGCGCATAAACGATAAATGTTGCATTATAGGGCTGCTCCGTACAGTTGTACGTGTCGTCACGGATGCGTAGGATCTATCCGTGAAGAAATCGGAGCTCTGGAGGTCTAAAACAGAAGAAATCCCATGGCGAAAGAACTTAATTGCAATTTCTGAGGACCTGGTGGACTAAATCGCAAAACAACCAATTCCCAATCCCCCCGTAACCCTACCGCCGCTGCCTGTGGAATAGCTTGAGCCCGGTTTATTCTTCTCTCCCCTTACCCCAAGTTTGCTTCCCCTACTCCTTCTCCACGTCCGGCCGCCGGCGCCGGGCGCATGACTCGCCGGTACCACCTCCGCCGCTCCCTACCACACCTCCACCACATCCGCGCGCCAACTTCTCCCCATCTGCGCCGCCTTCTTGCTCTCCTCCACATCCGCGCTTCTCACCTCGCTGCTCGGTGCGCCCTGTGCCCCCTCCTTCTTCACCCGCGCCGCCTTCTCCATTAGCGCCTCCCATCTCGGCCGCTGTCACAGCTCCTTTTCTCCTTCCTCCAGCACCTCTACTCGCCGCTCCCCATCCGCGCCACCAGCGCCTTCCGTCTCCACTGCGCCACCTTCTCCTCCCGCTATTCCCCTTGCGCCTTCTTCCCCCCATCACCGCGCCACCAAACCCCACCGGCCGCTCCTTCCTACCTCCTCCCGTCCCATCCCTTTCTTCTCCACCACCGCAGCTCCACCTCCGCATCTCTCTTCTCCACCGCCTTCCTCTTCCTCCACGGATCTGTTGGCGCGCCATCTCTCTCTACTCGGCCGCCGCTCCTCCATTCTCCTCTGTTCTTCTTCCGCCGCCGACTCCAGATCTCGTAAGCCTCCTTCCTCTGCACCGACACCGCGGCAGCAATTTCTTCACGCGCCCCCTCACGCCATGTCTCCGTCGACATCATCGCCGATAGCTGACCTCCTCTGCGCCCTCTGCTACTTCCTCCCATTCGGTTCATCCATTTACTATCTTGTTTAGTTTTTTCCTTGCTTACTATTACTACATAAATCTGTGTGTTAAAGCGTGGATTGAAATGTATTGTTGAGCGATGCCGAAGTCCCCTCCTTAGAGCCGCGCGCGCCGCCCTCCTCCTCGATCCGTCACCGCCCAAAGTCCCTCCTCGAGCCACCGCGCCCATGATCTAATCCGGCATGGAGACAAAAGCTCTGGATCCCAGTGTCAATCCTCCGAGTTTGATGTCCTCCATGTTTGATAAAAATGATATGAGTTCTTGATTTTAGTTTGTTTTGATTTACGATTGGATGTAGATGATGGTTTTCTCATTGTGCTCCATTTGAATAAATGCTACAACTTCTTTTAACATAGGGAATGGGTGGATTTAGACACCATTAAGAAGTTCTTGCTTTCCCTAGACCAAGTGATGAATACTTGTGCAGGATATATGGTTTTCTTGACTTTGCATACAGGGAGAAGTCCTGTAGCAAAAATCAAATGCCCATGTGTCAAATGTGTTAATAGGTGGTTCTGCAGAGAGATGAAGTCTATAATCATCTAGTTTGTCATGGAATGCTACAAGGATATACAATTTGGGGTTGTCATGGTGAATCCATGACATTCATCTCTGCTAATAGGAGTTACAACCAAAAGAAAGAACATAAACTAATATGCACCGGTTAGTCAAAGATGCTTTTGGAATTATAGATAATGAACTTCCTTGAATTCTTACGCACACCCAAATTCCTCTGCAACTGGACCAGATTCTGAATCCCAAACTTTCTTTGACTTAATTAGAGAGGCTAGTCAGCCCTTATGGGAAGGATGTGAACTTTCAAAACTGTCATTTCTTGTACTTTTGTTTCATGCAAAATCTATTAACAAGTGGAGTAATAAATCATTAAATGATTTGCTGGCGATCTTGCAACAAGCAATCCCTAATGGTAAGAATATACCTAGAACATTTTTTGAGGCTAAAAAGATAATTGGAAAGCTTGGGCTTAATTATGAGAAAATTGATGTTTGCCCAAATAATTGCCAACTATACCGGAAAGACAAGGCAAATGACGACTTTTGTTCCAAGTGTGGAACTTCAAGGTGGAAAAATAAAAAGGATAATACTAAATTGACTATCAAGGAAAGAAAGAGAGCAACCCCAAGGAAGGTGTTACGATACTTTCCAATTAAACCCAGGCTTAAGAGACTTTTTATGCACAAAGAAACAGCTATAGCAATGAGATGGCATGACGAGGGACGCACAAAGGATGGAGCATTACGTCATCCAGTGATTCAATGGCATGGAAGGCAATTGATTCTAGGTATCGACTTTGCATCGATTCTCGAAATATTAGATTTGGAATGGCTAGTGATGGTTTCAATCCATTTGGGATGATGAGTTCAAGTTATAGTTGCTGGCCTATTGTCTTAGTACCTTATAATCTCCCTCCATGGTTATGCATGAAAGCTTCTTCTCTTATGCTTACACTAATAATTCTGGCCCGTCTTACCTGGAAAAGATTTTCATGTATTTCTTGAGCCAGTTTATGAAGAACTATCTGAGTTATTTGAGTTTGGGACACCCACTTATGACGCGTCTCGAGATGAGATGTTTCAACCGTCTTTGTCATATTGTCCATTGTGAGTGACTATATATCCTGGGCTTGCAATATTTGCAGGATATAGTGTTAACATGAGTTTGCTTGTATGCCATGTGGTGAAGAAACTTGCTCTAAACGCTTAAAACATGGGCACAAGTCTTGTTTTATGGGCCATCGTCGATTTCTACCTTTAGATCATGAATTCCGTTATGATGATATCTCTTTTGATGGAAATGAAGAACATAGGCCAGAGCCTATTGCATATTCTCAAATTTCAATTCTACAAAGATAAAAGCAATTCCAAATTTTGAGAAGTCAAAAACTTGGAAGTGTGTTAGTGGTCTATTTTCTTTGCCTTCTTGGGATTTTAATTTGCTCTGTCATAATCTTGATATAATGCATATTGAGAAGAATGTTTGTGATAATATATGTGGGACACTTTTAGGATTGGAGGGCAAGTCTAAGGATAATTTACAAGCAAGACTAGACCTACAAGAAATGAACATTAGACAGTGCATCCCCAAAAACGTGCTAATAATAAGTATTACTTACCCTTGCATCCTATACCATGTCCAAAAGGAGAAAGAACAATTTTGTAGAGTACTTTATGACATAAAGGTTCCAGATGGCTATTCAGAAATATCTCAAGATGCGTAAATGTTGCCCAAGGAAAAATTTCTGGCCTTAAAAGTCATGATCGCCACATTCTAATACAACAAGCTGCTGCTGTTGCTCTCACGAGTGTACTTCGGATAATGTCATATCTGTTTTATTTGATTTATGTGGGTACTTTAGAGAACTGAATGCAAAGGTACTTTATATAAATGAGCTTGAGAAGTTGGAGGACAGAATTAAAATGACATTATGCCGTATGGAGATGATATTTCCACCAGGATTTTTCACTGTTATGGTACATTTGGTTATTCATTGAGCAAGTGAGGCAAAAATAGGAGGTCCTGTGTGTTATCGTTTTATGTACTTTGTGGAAAGGTATTTCTCCCTAACAAAGATAAGGTTGTATTTGTTTTGTATTGCAGCACTAGATATTTAACAGATTTCATTTTTCTCGCTTTGTGTTTATGTAGGTACCTTTGTGTGTTGAAGTCATATGTGCGTAACAAAGCTCATCCGGAGGGATCAATAGCTGAAGCATATTTGGCAGATGAGTGCATGACATTTTGTTCACGATATGTTGAAGGTTTTGAAACCAAGCATAACTGTCCTTCAAGGAATGATGATACCCATGAATCAGCTTGTCATCCTAATGTGACACAAGGGTCAACAATATTTTCTCATGTTGGAAAACCACTTGGAAAGCCAGAAGTTATGTTATAAGGGTCTAGCTAAAGTACAAGCACATCGATATGTGCTGTTCAATTGTCGGATGTTAATAAATTCTGAGGTATCACTTGCACTTATAGCATCTTTGTTTATTTATCCTTTGCATGACTTCAATTTTGATTATAAATTATTATGCAGAGCTCATGCTGATCAGCTTGCTAGTAAAAATCCTCGATATTGTGTCAACCCAAAAAATATTGAGCGTGTGCAAAATGAGAAGTTCCATGACTGGTTTAGAGCTCATGTAAGTACCCATTTTCACGTCTTTAACTTATACTACTCAAGTCATAATCTAAATGATTTCTCACTATATAGATAATGGATTTGGAGCGGAAAAATGGTTTATGCAGTATCAAAGAAGATGTTAGATGGCTAGCTCGTGGCCCACTTGATGCAGCAAAAAGATATTGTGCTTTTAACACCCGGGGCTTCAGATTTAGGTCTAAACGTTTGGATAGAGTGACACAAAATAGTGGAGTGGTGCTGACTGCTAAAACATCTAGCTATGCTAAAGCAAATGATGCAAATCCAATTTTAGGTGATGTTACATACTATGGGAGGGTAATCGATATCATCGAGCTCAATTACTCTGGAAAATTTTCTGTAGTACTTTTTAAATGTGAATGGGTCGATGTTATTTCTGGAAAAGGAATTAAAAAGGACAAATATGGCTACACACTTGTCAACTTCTCACATCTTATACATACCGGAGAAAAGATTGAGCATGAGCCTTTTATTCTTCCTAACCAAGCTGATCAAGTGTTTTATGTGGAGGACCCAACAAACCCAGGGTGGTCTGTAGTAATGAAAATGAAGCCCAGAGATATATATGACACCGGCAATGAGGAATGGATAGATGATATAGAAGCTGAGCCTTTCCATGTTTCACACCTTGGGGAAATGTTCAATAATGCAAAGCATCAACACTGGGTTAGGACAGATGTTGAGGGGACAACAGTTGATGCTAATAATAATGGATTAGACACTGAAACATAGTAGGGAGCAATAATTGCATAATTTGTTTGCTCCATTCAAGGTATGTGTATTTTTCAGTGCAGCAGTACATGATAATTCTTTAATTAGTCTCATCTCAAGCCTAGTTTTCTTATATTGAAAGGTGTATTTGTAATGCATAATTCCACCTGAAACTCTTATATGGAAGATGTTATTAAAATTGTGTCAACTACTCTTTCTATTTCTATGCAATACCTGATGTTGGAATCCCACTAAGCATATATGCTTGTTTCAACATCTAGTAAATGATGATGTTGTATTGAACTATGCTGTGTACGCTATGCCTGCATCATTGGTGTCTTGCAATATATTTCATTCCATTTTGAGCACTGGTAGGCTGGCAGTAGTATCTTATAGTGTAATTAATTAAATTTTTATGTTATGGTCTGTCTGTCAGAGGTAATTTGAAATTGTTCTTTCTCTGGTAGAACCAGCTCACAATAGATTCTCTGCATTTGTTTCAAAATAGTTATAATAGAGAGCAGACTGCATAGTCTTTTATATGATGAACATGAAGTATGTATTATGTATTTATTTAACATGAGAGAGGTGAACTTGTGTCCTTGTCTCAGTTCTGGTGTCAATAATTAAATCCTGAAATCTGCACAATATTTACTCACAACCATAGTTTGTCAGGTCCATCTTGTGTTGGCTGTTGAGACTTGGGAGCCTGATACGGTTCTCTCTTGTTTAGATGGTCCTAAATCCATGAAGCTTGTCCTCTTACATTGCGCCTCTCTTCCCATGCTTTCTACCTGCTATGCTATGTCAATGCTTCCACTGTTTTGTCTATTCCGTCTTCCATTTCTAAATCACTGTTAGTGTGTTTTTATTTCTGGTTATAGGATATAGAAAGCAGTTATTTTCCTTGCTCAGTTTTTAATTTGTAAACCAATCTTGAACTTTACCAATATAAGAGTTTCTGTAAATATGGTTTCTTTCTGAGTGGCAACTTGATAGGAGCCTAAGCTATTCCGAGTAGCTAACCAGGTTCTGCTCTGTTACTTTACTTGCTACGATCATCCACCTGCAACCTCTGTTACTGACAATGCCTTACCATTGGCTTCATCATTTATTCACATCTTATTCAGTTGTTCACTTGTTCACTTGTTTGTGCCAGAAATAAAAGGAGTGGGCCGAGATGGTTTCCTGCAGAGTTGATATGAGCCATCAGGCATAAAAAAAATCATAGTGGAACTACATCCGTTCTGTCGGTGGAGGCAGTATTTAGATTTATCATCTCACATTCTCACCTTGGCAGATGTATTCTTATGTGTCTTTTTCCCCCCTTGCCTTTGTTTTGTTGTTTACCTTATTTATTAGTGGAATGTAATGGTAGGGCAGCCGGAAGTAGGCTCTGAACTTGGGAAGCTGCAATCAACTAAGGTTCATTCAGTTTCGCTCTCTGGGGTACTTCACTTAGTTTGTAAAAGTACTGCTGCGAATCCTTGTTCATTGTGTGTTGGGAAAGATTTGGATGCAATGAATGTTATCTGAGAGAGGAAAATTTTTGTTATCCAATGAATGCTTGTTCTTAAAGGATGTTCCAGGTTAACTACTTATGGGAAAATATAAATGCGATTAGAAAAGCTTGTCTGAATGTTGCGTACACACTTATATAATGTCTAATTATTTTGGACTATATGAATTTACAAATCTGGATTATTTTGTATGATGAACATGTTAGAACTTTTCGTCACAATTAAATTTTTAACTTTGCAAATAAATCTACCTTGCGGTTCTACAACCTGGAAACAGATTTTCTAACATGAAAAATAGCAGCGAGTTTCCACATATATTTATCTCTCCTTTACTAAATTTCTGGCATGTTTCCAAACCAAAAGCTAGGCTGCAGTTTTTTTGTTTTAAAGGACAAAATTAGTGTAAATTTAAGAATTTCTACCGTTGCTACCTTTGCCCCCTCCAATTTCTATTAAATAAGATCAATATCTTCAATCTAGCAGTGGTGTTGTTTGTACAATCTATCAATGTTAGATAAGGTTATCCCTAGAGTAGCAAGTAACACATGTCTGTAACATATATATTATATGTTACCAGATGGCTTTGTAACACATGTTTATGTTGTTGCACTATATGCTTGTAACACGTTTATTGATCATATTGAGTATGTGTTACAGAGTCTCCTGGGACACAAAGTATGTGTTACTGAGTTTTTTTCCTGTAACATAAATTGTATTGTGTTACAGTCAAGTGTTACCATATCCATGTTCTGTTGTAGTGACCGTATTCGAAATTCCGAATACTCTGAATTCGTATTCGTATCTGGTTTTACCATATCCGACCCAGAATTCGAGAAAAAAATATGGGTTAGGATACGGTATGAGCAATATCCATCCGAATCCGACCCGATTGCACCCCTACGTGGTACTACCACTTGGGCCGAAACCAAACTTGGCGCTCTCTGGAAAAAAGGTTCCGCTCTGTCCTCCGGAGCTTCCGGGCTCCGGAAGTACCGCTCTATACAGTGGAACTATCGCGTCCAACGGTAGTTCCGGCATTGAAATCACCGGTACTTCCGATCTCGCGAATGCTCGGGTACACCTGGAGTGTGCTCTCTGGAAAAAAGGCTCCGCTCGGAATTCAGAGCTTCCGGTCACCGGTAGTTCCGTTTTGTCTGCGGAACGTCCGCTCTACGGTAGTTCTGATGTTGAAAGCCGCGGTACTACCGCTCTTCCAAACAGAGCACAGATTGGCCTTTTTTTGAAAAAATAGATTTTTAATGAATGCATGATCCTAGTTTGATCCCAATGGCACAATAATCTTGCTATCAAGCTACTTTCCATGATCCCTCTTTATGGTGCGATTATTTAGCCTATAATCCGGTCTTCCACATTTTCTCCTAAGATCGGTAAAAGTAAAAGGGATATTATTCTACATATACCTTTGTCTTGAGCCATTTTTGGTCTTTACATTGATCCTTAGCTTGCATCTTGGTCAACCACTTATGGACTTAACCTTTAAACACTCATTAAACATGTTAGTCCCATATTCACATAAATTCATTAATTACCAAAACTATTTTTAGGGGCCTAGATGCTTTCACCGGCGGAGGCGGCGCCGCAGCGGCGCCGCAGCGGCGCGGCACTATAGCCAACCGAGGCAGCCTGCTTGCACGGCCGCATGACGCGGGTAGGCAGCAGCGGCGCGGCACACGCACGCAGCATCGGTGGCAGCATGCGACGGCGGAGGCGCGGCCAAGCGGCATGCAGCGCGGGCGGCCGAGCGGCACAGACGCGCCAGCAGGCCATAGAGGCCGGTGGCGGCGGTGGCCAGCGGCCGACGGTGGCATCTGGCCGATGTTCAAGGCCGGCATGATCGGGTGGACCGGTGCACAGTCGAACTCAGTTTTGCACGGGAGTTTTGCCGATTCGTGCAGCGGGACGCTATTCGCTTGGCCGCACGTCATTCGTTTGGCTGAACGGTGATTCGCACGGCGAAATTTCAGCGAACGTGTTCGCTTTTGGCCGAGTGATTTCCTTCTGTCTATCCTTAATTTTATCTTAACTCTCATCTGTTCCGCTTCCGTTCCACCATGTATGTTCGCACGCAGTTATGGAGGGAGCGTCTGGACAGTTGCGTATTCCCGATCCTTTGTGTAGCGGTTTCGCTGAGCGTGCTCAAGGCAAGTACCTCACGCCCGTGACCTTTCCGTTTTGCATATCACGTATTTCCAGTTTACTTGTCACCTTGTCATTGAGTATAATTATCATGTCACACATACTTGCTTGACTAATATCATATTGCTAAAATCACATTACTAAAGTTATCTGGCCAATTTTGTATTGCTAAAGTTACCTAGCCACTAGCGTATCACTAAAGCTTATCTGATCAATATCATATCACGAATGTTGTCAGGTTATTATCATATCGTTCATGTTTGCATGTTTATAGATGTTTAATATTGTATACATAGCTCCGTTGGACAACCTGAACGGGCATGCGGAGGCCGTCGCCCCGGACGGCGAGCTGATTACACTCCTCTGGGCGTTGCTCTCGCTCACGTCGGGATTGTCAGTAGGCCCGACGCCACCGCCGCTGCCACTGTTGGTGATCCTGTTGCTGTTTAAGTGTGCTCTATTTTCATGCATGTTTCTCTGTTGGTTTCGCTATCTTTTAATTGCCCCCCTGTTGTTTTCGATTCTTGATCCTGGTGTGACGACGTGTGAGGTTGTGAGTCGTATCCATTGGAGATGCCACTTTTCTCATTATTGATCTTTTTTTTGTTTTGTTTTTAGAATTCAATGATGTTGTTGTGAGCGTTACCTCATCAGGTTGGTCAGTACTCCATTGATGCCCTTATTCGGAACTGCTATGTAATGTGTTCTTCCTCTGCTGTGATCAATCGATTTGCTTGTTCATTCAATGACTGGTTGAATGTTCGTACTTTGCTGTGAAAAAAATATAATATTATCTATGCACGTCGAGTATATATTACAGGATCGACCTACTTCACGTCCTCAGCTCCACCTCTATGTTCGGTCGTGATTTGACCAAGCTGACATCACGCCTCCATCGACGTGCTTGGCCTACATCGTGTCCTCAGCTCTACAATCACACCTTTTAGTTTTTGTTAGAGATTTTATAGGGAGGTGAAAAAAGATATGCGTACCTTCAGCTCTACAATCACACATTTTAGGTTTTGTTAGAGATTTTATAGGTAGATGAAAAAAAGCGATATGTACTCTCAGCTCTGTAGGCATTGTGACACCTCGGCCCATATAAAATTAGGCCCATGATGGTCCTTATGTGTGTGCACACATGAGGGTATGGGTTTGTCTCAACTTGCTAGTTTAGCTTGAGAAGCACTAACATATAAACCTAGGACTTCCAATAGTAGCAACCTCCGATTAACTGTTTTGCGCGAAGCGAGGACGAAAATACAAGCGGGTTACTACATGTGCGTGGCCTATTCAGAATGGGGTTAGGCCTAAGCCGGATTGAACCCTAGGGCGTTATAAATGGTATCAGAGCCGACCCTCGCGGTTACATGAGCGCGTGCGGGTCAGGGGCTCAGGCATATGGCGCATGGCATGTGTGGGTTCGGAGTGGACACACGGCATGGCATATATGCTGGCACTGAACGCACAGACATGTGCCAAGAGGGGAGATCATGATCATTTGCCCTAATGTGGGTATGTTGGGTCGATGAGGACGTCGGGTCCTTTGAGGAGGGATGTATGTGACACTTCGACCCATATAAAATTAGGCCCATGATGGCCCTTATGTGTGTGCGCACATGAAGGTATGGGTTTGTCCCACCTTACTAGTTTAGCTTGAGAAGTACTAACATATAAATCTAGGACTTCCAATAATAGCAACCTCCGGTTAACCGTTTTGCACGAAGCGAGAACGAAAGTGCAAGCGGATTGCTACGTGTGCATGACCTATTTAGAATGGGTTAGACCTAAGTCGATTTAGACGCTAGGCCGTTATAGTAATACCTTTTAGTTTTGTTAGAGATTTTAGAGGGAGGGAAAAAAAGAGATGCGAGGGGGGACGTCGTATCAACATCACGACCACCTCTTTCACAAACAGCACTGCAGAGTTGAAAGTTCTCCGAATTTGGGAGAAATTGAAAGTGTTTGGAACATGAGTTGAGCAGCGCGCGTGCACGGATTAGATATGCCCATCCTGCGTCGTCAGTTACCAAAGCAAATTTGAACATTAACAAAGCAAATCTGAACATTACATAGTGTCTCGTGTTTATAGTCAAAGACTGTTAATACACACGTACTAACAGCATCCTCCAAATTCTCTTTCCTTCTGCAATGAAACTATTTAACCCTGCTAATTCAAAGGAAAGAGAGAGAGAGAGAGGAAAATTTCATAAAACAGAGCACTTAGGGCATCAATACAAGTACGGAAGCCTGCTACTCCATGGACAACACGATGTGCACCACTTCCGTGGTATCATCTTCCCCCTGAGAGACTGAGACTGCTCATACTAGTATGCTCTTAGATGGTATCATCTCCCTGAGAAACTGAGACTGCCTATACTAGTCTGCACCGATGGATACTGCACAACATCCTCATCGTCGAAGCCGCCTTCACTCAGCATCTCGTTGAAGCTCCGGACGCTCATATAACTATCCGGCATCTCGGGAAACGGCGCATCGCCACTGAGATACTGCATCACAAGCCTCATGCTCGGTCTGCCGGCCGGCGACGGGTGCGAGCAAAGAAGCCCAAGCTTCAGCACCAGCTCTGCCTCATCGGCCACGTACTCTCCTCCCAATCTTGGATCCATCATGCAGACGATCAAATCACGCTGCCAGAATCTGAGCACAAAATCCACCAGGACTTGTGGTTCGCCGCGAGAATTCACGCCGATTGGCCGCCTGCCGCACGCGACCTCCAGGATGAACGCGCCGAACGCGTACACATCGGTGGCTTTCATGGCCTTTCCAAGCCTCGCTAGCTCCGGAGAAATATAGCCTCTGGTTCCTGCCACGCATGTTGTGTGGGCCTCAATTCCATGGTCATGTATTCTTGCTAAGCCAAAGTCGCCTAGTCGGCCATTCATCTCGCCGTCGAGGAGCACGTTGCTCGCCTTGACGTCCCGGTGGATGACGACCTGCTCCCATTCCTCGTGCAGGTAAAGGAGACCTGACGCAACACCCTTGATGATCTCAAACCTACGAGCCCAATCCAAGGATGATTTATCTTGATCATACAAGTACTTATCAAGGCTGCCATTTGACAAATACTCGTACACTAAGAGCAATTCACCTTTCCGACGGCAGTACCCATGCAACTGAACTAGGTTCCGGTGCCGGAGCCGACCAATACTTACAACCTCCGCGATGAACTCTTTCATACCTTGCTTTGACTCGTGTGACATGACCTTCACCGCAACCTCCAACTTTGACGACGGAAGCACTCCTTTGTACACCTTCCCAAATCCTCCTACTCCGAGCAACTGCTTCTCCTTGAAGCCATCGGTGGCTTTGAACAGCTCCTTGTACGAGAACCGGTGCGGCCCGAACTCCACCTCCCAGTCCTCACGGAGCTCCTGGTACTTGCGGCATCTTCGCACTACTAGGTAGACCACGATGGGCACCAACATGGCGCCTAAAACGGTACCCACAAAAATCCAAACAATAGGGCTGATGATAACCTTGGATGAATCTGATGATATCACTGGGTAATCATAACGTAAATCTGATGTTACATTAACATTTGTCCCTGGTAGCTTGGAGTAGTTGAGCGGTGCAACTTCTCCGTTTAGCTTAAAGCTGCAGCCGAGAACGAAGTTATAATGATCAATACTATCATAAGGAGACCGGGATGATGAGAAGCCGACGAACATGCGATCAAGCAGCACGCTCGAGAGATCAACAGTGGAGGAAAGCAGAGGGCGCTTGGGCTTGGGCATGGGGGCAGGTGCCAAGGTGACGTTGAGCTGCATCAGCCTGGGGTCATACTCTATCCACGCTTGCATCGCCTTGCCGCTGCACAGCTCTAGCGGGTGTAAATCCGAGAAGGGGTCGTCAGTATAATAGCCTGCCGGAAAGGATGCTGAGGAATTCAAGCTGTTGACGTTGATGCCAACATGGTTGTCGTCGATGTCGTCGAAAATTTGGTCGTGAGAAGTATCCAACTCTATGGCAAGAAGATGGTTTGATGGGTTGCCATTGTTATATCGATTTAATATAGGCAATATAGTGCCAAAAGCACTGAAGTTTGTGGTTGGCGCGAGGACAAAGGCAATTCCATCATCATTCAGGGACATGGGGTCGCGAGGAGATATAGCGAAAACGAAGGTGGCGGAGAAGGAGAAGACGGAGCCATCGGTGAGGTTACGCATTTGGAAAGGAGAAGGAAAGAAGGCGTGGGCTACTTCGAACGCGGCGTTGGTCAGGGTCAGGAGGCCATTTTGCATGATCATAGCGGAACCATCAAGAACCAAGCTACTGCCGTTGAATCCGTTGAACACGAACTCATCGACGGCGAGGGCAAGAGGAAGAAGGAAGAGGACGGTACAAGCCGATCTCTTGGCGAACATTGGAGGATAGTTGTACATGCTGCGCAATGAATTCAGGCCGGAGGAAGCTGCTCTAATAGCCAAGCCTTTTGTGTTGACAAATGATAAGATGGGTGAAGGCCCAGAAATGAAGCAAGGGAGGCGCTAACTTATGAAGGTGGGATCTGGAGGTCGGCACCGGAAATTTCTTCGGCAGTAGCGAAAATTTCTACTCGAGAAGGAATTACACGGCAACACGGCCCTACCGTGTACGTACTTGAAAAGTCGCGCGTGTACGTACTGTCCCTTCCGTGGCTTGGATGGCAATGACCACGTTTTTTTGCTTTAAAATTAACTTATATTCATACTATTTATACTAACTTTTAAATATATCAATATATCACGATGTGCGGCTGAGAATTAAAAGGTATATAAAATGATATAGATAATTACTGTTCTGTTTTGGTTCAGCTAAAGATAGGAGTAAAGTCTATGTTGAGTTACTTAGTTGTAAGGAAGGAAACCTCCCCTTTAGATATCTGGGAATACCAATGCATTATCGTAGGTTGTTAAATAAGGATTGGAGGCTAATTGAAGAACGTTTTCAGAAAAAGCTTAGTAGCTGGAAGGGAAAGATGTTGTCGGCAGGAGGGAGGCTAGTGTTAATTAACTCAGTGTTAACTAGTTTACCTATGTTCATGATGTCTTTTTTGGCCATCCCTAAGGGAGTGCTTAAAAAATTGGATTATTATCGATCCAGATTTTTTTGGCAGTGTGATGAACATAAGAAAAAGTATAGACTAGCTAGATGGAGTATTCTGTGTAAGCCAAAGTGTTTGGGGGGTTTAGGCATTTTAAATTTGGAAGTTCAGAATTTTTGCATGCTCAGTAAGTGGCTGTTCAAGCTACTAAATGAGGAGGGCCTTTGGCAAGAAATTCTAAAAAAGAAATACTTGAAGAACAAGTGTTTAACTCAAGTGGTTAAACAGCCAGGCGACTCACACTTTTGGACAGGTCTGATGGAGGTTAAAGATCTCTTTCTAGAGAAAGGAAAATTTAGGGTGAACCGTGGTGATCAAGTGAGATTTTGGGAGGATCACTGGATAGGTCAAGAACCTTTAAAATTAAAATTTCCGGTCCTGTATAAAATTGTGAGGAGAAAGAATGCTACCGTGGCTAGTGTGCTAAGTACTTCCCCTTTAAACGTTTCGTTTAGGAGGGCTTTGACTGGGGAAAAGTTGAAGGTCTGGCTGAGTTTAGTGACTTTAGTGTTCCCTACTTCTTTAAATAATCATAAGGATGTTTTTGTATGGCAATTAAATAGTAGTGGTCACTTTTCAGCACAATCTTTGTATAAAGATACTATGAAAAGGGACGGGCTGCCGAGGAAGAACTTATTTTGGAAGGCTAAGATGCCTTTGAAGATAAAGATTTTTCTTTGGTACTTGAAAAGAGTAGTCCTAACAAAAGATAACCTAGTGAAGAGGGGTTGGAAAGGGTGTACTAAGTGCAATTTCTGTGGTTTGGAGGAAACTATATAGCACCTCTTCTTTGATTGTCATATAGCAAGATTTGTTTGGAACTCGGTGTTCATCATTTGTAATATTCAACCACCAAGGGATACATTCCATTTGTTTGGTTCTTGGCTAAAGAGTTTGGCTCCAAGATTTAGGAACCAAGTATTAGTGGGTGTGGCGGCGATGTGCTGGGCTTTGTGGTTAAATAGAAATGATGCAGTGTTTAATAGAATCAAAACTAACTCTTTTGTGCAGGTAATTTTCAGGGGGACGTATTGGATCAAACAATGGTCACAACTATCTAAAAAGGAAGAGAGATTGCCATTGAAGGAATGCTGCCGTCGACTAGAAGTTATGGTTTTGGAATTCTTTGGAAAATTCGGGTGGCGCCAACAACCTAGAATTGAGGCTTGATTTGTCCTGGGTTGTAGGATCAGCATTTTGTTGAACTTTTACTCTTCTTTGTTTCCGTTTAGCGGAGTTTGGTCTAAGTACCTGAGTCTGTTTTGATTGGCTGTACTCATTCATTCGTGGATGTGCGAGGCCGGAATGTTTTATTCCTGAATCTAAAAAAAATCTATAGACAGCTTATACAATATGTTATCTTTTTTGCATGTCTCTATGGACACAGAATGACAACTTCCGTATGACACAATGTGTCTTGTTTATTGTGTTAGTGGACTACTGTATAAGAAGACAATACAATTTTCTATATTGTTTTTTCTCTACATCATCTCGTATCTATCTAATAGAATTTATAGATAACTAATATTTTACTACTGTATATGATCTTAAAGGCAAGAGGATAGGCATGTTTCACATGCACGGAGAGATTGAAATTTCCTTTTCAATTCCTAGACTCGAATTAACACCGCAGTACAATATGCAGGAGACAGTAGGGAAGCATTGTCAAATTTTCTTTACGTCCAGATTTCTCCGCTGGCAATTTTCGCTAACCATCGACTTGGTCTGTTACGTTCAGATTGTTGAGGAACATCGCTGGCGACCAATCCGATCGATTCCTCTGTTTAGAACAAATCGAATCAATCATAGAAGACAGAATAATAGATTGAACACAGAGAGGTAGAGAAAACTCCTGGTCTTTCTTTATTGCTTTCAATTGCATTACGTGTACAAAATATGCCGGTACGGCTCCCTATTTATAGTCTACGGTGAGGTGCCCATAATGAGCCATGACTGCTGGTCTGGGCCCAGGTTTCCTAACACCCCCCTTGGGCACTCACCCGACATGCTCATGCCTCGTTAAAACTCCATAAAAACCCAGTGGGAAAAATTTGGAGAAAGAGTACATGATATATGTTATGCTGCGATGCACGAATTGCCTCATTAAAAATCTTGGTCGAGAAATTTCTGGAAAACTCGTCAAGGGAAAAAGAGTACAATCCACCCAATCTCATTTGGTCTTTAGGACTTCATTCTTTTGGGTACTCAATCTTCATGATCAAGATTTACTAGCGGGCTTGAGAGAATTCTCCCCCTAAATTCTGCACTTTTCTAAGTCTCATCATTCCAATTCCACGTACGCACCTTTCAAAGCTAGATGCGGGGAGTGACATAGTGAACAAATCTGCTAGATTTTCACATGACTTAGTATGCAGTACTTTAATTTCGTCCATCTTTTGCAATTCATGTGCATAGAAGAACATGTGGTTGATGTGCTTTGTGAGATGACTCTTCACATAGGCCGTTTGCACTTGTGCAACGCAAGCGGCATTAATTTCATAGATAATTGTGGAGGTTTGCACAATATTCAACCCACATGACTGCTGGATGTGGTGAACCATTCGGCGTAGCCAAGCGCACTCTCGTGTGGCCTCATACAGTGCTATAATTTCTAAGTGGTTCGTCGAAGTAGCTACAAGCCTTTGCTTGGACGATTTCCAGGAAATTGCAGTTCCACCACACAGGAATACATAACTTGTTTGTGACTTTGCGGTATGCGGGTCAGACAGGTACCCAGCATCTGCATAGCCAATCAAGTTCAGATCTTGACTCTTTCTATAGAACAGTCCAAGGTCCTTGCTTCCTTGGAGGTATCGGAAGATGTCCTTTATACCCTGCCAATGCTTTTTGGTAAGTTCTGCACTGTACCTTGCTAAGAGGTTTACGACAAATGCAATGCCCGGTCTTGTGCAGTTTGTTAAGTACATGAGTGCTCCCACTGCACTCAAGTATGGGAATTCTGGTCCCAAGACTTCCTCCCGCTCTTCCCTAGGTCGGAAAGGATCTTCCTCTCGATCATTGGTACTTTCGATGGGAATGCCTTCTCAAAGTCAAACCTTTCAAGCACCTTCTGAGTGTAGGTCGACTGATGTACCAAGATTCCTTCAGGGACGTGCTCAAGCTACAGGCCTAAGCAGAACTTGGTCTTGCCCAAATCTTTCATTTCAAATTCTAACTCCATGTAGGAGCTTGCTTCTTTTATATCTTCTACTGTCCCGATGATATTCAGATCATCTACATACACAGATTATATAGAATCCATTCTGGGATCGCCGTATGAATACACAAGGACAGTCTTCATTGTTCGTATAGCCTTTCTTGCAGAGAAAGTCGCTTAAGCGATTATACCACATTCTTCCAGATTGCTTCAGTCCATACAGTGACTTTCTGAGTTTCACACTATACAGATTTCTATTTGCTTTGTCTTGGTTCGGGAGAGGAATTCCTTCAGGGACTTTCATATAAATCTCCGAATCCAAGTTACCGTAAAGGTATGCAGTCACAACCTCTATCAATTTTATTTCTAAGTTCAAGTTCACTGCCATTGAGATCAAATATCTAAAGGTAATTCCACTCATGCCTGGGGAGTAGGTTTCTTCATAATCAACTCCAGAACGTTGAGTGAAACCTTGTGCTACTAGCCTTGCTTTGTATCTCACTACTTCGTTTCTTTCATTTCTCTTTCGAACAAATACCCACTTGTGCCCTACGGGGTGCACATGGGGAGGCGTGCGGCATACGGGCCCAAACACCTCTCTTTTGTTCAGAGATAGCAATTCAGTTACTATTGGCTTCTTCCAATCTTCCCAATCTGATCTCTTCTTACATTCAGCGCGCGATGCAGAGTCGGGATTAAGATCGATGATGGTGGCAATTTTCTTTGCAAAGTAGATATCGATATTGGATGTTGTCCTATTCAGGGACTCTCCCATGTGCACATAATTTATAGCTTCGCTTCTTTCAATTGCAGTGGCAATTCCCTTTAGTTTTTCGGCTCCGATGTGTGCGCGCACATCCATGCCGATGGGATATTCAAATCCGGTATGCCCTTTTTCTAAAGGTGTTATACTTGTGCTAGGTCTCAACTGGCTCCCCATCTCATTCTGGGGGACTTTAGTGATCGGCTGTGATAAGTCCTTCTGATCCTTTTTCGCTGGGCGTCCCCAGTTACTTTGGACTTGAGGTGCGGGAGTTCTCGTCTTTTTATTCTGAGGCCTCTGGACGGGATTAGGGATACCTTCAATTTTCTTTGGTATTTCAACGCTCTCTGGTGCATTGCGTGTAGGCACATGCGACTTAGTCACGCTCTTAAAATCAGTAAAGTGATCGAGCAGTTGGTTTGCTAATGCTTGCAAGTCAATGATCTTCTGGACCTCTTTCTCAGTTTCACTAGTGCGCGGGTCATGTGCATGAATTCACGTGGCTTCCCACGTAATTTCCCGATATTTTTCATCAAGGGGTTGATTTCCTCCCCCTAATGACGGAAAATTATTCTCATCAAAAATACAATCAGCGAAGCGGACAGTATGCAAATCTCCCGACATGGGTTCCAAATACCTGATTATGGATGCAGTCTCATAACCAACGTATATCCCAGTCTTGCGGAGTGGGCCCATTGCAGTACACTGCGCCAGTGGCGGAGCCAGGATTTCAACCTTGGGTATTCCCACTCTCACATAAAAAAAATCCAATCCATAGATTTAAAATATAGTTCAGAGTAGTACGTTATCGATAATTAAAGTCACAAAAATAGTCAAATAACAAATTGTTCAGATCTAAGATATGTATGAAACAAACTAATAAGTAATAAAGAGAACTTACAAAATACTATAATGTTGCTTTAACCTTGCGATTCTTCATGGCTTGGAAGCGGTTGATGATGTCTTTGTCCTTAACTTGTAGAAAGAACTCCCGCTCAATAAATGTAACCAAGCAATCATTCAAGTATTGATCCCCATCTTATTTCTCAATTTGTTCTTCACATAATTCATGACAGAAAAGACTCTTTCAACACTTGCGATTTACTCTGGAAGCACTAGCACCAATTTGAGAAGCCTGTAAACAACTTCATGTCTAAGATGCTTCTTTGTTTCAACAAGCTTAATGGAAAGTTCAGCAAGACTTCTCACATTACTAAACCTTTCATCAGTGCGCATATCAGTAATGTACAAATTGAGTTGAGGAGGAAGATGGATCAACTCTAAGCTTGAGAAATGGTTTGAATATGAACTTGACTCTCATTAGTTACCGGCACAACAGTTTGAATAATTGGATTTTGAGGCTGGGCATCACTCTCCATAGTAATTGGTTGCGGCACTGATGTAGAACCTGTTAGACCATATGGCTCGGTCTAGGTTATTTTGGTGATGAATAATTGACAATGGTTAATTTGTGATGATGAATATTTGGTAATTTTTTTAGCGGTGTTATGCGAGTTGTGTTGTGTGTGTGCGGATTGACGTTGGTCAAGTTTGGACGAACTTGTACCGGAAGAATGTTCTTTGGTCTTTGCATGTGCAGGTTGAGCATGGAGGCGATCATGGTCGGTGACGAGGTGGACCGGGACTAGGATGGGGAGATCCGAGGTTCAGACGGTCAAGGAGGTCACGAGATGGTCGGGCTCATGCTTAGGGCGCATGGAGATTAAAGGTGGATGATGCGTGGAGAAACTACGGGAGGTGCGGTCCTGGAGGCTTCGACACGAGACGAGTTAGAAAAGTTGGAATTTTGGAAAAACCCGTGTTAGGAAGGGTTTCGGGTCCCTTTGGTGTTGGAATTGGATTAGAACTCGTGGGCTTAGGGTAAGCCCAGGTTTTGGGCCCTAGACTATAAATAGAGAGGTGGGGTTAGAGGCTAACCCCGTGGCTTTTGGGAGAGACTAATTTCGTGCTAGGGTTTAGGGGTGCCAGGAGGGTACTTTGTAGCCACCATAATTCAGAAATAAAGAATAGATTTATTTCCAGGAAATTGAATCCGAGCATGCGGCGGCGGCGCATGGAAGGATAAGAAAAACGATCTGGCGGCGCGTTTTCGTTTCTCCTTGGTCTCGTCGGCATCTGGATATTCTTCGCTCGCCGAGGCATAAGTCAGCCTGTCCTTTGTTTTGCCGAGCAGCAGCATCATCCGCGTGTCTTTGCGCATCTCGATCCACGCGCAGGCCAGATTGCGTGTGCGCTACTGTGTCAACGCAGTAAACCAGCAGCAACGCAGACGTCGTTTCCTCGGTCCGCGGGCGTGAACCAGCAACGACTCGCCAGATCAATCTTGCGTACAAACTTCCATTGAGGAGCAGATCAATCTTGGCGTGGGATGCATATACGTATATGAGTAGAAGCTGATGGATACCTAACTCCACCTTCCTTGTCTTTGCTGCTCTATCCCACAAAGTCCTCAAATCAACGATTTGTTTTTTGTTCTTCATTTTGCAAACCAATACTAATAGCGCTGTAATTGTACATGACTCTAAATCAGTAAATCATCAACCAATAGTGCGTTGTGCGTACAAGTCAATACTCAATACTCAACAACTCACCTTGCAAATTTGTTATCCTCTGGACAGGGGACAGCTCATAGCTGCAGCCTGCAGAGGCAGAGCGCTGCTGGCCTGGCGGCCTATTGGCCTCGTAGGCGAGAGAGTTCACAGCGTCCTCGCGCTGGTAGGGGTGGAGCTCATTCAACAGCTTGGTCAGGCGCCGAACAGCCGTAGGAATCGGAACGGCCCGCAGCGAGGGTTTGGGAATTGGGATTCAGGAATCGGGAGGCAGCCGCCGCAGCTCGGAGAGGATGGGAGCCAGGCCAATAGGCTGTTTTTTGGGCCGCTGTGGGCTAGAATAGCGAAAATATCACAGAATACATCATTATACATTTATATATATAAGTATACATACATATATACTAAAGATTACACCAAAAAAGTTGGGTATTCCCGGGAATACCCAGGGATACCATTAAATCCGCCCCTGCACTGCGGAGGTGGTATAGGTACATAAACCTTGTATCCAAACCTCTTAAGATGAGAAATTTTCGGTGGTGACCCTTGCGCTAGTTACATAGGTGAATGGATATTGTAGGCCGAAGGTCTAAGGTTGATGAGATTCGCTGCATGAAGGGCTGCATGCCCCCAACATGTAGCTGGCAAATTACAATTACGCAAGAGGTGTCGGGCAATAAATTTAATTCTCTTAATTAAAGCCTCTGCCAAACCATTCTGGGTATGGACATGCGGTACCGAGTGCTCAACTGCAATTCCCATCGCCATGCAATAATCATCAAATGCCTTTGCAGTAAATTCTCTGGCATTGTCCATTCTGATGGACTTGATGTGATGATCAGGGAACACATTTCTGATGCGAATGATCTGCGAGATCAATTTTGCAAAGGCGTGGTTTCTTGTGGACAACAAACCCACATATGACCACTTCAAGGAAGCATCAATGAGCACCATAAAATACTTAAATGGCCCTGAGATGGGCTGAATAGGACTGCAAATGTCTCCCTGGATGCGTTCCAGGAATGCAGGAACTTCATCCTCCACTTTTAGAGTGGAGAGTCTAGTAATTAGTTTCCCGGTGGCACATACAGGGCACACAAAATCTTCATAATTCGAGAATTTCTTAACATTAATATTATTCCCATGTGAATTATTGATTATGTTTCTTATCATCCTAAGACCTGGGTGGCCTAATCTATCATGCCAGAGACAGAAGAGTTCAGAGCTTCTAAATACTGTCTTCAGGACAGTGTAGGCTGCAGGTGCCTTAATGTTGGTATAATATAGCCCAGTATGTAGTGAAGGAAGTTTTTCTAATACCCTTTTTCCATTCTCTTCATGCTTCGTGATGAGCAGGTATTCCTTACCGTACTGTTCTTCAGCCTCAACGTGGAAACCATTGACGCGAATATCCTTAAAATTTAGGAGAGTTCTAGTCGATTCTGGGTACAATAAGACTTCTTCAATGACCAAAGTTGTGCCCATTGGAAGTATAATTGTGGCTCTTCCAGAACCGATTATACATGCGTCGCTTTCGGCGATTGTCGTAAGGCTGCCAGTGCTCTTATGGATCGACTGGAAATACTTAGTCTCTCTTAAGTTGGTATTCGTTGTGCCGCTGTCGGCAAGGCACACTTCCTCCATAGGGCGCCACACGTGTTCTAATATAACATATTTGATTAACATGTATTAGAAGGCATTCCACACATAAATAAAATACACTAATATCAGAACATATCATGCCATCATAAACTGAATAAATGAATGTATTATTCCAAAATCATCCAACCATTATGAGAAAACAAATCCTAAAGCACCATCCATGCAAGTTCTAAATTTGTCCATTTAACACAAAATAAATGACAATTAACGTCTAATGCATTCTGTGTATCAGACGGAATCAACTGGAAAATCATCGACTTCTTCGGCTATCTTCTCAGGAGTGATGTTCTCTTCATGAGAGATCATGGCGGTGGCTGACTCTAAGTCATAAGGGGGTGCTGCTACTAGGATGAGTTCAACATCCATTAACTCAGGCGGCTGCTCAGGCTGCTCCCCCTCGACTGCTGCAAAGTGGGCTTTTGGCTGCCCTTTGCCATCCTTCTTCTTTTGAGCTTGGTGGGCATCAATGACATTCTGTGGTTCTTTGCATATCCGCGACCAATGCCCCCACTTGCCACACTTGTAGTAACCCTAGTTCTACTGGCCATAGGTCTTTCCACTCTTCTTAGCCTTTTTTGTCGCTTGGAGCATCTGACTTGCCTTTCTGAGCAATGGACTTACCCTTCTTCCCCGTTCTCTTCATCAAGGGCTTTCGTACCTTGTAGCTCCCAGCGTTGGCTTCATGGCCAGTGGAGCTGCCTGGTGGCTGAGTGATGTAGTTTTTGCGGAGAAGTTCGTCCTGAGCCTCCGCCACCTGCATCATATCAATCAATTCAGCGTACTCCTTGTAGCTGTCTTGACGATAGTTGCGAGCAGTTTGTATGGCATTGGGGTGAATGGTGGACAGAGTCTTCTCGATCTTCTGCTCATCTGTGATCTGCTTGCCACAGAGTTGAAGATTAGTACAAATCCTGTGCAAGACAGAATTGTACTCCCCGACCGTCTTAAAGTCGGCAAACCTCAGTCTGATGCACTCCTGCTCTGCTTGAGGAAGAATGGTGTACTTTAGCCTCTCAAACCGCTTCTTGAGTGCGGTCCAGAGTGCTAGCGCATTTTTCTCCGCCATATACTCATTCTTGAGAGTGGGGCAGAGGTGGTGCCTGAGAAAATGAAGTGCCTGATCATTCTCCTTAGGTGTGGGTCGGGCGTCATTCTGTCCGCCTAACCCAATAGCCGCGCGGAGCTTTCTGCCTCCAAGCACAATCTCGACATCGGATACCCATGTCTGATAGTTTTGGCCATGCTGGGTCAGCTCCTTGAACTCCCGGTTCGTGATGCCAGTCATTTACATGTGTATGAACGAAATAAATAAGTTTACTTCAGGTAAACATGCATGGAATAATTTACTACAGGTAAATAAATGGTACAATAGGTTCTCATAATGTTTCATAATTTTCTATGCATTTTCTATAATTTTACTACTAATTTCAATGATTAAAAGCAATTTAAACAATTACAATTAACCAAAAATAGTAAAAAATACAGAAAAATACAGAGAATAATAATTGCAGAAATAAATAAGCTTCAAATGCAAACAATAATTCAAAATTCGGATTCCCGAGGCCTTTTTATGCTAGAATATAAATTTTCAGCGAATTCTGCAATTTCTAGGGGTTTCTACGCAAGTTTTTAGTTCAGAGGAAAATTCGCGTAATTTTCTGATTTACCGAGGGGTTTTCTGCAAAACATTCTGGACCCATACGTAAATTGGAGGACCTATCGGCAATTTTTGGATTTACCGAGACCTTTCTGCAAAATTCGGGACATATATGCGATTTTTAGGGTCTCTAGGTAATTTCCACAATTTTCGGGGCCTTTTTCGCAAAATGCCGGCGCCGCCCAGCCGGCTGGGCCTCTTTTCCCTCTGGCCTAGCATGTTTCGGCCCATTTTGGCTCGTTGGCCTAGTTGGCCTGCTCGGCGCCTACACCCACAGTGGCGGCACCGGCAGTGCAGGCGCGCACGCGCGCATTCGGGGGGTCCATTGCTGGCCGGGTGGCGACGGGGCGCGTGCGGCTAGGCCGGTGGTGGGCTGGGAGGCGGCGTGGCGTGTGAGGCGCAACTGGCGACGGGCGACGGCGCGAGCACGGCGACTCGGGCACTGCAGCGCGGAAGGTGAGGTGGTTCGGCTACAGACCGAGATCCAAGGGGGCGAGCGGCGCTGTGCGGTCGACGGCCGTGCCGTGTGAGCCGGCTTCGGGCCGAGGCGGCGTAGTGCGGTTTCGGGCCGGTGGTGCACGGACACCGAGGTGCCGGGCACGCGTGTGGTCCCGGGCCGATTCTTCACGCAGGGAGACAGAGCGTCGGCTACGGGCCGACCTTCGTCGGGCTGTGGGCATGACGGCTTCGGGCCAGTTTTCCTCGAGCGGCGGTGGCACGCCGCGTGCGGGCGCAGCTACCCGGGCGGCGGCGGCGGCGCTGTCAAACCCGGGGTGTCGTGTGATTCGGGCTAGCGGCATGCGCGAGCGGAAGGAAACCGAAGCGTTCGGCGTGTGCGGCGGAGCCATGCGGGGCGCTCGCACGGACGCGGGTGATGGCGGCAGCATGCGTTCGGGCGCGATCTAGGGGTTATTTGAATATCCATCTCCATTTTCTTAGGGGTTATTTGGATGGGTGCATAAAATAGTACGTGCATTGGATGGTTCGGGATTTACTCTTGTTCATATGTTTAGTTGGATGAACTGAACGAAGGCATCCTAGACACACAGGTACCATTTGAGGGAATATTCGACGTTGATGCCGAATGAAACCAATCAGCAAAAACGGCTGAACGACGCGGTACCAGTCGGCCTCGTGCACTCGTGCAATGTGTGCTCACCTGCTCGGCGTTGGGCCTCCCCTCCTCTTGTGAAAGAGAGCACCGCCCCATATCCTCCGGCACGGAGCGTCGACAACAAGTCTCCCCTCAACGTTGTCGTCCGCCTCTCCTCTTCACATTGTCAATCCGCAATGTGCCGCCTCTCCTTCCCTATTTCCTCTGTGATTTCTGCCTCTCCATTGATCTGATTTCACACGGGTCTCGACGCCAGGAAGGGCGATGTCGCCTTCCCTGTCACCGTTGCCGTCTCGCCTCGCGTAGGTGGCTCCTCCCCCTCTCCCTTTCGCCCTTGCTGTGCTTTGTCCCTCTGATTTGCGCCAGATCTAACCCCCCATGCCATCGATCTACAGTTGTGACACATGGTAAGGCGCGGTGGTGACTAGATCTAGCCTACCGGCGACCCGAGGTTGGCGGACACTGGATCCAAGGTGCTACATCTAATTTGGAAGCCAGTGGTGACTAGATTGAATCTGCCGCCTCCCCTCCTTGCCATCTTGACGCAATTGTAGCACCCTGAAAACTCTCTTAACCCTATATCTCTCTCTCTTATCTCTATCCCTCAAAAAAACGCATCTATCTCCTTCTCTCGTTACTCAACTATCTCTCTTCCTAAACCCATCTAGAGTTACCATAGCATCTTTGTGCTACTGCTGTGCCATGGCTGTAGGCGCCGTGCACTCTCGCGTTATCGTCGCACCGTGCACTCTCGCGCTGTCGTCGCACCGTGGCTGCTGGCGCGGAGCCTTCGCCTTGTCCTTGTGCGGTGGCCGCAGGAGCCACACGCCTCCGTGTCATCATGCGCCATGGCCATACACTACTACAGAAAGCCTCATAGTAGACGCCTCATCATAGACGGTTTTGTGAAACCGTCTCTGATGAACAGTATTACAGACGGTTGTAATTAGGAGGCCGTCTGTGGTATTTGTGGCGGGAAAATGGATTATCACAGGCGGTTATTACCGAAGTATCACAGGCGGTGCGTATTAAAAACCGTCGTGATAATCCCAGATATCACGACGGTTTTAATAAAAACCGTCTGTGATAAGCTAGTTATCACAGACGGTTTTTAACTAAAACCCGTCTGTGATAATGGCTAAGGCATTTATTGCGCTGCTCGCATCGCATCTGTCTTCATTTCGATCCGATCTAGCCGCCGCTGCGCACTTTTCACTCGGGAGGAAGCTAGGCGATTTCGAGCCGATTAATTTGGTGGGAAGAGGCGAGATTGAGCTTTGAATATTCAGTCTTTCTGGTTGCTCTAGATATGGTTAGTAATGTAAGTTATTTTTCTTTAATTGCATTACAATTTAGGTCTAAGTAATCCATTAGTGGTTATTGAAGATGGTTAATTTGCAAAATTGTTGGTTATATAATAATCTGTTGTGTTTGTAATATGAATTGAGCTAGCAAATTAAGTCTCAATATAATAAATGCGGCGGTATATATGTAGTTATAATTAGTTAATCTAGATTTTAATACTAAGTTGTTATATATGTACGTAACGTAGGACCAAGCTGGATGTATGCCATGAGCCATGTGAGTGAAGAGTACATTAATGGCGTTTCGCTTTTATAAGAGCCGCGAGGAGGATATGTTGAATAAGGGGTGGAATATATGTGCTGTCCATGCACCGATCGAGAATTTGAAGATGTTTAAGAACCGAGGGCAAATTGTAGCGCACTTGATTCGGAGGGGTTTCAAAAAGGATTATACGTGTTGGACCAGTCATGGCGAAGTGAATGATCACATGCCGCCGGATGACATCGTCGGTGAAGTGAATGATATGCCCCTGGATGACATCGCCGGCGAAGTGAATGATATGCCCCCGGATGACATCGCCGGTGAAGTGAATGACATGCCGCCGGTTGATGTCGATTGTGGCTCGGATTCGGATAGGTTGCACGATGATAATCTGGATCAAATGCTTCGCGATGTAGAAGAGAACTATGATGAGAGAGAGTATGTTAAATTCCGTGGCTTGATGGAGGACTCAGAGAAACCTTTGTACACGAGCTGCAAGTACACGGGGTTGTCGGCCGTGCTTGAACTGTTGAAATTGAAGGCAAGCAACGGTTGGTCCGACAAGAGTTTCACGGCGCTGCTAGGTCTTTTAGCGGACATGCTTCCGGAGGGAAATGAGTTGCCTAAAACCACGTATAAAGCCAAGAAGGTTCTTTGTCCGTTGGGAATAGAAGTAGAAAGAATACATGCATGCCTGAACGACTGTATCCTCTACCATAAAGAGTATGCAAACATGCATGTATGTCCGGTGTGCAACGCATCCCGATACAAACGTAACAATCAATCAGAAGATGGCGAGGGAACAGAGGCGAAGAAAGGACCTCCTGCTAAGGTGGCATGGTATTTTCCTATAATTCCCCGTTTGAAAAGGTTTTTTTGCAAATCCAAAGGAGGCAAAACTGCTGCGTTGGCACTCGGAGGAGCGCAAGAAGGATGGAATGATAAGACACCTTGCTGATTCCGCGCAGTGGAGAAACATCGATAGGAGTTTTGCAGAGTTCGGTGCAGAACCAAGGAATATAAGGTTTGGGTGAGTACGATGGAATGAATCCTTTCGATAGCATGAGCGGCCGACACGACACATGGCCCGTGACTCTGCATCTATAACTTTCCTCCTTGGTTGTGTATGAAGCGAAAGTACATTTTGCTGTCGATACTTATCCAAGGACCAAAACAACCTGGGAATGATATCGATGTGTTCCTAGCATGGTTGATCATGAATGCAGATGGTTGGCTGTTGATCATGAATGATTACAGTCGGGCATAGGCTTATCACAGACGGTTCTAAACTTGGAACCGTCTGTGATATTAATATCACAGACGGTTCTAAGTTTAGAACCGTCTGTGATAAGCCTACTATCTCAGACGGTTCTAAACGTAGAACCGTCTGAGATAGTATGCCTATTACAGACGGTTCTAAACTTAGAACCGTCTGTGATAGTCTTATCACAGACGGTTCTAAACTTAGAACCGTCTATGATAGTCTTATCACAGACGGTTCTAAGTTTAGAACCGTCTGTACTAATCCGCTATATATACCCGTGTCTAGGGTTTTCCGTGTATTCTGCAGTTATTCTAATATCTAAATCCCGATCTGCCTCCCCCGAGCCCTCGCCGCCGCCTCCCTCGAGCCCTCGCCGGCCGCCTCACTCGAGCCCTCCCCGGCCGCCTCACTCGAGCCCGTCGTCGTCGCCGCCTCCCCGAGCCCGTCGTCGCCTCCTCCTCCTCCTCCGTCGTCGGCGGCCGCCTCCCCGAGCCCGTCGTCGCCGCCGCCTCCCCGAGCCCGGGGCCTCCTCCTCCTCCGTCGCCGCCGCCTCCTCCTCCGTCGCCGCCGCCTCCTCCTCCGTCACCAAAACCCTAAGGTCATCAAATCCCTCCCCGAGCTTCATGCTTACTGTTAGGGTTTAGGGTTGATGCTTGATACTTCATACTGAGTGTTAGGGTTTAGGGCTTACTGTTATATGCTTACTGTTATGTATATGGTTAGTTGCTTACTGTTATATGCTTACTGTTATGGTATATGCTTACTGTATATTCAAGTTTGTTATGCTTACTGTTATGGTTAGTTGCTTAGTTGCATTCATGTATATTCAAGTTTGTTAATCTTCCATATACTGAGATTGCTGTGGGATTTCTGATTGCTCGATGATGATAAATTCATATCTTGAGATTGGTTCATTCGGTCTTTGAGCTCTAATAGTGTGTTATATACAATCTTCCATATACTGAGATTGCCTGTGGGATTTACAGTTATGGCATGTTATTAAATTGATCTGTTAGGATTTCATCTTGACAAGTTAAAAGTTAACTGCTGTCTGAGTATATGCATGCTGAATATATCTTGATCTTGAGATTGTAGAGTTTGTATCTAGAACTCAAAAGACTGAATTCATTATTTGGCATAACCAATCAAGGAAGAGTATATGATTTAGTAGCGGGACGGCCAAGATTAATCTTGTGCAACCCTACAATTTGAGAGCACATATTCATGTTGAGACTGTTATTGATTCTATTATTTGGTTTATAGTATTAGCAACTAAAGTAGGTGCTAAGATAGGCACATCACCCCCTCTTTATGTCCATATTACCCCCTCCCTTCTCCCCCTCCCCTCTACTCCTCTCTTCCAATTCAATATGATTACATTGTTATCTTATCTTAATAGACCCACAAAATGAGCAACATGTCACCCGCGTATTCTTCAGCATCATCGCCGGAGGCGTCCGCTCCAACATCAAGACGCCAAGGAAGAGGGCTATCAAAGAAGCCTCAGAGCCGATTGACCATCACAATGTAAACGCACTGGGGTCCCTATCCTTCCTAAGCAAGCGGTAAACGCATTCGAACCATGGTCGGAATAGTTGCACGAGCAATTGAGATCACATACAATTCGTGGAAGAACGCGTGCGACACTCGAAACGTGAGTCGTGGACCGAAATTTTGGCATCGTTCGAGTTCCCGTAAGAACACTTACACGCTGTGGAACGACAAACCTACCAAGCGGCGTGCAAAGCATGGAAGAACTTCAAGAGCACGCTTGTCAAGAAATACGTGGAGATGGACGAAACGCCTTTGACTACATACCCATTCCTGGAACCACAATGGGAAGAGTTCAAGGCGATGAAAACGACCGAAGATTTCAAAAGTACAAGTGTGGCGCACAAGGCCCTCCAGGCAAAAAACATGCACCCCCACAGACTTGGCACAGCTGGGTATGCGGGTAAAATCCCGCAATGGAGGTTGGAGGATGAGCTGGCAGCTGTAGAGGACATCGCCCCGCCGTTTTCCAATATCTCGGATGACCGCGCTCGAAATTGGCTTAGAGCAAGGTCATCTACAATGACATCGGGGGACGTCTCCTTTTGAAACCCTGCAGACCAGCAAGTGTCCCAGCGCCTGGTAATATATCGATCGAACTACGTAGCTTGTAATTACTCCACAACTTCGTACGAATTGAAATGACATGTCGTGCTCTTGCAGGAAGAGTTGAGTTTTCAATCTACCGAGGGATCATTCCAGGGAACAAGGGAGAATGATATCCTCTCCGTGGCCCTGGGAAACAAGGAGCACCCGGGCCGTACGAGAGGCCTTGGGCTTTACGTTCCATGGAAACATGGTTTCCAAGATGGCTCCGACATGTATCGGCGCAGGAAGAGAAACAAAGGCGAGCGTGACGCACAGCTACGAGAAGAGATCAAGGCATCTCTTAAAGAGGAGCTACTGGGTTTGATGGCTGATATAATCAGAGATGAGGTGCGAAATGATGAAAGTCGAGAGCCGCCACCGCGCTGCCGCCGCGCTAGCTAGCCCAAACAACCGTCCGAGTAGCTGCGCGTCCAATCCGACGCAAATCCAGTCCAAATTTCCTGTGGACGACATCCAGGTAATAATTATGACCTCTCGAATGCTTGCTCCATTGGTAGGCCTATTCGAGTAGCTAATTTTGTATCGTTATGTAGGAGCCTACGAATTGCAAGCTCCAAGTGAGATATGGCTCCGTTCCCTTGTACGCTGCTTGGGGCCAGGCATATTCGTCTGGTATCGGGGCCATGGTGCACGGTCAAGCTTTAGCGCCAGGCTTCGCAAAAGTTAATGTGGATGGTGTGCATGTCAATTTTGAGGTGGTCCCGCTACCGAAGCCCCCCAATGACGAGATCATGACTCTAGGACAGGCCATCGGAACATTCATCCAGTGGCCCAAAAGCGACATCTCCCTAGAGTCTTCTTCACCGGTGGCAGGACCAGAGCAACATGCACTGGTTCCATCTCCATTACAACACCAGTCGGTTCCACCACGGATCTCGCACGGTGCTATCTCCATGGTCATACTCTCGCGAGCAACTTGCACTGGTGCCATCTCCATTACAAGACCGGTCGGTTCCACCACCGGATCTGCACGGTGCTATCTCCACGGGTCCTATTCTCGCCAGAGCAACTTGCACCATCTGCTGCGCATCGCGTTAAGTCGGCCTATAGCCGGCAACAAGGCGGCAAGGGCAAAGCAAAGAAGACCAATGATGATATTGCGTACCTACCTTTGGCCCGCAAATTGCGTGCTTGGTCACCGTTGCTCGAGGAAAAATACCTCAAAGCTACCATATAGTTGCACGCAATTGCACATGTGGTATATTCAGCAGTCCAATAAGCTAGAGGCAGAACGGACTTCAAGTATCAGTGTCAAATTCACCGAAGAAGATTTACACCACGCTTTTCAAGAGTGTATGTTCGTGGTCGCTTTGAGGATTTATTCGATCTGTTCACGTTCAACGCTCTTGACGTCTCAATCATTCGATGCTGGACGCTGTAAGTGTGTACAATCACAGTCTCCGTTAATGTCATACCGATAAATGCCATATCTAATTTTTTGCTTTCGTGTGTATATATATAGACACATGCTGATTAAAGCTAGATCATCCAACTTATCAGTTGGTTTCTTGGACCCACAATTGGTCGCCAAGGAAACCATCGACCAGGATACACCCCTCGTCGAGAGGTACATTGCAGCAGGACTGCTGCGTTGCGTCAAGAAGGATTATGTACTTATGCCCTTCCTTCAAAACTTTCATTGGATTTTAGTAGTAATTGTACCAAAATGGAACAAGGTATATTACCTTGATTCCCTAAGTAAGAATAAAATGGACTTCACAGTTCTCAGCCAAGTAATCGATAGGTAAGCACATATTTCCCATACATATCTACATTGTACTTTCTTTCCTTCCGAATGATTAAGGTTAACTTTTTCGAATTACGTAGGGCGTTCGCCACCTACATTGAAAAGGGAGGTGACTCGAAGCGCGGGGCCAAATGCCTGCTGACACATGTTCGAGATTTTAAGGTATTCGCTATTTCACATTAATTAATCCTATGCAACAGTTGGTACTAATGCCTCTTGAACTAACACATTCCATTTTTTGCAGTGTCACGGCGGGAGCGGGCAACACATGTGGATACTACGTTTGCCAACATATGGAACTACTCCTCGATTCCTCGAGGCTCACCAATCGCAAGGTTTGTCACTCTTCCCATAATTACTTCATACTTAACACGTTACATATATACGCACATTGATATTCCTATCGACAGGCTGCGTCCATCCCGTCAACTGCATTGAAATAGCCTGTTCTTGGAGGGATTCGAGGAGAGTTGGCGTACTTTTTGCTGACTCAAGTCATAACGCCAGGAGGACGGTTCCACTGCGCACTATGATTTCTTATTGATCTTATCACTAAGTGCAAATGCAGTGCACATCTTTTGTAAATGAGATGTGTTAATGGACATTTCATTTCAATTCAATTAATCGATTTGCGAAATGGATGCATGCTTTATGTTTGTGAAATGAAGTGCGATGTCAATGGGATGTTTTATGTCTGTGAAATGTATCTGAAAGGAAATGAGATGTGTAAATTGTATGTTTTTGTCCGTGATTATCGCTTGTTTGAGAGGGCATGGCTAGCATTTCCGAGGCTAGCTATAAACGAAATAGATTCTCTGGGGAGGAGTATCACAGATGGTTTTCATTAAAACCGCCTGCGTGATTATGCGATATCACAGACGGTTTTTATTAAAACCGCCTGTGATTATCCGATATCACGACGGTTTTAAAATCGCATAATCACGAGGCGGTTGAAAACCGTCGTGATAACTGATTATCATCGACCCATAATTTGGCGGTTCGAAAACCGCCTCGTGATGACGATTTCGAACCGTCTGTGATGACCTTTTCTGTAGTAGTGATAGGTGTTGTGCGCACGCCCTCCGTCATAGTCGTAGGCGCCCTTCCCGCCTGGCCGCGAGCACGAGTAGCGGCACGCAGGGAGCTGGCCGGCCGACAGGTTGGCTTTTCGTGCTTGCTTATACCTAGTTCATCTCTTTAATTCCCATCTCTAATCTCTCTCTTCGATCCCCTAAAATCTTTCTCCAACAACCTCTCTTTCTCACGAACTGCATGGACAACGGCTGCGGCGAGGCGGTAACGGACTCATCCCCGAGTGGCGGCTGCGAGATTGGCCTGAGTGGTGGTGGTGGGATTGGCCCCGAGCGGCGGCGGCAGGTTCGGCACTGAGTGGCGGTGGCAGGTTCTGCCCAAGTGGCGGCGGCGCGGTCCGATGCGAGCGACGACTAAGCCATGCGGGCGGCGGCGCGAGGCGGAGCAGTGTGGCGACGGCTGGTCGGGGGCAGCGCAGTCGCATGACCGTGGTAGCCGACGGAGGCGGCGTGGCGCTCGGCCACAGGCGCGAGGCGACGCATGGCAGCTTGGCGCAGGCGTGCGGTGGCACGGCGCTGCATGTGGCGGCACAGAGGTGCGTGTGGCGTCGGAGGCGAGCGCAGCAGTAGCGTGCAGGCGGCCAAGCTGTGTGGAGGCACCGGCGGTGGCCAGTGGTCGGGGTCAGCGGTGGCCAGTGGCCGGGGTCGGTGGTGGCCAGCAGCGATCGGCCCGTGTTCTAGGCCGGCACGATCTAGTGGACTGGGGCATGGCCGAATTCAATTTCTTATGAGAGTTTTGCCCATTTATGCAGCAGGATGCTATTCGTTTGGTCGGACATTGTTTATCCAGCCGAACAGTGATTCGTACGGTGAAATCCCAGCGAACACGTTTCCTTCCTTCGGCCGAATGATTTCTTTCTGTCCATCCTTAATTTTATCTTAACCCTTATCTGATTCACTTCTGTTCCACCAGGTAGTTCACACGCAGCTATTGAGGGAGCGTCCGAACAATTACGCATTCCGATCCTTCGTGTGGCGGTTTCGCTGAGCGTGCTCAAGGCAAGTACCTCGCAGCTGTGACCTTTCCGTTTAGTAAATCACATATTTCCAATTTACTTGTCACCTTGTCATGGAGTATAATTATCATGTCACTTATGCTTGCTTGACTAAGATCATATCATTTAAATTACCTGTCTGATATCATACCATTAAAGTACCTGACTAATATCATATCGCTAAGTTACCTGGCTATTAGGATATCACTAAGGCTTATCTGGTTAATATCATGTCACTAATTCTGTCTGGTTATTATCATATCGCTCTTGGTTGCCTGGTTATTGCCTGGTTATAGATTTTAATACTGTATTTATATCATGAT